>OY720676.1:83221021-84484126 GCA_963170755.1 Amphimallon solstitiale | reverse complement strand
AAGCGATTGAATCATCTCGTCCTATCCATTTGTCTTCCTTCCATCGCCCTAGAAACTCCCTAACGTTAAGGTTATAATGTGCAGGTGCACCATCGTGTTGAAAACAGAAAATTCGTCTGGTGACAGCATCCACATGCTAAGTAAATTAGGCAGCTCGTTCTGCAGAAATGCCAAATACGTATTGCCTGTAACGGTTGCATCTAAAAAGTACGGTTCAATGATATAGGGGCCAAATATATCTCCCCAGACGTTAAGGGACCATCTATTCTGAGATTGTCTACATGACGTATCCAATGCGGGTTTTCTGTTGCATAATAATGCATATTTACCGCCCCATTACTTTTGAATGTAGCTTCATCACTAAATAAAATCTTTGTTAAAATATTTGGTATTCCTCCCATTTTATTTAACAACCAACCACAAAAGTCATCACCATACAATTCCTGATTTAATTCTATATGGTACGGATGATCTTATGACTTCTTAAAATTCTCCGTACGCTCCTATCTTCAATAGCTGTTACCTTTGAAATACCGTTTATACTTATATGTGGATTTTCCCGTATTGTTAATAATACGGCCAGTTCATTTTGTTCATTGATTACCGGTTTATTTATTTCTCTCTTCTTGTAAGTTATCAGTTTCTATAAATCTCTCTAATAACATTTTAAATGCTTCCGGTCTTGGTTACAGAATTTATTTCACGTAGCAACGAAACTCAATACTAGTAAAAAATATTCTATTCTGTTGGTTTCGGATCTTTTGTTTTTCCTTATGCAGAATAGCCTACTAAAATGTATTAATTTATCAAGTAAAATAATTATTAACACAGAAACTATCAACTTTAGACCCATACAGCATTATATTGATGTAACCAGCTTTCAGGCGCGGATCATTTTATCTATTATTATACAGGGTGTTCCATTAAAAAAAAAGCAACTTTAGTCTGGCATTTCTATCTGGAACAGACTGTATAAACCAAATATTTTTAAAACGTGCGCTTGATGGTGCGCTAGAATATCCGATGACTAAATATTTGACTAACTTTCAAATAAGCATGTAATCTTCCGTCCCCACTTCGTTGCCGGACCCTGTATAAGGTAGTCATAAAGTATAAATTGGCAAAAATAATTTTAAATCGAGTAATTGGATTATGTCTAATTCATAAAAATCTGCGTTTTGTTAATACACTGCTGACTGAAAGATTTGAAAATTGTAAATATTTGGAAAATTAGTAAACATGTTTAATAAAATCGAAAGAATATTCAATTTTACATATGACAATCTGAAAACTAATACAATATATGAAAAGTTTAGTTCGGTGTTGTAATATTTCTCAATTTATGCCGCGACCTTTGGGAATTTTAAAAGCTCAAATTTGTGACCAACAGGACAACTCCACTAATCAGTGGTCAAACCCGCAACTTTGTAATTTGTTTCAATGTACGATAGAATTATTATAAATGTTCATAAGTAATTACATCCAGGGGTACTATGTGACATACAACAAATTATAATAGATAAAACTAAAACATTATAATGTAAACTCAATGTATGTTCCAGTTGGTTTGAATTTCCTGTATAACCGGAACTGTATCATCTGCAAAGTATGTAAATGTATAACTTATTAGATCTAACAAATTTTGTACTATTTGTTTGCGTTTCTAATAACAATAGACCGATCAAGTAAATACACTCAAAATGCGCCATTCTGTATATAACTGTAACACGTTCAGAATATGACTTATTGGGAACTTATTTTAAAAATCATCAATATATGAGAAATATTTTCAATTTTCTGAATAAATTCATATGCTACAGATGTGTCTCCCGTCTTTGCTTAATATAGGTAATGAAACATTAAATCGAAAGAAACACGAATAGATAATAAATACCTAAATTTCGTTACAGAAAATGTGTAGTGACTGTCAAAAATTTTAAGTAATTGCATATAAACAATTACTGTAGTAGTAAAACGAATAACGGATTTAAAAATATTTGTGTTTAATGAGTGATTAATTTAAATGAAATACAAATACACATTTTATTTGTGTTTTAAAGTGAGTCGGGGAAGGTAGATCAATTTTAAGTTTAGCAATGTCTAACATAACCTTATACTTGGTATTAGATTTGTAATAGCAACACATCAAAGTGATTCAATTTACCCATTATGAATGTGAAATATTTTCAGGGTTAGTTGAACAAGAAAATAAAGCAATCATTTATTTGTTTTATAGGAAATTCCAACGCCAACTTTTTATAAAACAAGGGGCACTGCCCACAAATGCTATTGGAGTGGCGAAGCTCTTCAAAATGCTGCACAGATAGAAACAAAAAGCCAGGTTGGTGTTAACCACGTACCAAAAACAATGTTTGGTATTCTAAAAACAACTTTCAAAACTAGGGTAAAGAAAATAAACTATCAAAGATATTAGCGTAGGAAGGTCATCTTGCTTTGACCGAAATTTGTACAACACTAAGGTTTCATACGTTTGGTTTTGTAGCTTATAGAGAAGCTGCAAAACATATGGCTTACAAAATAGATGGACAACTTAAAGTTAACACACCTTTAGCGAACATAAAAGAAACACAGGTTATGACAGTTTAATTTATTTTTACATTCTCATCTGGCAGTGAGAAAGACTGATGAAGTGTCGATTCACATAGAGGTCCTGCTAGGAAGGCAATTGAGGAGTACTTCAAACTACGTGATAAAATTTTAACCGATAATGATATTTATTTATTGGAAAAATTTTCAACATGATGAATCCGGTTTACGGTATAATAATAAATCTAGGCAGGTGTTAGGTGAGGAAGGTCCTAAAACTGAATGTAGTAAGCATTATCTATGAGGAAAAAAGAGAAATTATATTCAAGATGGCTTGCTGCAATACGGCAAGTATGTTATTGCCACCTTTCTGCATATTCAATGGTAAAAACATAAATGAGTTTTCTGGATACAATGCGTGCGATATTTGCAATAGCCATACACCATATATAAGACTACATAAATTATACTAGAAGATTGAGAAACAGCAATACCTTTACTGTATTGCTGATTCGCAATCTAGAAACCAAAAAGATATCTAACGACAACCATGAAAGCCTACGACTTAGATTCACCGTAAAGGGATATTGAAAGTAGTGTCGCGCTGAGATAAATATTTTGGAATTTCGGGAAATCAAGCCGAGAAATAAACACAAGTATGTAGTTTTCTGTGTAATGTATTAAATATTTTCGTTAATTATAAATGTTAGTGTAATTTTGGCCTTTATCTATAACATCGGACACCTTCTCCTATCATACATGTCTCAGTGCACCATTTACTTTCCTATGAATCAATGTATTTATTGTGTTTTTCACAAACCTCTTATAACTGTTTTGTAATTTTTTTTTATTATTATCTGTCATTCATAAGAGTCATGATTAATACACTAAAAAACGCAAAACCGATACGATTTCATGTATTTTTCAGTTTCTATAATTTTTCAGTTTCTATAATTTTTCATGTTAATTAATAAATTCTATTTTGTTGTGCCCTTATTTATTTTCTCCTTCATCTATAATGATATTTTCTTCATGTAGTATCCTAACAGGAATTTCTATTTAGCCTGTGCTTAAAATATTAACGTAATAATAATAATATTTCTTATGTTAAATTCAGATATGTACTGTTTTCGTACGTTGATACTATATAGCTATCGAAACATACAAATCGTCCCTTTGAATTCGAAGAGCCACATTCATTCTTTATCTATTGTTTAGTGATTAGTTTTTCTTTACTGTTTTATTCATTTATTATCTTATAAAATTGATTTTTTATGTAATAAAATATATATATAAGGTGTTCTAGTTAATAAATAAGTCGACTCATACATAGCGGTCGATATCGCACTTGTTTGCTGTTTGAACCTTAAAAGTAATAAAATAGTGTCTTTGTTTATATAAAGGTCGACCGACAAATAAGTGTTAAATGTGCAAAGTGCGAATAGCAATTTAAAGAAGCTTCAGGTATCTCTTTTGTCGGAAGTGGATTTTCATGAAGTGGAACGACGACAAAATCTTCTCTTCAGTGCAGAAAGAAGAAAAGAAAAGAAATTATATGAAAGATATTTAAAAACTATTAGTGTGCGAGAGTCAGATAAATTTAAATGTTAAAATTTGTCTTAACGTATAGACGTAATAAAATAATATACTAAGATTGATAAACATATTTAATAGTTGTCTTAGTTATATCAATCTCAGCATAGTTTGTTTTTCTACGCTGTTAGTATTGATATAAATACTGCAAGGCGGTGGAAAACAAACAATGGATGATGCATTTTATTTCATACAAACGATAATCTATAAATAAATCATAATTCATTTTTCAGTTCTAAAATGCGCTCTGAAATTACTTTATTAATGTGTTTGTTCTAATTAAAATGGATATTATTTTGTGTTTAATTTTGTCTTTGTTTTTCATAACTTAAATATTAAAACATTGAAAACAAAAGACAAAATTACAAAATCAGGATTACAAAGTCTACACATGCAAGTTATATATAACTGTATGCTTAAGATTGGGAGCAGACATGCAATTTACAGTTGCGCAACAGTTTAGTCCACTGAATGACTCCAAAGGATTTTTAGGAAAGCGCGCACACGAGCAATTAACGTGTGACTATAGATTCGAGCAACCAAACAGTTTGTGTTTTGTCACAATCCAAACGATTGCGTGACTCTATGCATCCCATTTGTATAGTAAATTTTCAATGGGTCTTCGCTTATTGCAACTCAAAAATTGCGCCATAAAAGTTAGTAACGTTGGGAGGAACGGCATTTCTTCAAAATAATTAAAAACACATTCTGGATGTCCTTCTAGTTCTGCATGCAACTTATAAATTCTCCTATCCCCAAAGGTTGTTCTTACTTTGGGTAGTCCTCCGCTAGTTTTGCTTTTTTCATATTTTATTTTCGCAAATTTCTTTAGGTACTTTTCTTCATACTTTCAAACTTTGCTCTTATCGCTTTAGAATTTCTAGTTAAACCAAGAAGAGCATTAAATTTGTTAGTGATTTTTTTCCAAGTTTCCTGTTTTTGTTTCCATGTTGTAGCAGTATTCATTTTCTATTATCCTTTGATATTTATATATTACTTCTATTAACATTTTCGATTTCATTGAACTTTGGACAACGTTTTTCTTTTGTTGTATTCTAAAACACATTATAGTATATTAAGTATGGAACGTTTTTTGCGCGATCAAAACTGAATTTTAATTCATTTCACTATACGGAATTATCGAAAATACTTGACAATAAGTAATTAATTGGAATAGGCTATTATAAAAACAAAACAGTTTCCACGACGTTTTTTCAAACATTCTGTTTTACAATTAGCGTCGTGTCACTTCAGTTTGTGTTTTCCGTGAAGTAATTGAAATCAGAGAAGAAATTATGACCGATACCGACTCAGACATTGAAAACAATTTTGATAGCGACTTGGAACAAGCATGCGCTGCCTGGTGTTCCGCCGTAATACCCGAAAAATCGCGGGAACGTTACGAAAATACATACCGAGCTTTCAAGCAATGGTGTGAAACAAAGAAAATTAGCGGGATGAATGAAAAAATTATGTTGGCTTATTTTGTACAAAGAAGCGAGAAGTTAAAGGCACCTGGCAGTTTATGGGCTGAATATTCCATGCTAAGATCAACAATTTTTCTTCATGATGCGATTAAAATTTCGCAATTTACGACTCTTATTGCATTTTTGAAAGGGAAAAACGTAGGATACAAACCCAAAAAAGCAAACGTTTTCACTAGGGAAGACATGAACCGGTTTTTAGTTCAAGCTTCAGATCAAAAATTTCTTATTCATAAGGTAGGTAAATTAGAAATACCTATTTTCAAAATGTATGTTAATGGTGCATATTCATATTAAGTAAGGTGGCAATGATATTAGGAGTGTCAGGAGCTTGCAGAAGAGAAGAGTTATACAATATAACTATGAAGGATGTTGAAGATCATGGTGAGTTGATTATTGTAAAAATTCCGCAAACAAAAACCAATATTGAATGGACCTTCACTCTTGTAAACCAAAATGAAAAAATTCGTTATTTGGACATTTTTCGGAGGTATATTCAACATCGACCAAGCAATGCTAAATCCGAACGTCTGTTTCTGGCTTTCCACAATGGTAAATGTAGAAACCAAGTAGTGGGGAAAGGAACAATTGGAAGGTGGTCGTCCAAAATTGCAGAATATTTAAAATTATCAAATTCAGCTAGATACACCGGCTATTCATTTCGACGTACATCAGCAACATTGTTGGCCAACAAAGGGGTGGATATTCTAGGATTGAAGCGGCATGGAGAATGGAAATCTTCTAGTGTGGCCGAGAGTTACGTTGAAGATTCACTTCAAAATAAAATACAATTTGCAGAACAAATATTGTATGATGTTAGAGACACATCGTTCAGTATTCCTGATGAAGCACAACAAGTGTCTTCTGATACTATTTCTTATGCAGCAGTTTTTACGAATACAAGAAACAGTGAAATTAATTCTTTGCCATTGTATATTCATAATTGTAGTATTCATAATTGCACCTTTAATTTTAATAGCAACAAATAAATGAACTAAACAATTTCTTTCAATTTTTTAAAAATCACAATTACTTACCGTTCAACTGAACGGTAAGTGAATTACTTACCGTTTTGTTAGGTACAACAAACAGTAAGCACCACTTACTGTCATGGAAACATGCCTAGTAAATAATCAATTTTCAATAAGCATAAATATTAAATATATATGATCATATTATATAACTTCTTTTTGTGCTTTTTACGCGTAATGTTATTCCAGAGAGAACGTTATTTAAATAAGAATATGTCAATTACTATAGCATTAATCTGATATTAGTCACACTTATTTTGGCTATACTGTCTAAGCATATCATGGCAATAGTTACCTTGTAGAAATGTGTATTTTGCCTATCTGTCATATCAATCATCTTGCAGATACGTATACAGAACTTATAGTTGAGTGTGATGAAATCGGGCCATAGTAACACAAAATTTATTAGTCTCTTGCGTGCGCAAATCTCATGGCTTAATTACTCGTATATAGTTGCGCAAACCTACGCAGTTTAGAAGAAGGCAAATCAAACTGTTATGAAACAATTGCGCAGCTGAACATTACATGCCTGCACCAAGCCTAATAAATACAAAAATAAAAGATGAGGTGTGGGCACCAGACGACCTTCTTATGCCTATGTGCGTTCCAAAATATGTATACAGAAGTTAATCCAAATTAAACTTTAAATTCTGTATCCTTTAATAAAATTAATTTTTGATTAAAAGTGTTACTTCCGACCTGAATTTTAAAATTTCTCTTAAACAAAGATTGTTCAAAATCGAGCTCTAAATACTTTTGTATTTCAGATAAATCAGTAGAGAATCCATAATTTGTGATATATTTGCAAACAACCGTTTTTCGATAAGACAAGAAGAATTTCGAAAAACTTCTCTTATGAAACCCTTCTAAAATTCACTTTTTAATCATTTATATTATTTAGAAATTTGTCTGAACTTAGTAGTTGACGAGATATTAGTAAATTTTGATTTTTTTACGGAAGTAAGCCACTACTTTCGGTCTACCGATTTTGCTGAAAATCTAATCAGATCTCAAGAGGAATATTATATTTATAAATATAAAGTTTGGTATTAGTACCGACAGTCGTTTGGTTGCTATCGTGGTCACAGACAGAGAGACAGGGACATGTTTGCAAAAACCACTTTTTCTGTATAAGGGGAGTTTCAAACTTGGGCATTTGCAAAAATCTCTAGCTCGAAAATTTTCATCATAACAATACTTCCCTATATAGTGAAATTCCTCTTCGCGGATAACCCTCTTACACGGACCTTCCTTGTTTGGACGGACAGTTTCTCATGGTCCCGACAGACTCTCATATAATTTGTATTGTGTTAACTCCCTCGAATGGGCGCGGACATAAGGCAATATTCTTATAAACGAACAAAAACAAATTATGACAGAGCGGTTGCAAGATCTAGATTGGAACATGGAAAAAAAGAAACATTTTGTTATTTTTAGACAATGGATCTCATACAAAAGACGTCTGATTCAAAACTATGAATGTCTTGTTTCGGACCCCTAATTGTACATCAGCTTGTCAACCACTAGAACAGGAGATTATAAAAAAATTCAAATCTTATTACAGAAGTATAATACTAAAACACTTGCTGGTAAACATTGAAACTGCTGGTACAGCTTCCGAATTAATTAAGAAAATTATGCCATTGGATGCTGTTTACTTCGGAAAAGCCAGTAGTATCTAAGTAACCAAGAAAACAGTTAAAAATTGCTTCCGTAAAGTAGGATTTATGCATGAAAATATGCAAAATGAATACCAGTTAACTGAAGCAGTTACATCTGATCCAGAAAATGATTTACCACTTAACGTACTTGGAGAATTCCCAAAAATAAAAATTTGTTGGAATTGACTGATTTAATTTTTTTAAACTAGATGAAAATTTGTATCTTGAAGATCCAGTATCAAGAATGGAAATTGAAAATTCAGTTGAAATACAAGAACTTTTCAAAGATTCTGATGTCGATGAGGTTCCAGTACCAAGAAAGGTTATCCCAAATTATGATGACGCTATTACCCGAACCAATCAGCTCAAAGGTTTTGCCGAAGATCACTGAGGTAGAAAGTCTTTGGAACTTCTTTCCAAATTACAAATACGATTTCTAGACGCCATTTTAAAGAAAAAGAGGAGACATACACAATATATGAATTTTTGCTTCATTAAAGTGACATTTCATTTTATTTTATGTATTACTATATTCTATTAGAATTTGTATGTATTCTGTGAGATAACAAATCCTTATTTTTCAGAAAGTTCAAGTTTTTTGTTTGTTTTAAAAATATCACATACGATGTTTTTTCGTATGTCTTTAAGGCGGACACCCCTCTTGAACGAACACTTTCATTCGGTCCTGTTAGTGTCCGCGCAAGTGAGATTTCACTATACTACACACGTATAAGAACGTAAAAATGAATATAAAAGTGATAGAAATCAATTTAATTTATATCTTGATAGTGTAGTGTTTTATGTACAGTAAATAGTAATGATAATTCTTAGTATAGAAAAATCACATACGTGTGATGAATATGCCATTATTTCTATATTATTATATATGTTTATGGTAACTAACTTCATATATATCGATGATATTATTTAAACTGTAAAAATTACATCTACACATATGTACACTATATGGAATTTAATATATTATATAGGAAATCAGATAATTTATATTATATAATGTATCTTAAATATGCAATGAAGTTGTAAGAATGGATAACCTAGTAGTAATACTATAGTAAGTACTTGATATTTTGGTGTAAACAGTAAATAAATTTGACATGTCGACGACAGCAAAACTTTAAATTTGGTGATTAATCAAATAAAAATTAACAAACGTATATAAATAATTATGATACTTATAACGCGTATTATTTAAGTTATATATAAAGAACAGGGACAGGTCTAAGAAGAATAAAAAGCCAAGAAAAAAAATACACATAGAAGGAGATAATTACAGAAGAGCAATTTTGGATTAATCGTAAATCAGAGAACGTTGGACTGGATAGAAAACTCAAAAGAAGCATACACATAACATTTTACTATTACACTTTGGCCTTAGCTATCTTTAATATTATAATATTTGGAAAAAATAAATATCGTAAATTTTATTGTTAATCATTATCAATCATTAATTCATGTAGGACTTCAGATTTTACGTATATCTCATATATTTACATTTGTCAAAAATAAAACCACAATGCTTAGGAGGTACCCAGAAATTACATAACGAAAAACTCCTTGCATCAGAAACTTCAGCAGGATGGGTAAGTCTTTAACACAGACGTATATGATAAGACTAAAATACCTTTCGAAAACGCAATATTATGATTTGGCGTTAATGTTTATGAACATCAGAACAATATCGCATTGTACGCCAGAAGTGGTGGTGCTTCCGGTTATTTTATCATACAATTTTAGTGAATGACAAAGCGTAAGCGAAGCCATCATATTGGCGAAGACCAAATATAACTTCAGCCATGCGTTCCTCTACCTTTTAAAGCCTCTTGCAATAAACTAGATTTAGGCATTGTATACCGCATGTGTCAAATATCATTAGCCATAGAAAATCTACGTATACGTATGTATGTACGATGTATGTCGCCGGCATTGGGACGGACAGTAGGTATCACGTTTTCATACACATACCTACGTATACATCGTACATACGTTTAGATTGATTCCCTATGCCTAATTATATTTGACATATGTACTGGAACGCAGGACATAAAAGCCGACAACACAGAATAGACATCATTGTTTAAGATTTAATGTATATATTGTTCAAATTCTATTTATTTCTAAGTATTTTTGTTTCAATTAGTGTGTCGGTCTATAAGTTTCACTTTACAGATAGTGCTTTTCATTGCCATAGTTGGACTTTATTTTTCCTTGTTAATATTTTTTATTGTGAGAATTTTATGCTATGCTCTTATTTCGTTTTCAAAAATTTCGTTTTTTAGATAAGTGTTAATACAGTGAAATTTATCAAAATGCGTCTTCTTAATTTTACAAAACATAGGAGTGAACCTGTGAGGACTACAAATTATAGTTGACATATTTATAGAATCTAGTATTTAAGATATCATTATGAAAACTGCTTAACAAATATTATATTACCTATAATTTTTGATTTAAAATATAATCATGTATAATGTTTTCAGAGTTTAATTTTAGATTTTCGGTATATTGTGCATGTTTAAAGAGCCTAATAAATACACGTTAATATCAATATTTTTTATGACCTCTAGCTTAATTAGATTTTTATGTTCATCTCAAATATTAACAAAAAGCTTTTGAAACAAAATCGAATTGGGTTCAATATGTAATCTTTCTACCCTTTTCTAATATTGAACGAATGACGTTCTAGATAACGAACACGTATATCGCAGCAGTTCCAGGCAGACTATAATTAAGTTATAAACGCTTTATAGGCTTTTCCCACATAAATGAAACGATCAACAGACTGCCACACTTGCGAATTTGCTAAACGTGTAAGATCATTGTTCACCTGTGCATTTCCCTGGAACGTAGAATTTAATCTTCGAAATATTAAGTTACAGAATGACAATATCGAGAAAGTGGTTCATGCATAGTCAATGTGTATTAGATACAAGTAAGATTCAAATAGGATCCAATTTCTAAGCGAGGTGTATGTAATACCTTCTTTTAATTATGCTTCACGGTATTTACTGGAATAAACATCAGATGTTTAGGTTTACCGTCACTAACGTAATTTTAGAAATGCAAGATAATGACTGACGAAGGTTAATAAAAATGTAAGATTAGCCATCTTTTACACTGAATTTAAATTAATAACAATAAGGTAAATAGTGAGGCATTAAGGCTAAAGGGGAAGTGCTATTAATGTGTTTCTGAAACGACAGATGGCGCGGAAATTATATTTCAATTTTTGTAGAAACTATATACTTTAGATGAAATATGTAAATTGTTCTGAATTCAAAATTTTATTTAAAAGTGAGCCAACGCGACAGTTTTTTATTCTGGTTTTTTTTTGTCAAAAATAGAAAAAAGGAAGAGGGCATAGAAGCAATTATTTTCAAAAACAGAGCTACAGGGATTAAACAGCATTTTGTGCTGATTCCAAATCTGTGTTATTTTTCAAATACCATAATTAGAAAGCCATCAAAAGTGAAATTTTGTATAAGTCTTTTGATCTCGTACCGCCGGTCACGTGCCATGCACCAAGCATCAGCCAAACTATTTATTTATGGCCGTCAGCACATTTGAATGGGCGCATACAATGACAATGAATCATCCCACATTGTACAAAATATAAATATCTTCAGATTTTTAATCATATTTGTAAGTTTCTGTTTGTATTTTCTGTTTACTTTTGCGACAAATAACAAAAAATCGTCGCGACGAATTGTACTCGAATGAAATTCAATGAACCACGATTTCTTCATAATAAAGTGATTTTAGTGTTGTCTTGGGCTTCAGTTTGTTGCATTTACTTTAGTTGTGATATCGTGACGATAGTTGTAACAACAGTACGTAGTGGATGTCAGACAATAATTATTGTTATAAGAGTGTCTGACAGTTTATCAAATGGATAAGGCAATTCTACTAAAGGACTAAAACACCCACGGCTTAGTGCAAAACGAAAGAAATCCTCATCAAAAATCCAAAAATTGCTTCAGAAAAAGTACATAATTCAAAATACGATATGTGTTATTGGTCTGAATTGTTTGTTTTTAGTTCTTCAATCTCGATTCGAGACAGCTCCGGGAGTGACAATTCAGAACAAATGAATTGCATTGTCCCGTAAGTTGATGTTCTGTGTGTAAAATCTAGCTACAAAATAAGTACTTGAATGTTTTTCAATTATTAATTTTAAATATTAAATTATTTTAGGGCAACAGATAATAATGATCTGCCGAATTCAGTAGAATCCTCAACATCTCAGTCGCAAACACCCGTCAGTCAAAAAACCAAGTAAACAAATTGAATTTTTATATTTATTGCTTACATTATAAACATAAAAATGTCGTTTTAGACGGAAACTAAACCTTTCCACTCGGAGAAAGAAAAAAATTATCAATATGGGATTACTGAAATGGAAATGTGAACAAAATGAGTATGTATAAATTATTGTGATTATAGAGCGTTATGTTAATTTAATATTATTTATCTATATTTCAGAAAAGTGAAAAGTGAAGTAGCGTCAGGAGAAAGTGGAAATTTATTAGTGGTTGACAACATTTACGATTTTGTAGATGAAAATTCGCCGACTACAGACGAAGTTTCAGTACAGTAAGACACAAAAAGTACCCTAGATTATTAGTTACTAGTTTTGGATGATTTTAGGATAACCAGTTCGAAATGTACTTCTTTCGACACAAAAGAAAGAAATATTATAGGTGATTTGTAAGTATTGGTTGATTAGTTAATAATAAGTACTTAAATGCCACTCTATAGCAAATGAGTCGTTACAGACAAAGCTTTGTACAATTGTACAGGCCCATACTTTTTATAAAAATAAATAGTAAAAAAAAAGAACGTTGTGTATAGATGGAAATTTCTTTATTATAAATTATCAAAAAATCGTAATTTTATTCTTCAGCTAAAAATTTATTTTAGAAACGAAAACTTTTTGCTGGAGCGACTGCCTACTCCTGGAAACGACCCTTGTCTGAAAACGATTTCTGGAAGGTTTATTGTTGATGGTCAACATTTTCTACGGGAAATCAGGCACCTGGACACACACAGACTACATTGTGTAAAAAGCTCTGAAGGATATTTTCAATTGAAATCTTGGAGTACTGAATCTCTGATTTGGAAATTGTATTTTCAATGTCCATACTGTGGACCCAAAAAAGTGTATTGAGTGAACCAAATGAGACTACAGACACCAAAAATATTACAAAAAGATTAGACATTTGTGAGAGTGCTGTATGGGGTGTTATGTCAATTGGTGGTGGACATAATAATATGGACGAATTGTTCAGTACAATGGAAATAAAACCCTTAGATAAGAAAACGTTTCAGAAAAAGGGAAATAAGTTAGGCAAGGTATGATAGAATTTTTGTAATATTATAAAAAATTCGTCAAGTTTCTACAAAATTGACGAAATTTATAATTATGAAGTTTGCTAATCTCATATTGCATTGAAAGTGATTAGTTTTATAATATATTCATTATTTATAATTTTTTTATTTCGATATGCAGGTATGGCAAGAGATTCTCTTCGAAAAAATGCTAGAAGATGGACAGGAAGAAAGGGCTTTGGCTATCGAAAACGGAGACATATCAAACAACGGAGTTCCATTTATTACAGTTGTGGTCGATCGAGGATGGTCTCATAGAAGTCACGGTCACCGATACAACTCTAACTCTGGAGTTGCTTGTGTTATAGGGCTTCGAAGAAAAAAATTATTGGACATAGATGTCCCTAATAAATATTGTTCGATGTGTCTTTATATAGAAAAGAATAACAAAAAAGATATTATGCATAAATGCTTCAAGAACTGGAATGGTAGTTCATGTGCTATGGAAGCAGATATTCTAGTACAAGCATTTAAACGAAGTAAAACTCTGCATGGAATAGAATATAGGCGTTTCATTGGAGATGGAGACACCAGTGTCCATAAAAAACTTCAAGAATTTGGGAATACGGGAAACATATCGAGAAAATTGAATGTGCAAATCATGCAGTAAAAAACTACACCAAGGCACTTCTCAAAACACAAGGTGTTCCCATACTTATTAGAAAAAACTTGACAAAAGGAATTATAAAACGTTTGACAAAAGGAACTAGGGCTGCCATTATATATTATTCCCAAAGCACTCAAAGTTCTTCTGACTTGCGAAGTGATTTAAAAAATGGCCCATACCATATATTCGGAATACATTACAACTGCAAGCCTTATTTTTGTAAAGATACGACCACAGATAGCAGTACCACTTTAAAACACAAAAAATTCACTATTGATTACGTGCAAGAATGTTTGAAACCATTACTGAGAAAAGCTCATCAGCTCGTGACCAATCAAACAAGTAATTTAGCGGAAAACTTCATGTCACTTGTTGCAAAGTTTTCAGTAGGAAAACAGGTAAACCGCAGTAAAAGAGGTTCCTATACTTTTCGTACGCAAGGCGCCGGCTTAAGCTATCAGTCTGGACCAAAGTGGCAGTATGACACAATTAAAAAAATAACAGGTAAAAGTCCTTCTTCTGTCTTAAAAAAACATGTACAGCGCAAGTACAAACAGTATAGCAGCGTGAAGCGATGTCTTTTTACATCAAAGAAACAAAGAAATAAACAGAAAGTTAGTAGAGAAGGATAAAAGGATTATGGCGAGAACTGTCAAAAACCTGATATGGACGTAGACAATTTCCGCAGAGAAATTAGAGATTTCATATCAAGTATGAACGTGACAACCGAGAAGCGTGATGCCATCGAAAGAAGTACAAGAGAACAAAGTGGAAGTGACATTTGGTTTGCAGAACGCAGATACAGACTTACTGCTTCTAAAGTAGGGCAGGTGGCTAAACGCAGGAAATCCATTTTGTGGGCTCCACTTGTTCGATCATTTTTGTATGATCGACCTTTTAGCACAATCGCCACACAATATGGTATGGCCAACGAGGCAAAAGCCAAAGAGGAGTACACAAGTAAAACTGGTACAACCGTTCGGCCGTGTGGCTTATTCATTGACGTGGATTATGGATTTTTAGGGGCATCGCCCGATGGCCTCATTGATGAGGATGGTATTATTGAAATAAAATGTCCTTTTTCTGCAAGAGACAAAACAATTGAAGGAGCCATTAGAGATCTACCTAATTTTTATTTAGATAAAAAGGGAAAATTAAAAAAGAAGCATGATTATTTTTGCCAAATACAGACGCAACTTCATGTCACAAAAAATAAATATTGTGATTTTGTGATTAAAACGGAAAAAGAAGTTAAAATAGAGCGTCTATATCGGGATACAGTTTTTTGAGTCGGCAATTTTCCGAAGTTGGAATATTTTTACAAAAAGGCGTTTGTACCTGAAATAGTTGAACCTCGAATTTGCAGATCGATGAAAATCAGGGAACCAACAGAAGTCGTTGATTATTCCTCCGACGAAGATAATTTACCCGTTTCGTATTTTATTAATAGGATATAGGTACAATTTTACATGATGTTTCTTTTTTCACAATTAAGCTTGTTTTTCTCATTTATTTCTTTATAAGAGGACCAAAAGTGTTCATTGTTGTTGTTTTTTTTTACATTTATATATGTTATTTGTCTTTAATATATTACAAAAAGGGTTCAATTATGATATAAATATGGATAGGATGAATGTTGTTATTGTGATGTAATTTATTAAATATTTTTATTATAATATACTGCACTTACTATTTTATTAATTTTCTTCACTACAACAGCATTCGTATTACCCAAGTGAAACTGTAAAAGTGTATACTGTACTATAAATTTAGGAATGGAATAATAAATAATTTCTTTTTTATACTTGCCAAAGTTTTTTACACTCTTTTCACGAAAATATTTTTAAATCTATCAACTATAGCCTTCTTTCATGTAGGATAGAAAAATATAAAATATATATTTTCTAAAAGAAGTCAGTCATTTGCATCATTTTGTTGCGGCAAAAATTGTCAAAGGAAAATTTAAATTCGCGTTTCGGTCCAAATTGAGAATGATTTTTTTCTTTTTTGAAGTGCATTTATATTTGGCATACTATTTTGCATTGGCGCTGTTGACGAGTTTTGTCATTTTATCATTGCTTCCATGAAAAGCGCACTTGGAAAATTCAAAAAAAAAAATTTTCAAAAAAAGTAGCAAATTGGCGCAAATTTTAAATATTGCTTCAGTATAAATCAATTTTCAAATTATAAATAGGTTTCAAAACTTCGCTAAAAACAGAAATATAATTTTCAATATATTTGTCTGTTGCACACTTGGTTGAAATTGTTCTTCCCCTTAGCAAGAAAAAACACATTGTGCGTTTATATATTATCTAGCTAATTTAGTTTTTCGAGGATGGCTACTTGTAATTTGTAATTCTAGTGTCAAAAATCAAAATGGAATCTATATCTTCAACGTGCAATGTGTAAAATATGTATAAAAATGAAACGAAGTAAAATATTTTCCAACTATAATAATTTGTACAAACGCTATTCATCGAAAATTCCTATTATTTTTATAAAAAGAAAAAAGAAGCAGATTAGAAAAAATAACATAGAGAACTCATGTCATATAATACTTATTGACGTGTCTTATGACATTCGTTCCTTAATATACTATTAACGAAATGGACTTATAATAAAACACGAAATAATGTAGAGGTATTGAAGCAATGAACATTCGGAAATTGGTATATGTTCTAGAGTTAATATTATAGTTTAATATTGGTCAATTATAACGGGTAATATTGAAATTTAACTTGATGAACAATAAATTATACCTAACATCTGAAATCAAATGTTAGGAAGGAAACGTGTACAATTACGAGGGGAGTCTTATGTTATCTACCCAGCTATGCATGACGCTAAGACATTTACTCCAAAGTTTCTTTGCTATACTTTCGAAAAAGGATTCTTTTGGCACTTCCGCTAAATACGACCCTACTGCGATTTTCCCGTCTTCATTCGACAAAAATTGATGTCCTTTCAAGTGTTATTGAATTTTGGAAAAAGATAATAGTCACGGGGGGCGATACCGGGACTGTTGGGTCGGTGTTGTACTTCCTTAAAACCGCATTCTCTGATTACTGTTTGAACAATTCGTGCCTTATGTACCCTACAGTTATCGTGCAGGATCAGAGTATTCTTAGTAAAATTGTGGAGTCTTTCTTCGCATATAGCCGTGTTCAATTCCTAATTGTGTGTAGGTACATATTTACTATTATCGTAGTCCCTTTTGGTATATACTCAATTAAGAGAGACGAGTGATGGCTCAGACAAACTATGGCCATCACTTTTTCCGCAGAAAATTACGTTTTTGTCTTCTTGAGCGGTGGAGAGCCTTCATAAAACTATTGCATGGATGTTTCGTGGGAGGGTCCCAGTGGTGTACCCTAGTTTCATCCCCCGTTCCATTTCTATTTAAGAAGTGTTTATATTGAGATAAAAGATTAAAATTCTTTTCATAAATTTGTCCTCTACACAATTTTTGTTCACGACTGTGAATCCATCGTGCCGACACTTTGCCCATTCCCAATCTTTTGTAGAATTTGAAAAACACGCGTTTCTAATATTCCTATTTCTCTAGCAATAGTTGAAACTCTTTCTCGGCGGTCAGTCAAGAGTCTTTTGTTGTCACTTGAAGTGCCTTTGTTGATAATATCTTCAGCTCGTGCTTCTAGAAGGTTACCACACTTTGGGTTATCATGAATGGATTCTCTGCCCCATTTGAAATGCTTACACCAAGATTGGCTTGAAAATAGGACGGGCTATTTTCTCCAAACACTCTCACCATTCTCGCATGGATATTCTTCGGGCTACTGCATTCTTTCGATAAAAATGTTATGACACTTTTGTGTTCAAGTTTCAATCACTAATTTTCTCTTTCTTAAACGAATGTAAAAGTAACAAAACTTAAGGGATTCTAAGCAAACTTCGAGATGACACTATAAATGAAATGTCACAGAAACGTCATGTAAGAAAATTGTTTTCATAGCTAGGTAGATTGCATAAAAACGCCCCTCGTAATAATGGCGACCGTATCTCGAATTTCTGAGATAAAGAGATAGAGTGAAATATACACCACAAAAATTTAATTACAATAAAAATAAAATTCAAAACACATAAAAAGTCTATTGAATAGCAATAATCGTAAAATAAAATTAACAACAAAATTTAAAAAATCGAACAGTGTCGACCAAGTGCCATTTTCAAGTTAGAAAAAACTTATGAGCACAACTCCTCGTATTCAACTGCAAGAAAGTGGGCAAAGTGCTTCCGTTTGGGACAAAAATCCATGGAAGATGCTGATCGGTCGGGTCGACCAATTGAACTGATAACGCCTCAACAAATTTCAATTATTGAACATTTAGTGCTAGAAGATTGCCGTTTTAAAGTGAAGGAATTAGCAGTCAACCAACATTTCCCAAAGAAAAGTTTTCGCGAATTCTCCATGACCATTTGGGTATTAATACAATTAGTGTTAGATGGGTACTGCGACTTCTTTCTGCTTTCTAATGCGAACGTCGGGTCGAATGTGCGCAGTCGTTCTTAAACATGTGTGGAGACGCCCCAAAACCGATTTTGGAGTCCATTATCTCAGGGGATGAAACAATGGTTCTCTTTTACGATCGTCTATCGAAAAGGGAGTCCATGGAATGGCGGCGACCTGATGAACCTCGTCCCAGAAAGTCCCCAGAATATTCTGAGATTATGAAGGCATTTTGGTAATTGACTTTAAAGAGCAGAATACAAGTATGAACGGCACGTATTATGCGTCTTTATTGCATAAATTAAGGGACAGTATTCGTGCAAAAGTCGTGAAAAATTGACAAAAGGTGTGCGATTATTGCACGACAATGCTCCCGTCCATACTGCCGCCATTTCGCAAGCTGCCATCCGCGGATGCGGCTTTCAAGAATTGGAACATCCACCGTATAGTCCGGATATGGCACCCTGTGATTTTTGTTTGTTTTTTAATTTAAAAGAAGACCTTAGGGGACGTAGTTTTAAGGACGACGGTTCTATAACAGTTGCAAGCAACTGTTATAGAACATTTTGACGGAAAAGCTTCATATTATTTTTACAAGGGTATCGAATTATTAATTAATGGTTGTAATAAATGTATAGAAGTTAGGGGAGATTACATTGACAAATAAAAATTCTCATATTGTTCCAAGTTTCTTGTTTGTATATCAGGCCGAGAATTTATGGCGCCTACCTTGTACATCGAACCATTCATTGAATCAGTACGTGATGGCAAAGCATTTTTCACTGCAACAAATTGTTTGCTTATTTTCATGTTGTAGTATCTAAAAACCTAGCAATAAAGTTTTACCACTCATGAACTGCTAAATATAATTAGCAATCCATTTTTGGTGTTGGTACAATATTAGTGACATATCTTTATAATAAATTGTTAAGGGAACAAGGTTTTTTCATATTGTAAACAATATGCTTCTCAAGAAAAGTTAAGTAATTATAAAAATTTCTATTTTAAAAAAAATACTTCAACACCTTCCGGAAATATGAAGACTATACAAAATAATTATATTTTTTAACTATAATTTGTTCTATTAATTCTTCTAAATCTACAGCACTAAGCTTTAATTTCTGTGTAAAATGTTTGCAACTTATGTTTTTATTCTCCTTTCAAATTATTGTTGTGGTTTTGCAAGGGATGTCTAAATGGTGCAAATGGAGCAATATACATGCATGCGTTAGATCTTTGGAATATGCAAATATGACAAATAGCCAGTAATGCGCAATCGATTGAATTTTTATTCATTAATATTAAGTCATGCTGTGCAGGACCACAGCCTCCTAATCTATACAATAAAATTGGATTGTACCACTACAGTTGGATTTCTACATGGAATATTCGGAAGTTTTCGTTGAAGATGGTAGATATGTCATCTTCAACAACTAAAATAATAGTATTAATTGATATTTTGACAGAAATAGAAGTACCTCGTTATTTAGTACAGAATGCTGCCTTTGGAGTGAATAGGCCGTGTCAGTTATGGGTAAACAATGGTCGCATGCAGCAGACCCAACAGTTGCGCAACTGTTCAATGATCGAATTCAGATGATGTACGCTTACCCTGAACGTGTTGTGGAGCGGTCGCTATTTTTGCGAGCGGAAAAATTCTACGCTCATTTAATGAGCGTATTTTGTCTGCATCCGCCATTAACGCATTCCAAACACCAACGTCACACACAATTTTGAAGAAAGTTATCAGAAATGTGTAAACTACAGCTATTGTGCAGAAATAAATGCATTATAATATTAGAGTAGTATTTTAATCGCGATTGTAATAACCTGTCCTTATACTAAAAACTACGCTGAAACTTAATGCAGAAAAACAATTCATTATTATTGTTTACTCGATTTAATCTGTATCATTCTAACGTATAGCAGCAGTGAAAAGTGCCAAATAGTTGGAGCGGGAACAGTTCCCGATCTGTCTACTGAATGTGACCAATGGTAGCAGTCAGTTTGGTACTGTCTAAACTGACTGCCACATAAATGAAAAAAATGTCTACAACAATATTGTTAAGCTTCGTTTGTGAGCAAAAGATAATATTCTTCTTTAAATTAATTATGCACC
This sequence comes from Amphimallon solstitiale, assembly GCA_963170755.1. Lineage (NCBI taxonomy): Eukaryota > Metazoa > Arthropoda > Insecta > Coleoptera > Scarabaeidae > Amphimallon > Amphimallon solstitiale. The sequence goes on along the minus strand of OY720676.1, from coordinate 84,463,210 downwards.
AAATAATAATTATTAAATTATCAATTAAATCAACCAAAACCAAAAAGGTACAGGGTCCATAAAAAGAAAGTTGATTATCTTTACATAATGAAGATGACTCGGGCAAAAATGAAGATAAGTACTATTTTACAGTGTTTATTTAATTTTTATGAATCCCTTAAATTAACATATAATATATAATGTTACTAATTAAGAGATATTTATCAAAGAGCCGCTGTACTGTTCACATGAACGAAAAGTCTTTTAAGATTTGCCCATATATGTATAATATTACCATTTATTATTGTTACGGTAATTTTGAACAGATCTGTATATTCCGGAATTTTGTTTCCTTTATTTATTTTCGTAGGATTATTGTTATGTTTTCTGTCGTTTTGACGTTCGCAATTTTCTTTTGATTTATTTTTATCCATCACGTTATCATATCTAGTAGTAATGCATTTCTGTATTTTTAATTTAGATAAGAATTAATTTAAATTAAAATTAAAGTTATTGGGTTATTCCGCCATCTTCTGGCAAAATCGGTCTTTGACGTAGAATCGACATATAAGTTATCCAGTAGATCTCTACGTTCGCGGCTCTTCTGTTAGCGTGAAATGTTCAACTGAGCTTATAGACAACTTCAACTGCGCTCGCTCTAGGGGATCTGAAATCTAACCGATACGTATTGTTATTGTGCTATGCTTCGTATTTCAGAATTCAATTAGTAATTAGTTACTTTTTACTTTTGTTCTATCTTACAGAATTTTCCTCTAATTTCTCCTTCCTTCCCTAGTAATTAGTAAGGTTCCTTCTTGGTTTCTTCTTGGTTTAGAAGTGTCGGCGGTATATTTATACATGTTTGTACCATTGTATTTTATAGTTCTGGTTTTGTCCGTCGAGTGTGTTATCGTAGTAAGTAGACGTCTTCTCGTCCCATTTGATTAATGCCGTTTAATCAATGAAGAAGCAGATTGGTTTCGATCGACATGTTATGTTAATTTTTGGTAAATTTATACCTATACCGTTCCGTAGTAATTACGCGGTTAGCGGATTAATGAGGCAGTGTTTATTTCACAAATTGATTTAATATCTTGTTTTTTTCCGACTTTATGTCGGTTGAATTGTTACGATCTATGATCGAGTTCCTCCATATGTAGTAAGTTTCTTTTTTTAGTTTTCCGTTGTGTAGATTTGTGTTCAATGTATGTCACTTTCCTTTACCTCCTAACTTCTTATTTTGTGCAGAAACTCTCGCATATTCCGTCATAAGCGACCCGAAATTAAGAGCACATGGTGACCACCATCTTGAATCTTTTTTTTGTACTTGAGAATTTATATGTTATTGTTCTGAAGAAGAGAATTTATCTACCGAATCCGAAGTGCTAAGAATTTTGGCTGTTCTTGCACGAAGTTATTTTTCTTTTAAACCCGTATGAAGTTAGTTACAGTATTTATTTCGTATGTGTTAGGCCACGCTTATTTGTCAGATAAGTGTATCAACTCTTCTCTTAATTGTTTGTTTAGTCTGTAAGTTACCGTTCGCCTAATTTTGTTGTTTAATTTTAAAATTATTTTCCTAATATCATAAGGTTCTTTGCTCTGTAGTTTAATAGATTACCCCGTTGGCAACCTTGTGCTCGGAAGCCTGGGGTGTGTTTTTAATTCATAGTAAACTTTGCGTTGATTAGAGCTTTAGAACATTGATAAAATTCTCAATTAAGTTTCCATTTAAGCATTTTAGAATCTATTGCCAGATCCTAATCGGTGCTGGGCATAGAGTACTTTCAGTTTACGAGGGTTATCGCACAAGTTTGTCATTTAATTATTATTTCAATTTCAATTTTATAAGCCTTAAGCCGAAATTTCATGATATTGTTTTTCTTTACAACCATTTGTCATAGCTTTATTTAATTTTAATTATTTTTATATTTATATACCGTGTTGTGTTCACGTATTGACACATTTGTAAAATTATTTGGAAAGCTGAGATCGCGTGCTAACATTAAATATCAAACTCAAAACTTATTTTTATAATACATGTGTGATATACAGGGTGTCCAGAAGTAGGGGACCTCTGTCACTTTAATTTTACAATGTCACATATTTTTTGTTGTTGTTTGTACATTTAACTTTCCAATTTCAAAATTGCATATTTAAATTTTATAACTTAAGCAACAATATAGAATATATTAAATTGTATGTTGTTGGGAATTTGTGGTTCTGTCTTATCTTTTGCTACCTTGAGTTTTAAAGCTGATTTTTCTCCTGGATCATAGATCAGCTTATTCAGCTAGTATTCATTTGTGTGCTAATATAATACTTTGTTTTTGTATTGGAAATATGCTGATATTTTTGTTTGCACTGTACTATACTTTAATTATTGTTTTGTCCTGTCTGTTGGAGAGTTTATTATTATTATTATTATTATTATTATTATTATTATTATCATTTTGGGGTAGGGAATATTACACATAGGGAGATGGCATCCGTAAATTCATCCATCTGAGATTCTATGTAAATCCACGGCCCACAATGACGATTGAGTTAGAGGCAGTTCCCCTCTTCATATCTATTAGCTGTACGCAAGGGTAGTGACAGGTAAGGCATTCCTGAAGGTTTAAGCATATACTTTCCGAAACTTTGGTGATTTACTAATCGGCGATACAATGATTTTAGCTTGGCCATTACTTTCCTATCAGTATCGAGGGATAAATAATTTTTTTTAATTTCCGTTGACGTCATTTTTCTGCGTCTTTGTTGGATTTTGATAATTTTAATTTTTAATTTAAACTTTTGAGAGGGCGTTGCATTGTATAGTCTAATTTACTTATCAGGCTATAAACAAAGTATGTATATGCTTATTTATTACCAGAATTCCAGATTATCCTTACACTATCAGGAAAGCGAGGTTCTACCTGTCGAAAATAAATAGAATATCCTCGGCATGTATCAAGTGGTCTAATTAAATAATAAAACATATATTTTGTTTGGTAGACGTTCATCAACGAATACAATTAGATAAATATTTCGAACGGCTCTAGCATTAATAAAAATACTATTAAACCAATGTGGAACTACGGAAACGGGAGCGGTCGTGAAAAGACCGGTCAGTTAGCGAAAGCTGTTAATTGCTTTTTCACGAACACGATTTCGTCATGCAGACAAAATTTACTATATTTAGAAAATCACTCCTCTATGGACAAATAAAGAGATTAAATAATACAAAAAAAGTATATATGTATTATCTTTTTTTTTAATATTTCTAAAATGTTCACTAGGTGGGAAGAAAGGGATAGAACACTTTTTCATGTATTTCATAATTCTTCCCTTAAATACGTTGTTTGGGACCGGGAGAAACTCTCTTACAGAGCATTTATGATAACGGTTTTTTGTTTGAGTATAGAAGCAATTATATCCTGCATATTTATTTCGTATCGTGATTTTCTGCAGTCTCTCCTGCTCCTACTATTCCTCATTAATTTGATGGTATTTTAAATCAAAGATTATGTTTTAATATTATTTTATATTAATATTTCTAATAAAAGAATCTAGAATATGTTCTTTGGTGGTGATTCTTTGAGATCGTAAAATTAAAATTTTCTTTATGACTGATGCTAATAGTGTGGTGACCTTTGTATATCACCACTTCATGTATTAAAAATGATGACAATGTATAATATAAAAGTAAAGTATAGAGGATGTAATGTTGATATATATGCATGTAAAAGAGTGAACATTACCACATTATAAACAAAAAATGTGTTTCTGCTATCATATGCCTCATCAGCATACGACAGTTTTGGCATGATTGCCCTTAAAAGCTCAGACAATGAGTACAGATGTTACCTTATCTGTTAGCCAAACGCAACAATCTCGTTCACGATCTCTAATTATAATATATGTGAGTATGGATGAATGTAGATCCACATCAAGGTCATCAATGCATACATACAAGAATTAGATTGTGTATGTTCCAACACCACTTTATATAATGGCTAGATGTAATGGTCCAAATAGTTGACGCCACTTTCGATGTAATTGAACCCGCTTAATTTGTAAAACGAAAATCAAAGTGATGTATCGGTAGCTGCTGGTCGACGCTGAAGGTAGAAAAATCTCGAAATGCGCCACAGACTTTTACGTACAGCATGAAAACAAGAATTGGGAGTTATAGCAACAGCAATCATACTCAAGAAGTTCAAATAAGAGAGTTTAGTGAATAAATCTATAAAACAAACGGACAACAAAATTAATGAAATGCAGTAATCAGAACAAAGGCAATAAGACTATCCAAATAACATTACGCTTATGAAAGATTTTAACTTAAGGTTATATAAGTGTTTGGCATTTATGAGGTGTACAAAAATGTTTAACAGTACTTATCTTTATCACACAATCAATTAGAATCCTGTGTTGTTTAATCTTTTTAATTAACTGTTCTTGTACTTGTAATTACAGTAGTACAGCTGGCTGAACCTAACTACCATCGATGTTTACAATACTCGTACTGCTCTTATATGACACTCTTAGACTTTTTCTGCAGGAATTAGTAACATAAACCACCAACGTTTCTATGCTATGTTCAGTACATGTTGCGCTTGCGCAACAGATGTCGCTGTGTTCTCTCGTACACATTTCGTGTGTTCAATAAGAAACCAAAGAAAAATTAGTCAAAAGGACCTCTTTCGTAGATTAATCTGCACTAGAAAGAATACGAAAGGGAAACAGCATAGAAGACAGAAAGCCGTTAAGGAGGCACTCATTCATCTATAATATACAGGGTTATTCACGCTATACGGCACGGAATATTGTGGCCAAAATACGTGACTTTCAAAAAGTTTCACTTTTGGGATATATGGGGGTCTATTATAGTTACTTTTTAAAATTATTTTCATATTATACAGGGTGTTCCAAGAGCCCTAAAAGTATCAAAGTTGTGTTTTTTTAAATGGAACCCCCTGTATATTATTGTATTTTCGGATTCTCCGATCAAAATAAGTGTCTGTTTTAATAAGGTTTACAATACCTAAACCTTAAGGTTTTTTAAATAATTTGAATTTTGCCAAAATCTAACCTAATTTTCATGTTTCAAATACTTAAGAAGTATTTAAGTTATGTAAGCGAAATTTACAGCGAAGTGTAACAATATATCATATTTTATATCCCAATCATAATAAACTTGCCATCTTATACAGGGTGTCCAAAAATTAAAATTAATCAAATAAGAACTTTAAGTGGCTATAACTTGATTAATTTAAATAGAACGCCATATTTTTTAACTTACCAGGAAATGTACTTTTTAATTACCTATCGAATGGTATTAGGGTGTTCTATAGCTAAGTCTTCGCGTTTTTACAGAATACGCCAAAAAATCGTTTTTTGCACCATTTGGTGTTTTTTAAATAAAAGTTCTAATGTATCTAGTTGCCTATGGTATTTAGAAATGTCACATAAATTCATTTAGTCTGTCAGTTTAGTCTGCAAAGTCTGTTTTTGCTATAGTGGTATTATTTTTTGTAATTGTGGAAGTTTAGATCGTTATTATTTGAATATTGTTGTGGTGTTGCTTAGTCAAAATGAAGATTTACCCAAAAGAAGAGCGTATTGATATGATTTTTATCCTAGGAGAATGTCATCAAAATTGTTTATTGGCTTCTCGAGTTTATGCTCAAAGTTTTCCGGAAAGAAATCATCCTAAGCCAGCCGTTTTTGAGAGATTATTAAACCAGTTTCAGGAAAGTGGAAGTGTCAGTTATAAAAAACCCATTACAAGAAAACCTGTCACTGAAGATGAAGAAAATGTTTTTACGGTAGTTGGTTCAGTTATCGAAAATCCCAATGTTAGTCAAAATCAGATATCCGAAAATACTAACATTAGTCAAGCAAGTATTTCAAGAATTCTTAAAAAACACAGATTTCATCCTTATAAAATCCAGCTCTGCCAAGAACTTTATGGAAATGATTTTGACAACCGAACTGAATTTTGCATGTGGGTGTTAGATAAAGTGGCAGAAAATAAAAACTTTTTTGAAAATGTGTTATTTAGTGATGAATGTATTTTTCATAACAATGGTCTCGTGAATAGACACAACTTCCATTATTATTCTGATTCGAATCCGCATGAATACAGAGTCATGAGAAATCAGAATAGGTGGTCCGTTAATGTGTGGGGTGGAATACTGGGCCAATATTTAATTGGACCCTATTTTTTTGAAGGACCTTTAAATGGTATGATGTTTCTCGATTTTCTTTTACACCAACTTCCAGTATTATTAGAAGAAGTTCCTTTAAACATCAGAACAACCATGTGGCTTCAACTGGATGGAGCTCCGCCTCATTATCATCGCGAGGTTCGGCAATTTTTAAATGCCAACTTTCAAAACAGGTGGATTGGAAGAAATGGATTTCAAAATTGGCCCCCCAGATCCCCGGACTTAACTCCACCAGATTTCTTTTTATGGGGATACATAAAAGGAATTGTCTACAATACGCCTCCGACAACACCACACGATATAAAAATACGCATAAGAGACGCTTTTGAAACTGTAACCCCGCAAATGTTGTCCAGAGTTAGCAGTGGTTTTGAAAAAAGAATATGTAAGTGTCTGGAAATGGACGGTCGACATTTCGAACATCTGTTATAAATATTTTGCTTCTGTTTTATGTTATCGTTGATATGTTATTACCATTATTGCTGTTATAGCCTGTTAGATTATAAATAACGTTCCAAGTTTCTGAACATTTGTAACGATATTCGTCATTATTATTCTTATAATTGTAAATTATCTGACATTTCTAAATACCATAGGCAACTAGATACATTAGAACTTTTATTTAAAAAACACCAAATGGTACAAAAAACGATTATTTGGCGTATTCTGTAAAAACGCGAAGACTTAGCTATAGAACACCCTAATACCATTCGATAGGTAATTAAAAAGTACATTTCCTGGTAAGTTAAAAAATATGGCGTTCTATTTAAATTAATCAAGTTATAGCCACTTAAAGTTCTTATTTGATTAGTTTTAATTTTTGGACACCCTGTATAAGATGGCAAGTTTATTATGATTGGGATATAAAATATGATATATTGTTACACTTCGCTGTAAATTTCGCTTACATAACTTAAATACTTCTTAAGTATTTGAAACATGAAAATTAGGTTAGCTTATTAAAACAGACACTTATTTTGATCGGAGAATCCGAAAATACAATAATATACAGGGGGTTCCATTTAAAAAAACACAACTTTGATACTTTTAGGGCTTATGGGACACCCTGTATAATATAAAAATAATTTTAAAAAGTAACCATACTAGACCCCCATATATCCCAAAAGTGAAACTTTTTGAAAGTCACGTATTTTGGCCACAATATTCCGTGCCGTATAGCGTGAATAACCCTGTATATTGTTAAGCTTTATACATTGCTAGTTAAAGGGCGAGCAAAACAAGGCGCAACAAAAACCCAGAAGTCCATCTATTTCTTTAATTATCAGACAGCCTCCTGATTAATCACCTGATCGAGAGGCTCTCAAGGAATATAGAACGGGTTTAAATGTCAGATAGACAGGCATACATCAATCAACAAATAACCCTAGTGGGAGTGCAAGTATAAATACACAAATGAATGGAAAAGAAAGAAAAAAGGGAAACGTTAATTAATGGACTAGTTGATAATGCTGCTCGCGAGTTAATAATAAATCTGAGAAGAATAAATGTTAAATAAATTTTGAAACCTACGTAGAGGTTGCAACAACAGAAAATTTAAGTTATATGGTGAATCACTAATTAAAACTAACTTAAAATGCAATTCTAAATTAATTTCATAAGTATCAAAACCACTAATTGAGCGTTATTCCACAAGGGAATACTCATTAAATAATTAAATTAATTGTTCCAAATAATACCAAAAATTAATCGTGCAGATAAATACTTAATTTAACCAAAATTCTAAGCCATCAATATACTGCACAAAGTTAATGATATTCGAATACATTCTTGGGCTGCCCATTTCTTCTGCCTCCAGATATCTCGCTGCCTTGCTGTTGCCTTCCAATTGCGAACTTTCAGTAGTTGTTTAGCGTCCTCCTCAATGTTGTCCACCCATCTCTGTATTGGTCCTTCTTTTCTCCTGGCGCCATCCATCTGACTGTTATATACCTTCTTTGGGATTCAGACCTCACCCATTCTTTCTAGGTGTCCCGCCCATTTCAATCTTTGTAATTTAATAAATTCGACAATATTTGGTTGTTTGTACTTCCGCTTTAATTCAAAGTTGTATCGGATTCTCCATTCCCCATCACCGGCCCATATATTTTCTATTGTGTAATTCTAGCCAATCCTTCTTCTTGGTTTCACTGGTAGTAGTTTGGTTTTTGTTTCATTGACCTTCAACCGATCATACTGGCTTGTGTTTCTAGTTTGTTAAACACTCCATTGATTTCTCGTTCTGTTCTGGCCACTAGATTAATAATATCTGCGTAGGAGATTATCTGATGTGATTTGCGCATTATTGTGCTGCCAAGGTTCTCACTGGTATTTTTTATTGCATTCTCCAGCACAATGTTGAACAGAATCCGTGCAAGTATATCTTCCTTCCTCACAGCTTTGGTGGTTGAAAACTTTTCCGTCATTTGGTCTTGTATTATCACTACGGCCTTCGAGTCTGTCATTGATGTTCTGGTTAATCTTACCAATTTGCTTGGTATGCCAAAAGCTTCCATGATATCATATAGCCTATTACCCATTAATTGACTTGAAGTCAATGAATAACACATAGATTGGTACTTCATACTCCCATGCTTTCTCCAGTATTTGCCGATTGGTGAAGATCTGGTCAATAGTTGATCGCCCCTCTCTGAAACCTGCCTGATGCTCCCCTATGATTTCCTCCCCATACTCTGTTATTCTTTTTCGCAGTATACTTGTGAATGTTTTATATGTTATACATAGTAGTGATATTCCTCTGTAGTTCTTACAGTTATGTTTGTCCCCTTTTTTGTAAATGGGGCATATGATCGCCGTGCTCCATTCTCCTGGCATTCCTTCGTCTTTCCATATCTCGGTGATCAATTTGTGTATATGTTTGGCTAGTGCTTCTCCTCCGTTCTTCATTAAGTCTGCCGAGATATTATATATTCCAGGTGCCTTGTCGTTATTCAACTCTCGTATACTCTTGATTACTTCCTCGTAGGTAGGGTCTGTTACCAGTGGTTGTGCTGTCGATATTTCTTCCTTTTCATAGTTTTCATTTTCCCTCACCCCTTGTTTGAATAGGTTCGCAAAGTGTTGGCGCCAAATTTTCATAACTTCTTATGCCTCTACTATCAATTTTCCATCTGCATTCTTACAAATAGATGGCCTTGGGTGGAAGTTTTGTTTGGTGTTTCTTAGCACATTATTACATTACCCCTGCTTAATTCAAAATGTTCTCCGCAAAAATAGGCCGAGATGAAGGTTACATACGCCAACGTAAATTGACCAAGCACATGCCACAACCAGAGCATAATACATGAACTAGATGTCATAATTACTGAAATAATAAGTCACGGACTTAATTAAGAAAATGACAGGACTAAAAGAAAAATCACTAAATAAAGCATCAAGAAATCTACCGGATCTAGCTATTAATAATTATGTAAGCCGATTAACAGATAATAGATAACAAAGCACACAAAAATGAATATGAATATTAAAACCAACATGAAGAGTCGTAAATAACGTAATTAAGAACTCAAAATACCGCATAGTTAGATTCAGGTGTAACTAAAAATAAGGAACAGTCAATGCTCTCTTTAAAAAGACTACAAAAACCGAACAGATGCTCACGAAAACAGCTATACTTTCCCAAAATAATCGAAAAAATCCAGCTCGATAAATTAAACTTTCGTTACACAACACATCGGGCAGAAACCACACATAATTGCGCCCAAACCGAACGTATTTCTATAACATATCAATCTAGCCTCATATTCACTCAGGTACATGTGTACCAAGGGCGTCCCTAGAAGAATCTTTTACCTCTGGGACATCAAGAGTAATCCCTAGTAAGACGCTTGAAGGAACGTGACAATAGTGGTAGCCAAAGAGACGTGCACTCCAGCTGTTTGATCATGTATCATAACAACACCATCGTACGCCTATGGAGACCAAAATATGTTATTATTTACAATGCCGGCTTCATGTGGGTGTGCAATCATCCATGCTTATACATACAAATTAGATCGTGTATTGGTCTGATTTAAAAGCCCTTGAGTTTGCATTGAAATATTCCCTACTGCATTTTGTAAAGTACAGTATATTATTCATATCAAACAAGTTTACTTTGAGTAACGAAGATAGACACAACTGCGCTCTCATACCTATTTACAAATGGTTTCATGAGAACGAATCGGTAATTTCCGTGAATAAAATTTCAAAACCTTTCGCAATCTCAATTAATAATGTATGAACTGCTCTACACGTGTACATAGGTAAATTAACAGAATGACTGAATACTGTCTGTTTTACCGTTACGTGTATTTCACCTGTAGCACTGGTAAAAATAAAATCCCTTAAACTCCATTTGTAACAATTAGCACCCTTCAATATTCTACATTTCGATAACAAAAATCTGTTATGTTCTGGATATAAACGAAAAGAATTCTCAATTGAATGAGTAAGACTTTTAATAGAATTAAGTCGATCATCTAATAGTTACTTCCGAATAAAACTTTTCTGTTATTATAAACCTAATTCGAAGGGATAGTACAAATCTAATTCATTATTATATTCGTTACTAATTTTAAAATCTATATTAGTTCTTCAGATAAATGATCCAAAGCCATACTAATTTTCTTCAACCCTTACCATATACGTATACGCAGTGTGTAATTAATTACGTGCTTATATAATTAATTCAGATAGGAATCAGGATCACATCGGATAGTTCTAATATTAATTAATAATAGACTAGTTGACGATTTTTGTCAGAAATCGGGATTTAAGAAAGAAATTTGCTGCCATTTTTAAACAACAGAACGTTCCCTTAGTAATTTTAAATAAATTAATTAGTTTTTGTCAGTCTTTGAAAATTGTAATTATAACAAAATTCGAACTCCAGACTTCCCATTCGCTAGTCAGGTGTATTATTCACCGGGATACCGAAAGTGTGGGATGATAGGTTCGGATATTTTCAAAAAAATTATTTATGAACTGTAAGTAAATGTATGGGGTGTGTTTGAGTGATAAACAAACAGCAAGTTCACTGAGAAAACATATTTACATAAAAAAATGTTGTAAAATTTTAAATTTTAAATAGTTGTTAGAATTATAAAATGTTTTATAATTCTGCCCTTAAAATGTATTTTTGATGTAATTTTTAATATATAGGAAGGGTAGAGGAAGTATTGTGTTCGCTTTTTAAATTCGGAAATACCAGTTGTTTGTGTCAAATCAATAAACAAAAAGATTTGTGGGAATTACGTTTGTTTTTGAGACGATAATATCACGCAATTATTTGGTGTTTTTTGTAGATTATCTGAAATTCTTAATAGTGTTAATAACACTCTATTTAATACCAACAATAACATCAATTATATAAATGTGAAATACTAGCAAAAACAAGTGACCGAATCAGTTGTTTTACTGTTGCTCTAAAATTTACAGAATCCTAATTAATATGTTTTATATTCGGCGTACTGATCACAAAAAATGTCTGGAAATACGTTTTTATATTTTTTGATTAACCGGGCGAGCTAGGATAATAAATATTTGAAATAAGGAACAATCACATGCCTGTAAAAGTATCTTTTGAAAAAACGAATAAAATGTTGATTGATTTTATTGATGACCCAGGTAAAACATCCAAAAGCATCCTGATATTCTTTGATAGCAGAGTGGTACTGCTTTCATTATCGAATAGCAGTTACAATTATAATTTGATACTTGATACCAGCAAGAATTCATTTAGCAAATAGGCTGCCTTAAACAAGATCAGTTAATAGTATAACAAGAAGTTATCATACTGTTGCCAGTATACCGCAAGTGTCAATTTTTATTAGGAATAGGGATTCAATGTTTACGTGCGATTTATACGTATACAAGTAACACGTGGCAACGTGGCACCCCTACTGTCCGTCACCAATCCCGGCAACAATCGACATCACAACGATTTTCTCCGATCTTCCCACTTCTCCCCACCAGATTTTACATTCAATGTTTAGCTGCGAACACGTTGTGATCTAGTGTGCAATAAAAGCCGTCTTATTACTGGAACGGGAAACATCAAATGGCCGCGGCGATCTCCTGATCTAGTAGTTTATTATTACTTTCAGAATCCTCTTTATTTACCTTATTAGGGTTATTTTTTAATTTTATTAGAATTACTCTTTTGTTTGTGTCATGCAGCGTGAACGCAGTTAATAATCCTCTGCACTTACTGAAAGGAAAAAGAAAAACAAATCCCTGCAACTCGTAAATATTATTTCTGAACGCATTACAAACACCCAAGTCAGTGGTCCAATAGTTACTGCTAAGCTAACTTGTATTTTCGAGGATGTATCGGTCGCGCTGGCATTGGAGAGGAAAGTAGGGGTGCCACGTTGTCACGTATTGCATGAATTGATCGCCTATGGATAATGAAAATTGACATATGCTGAATATCTCCACATATCTGTCAAATCACATTAATGGCGATCCCTAAAACAACAAGAGGGAAAATACTGAACTGTGACATCCTCTACACGCCTTACACGAATCTAAACGATTACAATTATTCTAGATGAAGAGAAACATAATGCGTAGAAGGACTACAAAGAAGCCAGAAAGCAATTTGGGCACTAATTAATGATTTCAAACGTAGGCACTGGAAGGAACTATGTAATCAGTCAAGGAGAACTATAGTGAGAGAGTTGTTTGCGTATGTAAGAGACGAAGGGGAAAAAAGAACCTACAACAAATGATGTGATACCAGTAACCGAGATGGAAATACAAAAGGCAGCTGGTGGCATGAAAGAGGGGCAAGCATCGGGAATTGACGGTATACACCCTGAAGCAATTAAAATGGCAGTCAGAACAATACCAACCTGGCCGTTGATTGGAATAAATCGACTTCTAAGAGATAAAGTATTCCCAAAGGGAGTGGGAGCTTTCTAAAATAGTGTTACTACCTAAAGTAGCTAAGGGCACCGAGGACACTCCAAGACTCAGACACCTGTGCTTCCTTAACACGATAAGTAAACTAATCGAAGAAACTATTAGGGAGAGACTATACGAAGAAATCGAAAGAAAGGGAGGATTGTATGATACGGTTCCGCAAAGGACGGTTCTCTATCCAGACTTTGAAAACAGTAGTAAATACACTGAATATATGTGATAAGGAGTGGCGCATTTTAATGACCTTAGATATAAAAAATGCTTTCAACACAGCAAGTCATACTCTCATAAGGAAAAACTTTGTGAGAGTGAGGTATTTCAGAAACGTTATCTGAAAAACGGAAGGATACTGTTAAGTGAGGATGAGATGATGGAAGGGACTGCGGGGGTACCACATTGTATCTTAGAACATTCTATGTGGTGGTGTAGAACTTACGGAAATAGCAACATCCATTATGTTTGCGAATGATTTAACGCTCGTAACACCTGCAGATGATGAAGTGGATTTGGTGGGACACATAAATGAGTATCTAAGGAGAATCAACGTCAGGATGGATAAACATAAACTGGAATTTGAACCAAGTAAAAGTAAAATAGTTACCTTAAAAGGAAAAAGAAAGAAAGATATTGTGTTTAGGATAAGGAAAGTGCAATTAGTTCCCCCTAAAGTAGTAAAATACCTGGGTATAACTTTTGCAGTAAGGGATTCATTCGGAAAACATGTCGAAAAGTTATTGCAAAGGCAGTAAAATGGACATCACGTCTCACTAGACTAATGCTCAACATCAACGGAAGAACCAGTCTCAAGAGAGGTGTCCTGTGTTCGCCTCTTCATAGTATCCTCCTGTATGGCACATAGCGATGAGCTATGTGCCATACTTCAAAGAAGTCCTCCTCCTGATGTCGTTTTCATTGTGACGGAAACGGCCACGTTGTATTAGAACGATTATTCTTGATCTGCTGTGACCCTCACACTTCTGGTTGAGTATTAACTATTGGATCCCTACAGGGGAGAGGAAGTTAGACAGCTTTTGGGGTAGGCGCATTGATACGTCCTTTTTTTAAAAAAAATGAACGACCGCGCCCGACGAAGGTTGTAGAGTTTCGCATTTTAATTTTCTAATATACTGTAATTAATAATCACATTTTAGATATGAAGAAAACTATTCCCTTTTTGTAGTCTTTCAGCACTTTTATTTGGTTTATATAGTATCTTAAATATAAATAAATGTTCTACTAAACAAGTTTCGAATACCTGTGATTAAATAATAAAACAGTGATGTTTTTTCACGAAATGCAAATGCAGTTTTATATTATACAGTAACTTATAATTAACTCAACTTATAATTACCTGCGCTTTCAGTTTTGCCTATTTTAATTAAACTAAGAGATCATTAATTGTGTTCCTCTCACTAACTGCATTTTCAGGTAATTGAAACAGATTACCCGTGGATATGAACATCTACTCCATACTTTGAGAAGAGAGTATTATAAATACTATGGTGTAATACTGGAGTGTTCTGTCTTGCAAAGTGCTTACTGTTGGCCCAATTACGGATTTAAGTATCGCAGAGTAGTTTAGAAGTGTCACGGCGTCCTTCAATAGTAGAACAAGGATGTACTAGAAATAATATGTTTCTATATCCGCTTCTTTCATTGATACACTGCTTAGATATTTGTACATTGTAATAATTACTTAGAGGTTACTGTTAATTTCAAAGTTCAACAGCATTCCTTTTTGCATGGGTCATTTACATTAATTAACAAACTAGAAACATAAACGTTGAATTCAAAGTTAGCAATTAAATAGTTCATTCTTAATTTCGTAGCACTTGATGTTATTCCACATTTACTACTTTCATTAATGCGGCACAAAATGTGCATAGAGCAATTTTATGTTCGGGGCGGGCCATTAATGTGTTTGGATTTGAAAAAGTTACTAGAAAAGAAAACGGATATTAAAGAAGCAAATGTATATATTTAAATAGAAAAGAATAAATGAGAATATATTCTTTTTAAATTAAAATTACCATTTAGATGCGACCTTCTCTATGCAAACATTCTTCGAATCTGGATCATAAATTAATGAAAACTCGCTGGCACATTGCGTGTGAGATCGCAGCCAATTCCTTCCGAATATTTATTTTCGGCTAGGCAATCGTATTCGGATTATTAGTGTAAATATGACTCTGCGACTATCCCAGAGAAGGAAATCACAAGGAGTCTGGTCTGGGCTCCTGGGAGGTCACGGAATATTCTCTCATTGAGGTCAGTTTTTCTTCAAACATTTCGCTACTATTGCCAATAACACTGTGCATGTCCAAAAACTGAACAACCGGGGCACATATCAGGTAAAGTCAATTCGGGTATGCTGAATTCAGTGGTGCCAATCGTTTCTTTAGGTTAGGTCATTGAATGGAATTATTTCAATAATAAATTTAATTTTTGCATCAATATTTTTAGTATTTAATTATTTTTTTTTTCGTTAAAATTGGAATGGATTTTCACTGTTTTAGTAAAATACACTAAATAAAAGCCATTTTACGAAAAGAATGATCGATTTAGCTAAAAAATACAATTCTCCACGTTTGTTCGCAAGAAAATTGTATTTTATTCTTGCTTTCTACTTTTTTGATTCCAAATCATTTCTAAAATAATTTATTTTGCATAAAATATAAGCAAATAAAATAAAATTCAACTACACATTTTAAATTATTAAAATTGTTTCCTTCAATTAATTTTTTTCTCAATTATCATGTTCAATTTCACTTTCTTCTTGTAAATTCCAACAAATATCTCCTAATAGAACATCAAGCTTCTTTGCGCTGTACCAGTGTTCGAGTCTTGCTGTTATCTGATGAAAGCGTTCACCATGCTCATCAGGTTCGGCTGGCAAATTTTGTATTTGTGATCATTGTATTTCACTAGATCGATGATTTTTTTCAATGATACATAGTTCTCCTTTGTATTTGTGCTCAGTGCAATCGGAACGGAATTTTTTGAGTTCGTAACGTGGAGTAGAACTGCTTTCAAACTACTTTTGGACTAATCGATAAATAGTCTTCAGTTTTCGGGTTTATATTCATGGTGCAATGTTAAAACCAAACCGTGGATATCGTCGCAATAAGCCAACGAATTATTCTCAATTGATTTAAAAAAATGAGAAAAATGATGATGACGGCCGATTGATTCATATACACGAGCGTCTGGTGCCAAAATGTTTACTCGTTTCAATTCTTTAGCTAAGAGAATCGACTGTCGCTGTGATAACTTGAGGCGGCGTGTCATAATGTCAAGACGGTTTTATGTAATTTCAATATGGTTGCAAATAGAGTGACGTTTGATGGTAGGTATACATATTCGGATACGTACACCTGACTCTCCAGCAGTTTCAACAGTTGGCGGCGTGTATTCTTCATTGGGGCTCGGTTTTTTTTGGATGGGTATGTTTTCGGAGTGCGGTAATGGCAACTGTACAAATTTTGTTGCTTTGTATGTCATAGAACGAATCTTATTTCTGTTTGTTCCGAAATTATAGGAATACCAAAAGGCATATATTCCATTGATTCAATTTTTTCAAGCATCCCGTACAAATGATAGACGGGACCCATTCCACATCGTGAAAAATTTCTTGATTGAAATATTGGCGATATATTTCAACTATGTTCGGAGTAATTTTACGCCGACTAGGCATGATAGTGTATTTTCCGCAAACATAACAAAAGTTATTGAATTTTATTGCTCCACATATATCCATTTTATACATTTAAACGATTAATTTCGCAAACCGATCAAAATACGCACTGAAAAAACCAAGCAGAACTTGTAAACGAGGAGGTTGTTCAGACCAAATGTCAAAATTATCAAAATATGCAATAATACACAATATTTTTGATGGTTATATATAAAGTCCCTAGATATATAAAGTACCGCAATTGGTTTGTCCCATTATAACGGCGCCAAAATGGCGGTGATTTGGGGACATTTAGTAGTTATTTAGTAATTCGTACGCATATACCGGGGTCGACATATTTTAATTTCTGATAGGAAAGTAGTAAGAGGAAAAGAACGCGACGAATTAAACTAAAGATAGACATAAGCGAGGCTGCCACACTGGACATTTGTAAGGCGTGGGGGTCCCCCGCCACTCCATTGCTCTCCCTCCACTGTTAGCAAGCAGGCATCGCTGGATATGATAAGATCATCTTCTGCATATGATAGAAGTGCATTAAAATTTGACGCTTACGGTATACAAATAGACGATAAGAAAAATAACATTGAAGTACCCGCGGTGGTCTAATGGTAAGATGTTCGCTTCACAAGCGGGCGGCTCGGGATCGCATCCGCACGGGACAAGATTTTTCCGGAAAATAAAAATACAATTTCCCGTATTAAATTTGTTAAGTTAAAAAAAAACGGACAGACTTTTAAATTTGCCGCTTCTTTGGCGCCAAAATGGAGGTAATTGTGGTACTTTATATATCTAGGGACTTTAGTTATATAAAAACACTGATGCCATCTGTTAGAAAATATTTCAAACTGAATGCATAATTTTTAAATGTGTATAATCATAACTCAATTTTGTTTCTATTCATATCTTATGCAAAAATAAAGTATGATATAATTTAATTAAATGATCTAACCTAAAAAAACGATTGGCACCACTGAATTCAGCGTACCCGAATTGACTTTACCTGATAGGTGCCCCGGTTGTTCCAAATAAATATTGTCAATTTCGTGCACAGTGTAATCATCGTTAGGCGTGTGATGTCACACCGTTTTGTTGAAATCGTGTCCACCAATTAGAGGTTTGAACATCTTGCAACATTGTTGCGTTGCGGTCAAAATTTATTGTTACAGATGGGCTTCCCTCATTCATTTGGACCGAAGTGGCCGTTCGCACTGTAACTTTGGAAGAATGCAGCGGCTTCTGATGTTTTTATTTTGGATTTTCTGTGGCCAAATTATGGTAGTTTTCTTTGTTGACCTATCCATTTAAGTAATAGTGAGCTTCCTTCGAAAACTGGATATTGTCCAAATTCGAGAAAACCATAACGTGATGGCGGTCATTTTACTTTATTTCCTGCTCTAATTAGAGTATACACCGTGTCTAAAGTTAAGTGTTCGCCATTGCTAACTTTGTTATTATTTAAGCTACGAAGTCGGTTAAATTGACAGAATCCCATGATATAAGGATCTACGACACCCGCTGTATTGGTTTAGCTTAAATATTTGCTGTGGCATACTAGGTTTTCCAGTTATCGGTCCAATTTTCTATCACGACACCCTAACAGGGGTACGTTATGTTCAAACATTAGCGCCAGTTCTCGAGAATCTTCTAGAAAACCTACCGTTAGTTGATTATCAGCGTATACATTTTCTACAGGATGGGGCGCCTGCTTATAATTATGATGATTCTGCTACTATGCTAGGTAGACTCTTTGATAATAGTTGGATTGGAACAAACGCACAAATTCCTGGACCACCACGGTCCCCTGATTTAACACCTTTAGATTTTGATCTGTGGAGTTACATCAAAGAAAAAGTTTATAAACAACAATTTAGAAATGTGGTGGAGTTGGAAAACAAAATAAGAGACATAATAAATAATATTCCCGCTAGAAGTATTCTAAATGTGACAAAAAGTGTTTTCAGAAGAGCACAGAAGTGTATTGATCAACAAGGCCATACCTCGAACATTTACTAAGATAAAAAAATGAATGAATTTATCACTTTTTGTTGCTTGCCGTTTTGTTATTCTATGCTTCATACGATTAACTGTATTAAAATTCATAACTAGTTAATTATTTTCCATCGCCTACTTACATAATTAAAGCAATAATAATCAAGAAGTTTAAGTATTTTTTATTGGCTTATTTTTAAATTTAGGGCGATAGTGGATTACTTACTTTTTGTTTAGAATTTAACTCTCTTTCAAAAAATGTCGAAATATACAGGTTGTTCTATTTAAAAATTTGTTGATTTAGTGATTATCTCAGAAACTAGGTCTTCTATTGTTTCTTTGTTTTGACTGACTTAATCAGCAAAAAAAGTCCTGCTAGTTTGCTTATTTAATCGACTTCGTAGTTTCAATAATAAAAAAGTTAGCAATGGTGAACACTTAACTTTAGACACGGTGTAAACGGGCACAGTTTCAGATTTTCGTCTAAAATACTGCGCATAAATGTTCCCTGGATAGCCAGCTCAGCTACTTCCTTTTGAGAAGATAATCCCTGGTCATATTGTAAGGATGCCCTAACTATATTAGCTGTTCCTTCTGTGCTTATCGACCCTGCTTCTAAGAGTGTAACCTGTGCCTGCGATCTTTCTGACACTATCTAATCACATCTTCACTGGGATATTGATTTAAGTCATGTAAGTCGAAGTAACGGGTTAACACAGAGGACACGTTGCTCACCAGTAAAACGTTGCTGTGACTAAATTTCCAGGAACTGAGCTACAAATCTCCGCTACCATGTACCGTGCAGACTACCGATGGGCAAGAGAGGTGAATACATTTTTAATGGGACTTGAGAGACTTGCGATTTGTTAACTCTCAGGGAACCGGTAACCAAGACGGTGTTGCCCATGAACCAACAAAACACGAGTCTCTAGTCGCATTGAAAAAGTACTCTTATTCCCCTATTAACTATAGAGTGGGCTGATTTAAAAAGTATTATGGTGTGCGAACTAGTGATAGGCCTCTTTGTATTTATTCAGTCGATATTACTCATTTTTATGTGGATGTCAGATGACATAAATTATTTTTCGTATAACCAAGAAATACGCTTTGTACCATAAAGCGAATAGAATTAATATCAGACAAGTATGTGTGGGACAAAATCAAGGAATGCATTTGTTAAAAGTTAAGATATTCTCAGACGAGATACAACTTATCAAAAAAAACAATTACGAAATTTTGAATCATTTATGCTGCATGAAAAGTAAAAGTCATGTAATGTTCCCGCTTAGTTAATTAGTTGAGTGAAATATAAATAATTATTCAAATAATTCTTTTGCTCTCAGAAACATTTTTCATTTCATTATTGAATTTCTGTGTTCTAGGCAGTGGCTTGCGTATGCAGAATCTGCGTTTTGTTGTTTATGACTCTTTTCTCGTTCTTTTATGGATGTAGAAATTGATCTCGCATCTAGTTTGATATCCATTTTAATTCAGAGGGTAATTTCTAAACTCTACATTGTAAATTCTTGTTTAATTTTCTATGTTTCTGAATTGTATTATATGTTAGTTTACTAATCAAATTTAAATAAAAAGATAGAGGCGTTATGTTAATCTTGCAAAGTTTTTTTAGTCAGTTTGAGATATAATAGGATATAAAAATACATTAGAATTTAGATAACTATTATTTTATTATTACCATCATTACATATTTCATTCTAAGTTTTATATTGTAATTTTCATCAGTTGACATTCTCATAAAGCAAAGCAATTGTCGTGTAATATATCTTTTTGAACTACTTAATTAATAAGTATAGAGCGGAGGTACGGGGGCGAAATTTCGACGGACAAAAGAAATAATGCATAAAATCCCGCAGTTACTGAATAGCACTATTCTTATGGTGAACTACGAAAACGACAGCAAAAAAAGTCGATTTTACTCTTAAATTCCTTTCTTCATTGGGGTAGGTAGAAGGGCGAAGAGCTTTTAAAATTTATTCTATTTACCATATATTTCGTAAGATAAATAAAGTACGGGGAGTTGATTTCGTTTTTTCATTGTTTTGTCTGTTAATTACATACTTCGTAATGTTTGTAATAGTTCCTGTTTATTACCGTATCATTGTATCTACTTTTCCAATTATCTTGACGTAAGTGTGCACTGGATTTCGTTAAGTTTCAATAACATATACATTTTTAGTTATCATTTATTTAGATCTAGAACATTGTTTATGTTACTTTTTCAGATGTGATATGCAATAACGTCGAGAATGGCATCGTAAAACAATGGCGAATTAAATTAAGGGTCATACTGATTGTATGTCCTCCATTGTCAGTGATTTCGAAATTTATTGCAAAGTCTGTAAAATATCGTTACAGAATGCCCAAAAATCGCACGTACAACGTCACTTAGCATCGTTAAAACATGCACAGAATTTCGCCCCGTTGGAAGCTGACAATTTTAACCAAGAACTCTGTGAAACTTTAATGGCGGCTAATATCCCATTAAATAAACATGACAATCACGCTTTGAAAACATTTCTCCAAAAATATACTGTTCGAAATGTTCCTGATGAATCCACCTTACCCAAATATCATGTTTCTAAGTGCGCTTCACGAAAGCAGTAGAATGCATTAGAAGACAACTTTCAAATGAGTACCTATGGATAGGTGCCGACGAAACTGTCGATATATTAGCGCGCTGTGTGGTAAATGTTGTAGCTGTTTATAAATACAGTTGAATGAGGAAACAATTATCTTTGGAAATCCCGTTAAGGGCAATAAAAAAGCTTTCCCCCGCAGCAGCAATGACTTCTGGATCTGAGTTTTGCTTTTTGAAAGCTTCTATAGTTAGACTTAAATAATTGTTATTTTCAAGCGTTTTTAGAAACTTATTTTTTCCTACATTGAAAACAGCAGAAGTAGTATCACAACCGCAAGAACAATATGTTGCCCACCACTACTTCTTCATATTGTAGACTTCGAGAAAAGTAAATTTTGTCAACAAGTTTTTCTCTGCCTGGTTTGCCAAGGTAAAGGTTTGGATGAGATCTCGCCAATGCTGTTAGGAGTACGAGAAGATCTATATCTTCTCCTACTATGAATACGATGCGGACATACTCGTCGTCTTAACGATTAATGTGTCAGCATATTCTGTAGCCTGTTTACTATGAAACTCAAATTCTCAAATTTTTTCTTTAGCACCGAAATCATGCGAATTTTATTTGTATACCATACTATTCGAAAGTGGCATAATATAGAAGCTGTTCCATTAAAAAAGCAATGATT
Organism: Amphimallon solstitiale; assembly: GCA_963170755.1. Lineage (NCBI taxonomy): Eukaryota > Metazoa > Arthropoda > Insecta > Coleoptera > Scarabaeidae > Amphimallon > Amphimallon solstitiale. The sequence goes on along the minus strand of OY720676.1, from coordinate 84,441,124 downwards.
GCTGCATATATTCTTCTTTAGACACCCTGTATATAATTTTCTTATGTCAAAAAATTCACTACTAAAAATACTAATCAACCTGTCCCAGCGTTTTTCTACAAAATAATTACCTGAATTTTAAACGGATTTGTTCTTTTCATCATGAACGCACTGTATATTCCTGCATTTATTGTTTGCTCACTAACATTTATTCTATATAAACATTGATGTGAATTGTTGAAAATATATGGGTAGACATATGTATATTTGCAAAAATATACAAAACCCAGGAATATATACATCAGACAGCTTAATATTTGACTCTATACTTTTACAATACGTGTCCCTCTTATATACTTTCTCTTTTGTACTTTGATGTTAGTACTACTTTCAACATGACTTGCTGCACTACAATGGAAGAGTGACGGCTTGATTGTAGAACGTTTAGGTTTCTTTCTGGAAAGTCCTCAAATAGCTACGAAAGCGATACGTTGACTCGTTGTTGCCACATTCAACTTTTACTCTGTAATCCGCGACAATGCATAATACGACACCGAATACTTGGCACCTGTTGTTAGAGATATGGACGCTTTATCCCCCATATGTATAATGGGAGAGTGTTAAGGGGGCGTTTGAATCATAGAAAAGAACATAATTTTATAATTATGCAAATGTCGATTATAAAATCATTAAATGTTTATTTTATGGTATGTAATAAGTACAGAGCGGATGTCCCAGGTTTAAACTAGGACGGAGCAAGGAAATAATGTAAACATCACGCAGTTACTGAATAGCACTATTCGTATGGTGAATAGCAACATCTGTTTATGTCCGAGAATGAGAGCAAAAAAAGTCCATTTAATTCATAAATTTTCTATCTTCATCGGCGTAGATAGGAGCGTGAGGGGTTTTTAAAATTTATCATATTTCGTAGGATAAATAAAGGAAAGTTTACTCGATTTGAACTACTAAATAAGCAAATAATAACGTATTTTGTGTTTTATCGATCACCACCCACTTGTTATCCAATTATATAAATAAAATTAAACACTTTTTAAAAATACAAAATTTCAATAGTGCGCCCGTGGGCGATGAGTCATCAACCTTTTGTGTCCGCTCTGTAGTAATAAGTCATAATATCCTCCTACGTATGGTACAGGGTTTTAATTTACACAAACCCTTTAACCCTATGACGCGTGTTTCGTAGAAGAGAAATATAATAGAAATTTTGACAATGTTGTATTACTTTGGTTTATTTGCATATTTGTACACACACATAGACACTACCTTGCAGGATTCCCTAAGATAGGGCGGGAGACCCGAAAATACTGTAGTGTTATTTGAAACAAATTCTGCCAATTCAATTATTTGTATCTTTAGGACTAAAATGTTATTTTTTGACAGTAACGAAATTGGTTGCTTTCTATGATTCAAACGCCCCTTTAAGAACAATAAAAATAACTGTAGTAGCTAATTATATCAAGTGTATTAATGTAGGATTTCTAACAATAAGGATTAATTTCAAATACACATTCATATATCTATTATATAGTCTATGCCGTTATAATAAAACAAGACGTTAATTTGAAACAATGTATTATTATTATTTACTGTTGTTTTTCTTATTTTTATTCTGAGAGCTTTAAGAATTATAATGACAATATTTTGTTCAGTTTGTTTTATAACTGAAAAATTTTCTTCTTATATTTTCCATCATTATTGATAAACTCTTGTTTTTTATGGATATCTCACATATGCTTCATGTCATTTGAAATATTTCATATAAAAGGATTTGTATATATGACCAACCAATGCTTTATGATAAGTAGGTGTAACGGGTGTCTGCAATTGATTTACCTAATGCGATTTAGATATTTCATGTTACTATGGCATGTTATGAAATCGGCAACATGGAAACCTTTTCTTTCATTTCTTCTACAGCTAGAGCCGTGCCTAAATATTTAACATCATTTTATAATCATATAATAATTACGTTTACATGCAACTATATATCACATTTAAAATTATAATTTGATATATTTGTGGCGTTATTTATTTTCCTTGTATATTTAGAAGCCTATATAGGTAAATTTGAATTTAGAAACCTAATTCCTGCCATAGAATCCCGTATTACTTATTGGATTTCTCAATCTTCAAGTGGATACCCTTTTGTCGATTTTTTTCTTCTTATTCACATATAATAGATTGCTGTGATATACATTGCATTTCTTGTAGGTAGTTTGTTTTACTGGCTCCGGACACCAAAAAAGTGGTGCTTGAAAATGCCTCTCTATGAGTGTGCGCGCGCCCGTATGTGTGTGTGAAGTAACACTTTACTCTTATCAAAGAGCATTTTTTGGCAAATATTTCGCAAAGTATTGCATTCTGTAGAGATTTATTAAGAGACTAGAAGTGCTTAGAATAGGATTTTGATAATTTTTTATAAAATAATTTTCAAAATGACCTGAAGTAATAAGTTTACTCACATGTTTATTTTTTAAGAAGATAAAAGTATTTAAAAATTAATTCAGTAGAACTATTATATAATTTGAATTGAACACACGTATAAGAAGGTCGTGTGGTGCCCACACCTCATTTTTTCTTAAAGCTGTTTCAGCCGTTAAATGCTGAGGTGAAGTTGAAGATAAATTTTGATTTTGGAGATCCCAATGTTTAAGAGCCTCTGGAAAAAACTTCTCTCGTGAAATAACATACCTGTTAAAGGGTATAATACCACCCTTTCTAAAACCATTTTGTATGATGCTCTTTTCAGGCTATAGCCAAGTTTCGCCTAAATACTGTGCAAACAATTTCTTCGGGAGTTTTTGCCCAACATGATGTTTTTGACACCTCACCAACTTCTCATCCCACCTTGACTTCAATGCTTTAAATACTGACAAATCGAGGGGTTCAAGTACGTCACTGCTATGAGGTGGTAACTTTAAGATTGTCACCTTTTCAACCAATGCAGTTTCTGTAATCTCAGGACCAACGCTTCTACTATGACCGTCATTAATAACTAGCACTGGCCTTTCGTTTCCAAAAAGAGCGATAATGTTTGATTTTGGAGATCCCAACGTTTAAGAGCCTCTGGACAAAACTTCTTTCGTGAAATAACATACCTGTTAAAGGGTATAATACCACCCTTTCTAAAACCATTTTGTATGATGTTCTTTTCAAGCTATAGCCAAGTTTCGCCTAAATACTGGACAAACAATTTCTTCGGGAGTTTTTGCCCAACATGATGTATTTGCCTCCTCACCAACTTCTCATCCCACCTTGACTTCAATGCTTTAAATACTGACAAATCGAGGGGTTCAAGCACGTGACTGCTATGAGGTGGCAACTTTAAGATTGTCACTCTTTCAGTCAATGAAGTTTCTGTAACCTCAGGACCCACGTGTGTACTATGGCCGTCATAAATATCTAGCATTGACCTTTCGTTTCCAAAAAGAGGGATCATTGTTTTTTTAAAAAATTTTTACTCGCGACGTAGACAGTACCTGGAAATCCTCTTCCTGGGGGTGCCATCCACTGGTCCCAGATGTTGGTCCCGTTAAAGATGATTAGTGGAGCGGCTTTATCGCCTGCTGCATTTGCACGCATTAAAACACTGGTGTTGTCTCTGCCAGGTGAACTTACTGTTCGTGAACAAGCGACTCCTTTTCACCCTACTACTTTACATTTTGATGGATCAATTGAAAAGGAACTCTCGTCAATATTCCACACTTGCTGTGGTTTGTCACTTAAATTTAATTCATTTAAAGATGTCTCTAGCAAATCGAAATCGGAATGGATCTGTTGTTTTTTTCCTCGTCAATTCGACAACTTGTAGAACCTTTAAGCTAAGCCTGTGCCGTTTTTTAAAATTTAAGAAGCAATCCGGACCTGGTATATTATATTTGAATGGAGTTTTAATATTATTTTCTTCGACATATTTTGCCACCAGTTCTAAGGTCTCCTTGCGGCTCAACCCAAAACCCCATTTTTCTAGTGTTGTGAGTGGTAATGCTGGCTTACAAAACGAAAATGAAAAGTGTAAACACATGAATGTTAAAACTAACATCAACCAGTAAATAAATACTGTGACTTACATATATACATTTATACGTAAAACGTATATGTATGTATGCATGTGTTTGGGATACACACATACGATAAGTGCCATTGCCGACAATCGAACGCACAGACACAACACACAACATCGCTTTTTCTGTGTCGTCTTTTGGGTGTTAGATTTCGCTGTGATACTTTCACTGCATTTAACACGCAAAAATGACATAAGTAGCGTTTTAACTTTTAAAGCCATTGTCGACAGTCTCCACGTACACTGATGAGACCTCAAAGGTCGAAACACCGGTGCCTGTGCGGTCGATTGTCGGCAATGGCACTTATCGTATGTGTGTATCCCAAACACATGCATATATGCATATACGTTTTACGTATAAATGTATATATGTAAGTCACACTACTTATATACTAGCTTACGTTCTTAAAACTGCGAAAGCGCAGTTGTTCGACCTTTGGTTGAGCTTTTTACCCCACGTAAACCTTTTACATGGCTGTATAGCGCACTGAACGGTACTTTGAAGTTTTTGAAGCTCTATACATCGTCATTCTTTTGGCACGGACTTCTCGGATCGCTTGTTATAAACTGTCCATGCCATAGTTTTTGTTTGACGGTCTTTTGCGTTCATAATTGCGCACCATTCCACCTGAAACCCAAAAGGGGCAAGTGTGACATCTGATCAACAATGGGGGCAAGTGTGATATAACACATTTACACTGCATTTGAATTTTCAAGGGGCAATAGTGTTACATGCGTATGAAAAGATACATATCAAGAATAATTAAAATCTATTATTATTCAGTGGAAATATGAAACTTATGCTTTACATCACTATAAAAATCACATGCATACCTCAATTTTTACAGAAAATATCGTCGCACGAAAAATGTTTTGCAACACTTAACCTCACACTTAAAATCACGGTTAGTTAAAAGTCAAAACACATTTTTATTTACATTTGACAGAGCGCAAGCCTCAAGGTCGGGGAGCATTCAAAATTGCATGAACCGTAGTACTGTGACATTACATTCCTATTAGTATCGTTTTCAATCATATTGCAGGTCGTTATTACACTTGCTGCGTTATCACATATACCCCAACTGAGCTTACGTATTTTGGCAACTAAATTGGCATCTTCAGTTCAAACCTGTGAAAAACAGAAAGAAAGTGTTAAATGTAGAGTTTTTGGCTAAGGTATAACCTAAGAAGATATGCTTTTCACCAAATCATATATCTCCTTAGGTTACAACTTGGCCAAAAACACCACGATTAATACGCTTTTCTGTTTTTCTACAGGTTTCTACCGATTTCTGTTGGATAATTCTAATTGTGATATGAATTACATAACAAACAATTAAGATATATTTAGTGTTGGGGTTTAAATTTTTTTAATAATGATGATGGGTTGTTCTGTAATCACTCATGGATGGTTTTCCATTTAATGAAGTTTCGATTAGCTATGACCACCACTTTACCCTTTCCATTTTAATTCAGCTGTTGTTAATTCCTGGAATATTCAAATTTCATACTTGACAAATTTATTTCACGCCTTAAACTCTAATTGGGCTATTGTAATTTCTTAAATACAAATTTAGAATATAGTTTTTTTGCTTATGTTTAACATTCATATAATCTGAAATTACTTAATTTAATCCCACGTTTAATGATCGCTACTCTTAAATGTATTAAAGAAATTCTTGCTTCATGTTTCATTAGTGTCAAGATAAACATGTCATATACAGTTAGCACCTTTGCACGTACGGTGCCTTCATATTTTTCAGTATAAATAAGGACTGTTGAGTTGGAGCGCTCTCCCAATTGGAATATGTATGGTTATTGGTTATAAGTAGGGAACGGAATCGAGCGAGCTAAACTACCACGGAGCAACAACCGTGAAACGAAATAATGTAAACAACTGCGTGTTGTTTACATTATATCTGAATAGCACTAATTCATAGGGCGAACTGTAACATCTGTTTACTCCAGAGAATCAGAGAAAAAACTGCCATAAAATAAGGAATTTTATGAATAAAATCCTTTCTTCATCGGCGTAGGTACAAGGGTGACGAATTTTTAAAATTTATTATATTTACCTTATATTTCGCAATATAATATGTATGTTTCAATAACATACGCGTACATTTTTAGTTATCATTTATTTAGATCTAGAACGTTGTTTATGTTAAATTTTCTGAGATAAAAATTAATTGTCAGTGATTCCGAAATTTATTGCAAAGTCTGTAAAATATCGTCACTTAGCTTTGCTAAAACATACACAGAAATAGTTTTAATGCAGAGAATTTCGATAGTTTACAAAATTTCATTACATGTTTAAATGACGATGCTCCAAGTATCTGTGAGTGCAAGGAACTAACACAAATCCCAAATTTAAAAAATCAGTTGTTATTCCTTCAGGAACACTTTGGAAATTTGCCTAAACTAATGACATATTTTGAAAATCGAATCTCAAATTAAAAAATGAGGTGTGGCCACCACACGACTTTCTTATACGTATGAGCGTTTCAAACTATACTATATTTTTTTTACACAAAATTATTCAAAATCCTATTCTAAGTACTTCTGCTCTCTTAATAAATCGCTATAGAATGCATACTTAGCAAAGATATTTGAAAAAAGGACTACTCCCTAAGAGTAAAAGTGTTACATCCGGTCCGAATTTTGAAATTTCATATATTCAAAAATTATTGCAAATCTAGCACTAAATACTTTTGTATTCTTGATAAATACATATAGACTGCATAATTTACGACATATTCGCAAAAAATCGCTATTCGATAAGAGTAAAAGTGGTAATTCCGGTCTGAATTTTGAAATTGTTTTTATGCAAAAGATATTGAAAATTACGTTTTAAATACTTTTATACCCGTAACGTACCTGTCTAAAAAGCATGACATGCGAAATATTCGCAAAAAACTGTTTTTCGATAGGAGTAAAAGACCTACTTCCGGTAGCAGCTTCGAAAAACTTTTTAAATAAAATTGTTCTCAATTTTAATTTCAAGTACATATGAATTCTTTATAAATTTGTTTAAATTTAGTAGTTGACGAAATATTGGTAAAATTTAATTTTTTCACTGAAGTAATCTACTACCTCCGGTCTACCGATTTTACTGAAAAACTACTCAGATCTAAAGAGGGAGATTAGATACGTAAATACAAATTTTGGAATTGATATCTACAGCGGTTATCGTGGTCACATAGAGACACACAGACATTTTTTAAAAACATCTTTTTCGGTATCAGGGGACTTCAAAACGTGGACATCTGCAAAAATCTCGAGTTCGAAAATTTCACAATACTTCCTTATACTACGTATAAGAAAGTAAAAATGGATTAACCACATTAGATGTGGCTATTAATAATTCCAAGTGACTTAGACGCAGTTTTTAATAGAAATCCAGGTTTAATAACATTGCGGCAATTTTGTATGCTAATATAGAAGGGACGTTTTCTATCTAAAAGGATGTACTTAATTCAAAGAGAACAAGTCTTACAGAAGAAAAAATGAACAAATAGTAGGGTATTTTGTATTTTATAATCACCAGCCACTTGTTATTCAATTATATAAATAAAATTAAAACCTCTTTAAAAATACAACATTTCAATAGCGCGCCCATGGGCGATGAGTCATGACTCGCTCGATTCCGGTCCCTAGTTATAAGAGAGCATAGATGTTCATATATATATATATATATATATGGGGAGAGAGGGGGTCATTCACGTTTATTTATAATATCACTTATTTACAACTAGATCATAAGTATGTGTTGAATACTCTCACCATCTCCTTATATTCCTCTGAGGTTAGAATACTATCAGGCAGTTCGTCAATTAAGTGAACGAGAGATTGCACCCTTTTCGATCGTTGTTCAAAGAGATAACTTCGAACCACCTTGTCTCCGTAACGGCATAGCGGTGACGAGCTATCTTGTATTTTAAATCGACGATAGTAATTCGACCAGGAAGAGATTTTTCGAATACTACACAGGTAAGGCGCATATAGTTCATTATACATTATTTTTAGTGAGAATAGAAATTCGTTTTTGTGAAAGACTATACCTGGGGTAGCATATAACATTGCTTATTTGATGAAATAGTAAGAATAACCTATAATTTTAAATTAATTTCGCCTTAAAGTTAATTAATTTATATCTATATTTTTTAAAGTCTTTGCGATAAAACGCTTTAAACAGCGCTTATGGGATTATAACATCACTTTTGCTCAATTCAATCATTGTTAGAAAATGTACCACGTGAAACTTGCTAAAATACGTATGACTGATCAGCAAATCCATTCCAGGCACACTATATATAAAACACACTTGTAACATTCACTAAAGTCGTTGTCGGTTTGTTTATTAAAATTGAAACTACATTTGTTTCATGGTATCTGAATTAAACGCTAATCTTTAATTATTTAGAATTCTATAACTATAATATCTCTTCAACTTAAGTGAAACTTAAGTATTATGCCAAAAACTGCACATATTTTATATACAAAATACTATTTATCACTCTCGTCTGCTTAGCTAATTAAAAATAATTCGAAGATATATATAGAGAGATGAACATGTCTTTTAGGCTCTATAGATTTTAAAATAACCAACTGTATCCACCCACCAGTATGCAATGAATTTGTCACAAATGTGATTGCCGATGCTCATAATTTAACTGGTGCCTGTATTGATTTGCGCATTCCGATATAAACATTTTCATGATATTAAATTGGCAATTTGGCAACGTTTGGCGTCACTTTTATATCGCAGAGCCGTGACTAAATATTTTATTTACAAAATAAATATCACTTTATAAATATGTGATCATGAATAACATGCAACTATAGCATAATCAACTTGATTAAATGATACTAATAACCGGTAATTTTAAATTCATATTATGTTAAAGTTTAATAGTATACAGGGTGATTCTTAATATATGCGACAAACTTTAGGAGGTGATTCCTGGGGTTATTTTGATCATAAAAGTTCATAAGAACATATTGCTGTGGTATTTTTCTGCACAAATAAATAAATAGATAAATAAAGAAATCAAACAAATAAAAAGTCAACAAAAATAAAATACCAGCACATTTATTTTAGATAAATATAAATTTACATATTTGATATAAATTATAATTTAATATTTCAACAGATAAATACAGAATAATCCACTAATTTATATAAATATATATATAATTCAAATTATCCCATAACAGTGGGTATTCAAACTGATGAATATGCAATAGAATACACATCAACGCAATGTGGGTTGCATACCCGTAAAAAAATGAAAGCACTAGCAATTAAAATAAAATGGTATTGAATATTATATATAAAACAACGTAAAATAAATAAAAAACCAACCTCGATCAGAGAACATAAAAGGATACAACTTGAATAACAATTTAATTTCCGTTACAGGCAGGAAAATCCTGACATAATTTTTAAATATAACAAGGAAGAGCCTGATTACAAAATCGCAGTGCACATAGCACTACAAATACTAACAAGAAGGCAGCAAATCCAGACGAAGAAAAAGTTGAATGCTAAAAACAGAGAAAGGATTATGTTAAGGGATGGCTCTATCATAAGGGTAAATCACGTACAAGCAATAAAACTGCACGAAGAAGGAAACACTAGGTTCCATAGGGGTGAAACGCAGTGAATAGAAGCCTGCGTTCAACATATTGCATTAATAATAAACACTACGGCAAGAACAAAGGTCTCTATACATAAATAAATATATTCCACTCATTTCTGTTTCACTATTAAAAATAAAACATCATGTAGGATATGCAAATTTCACTGATATCTCCAGGAAAAAGACATTATTGAATGTACATCTAAATATGCGATTGGTATACAATTTCCTTATATAAAAAAATGCTTCAAGAGATTCCAAGCTAAAAATAAATAAAACATTAGTCAGTATATAATGTAGATCAGGAAAAACTTACACCAACAAAATTTTGATTAAAGGTTAACGGATCTAGAAAACTCTCCGAACACGAAGAAATGGTTCAATGACCTCGAGGAAGAAGGGCCGAAACACGAAAAGGAAAAGGAGCATCTAAACCAAATTAAAGGAATAAAGATGATATGTAACGTGTATCCCATACTACCTATTCCTAAAAACGAGAAAAGGAATGTTAGAATTAAATTAATTAACGAAAAGAGAATATATATCAAAAACAACAAAGAAAGCAATGAATATATATATAAATACAACGCAAATTGGAGGTAACGTGAACACAATAAAAGAACAAACAATAATTTAGAAACAAAAGCAGCTAAAAAAATACCTACCAATAGATAAAATCAATCGATGTCCATTAAATATGCAAATATAGAATATGTAAACAATAACAACAGTAACATGGCGGAAGAAAGGTCAGGTGACCACGTGACATCGATAGTTACCATAACAAACGCGGAGGGCGCAGTAGAAGAAAATTTAAACTGAACAAAAATAATTTGAAACAAAATAAAGCGTTTGGCAATTGTTGAAGGGTATATAAACACGTGCATCTGCAGAAAGGAGGAAGTCCATCCGAAGATCTCCAATATTCAAGAAGAAAAGAAAAGTTAAACCAGTGCTCCAAGTGTCGTAATGAAATAAATAAAAAAATAAAAATCTAAAAAGGCATAAACGCCTTTAAGATCTAGACGTTGCAAAAACACCAGGGTGATACGCTTCACAGGCGATAAGTGCGCGCTATATACAGTAAAAGCGCGGGATATTATTATTCGACTTTACAAAGCCCGCCATAATAAAATTTCCAGAAGGATGGAAGGCCCGGATTATCAAGAAGAATTCGAAATAATATACAGTCAAGAAAAGTAAGTACAAGCACTATTAAATAAAACTCCATCTTGCAATCCTATAAATAAATAAATAAAGGAATCTTCATGTGTGTGATATAAAATTACCGGATAGCAACAATTTTTAGAATATTATTTAAATATTTAATAAATTCTTCTTTGAGAAAGCCTTAGGTTGACGTGAGAATCTCAAGTTAAGGCGATTCAACGAAGTATCAGTAATTTTACCTGAATAGCAACGATTTTTAGAATATTATTTAAATATTTAATAAATCCTTCTTTGAGTAAGCCTTAGTTTGACGTGAGAATCTCGAGTTAGGGCGACCCAACGAAGCATTAACGCTCTCATTTGAATAACAATAATTTTGAAATATTATGGGAAACATCTAATAAGGTCTTCATTGTTTAAATCTCGACTTTGACGTGAGAATCTCAGGTCGAGATGATCCAATGGGGATACATCGGTAAAAAGTAAAGAAAGTGAATTTAGTAATTTCCTTGATTTGTAAGCATACATGAAGAATTAATTCAGTAGTTTTTACAATTTTCTTAAGGAACAAAGGATTTGCAAGGTGCTTGTACTATTGATGAAAAGAGAACACATCAAAAATAAAAATAAAGTATTGTATTGTATGATAATAAAATATTATTCTCCATGTTTTTGTAAATTTATATTGTAAATAAAAATAAGTTGTGCTGACATTCACTATTTACTTATTTATACCCATCCCAAAGGAGAACATAAGGAAAGTAAACATCACTATCACAGCTAGAACTCACAATAAGCAAAAAGCTGCGACACATTCCCTGTTATAGAAAACAAAGAAATTCACCTCTAGACCCTGAGATTATTGAAGAATATCAATTTATTAATTTAACTATTGGTTATCAACCATAGTAGAGAAGGTCACAGCAATATGTCCAAAACCGCTTACTTCAGAAGTTATACAATGTTTAATAGAAAGTTAAAATAATAAAGGTTTTATTATAAATTAACAAAATAATTAGTAAAACAAAATTAACTTATAGTAACTGTTGAAAATGACCGCTCCCAACTGTAATACAAGCTCGTAAACAAGTCTGTGCCTGTTTCTCTAATATGCGAAGTGGTCGCGTTGTCGATGCTACTCAGTTGGTGTTTACCAGTTGCTCAAGAAGCACGTGTTGTGATTATGTACGGTATTTTGGAATTGTTTATTTGTCATTTCAATATTTGTCAATAGTGTCAGAGTATTCATTCAGTTTATTGCCAGTTTCTGTTTTCTAAAATGAATTATACGAATGCTGAGATGTGTGATATGCATTTCGTTTACGGTCTTGCCAATGGAAATGCGCGTGCTGCTAGACGTCTTTATGCAGAAGGATACCCGAACCGTATCATACCGCATCATTCCATTGTTACCGGTGTAATAATTCACACTCCGATTCACAATTAAAGAGAGGAGATGGCTTTAATAATTTACTCTTTATTGAAATAAAATGAATCTTTTTAAACACCGTAGATAATGTGTGTCAATTTTGTCAAAATTGACACAACTCGACTAACCGTCTCTGTTTTTTTTGTCATGTCAAAAATGACAGAACTAGAAAAAAAACATGACAGTAATTTTAACATGAACTTCAAACACCTGCAAACGCGTCGTAGTGATATGTATTGGTAACAAATGGCCACCCCTCGGATAGACGCCGTTTGCAGGGTGTTTGAAAAAAGAAATTGTAATCAAAATTAACTTAACAATTTACTATGGGAAAATTGTCTGTCTTATAAGACTATAGAGATTTAAGACGCACTCGCGAAGAAAAAAAAATGGTTTTCGCACTCGCGGTTTGTTCATTTGTTACGCATTAACAATGGGCGCTTCCAGGTGCTCCGGATGGACATCAGGCTCTGGGTGGTGTTGTTGTTCCTGAGGAGCAGTAGGCTGGTGGGCTGGATTGGCTGGTCTCATGGGCCGTACCTGGTCAAGGTGGTATTTTGTTCGCTGAGCGCCTGGACGTTGGACCCATATTGCTGTTGGGCCAGCGTTCTCCACCACAGGGTACGGTCCCATCCACTTCTCGGCGAAGTGTTTGCCCGTCGGATGGTGTGCCTTCACCATCACAAACTCACCGGGTCGGAATATTACGGGCAACGGCGCGTCGAGTTGTGCGTACCGGTGCTCGCGATATCGTAACTCATTGGCGTGTACCTGTTGTATCCTCTGGTCGGCAGGTACTGGGCGCCCTTGTGACGGATCTCGCCATTCTCCGGGTCTGTGAATATCGAACCCGAATAGAGCTTTGGCCGGAGAATAACCCGTGGCAGCGTTTTTTCGGCATCGCAGGTTGAAGAGAACTTGATCCAACTTCTCATCCCATTGCTTGGGGTTTGCATCAACTAGTAAGATTCGGAGACCCTTCTTAAGTTCCTGATTCCTTCTCTCGACCGGGTTGGCTCTAGGATGGTAGATGGGTGTGGTCCAATGCATGCACTGCCACTTTTGAAGAGCCAAGTCCCATGCTACCGAGATGAACTGTCGACCATTGTCAGTCAATATGGCCTTTGGAAAACCAAACCTTTGAAACACTCGGGTTAAGTAATCTATGATTGTAGTACTGGGAGCGCTTCTCACCGCGCAAGCTTCCGTCCAACGAGAGTATAAATCGGTAACTACTATACCAAATCTGTTCTTCTTCCTAGACTGGATTAGCGGACCGATGATATCGACAGAAACTACCTCAAACGGCTGTTGGTCGTAGTGGAGCTTGAAACTGTGGCGGTCCTCTTTTAAACGCATTACAGATCCGACAGGCCCTGACATGCTTCGCTACGTCGGTTTGAGCGGTGCTCCAGAAAAAACGTTCTCTAATCGCTCGGTAAGTCTCTTCCGCTCCAGGATGACCTGCGGTAAAATGATCATGATACTGGTTTAACACTCGCTCGCGGATCGTAGGCGGTATCCATATCAACCATTTATCATCCAGACGATATCTTACAAAACCATCCTTCAATGCCACATTCGGATGTTCAGATATTGCAGAATTTCGTGCCAAATTGCCCACCATCTCTAAGACCTGTGGGTCCTCCTGTTGCGCGTCTAAGATAGCATCAATCAAAGGCTCATCGACCTCAATAACAAACAAGTCATTTGTGATTTCAGTTTCGGAGTTGCTGGAGGCTTCGTTGGGAAGTAACCGCTCGATGTCACCCAACTCAGCGGGCACTCTGTCATTCCCAGGACTTCGAGAAAGCGCGTCTGGCAATTCATTTTCTCTACCAGGAATGTGTTCGATGCTGTAGGAAAATTCTTGTAACAATAATGACCATCGCATTAACTTGGACTTGGTCTCCTTAAATTGCTGAAGTCAAGTCAGTGCTTTGTTATCAGTCTTTAATATGAATGGCATATCCTCTAAGTAGGGACGATAACGTTTATTAGCCCAGATAACCGCCAAGCATACCTGCTCATTACATTGGTATCTTTGTTCGGCTTTATTAAATCTTAGACTGGCATAACTTACTACATTTCTATGGCCCTTGTTCTCCTGGTAGAGGACAGTGGACGCACCTATTGCGCTGGTATCAGTCTGCAGAAAAAATTGCTCCTTAAAGTTTGGTCGATGCAAATATAAAGGCTTTGTAGCCGCCTCCTTTATTGCTTGAAACGCACTCATCGCCTCTGTAGTCCATTTGTAAGACTGGTTCGTGGCTAGAAGATCCGTGAGGCTCCCCTCATTATCCTGGATGTAATCCCGTAACCAGTTTATCAAACCAAGAAACCTTCGTAGACTCTTCCGAGTGCGAGGGGGTTCGGTAGCCTGGATTGCGGCATGACATTAAATTCATAAGATGCTCCATCCGGAGTAGTAAGTGCCGTATACTGCTTGTACGCTTCCTCCAACTCAATTTTCCAATACCCATTCCGCAAATCAAGCGTGGAGAAGACCTTGGATGTTCCTAGGTCCTTGAGCGACTCTTGTACAGGAGGTAAAGAACTGACCTCGTCCTTCGTTCGACTATTCAGTCTTCGATAGTCAACACAAAATCTCGGGTCGCCGTTCTTTTTATTTACAATTACAATTGGTGAATTGTAGTTACTATGACTAGGGCGAATAACATTCGCCGCGAGCATTTTCTCTATCTGTTCACCAATCACACGCTTCTTGTCCGGCGAATATCGGTAGGTAGACACCCTTACTGGTGTGTCATCGGAAAGTCGGATAACATGTTTTGTGGTGGCGGTTGTAGTAATGACCTCCCCTTCCTCGAACAATTCCCCAAAGTCATTTAGGGTTTTCTTGAAAATCTCCCTGTCCACTATTGTCCAAGGTGTATTGCCCATGTCGACCTGGATATTTCTGGTGGGGTGTTTCCTAGTACTCTTGGTGTTGAAATGTAATGTTTCTCTTCTTTCTTTGCCCACATGCATGCACCTACGTGCCATGTCGATTACCACCTTATTTTCTGTGAGCCATGGACATCCCAAGATAATGGCGGCACGCATGTTTGATATCAACGTTGCGTTGCATGTGAATGTATAACCACGAGCTGTGGCCTTCAATGTGCCTTCATGATGAGCTTGGAAGGCAATACCCTCTCGGATCCAGGTGAATGTTATTGGGCGAGTTTCTCTAGCTACTCCTGTCATATACTCAGATCTCATGAGGTTCCTGGTAGTAGCTGTGTCGATCAATGCTACCACCTCTTGTCCGTTAACCTGAAGCCGTATTGAAGGCAAAGCTACCTCGTCGTCGTTAGTTATTAGGGCCGTTCCCGTTACTGCTTCGGGACGGCCCCTTGCTCTTCCCCCTGTCTTTGTTGAGGTTGTGGATGACGTTCCTTGAACTCTCGCGGTTGTTTTGGGCAATCCCTATTCAGGTGCCTTTCCGGACAAAACCAACATCTTGGTAGAGAACGATCCTCGGCTAAAGATCGTGTCACTTGCCTGGTCTCTTGATTTGGCGTCGTTGTGGGTCTTCTTCTAGACCGTTTTTCCCATATTTTATCTGCATCATTGAGTCTTGACCAACGTGAGCACTGTTGTTCCATCTCCTTCATTGTCTTTGGTATTACTTGGAATAACTGTAAATTGGACTCTTTGTTCACCCGATCAATGATGTGCAGAATCAGTTCCTCTTCAGGCCAGTTTGGCTTTAACCGGAGACACAACTGCTTAAGGCGGTATACGAATTTGTCAGGTGACTCGCTTGTACTCTGCCTTGTGGCATACACTGCTACTTCTAATGCTGTCTTACGCTGATGGCTGAGAAATTCATCCTTAAATCTCCGTACAAAATCTTCAGTAGATAAAAAACTTCCCATATAATAGGAAAACCAGTCCGCAGCTTCTCCCTCTAAATGTGGAAGTACGGCTTCGTCTATATCCTCTGGTACCTCCAACTCCAAATGCTGTAGGTAACCGTCCAGTCTTTCGATAAATAACACTGGGTCTTCCGTTATTCGTCCATGGTAAGGACGTGGTGGTGGTCGGTTCGTCGGCGCTAATGCTGGCGCGACAGTTAACTGTCTTAGTGCCTCAGCGAGTGTCGCCACGGCTTCAGCATTAACCACTGTCTCTGCAACAGGCGGTGGCACTGTCGGCTTATCAACCTTCTCAGGTGTAGTCCACTTCTTTGATGAATAATTAGCCAAAATTTCCCGTGTTACCCGTTCGGCGATTTGTTCCATGAGGGAAACATTATTTATGACAGGCGACAATGAGCGTTCGGAAACGCTAGACTGTCTTTTCTTCGAGGATCTTTTCGAAGCCATCTTCACCTGGGTTCGTCAATGCTTTCTGCACTGAGAATTTCTGTACGTCTAATACAGAAAAATTCTGCCACACGATGGCGCGCCAAATTGTTACCGGTGTAATAATTCACACTCCGATTCACAATTAAAGAGAGGAGATGGCTTTAATAATTTACTCTTTATTGAAATAAAGTGAATCTTTTTAAACACCGTAGATAATGTGTGTCAATTTTGTCAAAATTGACACAACTCGACTAACCGTCTCTGTTTTTTTTATGTCATGTCAAAAATGACAGAACTAGAAAAAAAAACATGACAGTAATTTTAACATGAACTTCAAACACCTGCAAACGCGTCGTAGTGATATGTATTGGTAACACCATGTTTGTCCGTCTTCATCAGCGTCTTAGTGAAACGGGAAGTTTTAAAAAACGGACGACTGATAGCGGGCCCCCATCTACAGTGAGAACTCCACAAGTTGAAGAAATGGTATTAAATGAAATTGAGGAACATCCTACAACAAGCACCAGAAAAATTGCGTTTGATTTAAACATTAGTCAGGCCACAGTTTGGAGAATATTGAAAGATCAACTGTTATATCCATATCACATTCAACGGGTGCAGGCTCTATTGCCAGCAGATTTTCCACAAAGATTAGCTTTCTGTCAATGGATGCAACACGAAGTCGTACAAAATCCTAACCATTTGGCTCAAATATTCTTCACCGACGAGGCTACTTTCTCTAGAAACGCGATTATTAATTTTCATAATAATCACATATAGGCCGAAGAAAATCCGCGAGAAATAATGAATGCCCGTCATCAGCATCAATTCTCTGTCAATGTGTGGGCCGGAATTGTTGCAGATCACTTGTTAGGTCCACATTTTTTACCGATGCGGTTAAATGGCGAGGTATACCGCAATTTTCTTGAAGAGGAGTTACCACTACTGCTGGAAGAAGTTCCGTTGCAGTTAAGATTACAAATGTATTTTAGGCATGACGGTGCTCCAGCGCATTTTAGTTTACTTGCTCGCGAGTTTCTGGACAGTACGTATCCAAATCAGTGGATAGGACGGGGAGGTCCACAACCGTGGCCTCTTCGGTCTCCAGACTTAAATTCATTGGACTTTTTTCTCTGGGGCCACCTTAAATCAATAGTTTACACGACTCCCATGGAAAATGTCGATGAACTAAGAAATCGTATTATAGCAGCTTTTGAAACAATTCGAAATACCCCTGGTATTTTCGAACGGACTCGCCAGTCAATACGACGGAGGATAGCAGCTTGTAGTACAGTTGGGGGCGGTCAATTTCAACAGTTACTATAAGTTAATTTTGTTTTACTAATTATTTTGTTAATTTATAATAAAACCATTTATTATTTTAACTTTCTATTAAACATTGTATAACTTCTGAACTAAGCGGTTTTGGACATATGTTCTTATGAACTTTTATGATCAAAATAACCCCAGGAATCAGCTCCTAAAGTTTGTCGCATATATTAAGAATCACCCTGTATATTGATAATTACAGTACTAACTTTATACAGTCTAAGAAAAGAGTAGATCGGGCTAAAATTTGAATCCATTTGCACATGATGAACTTCGTATTTTCAAACAAGAAGAGCACCGATTCGGAATGTGTGCAGATGTTGTTAACCCTTCTACTTGCCATAAGATGGCATACTACTCTCAAAAAACATCAAGTGATTTAAGTTTAAAACGTTTTAAAATGAATTGTGACAATATAGGTAGCTTAAATACAGACGGTTGTAATAAACTTTTCGGTGACTAATAATTTTAAAATAAAAACCTAGATTGCCGTAGATTTCTATTAAAATTCCCTTTTTCCCTAAATGAACATAAAATTCCGTAGATCTAGGGAAATTTCCCTAGATATCGCAATACTGGAGGTCATTCGACCAAGACCGACCGAGAGTCTTGGAGGCCACCCCATAGTACTCATGATATGAAAATTTCTCTCTCACCGTTTGATCAGTCATAGGTCATGATCACTTACGTGGCTATTAACCAATCTAGTAACAGAGGTTTCCAATACTAGGATAGGATAGTTAGTCTGGCTAGACCCAGTATTACCTAGAATATGTTATGCCGGACCGTGTAAGCCTGTGAGTCATGCCTATTTACAGACAATTGTTGCATTCACGGCGTACGATAAAATCAAAAATAAGATTTTTTTCCCTCTTCTAAACTCAATCCAGGGACATACTGTAGAATAGTATATGCTATTGTTTTCGTATGATTTTAATTAAATATTGTAGTCCGTGCTATCTGAATACCTATTATAATACATAAGTATAACAACAGTATTGCGAGGTTATGTCATTTTGAGTTCACACATACTAGGATGAATGTGAAAAGTGTGTGCGCTTTGCTTACTAATTAACAGTATGAAAGGTTAATGAGTATCGATTTGATCCGGACCTACAATAAATTCAACTGTCAGTACTACAGCTTGATACAATGGACAATAATATACAATTCAATCAGAATAAGTAATTACATACATGGAAATAAAGAAAGTTCTGAATATTATTATTAGAAATAATTTTTCTACTTAAATATGTTTTAATAAGCAGATAAAGTACTAATTTAGATTTTAATTATTTAATTATTTCGTAATATTTTTATATATTTATTTATAGTTACTTAAGTTGAAAATGGATTTGAATTAATTTTGTGTTGAATGCTTACGTATCACATATATCCATAAATTAAGAACATAAACAACTCCAACTATACTTTTTCCCAAACAAATTACTCTTGTAATTTAAGCATAATTGAATAAATATTTTTCTTTTAAATCATAAATTTAGTACAGCTTGTACATCAACATATAGATATTTGATTTTAACCTTTTTCAAACAAGTTGACCAAGAGCCAAGTTATAAAACATTTGGGGATTAAAAAAGGATTACGTATGAGACGATAATAAGCTCAGATACTTGATGTTCATTGGACGAAAGAAGCGAGCTTCGAGGAGTTCATGTCAGTTTGACGAGGGTGGATGTGTATTCATTCACTGCATTATTATAGTAGATAGTGCGTATTCAATACTTGTTAAACAATTTCATCTTACATCATTTTCACCAAGAACGAAAAGTCTTTCAAAATATTCTCCTTATAAGAAAACATTGGAATATACAGATGAATTTCAATTATACGTCTGCAATTTTGTAGTTGTTCCTTTTTAGTGCTGGTTACATTAACATTATTCATAATTTTACCATTTGTGATAAATCTATTGAAAGCTGCTAGAAAATAAATATATCCCGTAATAATAAACCGTGTTAAAGGAATCAATGTGTCACCAATCATTACCAAGATTCAGAATATTGTTTATCAATTACTCTGGTTTCAATAAATATAACACTAGCCGACAATTTCAATTTTTTTTTAGTAATTGTTGTAAAAATGGGTGAACAGTCCTTACAGTCAGCTAAAGACAGGATGAGTCATTAGTAGCCGCTTCTTTGATTGCTCTTTTGTGTTTTAAATAAAATAAAAAACAATTAGTGGAAATCCATGGTTGCTTGTGGCGCATATTGTAAAAATACTTTACGCTCTGACGCACTTCCGGTTTCACCGGAAATGCACGGAACTTAATTTTTTTAAATGACTCACCCTATATATTTTGGGATTTTCTTGTAGTGTTTTAAATTGTCTGTTGAACTGTTTTTTCTTTTTCAAAATTGAGCCAATAGTTTTTGAGTTATTAATTTTTTTTGAAAATATTTGACCAAAACACGTGTTCAGAAAAAAATCATTTTCACATTGTTTTTAAATGTAAAAACATTAGCTTTGGTGGTGCTTGTAGCCAAGAAAAAATTCTGCATCATTTGGTAAAGCTCGACTACACCTCAAAAAACTTTGTTTTTTCAAAGCCTACTTCCTGAAATTTTCACATACCACGAACTTATTTTTTTTAAATACAACACCCAGTATTTTATTGAGCCATTTTGTTCCTTTTGTTATTCTCTTTCATTTTTGTTAACAATGTCCTATACCTATCTTTTGTAATTTTTGAGATAATCACTATAGGAGCAATTAGCGGTCAATTAAAGAATTGCGGGCGCTGTTCTATGCACTCAAATATTGTCCAATAATGGCTGGAATACGGGTGACTGCCTGAGTCAACTGTTAAAGAAAGTCGGTATACATTTATGTCAAACTTATAAAAGCATCGCTATTAGTTATCATCCAAATGAATTATTCTTATGAAGAGTATGATGATTGACGTTTTGGGTGAATCTGAAAGAACTCTTAGCTAGCATCCAGACTTTATGCACAGCGATCCCTGGCAGAAGTCAGCCGAAGCCAGAAACCTTCGAAAGTATAAAGTGGACAGTTTGAGTGAACAGAAAGTATCGAATATGTAAGAAAGAGCGGAAAAAGCAATAGCTGGTGAGAATAAGACGTTTATGGTACTTGCGATTGTAGTGGAACACCCCCACACTAGTACTACGAAAATTAGTCGTCAGTTAGATGTAAGTCAAATTTGAGAATCCAGAATAATTAGGAAATATGAAATTCATCCGTAGCATATTCAGAGAGGGTTAGATCAAAGAAATTTTCAGAATCGCTTACATTTTTGTCAATTTGCAGCAGATAAGTTATCCTGGCTTTCTCAATTTTTTGTTGTTTACCAACGAAGCCATCTTCTGTTAAAGTGAATACGTTCATCGTCACAATTTCCGTTATTATAACACATAAAACTCCCCACTTTATCAAACCTGTAAACTTTCAAAATCGTTGGTCATTAAAACTGTGGGGAGGAATAGTGGCTAGTTACATAATTGGACCTTATTTCTTTGATGAAAATCTTAATGTAGGAGAGTATCTTCCCTGTCTACGGACGGATTTTCAAAACTTTTTGAAGACATCTTCAAATATGTCAGTAAACATAACCTTTATTTTATTTCGATGTTAACCAACAGTGTCAAAAATGAAATACTGCAACTGGTCATTGCCGGAATTAAAAAATTGAAATGCGATGCTCTTTATTCTGTAAAATTATTACTTTTGGGATAGTTGGATTTAACATTTACTTTGTTTGATTGACAGTTGACTAAGAAAGTCGGACGCCATTCCTGCCTTCCATTGGTTGAACAAATATTTTGGTGCATAAAGCAAGAGCGCTCGTAGTTCTTTAAATGACCGCTAATTGCTCCTATAATGATTATCTCAGAAATTACAAAAGATAGGTATAGGACATTGTTAACAACAATGAAAGAGAATAAAAAAAGGAATTAATGCCTCAATAAAATACTGGGTGTTCCATTTAAAAAAAATAAGTTTTTGGTATGTGGAAATTTCAGGAAGTAGGCTTTGAAAAAACAAAGTTTTTTGAAGTATTGTCGAGTGCAACTTTACCAAATGATGCAGAATTTCTTGGCTACAAGCACCACCAAAGTTAATGTTTTTACTTTTAAAAGCAATGTGAAAACGATTTTTTTTTGAACACGTGTTTTGATCAAATATTTCCAAAAAAAAAAAGTAATAACTCAAAAACTATTCGCTCAATTTCGAAAAAGAAAAAACAATTGAACAAACAATTTAAAGCAGTACAAGAAAATCCAAAAATATATAGGGCGAGTCATTAAGAAAATTAAGTTCCGTGCATTTCCGGTGAAAACGGAAATGCGTCAGAGCTTAAAGTATTTTTACAATATGCGCCCCAAGCAACCATGGATCTTCTACTAACTGTTTTTTCTTTTATTTAAAACACAAAAGAGCAATCGAAGAAGCGGCCACTAATGACTCACCCTGCATAACCAAAAACCAAATATTTCCACCACGCCTACTTTTGGAATTTTAATCATACTCCGCTAGTAGATAAACAATAATATTGTATTTAGAAAATTCGTTATAGAGAAGTTCTAAAAAGAAATAGATAAGTACAAAAATATTGATATAACAAGACTTGAATGTTTAATTAGTATCAAGAATACAAAAACACTTAACTGCGCACAAAGGAAAATTGCTGATATATCAAAATTTTGCATAAATAGAGTTACTTCTTTCTTTTATTTTATCTGTTGCTTTCTCTAATGAGAAACCAGAAAAAATCCTGACGGAATCTCACCTATTTAATATCCTTTCTCCATTTCTGCAACCTCTTGATAAAACCTTTTTCCTTGTTCATCACTCGTTCTTCCTAAATTAACAGGAAAGAAACTCAAATGTAAATGCAAAAAATGAACTTTAAGCGATATTCAGAATCCTAAATATTTAAGTTTTCTACCAAATTAACCACTATATCTTGGTAGTTTTCACTCTTTTGATTTCCCAGAAAATATTTGCTAACATTTTTGAAAAAGTACAGCTCTAAATCATTCATGCTACTTTCAAAATGTTCATCTTTGAACAGCTGTCTAACTTGTGGACAAACAAATATTCCTTTGCAAATTTTCGCATCAGACAGCTTTGGAAAGTATTTAAAACATTTGCCTTCTTTTTCTAGTGCTTTGACAAAGTGTTCAATCAATCATAATTTAATGTGTAGAGGGGGTAGAATCACTAAATTAGAACCCAGTAACGGCTCCGTGACTGTCATTCGGCTATCCCACAGACACAAAAAACAACAATATTTGGTAAGCCCACCTTGCAGTCCGCGTAATGAGGAAATATTCTTAAGGTCACCACAGATTTGCCAAAGATGATGTGAATATTGAATGAGATTTGATATAGTATGTCAACTAAATCATGACATACTGTCATACGTTTCTTTTATGTTTGTAGAATGAGCCATTGGAATTAATGGTTTTGATTTACTATTATAAAGTAAAACGGCTTTGAGACTTGTTTTCGACGAGTCGATAAACAATCGCCATTCTTCAGGGATATATTCAATACTAATTTCATACAAAAGTTGATTTACATCAGTAAAGTATCAGAAGTTTCTTTCAACCTTGAACTGAATTTGTCGGGACGATTCTTCAATAGAGAGATTTTTCTAGTGGAATATAAAAGATTTCATTCTCTTAGTCGAGATCCCAAATTTTATGATTTTTTTTTTGGTTAAACCCAAATCTTGTATCAAATCATTCAGATCTGATAGAGTAATGAGATGTAGTTCGTCAGAAGGAACATAGATCAGATCACTTGAAAATGACTTTGTTTTAAAGATTTTTAGTATGTGAAAGTGTCTGAGTTAGTGCATCAGGTTCGGATCGAGCAAAAGCTCTGTTCTCTCAGAAAATGATAACGTATTGTTTTTGGGAAGGGTGGTGATGGGACTGGTCATTGAGGTATATCTTAGCGTGTGTGTGGATTTTCGCTATACGGAATGTCCTAGTTTATCGCCTGACCGACGCGAACTAGTACGTCAAGGATTTGAAGGAAAACGTAATTTTGATTTCCAAGCTGAATCGGCTTTTCAAGCGATTGAAATTTAGATATGAGAAGACATTGTTAAAAGAATCCCAATAGATGTAAAAGGGACATTTGATTTGTAGGTTCTCAGATGGTCGTATTGCTTTGTTGCTAGAGTTATAGAGTGGAATATATTTATGTTATTCTTAGGGTATAAGAGAATGTTTGATGAGGTTGATGATGGAACATTCCATGCGCCTGGTGAGATCTAATTATAGAGGTACGTGCAGACCTTGACTGGGTTTATGTTATAGACCTTGATGCTAGTGGGCAAGTGGATATGATTTTTCAGATTTTTTTCCCTCAGCATTTGCAATTCGGAACTTTCGTATTTGCACCTTTTCAACAAAATCTTAGGATGATGATGTGCTTCAGTTACAATTAAATTTAAATATAGCCTCGCAATGGTATTCTGTTTACAAAGTAACATAAAATGATAATTGGTGTTGTTGCTTCTCATAAACGAAGAGGGTTAAGTACATCGTTTCTAGTGATTATATTAGTAATTCCGTTCTTACTAAAGTATAAAGTGTAAATGAACTCGTTTTATTTAATGTGCATGTAAATTTTGCATGCGTATTGTCGAAATTAGAAATTCTGTTTTCATAACTCTAAGATTTGTTTTATGCACATTCAAATGTTTTAGTAATATTTCCCTTCTTAAAAACTTGTTCTACAGTTTGGTCCTCAGTAACGTTGGATACTGTCAGTGTGGTTGCCTTGTTATAATTATCTTCAAATATCCATCGTGAAAATATTATAATATTTTTAGAAAACTTATCCTTCAAAATTGATGGTAATATTCTGTGCGTATTATGGATTATGGATCACTAACGAAAAGACATGTTACGCAGTTATTGTAGATGAACTTTTGGAGAAAAATATTTGCAGAAAATTATTCGTCACACAATTATTCTCCACACTGACGCTACTGTACCAATTTTCCTACACGCCGCAGAGCTTCTTAGTCCTCTGCTGTTGTTGTCTTATTTTTTCATCAAACCAACATACTACACTATTCTCCACTAGCTCTAATGTGTCATACGACGAACTTTTTCCATGAAAACATTTTTGCAATTTTAATCAGTTATGTTAATGTTTCTTTGAGTATGTATTTTATATTTTGTTTAAATGGTCCATCACGAATTGCAGTCGGGGCCAATCTTTCAATTAATTCCCGGCATGAATTGCAGTCGGACGGATTAATAATACCCTCATTATAATCTAGGTGCTAGAACTGACTTCTCATTTAAAATATGCTATATAAAATGCAGAAAATCTAAATTAAAACAAAGACAAGGTTTATGTATGTATATCTCTTTATTGAAGCTATTTGATATACAAAACGAAATTCTTCATATGAAACAAAAGTATGAAATAAACTATAATAAAATAACGATTGCACAAAATAACAAAATAAATGTTCTAAAAAATAAAATATGTAAAATAATGTCTATGTATAGAAATGCGAAACACATTTTACAAAATTTCATAAATTTTTGCTGAATTTATTCTTGTATAAGTATCTAGTTGCAGATTTTCCAAAGCTTTAACAAAACGTGGATATTGGGATGTGGGGAACAACAGTACGAATTAAATTTGGAATGAAATGCTTCACATACATTTGTTGTTCTTGTTAAAGAGTTTGTGTTTACAGCCCAAATACAGGGTGGAAAGCTGGAGTCTTTGTTAATATATGTACCGATTAAGTAATAACAAATTTTGTAACTCTTGGATCGCTTGGTTGATCAGTTGCAAAGTCGAATACAAAAGAGTCTCCTATTTCATCAGGGATTAAAAATATTAAACCAAATAAATGTCTTATCCAATTTCCGATAGTTGATTCTTTATCTTTATAATCTAAGGTAAGACCAAGTTGCTGGATCTTTCGCCACCACGCCTGTGCCAAGTGAAATCTGCATTCTATAATAGTCACAGTTGGCAGGTACCTCTAACACACCCACATATTTGGTTTTACCAAAGTCAATAAGAATATATTTCGAATTGTAAGTAGATTCCATTTCACAGCACTTTTATTTTGTTTTTTCAGATAACTGGCTATATGTCGATTTTAATTTATTTGGCAATAAACAAAAAAGTTCTTTATATATTAATTTCGCTAGTATTTCTAAGATGTCTTCTGCGGCTTTTCTTTTTTACACTGTTACTCACTTTCTGTCTATTAATAGTAGATTGCTTAACAAGTAAAGAAAAGTGATGGTTTTCTAGCGAGTGAAAACAAATTGATTAACGAGCGTAGCGAGTGAATCAAGTTTTGACCAAGCTAGAAAACTCACTTTTTTTTACGCGTTCAACACGTAATTTTTTCGTGTACTTCACGAGATTTATAATTTTAAAAATAAAAATTGTCATTTTCCTGTTATCAAAGTAATCAGTGTTAAGAATTTGTTTACTTAGTGACAAAACATCACAACAAGTAAACAACTAATTTGCGAAAAATCTTTTATGCAAAATGAATCAATCAAGCAAAAATAATGAAAAATTCTGCAATTGGTATCAGAAGCGGAATCAGGTTTACTGCCTACAAAGTCTAGAGCAAAATACGAGAAAATTTACCAACAGTTTTGTCAATGGAGAAATGAAAAGAATGTGGAAGGAGCAAATGATGAAGATACTCTAATTGCGTGCTTTTGTGAAAAGGCTCGTTTTATGTATGAAATTTTTTACAAGCACTAATTTTAAATATTCTTCCAGGTGAAAATTCTTAAATTCTCAACACTCTGGTCAGTGTATTCGATGGCGATAAGCACTCTACAGGTAAACGAAAACGTAGACATTTCAGCCTATAAAAAATTGTTGGCCTATCTGAAACGTCAAAATGATGGTTATGTACCAAAAAAATCAAATGTTCTGTCAATTTATAATGTGAAGGGTTTCTTAAACAATGCTCCTGATAACAGCTTTCTCCTTATGAAGGTAGTGACAATCGTTGCGTTGCCAGGAGCCTGTCGAGCGGAAGAATTACGTCTCTTAAAAGTTGATGATGTAGAAGATACCGGGCGTATTTTGGTGATTACTTTACACGATACAAAAAAACCAAAAAAAACGTGTCTTCACAGTAACGTCGGAAACTGGTATAAATGGTATTGAGTTTTACAGGAAGTATTTAAATTTGAGACCGAAACATGTGGACCATCGTAGACTCTTTAAATGTTATAAACAAGGCAAGTGCACTGTGCAACCAATCGGTATAAACACCTTCTACAATATACTAAGGAAAATTGCTGCGTATTTAGGGCTTCCGGATTCGAGCAGTTTCACAGGACATTGTTTCCGCAGAACTTCTGCGACATTTCTAGCCGACAGTGAAGCCGACATTCAAGTGTTGAAGAGACACGATGGTTGGCGTAGTATCGGAGTCGCGGAAGTTTATGTGGAAGATAGCATCGAAAACAAAGTGAAAATTTCAAAAAGAATTTTCAGTAATTTAACTGAAGAGACTTCTGCACCGTCAACATCGACATCAGTTTCAGCCACATCAAGTGAAAAAATTAATAACTCAACTTTGGCGGTTTCTGAATTCAGGCCACTTTCCACATCTACTGGTATCTCATTTACTAATTTAACCAATTGTACATTTAAAATTCATGCTAATAAATTGAATAAATAAAAAAAAGTGTTGCTATCAAGAAATATGTTGCTAACGAGAAAAGTCCCACTTTTCTTAATTATTTTGGGTTAAACAATATTATCAAATTCTATCAAGTACACGAAAAATAACTTTTCAGTGAGAAAATTGTGATCATGTGAGCCACTTTTCCGCGAAAACAAATAATTTGCACCATACGTATATAATTTTGCAGAACATTTACGTGTCGTACAGCACCAACATGTTTCACTACTTTTAAGTTCGCCATACTTGTAAAATTTATAATTTTCATAAACGAGCAAAACTGTACCCCTCTCACTCAATATTTGATTGACTAATTCCATTGTTGTTTATTTGTAGGACCAACAAAATATTTCTCCTCAAAATCGATAATCCTTAAATCCTTAAATTTCTATGTAATTACCTGTTCCAAGAACCAACCCTTCACATTCGAACTGCAATTCATGCTTCGGATTAACGATCCTCATTATGGTCTAGGTGCTAAAAGTAACCGCGACTGCAGTTCATGTTCGCCGGTTTAAATATGCCATTCTGTTTGTTTCTATTGATTGTATTTAACATATTGTTGTGGACGTTGCCGTATACAATCTACAAGCATGTTAGACAATAATGTGGGAAAGTCAGCTTGGGCTTTGTCGCTTCCTACTTGAAATAATTATAGTTTATATCTTTAAAATAAGGAGTACCAGATTACTTTCTTTAAAAATATTTGTATTTTTGTACTCTAGGGTAAGAAAATCAGATAAATAAATCAAAAACATTATTGTTAATATATAGTTATTTATTATACAAGGGAAAAAAGTATTAGATTTTAGCTAGAGGTAAGGTTTATCTCACGACGCGAAGCGGAGTGAGATAAATTACCGAGAGCTATAATCTAATTTTTTTCCCGTGTATATTCCTTCCAGATTATTGGATTAATATTGTTTAATGATGTTTCCAACATTACAAAACCAAATGCTTTCACAGAATCAACTGGTCCGAATTTGCTTGATGTTATTGAGACACCGACGGATGTATTCCTGCATTTGTTTCCCGAAGATTTCATTACCCACACAGTATTTCAAACAAACCTATATACATTTCAGAGATGTGGTGAAGGAAGAAATTTCAAACCAACTACTGCAAAGGAGATTAAAATATTTTTGGGAGTTAATCTTCTTATGGGTTTGAAAAAACTCCTAAGCTGCTTCAAAGATTACTGGTCCTCTAACGATGAAATGAGAGATACTTCTATTAGTTCCGCTAATCAGTAGAGACACATTTGCTTGGTTGCTAAGTAATATTCACCTCAATGATAATTCAGTTCAACCACAAAAAGGTGAACAAAACTACGACAAACTATATAAGCTAATATCTTTACTCTCTAAGCTTCAAGAAACATTTATGTCATCCATGAAGCCTAGCATGTTTCAATCCGTGGACGAGAGAATGATAAGGTTCAAAGGGCGTAATAGGTTCCGCCAATACATGCCCATGAAGCCTATAAAGCCAAGCTACAAAGTTTTGGGTCCGAGCAGATTCATCATAATACATGTGCGAATTCCAAATTTATACCGGTAAAGTTGATCAAGTAACAGAAAAAAATGTAGGTACTATAGTTTGGTTCGAAAATTGTAGAAATGACTCATTCGTAGTATGGGGCCATAATCTCTATCCAGCATTTAGCCCGTTAGGTCCGATATCGATGGATTTTACAGGCAAAACCCATTTGCCGCTTCAAACGCAAGTATGCGCTATGCTACCCTTGCATCGTGCTTGCACGCTACGATCGTACAACCTCCGAGTACCGCCGATTGTTAACCTGTTTCTCCACCCGACAATGCCCGAAGCAATCTGCGCTGTTGCACCTAAACGTGAACGTTGAACGTTTATGCAGAGGCATTCATAGGCGGAGTGGCAGTGTGGTATATAGGAGTTATTGGTGATTTAAGTTAAAGTTGTGAAAAAAACTGTCTTTTTCAAGACAGTGCTAAGTAAAATACTATTATTTGGTAAGGATTACATTTCCGTAAATAAACGACACTTTTTACAATTTGTGTTCCGTAGTATTAGTTGACGAAATGGCAGAACCAGGGGCCAAACGTAGAAGAAAAAATTTAACGCCAGAAGAAAAAAGAATGCTGTGTAATGTTTACCATGGGCTTCGCAAACGCGATTCCAAGTTGTCTGCAACCGACGCACTTACATTGTGCAGCATTTTAACGAAAGTGTCTGAATCAGCCATACATCGATGCGTGAAAAATACAAGCCAGCCCCAAGAAGCACCCACTCCAAAGAAAGAAACAAGAGGCAGGAAAAAAATAATTGTTGACGACGATACACGAAACGCAATACGACGTATTGTGCATTCTTTTTTCTTTCGGAATGAAATTCCAAATGTGAAAAAAATTTCTGCTGCTATCGCGGCTGACGAGAACATTCCTCCGATATCCCGAGGTGTTTTATTACGCACATTGAGAGAAATGAATTTCCGTTTCCTAAAAAGAAACCGAAAAAGTTATCTAATTGAAAAGCCGGAAATTGTTTTGTGGCGTCGAACGTACCTACGAAGAATGCGCGAACTCCGAAGACTTGGCACAAAAATTTATTTCATGGACGAAACGTGGTTAAATCAGGGTCATACGGTCAACAAAGTTTGGCAAGATTTGTCAATAACCAGTACCCGACAGGCCTTCTTAGAAGGGTTATCTACCGGATTAAAGGCACCTTCAGGTAAAGGCGGTCGTTTAATAATAACCCATATCGGTAGCGACACAGGTTTCCTAGACGGAGGATTGCTTTCATTTCAAAGCAAGAAAACAGGCGATTATCACGAAGAGATGAATTCCGAAACTTTTGAGAAGTGGTTCGCATCAATTTTGCCACGTTTGGAACCGAATTCTGTAGTTGTGATGGACAATGCTCCATATCACAGCCGCCGACTAGAACCGCAACCAACTTCAGCGTGGCGCAAGGGCCAGATAATGGACTGGCTACAAGATAAAAACATTGCACACAACGATGAAATGTTAAAAGTAGAACTGTTGAACTTAGCACGACGCCATAAAAGCCAACATATGAAATATGTAGTTGATGAAATGGCCAAGCAACACAATGTGGAAGTTCTCCGTTTGCCCCCTTATCATTGTGAGTTCAACCCCATTGAGCTCATTTGGGCACAAGTTAAGGGGGATGTTGCGAGAAAAAACACAACTTTCAAAATGACCGATTTGAAAGTTCTTTTTCAGGAGGCCATTCAAAATGTTACCGCCGACACCTGGAAAAAATGCATTGGCCACACCGAAAAAGACGAAGACCGAATGTGGGACCTGGATGTTAGAGTGGAGGTTATTGTTGAACCGCTGGTGATTCAACTAAGCCCCGATGACAGCGATAGTGACAGTAACAGTGACAGTGACAGTGAGAGCTCAGAACTGTATTTTTCGGATCAATGAAATATTAGTTGTTCCGATCATCGCAAATGCCATCTTTTTTGACAATTGTTAATGTTATTAATTAATAAAAAGTTGGGTTTTTTCTCCCCTGGATTCTTATTTGTTTTCTTAAAAAATATATTGTATTTCTGGCTAACAAATCCGTATTTTTATTATTTTACATTATTGGACGTTTCGGCCTGCAAATTATGGCCATTTTCAACATTTATACATATTACCTATTTTAATATTAATTACAACATACATAAACTATTTAACAGTTAACAATAAAACGAGAACGAGGTTACACGAATAACCGATTAAATAGTTTATGTATGTTGTAATTAATATTAAAATAGGTAATATGTATAAATGTTGAAAATGGCCATAATTTGTAGGCCGAAACGTCCAATAATGTAAAATAATAAAAATACGGATTCGTTAGCCAGAAATACAATATAGTTATTAATTAATGAATTTTAGAATGTATTTTAACTTGTAACCTATGCTTTGCTTATATTATCACAATTTTATACGCATGTTTAAATAAAGCTGCTTTACTTTTGTTCTTAATTTTACGCCTTTCTTGTGTACGGAGAAGTACCTGCATACGAATTATTAGAGACCGCGCGCACGCCTATGAAATTTGCTGCCTCGCCCCTTCATCCCTCGCTACTGTCCAAGTCGTTCGCAATGAATCATTTCTACAATTTTCGAACCATACTATAGAGTTGTCATGGACCTCTCTCAAACATTGGAAGGCAAAAACCACAAATTGTTCTTTGACAATTATTTAAATTCTGTCGAACTCCAGTGAAAGTTACTAGCTGATAAAATCTATTCTTGTGGAACTACCCGAAAGGGGCGTATACAGTTCCCCGAACTCAAAACAAACAAAAGCTTAAAACCTGGAGAGGCTGACTGCCGCGTTTCAAAGGATGGAATAGCTGCACTCAAATGGGTGCACCGCCGAAATGTCCTAGTTTTTGGAAACTATCATGATCCCTCAATTATGGGGACTACTTCCAGAAAAAGAAAAATGTTTCTGCTGAAGATATATCGTGTCCAAAGATGATTCAGGATTATAATAGTCACATGGAATATGTTGACCGTTTTGATATGATGAAAAGCCTTGACGAAGTTGATAGAAAATCTCATTAATGGTGGCATCGGATTTTTTTTTACTTCGTTGATGCCACCGTATTCAATGCCGTGTCGCGAGAACTGGGTATTAATAAATCTGCCAAGCGCGGAAGACCTTTTTCAGACCAACCCCCAAATAGTTTCAAGAAGGTTGTACCATACGAAGTGCGTTATGAAAATGCTGTTATGTGCCTGAAAGATCTACCTCATTCCGGTGCTCTAAATGTAGTACACTCAAAGATGTTCATAGAACCATTTGGAAATGTTCAACCTGCCAAGTTGGGTTATTCCTAAATAAAGACTAGAACTGTTTTGCGTCGCTTCACATAAAATAAAAAATCATTTTGCGTCATTTGTTTATTCCAATTTTGCAAAGTAATCTTGGTAGCTTTATTACTATTTAGTTCTTACTGGTTCGCATTAGTAACCACGTCCTGCAGGATAATCCTGTATACTTTTTGTGTATTTAAGTTTTATTTCAACTAACGCTTATGTTAACAAACAGTTTCCCATCAAAAATTCTCATTATTTTCCACTTTCACAATTTTCGAATTAAATTCGGCCTCAAAGCGTTAAACAATAAAAGTAAGTAACACAGAAAATTATGGTAATGTTTTACTAATTTTCTACATTAGTTCGTTAAAATAGTAATATTAGTATTATGTTACAAATTAATATAATACAAAGTTATGGACTCTTTGGTTGAAGAATATTATTTATTCTCTTCACCTCAGTCGTGTTGTACATACGAGTAACCGCTTATTGCTGTAATATAGAAATGATTTTTTGCGAATAATCTAATTGGTGTTAATATAATAGAAAATAAACGCGAAAGTATTGCTGCTTACTTAAAATTACCTAATTCAGAGCTCTTCGTTGAATACTGCTTCAAACGTTCAGGTGTACACACTTCGCCAAATATGAATTAGTAACTATTAAGTGTCACGCAAGATTGGACATTTTTAGCTGTGGTTGAAGGTTACATTGATAGTTCCAACAAAATCCACTAAAATTATTCAAAATCCATCGACATATAATGCAATAGGTAGTGATGAATCAGTAAATGTTAATCAAGAGAAAATTTGCCTGGAATCTCCATTAATGTACACGAATCTTCTAGTGCTACAGTAAATTTTAATGATAGTACTGGAATTTTAGCATCCAACTCTGTTTAACGATTTATATTGGTAATTAGTATTGCTAAAGCGTTAGTAAGTGATTTTTTTGCTTCTTGTATAATATTTGGAAGTCAAACCTAATACAGCAAAAAGTAAAGTAAACTTCTTATAACTGAAATAGAAATAAGATAATAACAATTTGAAAAGTATGTACCTATCAGACATATATTACTCTGTAGTTATTTCAATGGAATATATAGGGGAGAACCAATATCGGATTATTCCGCTGTAGTGCAACCGCAGGCACGTGCTTCAGACTCGTTGGTCATCGTCAGTACGGTGTAGCCAAGGAATGAGGTGGGATTCCTTGGAGATAGTTAGTTTCTATCTTCAAGAATATCCCACTTTATTCCTTGGCTTTGTTCGTTTATTGACGTTTCGACCACAAGACCATTGGTCTTCTTCAAAATAAACAAAAAATACTATACAAGGGCATTATTAAGTTCCGCTTACCTAATTTACATTTAGACAAATTTTTAACAACATAAATTTCCATTATAATGTTGTAGTTATAATTGCCACATGGATAATTAAATTTGCTCTCTTATAAATTTTATTTTACATCTTCTCAACTTGTAAGAATTACGTCCATCCATAATAAATATACAATAAAAGTAAAAATCGATATGTGTTATACTCTAATTAGATATACCGAGCTATATTCTGAATCATTACAATACTATAACACAAAATACATTAAATATGCATCAAGGATAATATATATAATTCCATAATGTACAAAATCCTAAAAGTAGTCATCAAGTTATAGACGTTTTATTAATATTAAAGCAATTGTTAAGAATAATAGTTAGTATATCTGATTGTATGGAATTTTGGTATATAGATAAACATCTATTATAGGTAGTCAACCTACATTTCGTACGTAATCGAAATTATAACGTATTTATTATACGTAGGTTTTATTTGACTTGTGGAATACAGTTTATACAAACAAAGCCTTTAAAAACAAAAAAAAAGTTTTCATATTTTTAGCCTAAAATGTAATTATGTACTGGTTTATAGTTTTCTGATTCAACCAATCAATTTTTAACATTTTTACTCGCTTCGATCAATTTTACTTTCTTTACATAATATAAGGAAGTATTGTGATGACGAAAACTTTCGACCCCGAGAGTTTTGCAGATCTCCAAGTTTTGACCACTATAGCTGTCAAAAGGCGATAGCTATAAATTTCAAATTTTATATTTACGAGTAAATTCCCCTTCTTGAGAACCGATTAGATTTTCAGTAAAATGGGTAGACCGGGAGTAGAAGTTTACTTCAGTGAAAAAATCGAATTTTACCAATGATTCTTCAACTACTAAATTTATAACGATTTTAAATGTACTCAGAAGTAAATTTGAGAAAAAAATTATTGATTTTTTTTTCGATATTCCTTCCGGAAGTGGGCCACAGATAGGTATAGGATATTGTTAATTAAAATGAAAAAGGGAAAAACAAGGAAGAAAGTGCCACAATAAAATACAGGCTGTTCTATTTAATAAATATATGTTTTTGATATGTTAAAATCTCGGTAAGTAGGCTTTGATAAAACAACATTTTTTGAGGTATGATCCACTGCAACTTCACTACACGCACTATCAACATATTAATGCGTTTTCTTTCAAAAACTATGCAAATAATAGTTTTTTTGAATCATGTGTTTTGTTCAAAAATTTTCGAGAAAAGATTAATAACTCAAAAACTTTTAGCTCTATTTTCAAAAAGATTAAAGAATTGAATAGGCAATTTAAAACAAATTTAAAACAGTACTAGCAAATCCAAAAATATAAAGGGTAAGTGAAAAATTATGTTTTATGCATTTCCAGTGAAACCGGAAGTGTCAGAGCTTAACATATTTTTAGTATGTGCACCGCAAGCCACCATGAATCGTCAAATAATTGTTTTCCTCTTATAGTAAAAATCATATATACGTGTCACTTAAATTTCACTATTATCGGATTGGTTAATTGCGGGTTAATTAATTACTACTCTACTGGTGAATGCACGGCCATGGCAGTATCGGATAATTGCGGAATAACTAATTACTACTCGATTTGTGAATGGACGAGCACAGCAGTATCAATTAATTGCTGGATAATTAATTAATTGTCGACTGGTGAATGCACGGCCATAGTAGTAATTAAGTGAATATTCGAACCGGTAAATGTCACGTGGGTACCTATGATGTTATTCACTTTAAAATAGCTAACTATATGGAAATTACAATACATATATTTTTTACAGTGTTACATATTCCGAAAATTAAATTTAAAATTGCGGAAATGTATTTGAGAGATAATTAGTTACTACTCGGCTGGTGAATACACGGCTATAGTAGTAATTAACTAAGCATGCGTACCGGTGAATGTCACGTGTGCACCTATGATGTTATTCACTTTAAAATAGCTGATTATATGGAAATTACAATACATACTTTTATACAATGTAACATACTCCGAAAATTATGGAAATCTTGGATTGAGTTGGCCTTTACTTGATGTAAATCCATTTTCAATGTGAAATAAAAACAAACAAATGTATAAGATTTACACTATATTAAATATAGTGTAAATCTTAAACATTTGTTTGTTTTTATTTCACATTGAATTATGGAAATATATTTGTATAGAATTATTAAGGAGAATTTAAAATGTGTATTTAATATTTAGAATTTCGGCATTTCTATAAAGAGCCGAACAAAAGTTTGTTACACAAGATAATACAGTAATAATTCGAAAAATAATGTAGGCTAAATACAGTAAGATTAGCAACTTATATTAAATTACTGCTACTCCTCCAGAGCACTACGTCCTACCATAAGAGTAAATTTGACATGTAATATCAGTAAGATTGTATTCTAACAATAATTGAAATAGATAAAACATGATATACTAAGAAGTTCGTGACATAAAAAAGCCTTTTTCATCTTTCTCCTCCATGCTTACCGTCCTTCACCTTTTCCGTTTGCTATCAAGATATCGAAATAAGTAAATAGTTAATAAAAGTAAAAAAAAATGCAAATCTAACGCTTAATGGCTAATACATAGAAAATATTTCCGTAGCTGACTGGCGAGTAATGGTATTAAAAGATTTCGATACGTTATATGTAAACGAATGCTTGAAAATTTCTAGACGATGAGACGTGGGTGTCAGCAGAGTCTAGTGCCTTGTGTTTAAAGTGTGCACGTCAGTAGAATCTTACGATAGAGATAGGCGATATGCAATATTACCTTCTGGTAAAAAAATGTAGAATAAAATTTAGCCTTACTTGATATATTTAACCAACTGTTCTCCGGAGTGTAATTGAAATTCTACCAAATTTGTGTATGCCATAAATAAATCTTAACAGTTCAACTTTTCCTCAATCAATTCTGCCCAGAAATCCATAGTAAACGCTCATACAAAAATTAAACCTAGAGAGAGCTAAAGATTTGCGGACATGCGTCAGGGCTATTCCCGCTACCATACAAAATCTTCAAACTTCCGTATCCCATTCTAATTAAACGGTAAATATCTTCTTTGAATCTAAATTTAGTATCCTGATGATCAATTTTGGTTTTGATACCACCAAAAACTAAGACAGAAATCTTTCTAGCATTATCAAGGAAGTACTTAGACAACATGTTAACAATAGATTGGAGATCAGCATTTATATGTGAGACAGATTCACGAGCCTTCATACTGATATTTACAATAGTGTAGAAATTTGCAATACCCGATGAGTAGATAAAATAGAGGGCCCAGGGAAGCACCCGAAAGCATCTGACACAATCGAACAAGTCCATCGTAAGAGAGATCATCGGTGAAAGTTTTGAAAAATTTATATTTAATATAAATATGGAAGTATCGGATGGAGGGGCAAATTATTACTCAGAAAAAATTAGAAGTGTAGTTACTATCTGATAGCAATAAAATTAAGTAAATTTAATTTTTGTGTTTCTAATCTTCAAATTTCTTACCTTTATCAGACTGGTTAAGATTTAAAAAAATATTATTACATATAATAGTGTAATGAAACAAGCCCACAGAGACTGGCGCGACTGGTAAACATCGTAAAGCAATAAATCATCCATTTTCTATGTACTGAGAAGAGACAGAATGTCTATCGAATGTTCTACAAACATCGAGAGGAAGATGGAGTTTACGCGAATGCTTCCAGATCTTTCGTATGTGTATATAAGGCGGCTGGGTCACCGATGGATGAGTAATTCCGGAATAGGAAGTTCCTTAAGTAGTCGACGCGCGGAACAGACCAAAGTAGAAATAAATATAAGAAATAAATAAATAGTTCCTTGAGTGGTAGCCGAAGATAAGACATAAATATTAGAGTGTTATATAAATAGAAGTGATATAAATACGGTGCAGTTTTTATTATAGTGCAATAAAGATATAAATATTACAGACATATAAATAGTATTGGTAAATAAATACCTGTGTTAATTTAAATCGTAGTAGTTTAAGTATGATACATTAGTTTTACATTTTTATATTGTAATTAATTTTAAGTGTATGAATACACAGACTCTTTCAAATAAATAAATTGCACGAGTTGTTTATTGCAAACCCGAAAACGTTACAATAGCTTAGATTAGGTTTATAATAAGATATGGTCTCCTCACTAAAAGCATAAAGGTCTAGTGTGTTACTTAAATGTGTAAACTTGCAAGCATTTAATTTGGTGTGAGACACTTACTTCATGACAGTTTTAAATGTAGTTGCAATGGTTACAAAAAACATTAAGAAAAGGATTTAAATTTAAGGAATTAAAAAGAACACAACATATGATTTTGGCAAAACATTTCTTCAGTTTCTTTCAATTAACATTTTTCCAAAATTATTTAATATAATGTGATTTATTAGTATGCAATACTGTACTTGCATATTAATAATTCACAATACTATAACAAAGAACTTATAAAAAAATATATTTGCGCCCTTTAATATGTAAAAAAAAAAGTAAAAGAAATGAAAAATTAGAAAAAACCTTAAAAAGTAACTAAAACGTAAAGAAGATGGAATAACAATAGAAAAAACGAGACCCTGGGTATCTAGAGAAGTCACTAAGCAAAAAAAAAACAATCAGGAAAAAGTACTAAATAGAAATTAAAATGGAAGAAATAAGTATGGAAGAACTTAAGTAGGCGTTTTCGAATATCAAAATAGGTTAAGCAGGAGGTGACGACAAGGTCGAGCTAGAAATGCTAAAATGGATGGGAGATGAAGGAACAAGATGGATGCCCAAAATATGCCAAGAAGCATAGGATGAAGAATCAATATCCAAGGATTGGGAAAAGAGTTTTATCGTCCCAATATATAAAATAAAGGAAAACACTGGTGTGATGGTTACCGTACTATTTGTCCACCTTCTGTTGGATTTAAAACATATTATAGACAGAAGATTGATGAAGCAACTAACAAGTAAATTAGAAGGTGAGCAGGAAGCATTTAGAGCACATAGATCAGCAAATGACAACAAAAGCACGGTGAGAAATTTAATAGAAGGGTCTCAGGAAACAGGAGAAAAATTATAAATAGTATACGTTGATCTAAGAGCAACACTTGACAGGATAAAAAGTAATATGGAAAGCAATGGAATCACTACATGTCCATAACATACTTCTAAATGTGATAAAAAGCATATACCGGAATATAAAAGCAATAGTACAAACAAGCAGACTATGATCAGAAACATTCGAGTTCAATAGAGGAATAAAACAAGGGGATAGCCTATGTTCCTTGCTCTTTAAAGTGGTAATGGATAAATTAAAAGAAAACAAGAAAGGTGAAACAGAGAAGACAGTTATTGGATATAGTGTCTTACTGCCTCAGTCAGAAAGTGTATTATATCGTAGACTGTATGCTAATTGCCAAGACACAGAAATATACAACAAATGGTAGACGTTTGGACAAATCAAAATTAGGCTTGTAAATGAAGATAAACTTAAAGGAAGGTAAGGTAATGGTAATCAATAATATAAAAAATGGAAACCAAATAATAACCTGCAAACAAGGGACACCTAGATTTGCTAATCATTATTTAGTAAAAAAAGAGC
Source organism: Amphimallon solstitiale (assembly GCA_963170755.1). Lineage (NCBI taxonomy): Eukaryota > Metazoa > Arthropoda > Insecta > Coleoptera > Scarabaeidae > Amphimallon > Amphimallon solstitiale. Next base: position 84,401,685 of record OY720676.1, on the reverse strand, counting down.
AGCAATATTTACCATGCCATAAATAAGAAATAGTCGCGAATCGTGTGTACCACTCGAAAAACATCAAAGCCAACTAGACGCAGCGGAAATGAAGTATCTGAGAAGAATTGCAGGAACCATAAAGCAGTATGGGAGGAGGGATAACAAAGTAGAAGGAAATATCATTGAAGCTAGAAAGAAGTCAATTAAACTGGGTTGACCATGCAATGTGAATGGACCGCAATAGACTTATAAGAATAATACCAGTAACAGGCAACAAAGAAAGAAAAAGAGGAGAAGACCGAGAATGATCTCGTGGAAGAAAATTGAGGAGAGGGGAAAACAGTGTTTCGAAGAGACTAGCGAGTGACCATGGGTAATGGAAAAAATGGATAGGTTCAGTAACTGAAAGCAGAAGTTCGACACTCTAGGTTGTATTGAGATAGTCGTGAAGAAGAAGACTATGACTAGGAGTACTCAGTTACGATAACACGGTACAATTTTAAAATTAAGAGTGCAGCTAGTAATTAACATATATTACGGTAAAAAAACGCTCTTTTCACTATAGTATTATGATTACGTATTTTAATCAATGAAAGAATAGATTATGTTTTAATTTGGACGCTTCATACGAAAGGTAGATACTAACATGTCTTAAAATGAATGTAATGGTAACAAATTTACCTCAGAGTCTTATAAATACATTAAAGTAGAATGTTAAAATGTTAATAATTAATTAATGACTAATTTTAAAAATGGTTTTGCATTCAAATTATTTCCTGTTTAATTATGAAATTAAGAGCTTTATAAGGAAATTCAACATATTCACTGTATATAATTGAAGATTAGAATCTTGTTACCAATTAAGAAAATTAATTACTCGGTAGGGGAATTCAACGTCTACCAAGAAATATCTCCCACGGAATATACTTATCACATACCTTATTCAGTCTTGAGAGAAACATGCTCTCGGAGCTTGTGAGGCATGTCTCATTAATTGTCAATAGAGATGGTGATATTGAAGATTTATGTTTATGCTTAAGTTTGAAAAGAGAAAATATTACTCTGAAATTGGACAAGAATTATCTTGAATTGCTAAAAAAAGGTTCCGAACAGACAATGGAAACAATCATATAGGGAAACATATCATTGATGATTTTATATTATATTTGAACTAAATAACAGTTGATATTATATTACGAGAATAATAATCGTTTTAACAAAAGTAAACTACATACAGTAGATTATAACGTAATCAGTACAGGATCAAAAGACGAGTACATTCTATGACAGATTTCGTTATTAGAAGTTGTTTTCTAATAATAATAATAATAATGATAATAAAAAAATCACGAAATAATAACTATTTTATTATTTAGATTTTTTTATAAAGAGCCATAGTACCTACTATAGTGGAGGCAATCCTTAAACCGTTGCACGTCATTCATTTTTTAAAAACCGTACCACCCAAAAAATTATAAAATTTACAATACACAATTATATTTTTCAGATATTTATATGTCAAATTTGTTTACATTAAAATGGCGTGCAAATCATATGATTTTTCAAACAGACTTGACTACGCTGCAGTATATGACGTCATTAACGAGTAATGACGTGCAACGGTTTAAGGATTGCCTCCACTATACATAAAAATTTTCATGGATAAACCCATCAAACAAATAACTCATTACCCACACATAAAGGTAGATAATTTGATAAAACAACTAAACATATAATCAGGAGTAGTATATATGTATACTTAGATAAATATTTACTGTTATTAGGAGAAATATAAAAATAAGGTATGGGCACCACACTACTTTCTTAGATGTATGTATGTGCGTTCCGAAATGTGTATACAAAAGTTGTTCGAAATTAAGTTTTTGATTCTCTTCCCCAATAAAATAAATATCTGTGTAAAAGTGTTACTTCTCGTCCGAATTTTGAATTTCTTGTATACAGAAATTATCCCAAATTCAGCGCAAAGTAGTTTTATTCCATTAATAAATCTCTGCAGAATGCAAAACTTGCTAGATATTTCCAGAGAACTGCTATTTTATAAGAGAAAAAGTACTACTTCCGGTCAGAATGTTTAACTTTCTTTTATACTTTCGCACTTGTAGTACATCTGTATAGAATGCATAATTTGGGATATATTCTTCAAAAACTGCTATTTGATAAGAATAAAAGTGTTTCTTCCCTGTCTTATTCTAGATAAATTTATGTAAATACATAATTTGCGAGATATTTGCATAAAACTGTTAAAAAAGCGACTTCCGCTAGGAATTTTGAGAGAAGGAGAGGTAGAGAGTGAGAGAGAGAGAGAGAGAGAGAGAGAAAGAGAGAGAGAGAGAGAGAGAGAGAGAGAGAGAGTCATAAATGTTATCTCTATACAATTTTTTTTTTAAATTATATAAAAATATTTAGAAACATTAATTGGATTCTTTCCACTCATAGGTTGAAAAAGCTAACAAGATAGGAAGAGTTGGTTTTGGATTGCAATCAAGTCCGACCCAACTGCCGATATTATAGATATTCGTATCTACTAAATATTATTAAGTTACAACACTTACAACACAGCGATTAATTAATTGCAAGTGTAAATTCTTAATCAAAAAATAATATATTGATAAGGGGGGTTATTTAAGCGTATCCCCTTTTAATGGCACTTGAATATAATACGGTAGGTACCGTTTAGAAGTTCTTGTAATTATTTTAAAAATTGAATATTATTTTTAATACGCCTCCAGCTAGCTATATTGGTTGCCTACCTATAGGGTGGGTAACGTATTTTATTAAAATAGCATGAAGCTCTGTTTTAAACCATGTGAAAGTTACGTATTAATAAAATTAAAATTGTGTTTTAGTTTATTTGACTGCTCCCTGTATATTAGAACTAATCTTTGAATTATTTAAATATTTGACTAATCGTGGAACGGTTCAATTCTCTTTCTAGTGTTGGTATTACTCTCATAACCAACATGCATAGACGCTAACTAAGTTCGCGCGTTTTCACGTTCAAGTCTTTATATCAACAGACGTAGACAATCTGATATTTTCACATCGTCGTGATTTTTAAGTATGAATAGGCTTAATCTCATTAATGGGTCGTTAAAAAGGATTCGGTTAACCTGAGGGAAGATACACGACTTACTTCTGTATTATAGCTTACTAAATCGTCGTAGAAAGGGGCCGATTCCTGACGGTCTTGTAGATAACCTAACAAGACCTTCAGGAATCGGCCCCTTTCTACGACGATTTAGTAAGCTATAATACAGAAGTAAGTCGTGTACCTTTCCTCAGGTTCAATAACCGAAGCCGAATAACGACCCATTAAGTCTTAAAAAAATGTTGTTTTTCTGTCATAGTATTGATACCTAAATCTTGTTAAACGATTTGTAAATCCACAAAAATGTAACACATACGTCTTTCCTATTAAACAGGTCTGAAGAAGGCTGAAAAGAGCAGCCGAAACGTCACAAAGCTAAGAAGAGTTGTTTTTTTTATTACAAGTTTTTTACAAACCCTTATTCCATTTCCCTGGGAATGGTAAACTAATTTATTTATATATATATATATATATATATATATAAAGTATACATATACAAGAAGCAGAAGCAGACAGTTATCGCAGACCTGAAGATGGCAAGTGTGATTTTGCCGAAACGTCGTCAAGAAACCAGCATCGGTCTTTCCAAAGACCAAGCAGTGGAAACGCGGAAGAAAACCCGGAATCCAGTGACAACACATACTACTACCCGCGGAAACCTGAAAGAGAACATATATATATATATATATATATATATATATATATATATATATATATTATTATAAATTTCATATCATACTTACCGAACTTATAACGTCTTCTTATTTATTAAAATGTTAATTAAACCATTTTCTTAAAAGAAAATAATTATCTTTTCCATAATTTAGCATAGCTATGCTAGTACAAATACAAATATAAAAATATTGTTGTAGATACAAGCTCGCATATTGTTAGAAGCATCAAAAAAAAGATCGATAGTAAATCGATTCACTTTTTTCCACAACAGTATAATGTTAATTACCTTCTTTTATATCCTCGAGATATTTAAAAAGAACTAAATTATATCGTTAAAACACTAGGTGTACTACTAGGTTTAATAAATGTAGACACAGTTTAAACAAATTCATTATACAGGGTTACGATTATATATTGAATCAGGTTCGTTATGCTAAAACAGTTTGAGTTAGAATCCTGAAATTTTATGTAGACGTAGGACTCAATTAAAACTACTTATTAATTTCTTTATTTCTGTTTTGATACATAAGTTTCTGAAATACAAAGCATACTTTTTTTTTTAATGGAAACATGGGTTAAATGGGATATCGTGAAAGAGATTACTTTTTTCCGAATTAAATGGTATAATAAGTTTGGTGATTCGATTGACAGAATTTAAAAAAAAAAATAAAACATTATTAAAATAAAATAAAACACGCAAATCATGCAGCCTTTGCAAATCCGTCAAACATAAAATTCTTGACAGTTAATCGTCAGTTGACGTTGTATTAGCAAAAAACTAATAATTATGAATCATTTAACTGAAAGAGCGAGAATTGAAAATCTCATGATAATTGGGTATGAAGATAGAAAGCGAAGTCACCAAGAAGCCTGTGCAGTGTTTAATGACAAATCCAAATAGGAATCCAATAAGCAAGTCAACAGTGACAAAAACACTAAACAGATTTAATCAAACCTGTAGTGTAAAAAAACAGCCTAAATTGGGACGGCCAAGAACATGCAGCAACGAAGAAAATTCTTTTAATATTTTATTAGATATCGCGAAGAACCCTAAAACGTCTGTACTACAAGTGGCTTTAAATCATGATATGTCTCGAAGATCTGTTCAAAATATTTTAAAACTAGCAAAGTACCACCCACACAAAATTCATCTAGTACACGAATTTAACGAGTATGATTTTGACAGAAAATTAGAATTTTGTGAAAGAATGATGACGATAATTGACGGCGATAAAAATTTTGTAAAAAGTATTGTTTTCTCAGACGAAGCAACGTTCCAGTTAAATAGTATTGTAAACAGGCATAATTGTAGTTATTTGTCTGATAGTAATCCTCATTGGATGGCGACGGTACATAACCCAATATCCACAAAAAGTCAATGTATGGACCGGAATTATCGGCCATAATATCATAGACCCGTTTTTCATAGACGGAAATCTAACGGTTGAAAAGTATTTACAATTATTGCGAGAAAATATTGTTTCTCAAATTATACATCTTTTCCCAAATTACAGCAATCAAATTTCAACAGCACGGCGCTCCAACATAATATTGACGTGAAATACGTCATATCTTAAATAATACATTTCCTCAAAGGTGGATAGGGAGGAGAGGAACTATTGAATGGCCGGTTCGATCTCCTGATCTGAATCCCCTAGACCTTTTCTTATGGGGATATTTACAGTATGGTGTATACAGCACCAAACCAGAATCTTTGGACGAATTAAAATTGCGTATTCAGAGAGAAATAAGAAATATTCCCCAAAATTGGTTAAAGAATACAATAGTCGGATTTATCCACAGACTTCATTATTGGCAGGAAGTAAATAGAGAACACTTTGAACATCTTTTATTATGAAAGTGAAGTTTTGTTTATAAATTATAAACATCTTGTCCAAATAATAATTGAAGCATTTTATTAAATTTTTGTTGCTTTGTTTAGTTTCTTTATTTTAGTTTCATTGCAAGCATTTGTTGGGGTTTTAATGGGAAATGGTGGGGGCAATAATGGCAATGGGACATTCGCTACTACCATTGTTAAGTTCTTCCAATTTTTTACGGATGGGCAAAGGCTGCTTGATTTGGGTGTTTTACTTTATTTTAATTTCGTTTAATTTTTTTTGCTAAAATTCTGTTAAACGATTCACCAAATGTATTATACCATTTAATTCGGGAAAAAATAATCTTTTCAACGATGTTTCCATTAAAAAAAACAACTAGGCTTTGTATTTCAAGGACTTATGGATCAAAACAAAAATAAAAAAAATCAATAAAAGTAGTTTTAATTGAGTCCTATGTCTATTTAAAATTTCATGATTGTAGCCCAAAACGTCTTAGCATAACAAACCCCGCTCCATACATAATCGCAACCCTGTATGTTAAACATACGAAAGCCAAACTGAAATATGTTGTTGACCTTATTGGGTAAGTAGACTGAAATCTCTTATATTTAATTATAAAGTTTCCAATTTTTAAATTAATCTAAAATCACATTTAGTTAATACTGGTTTTGAAATTATTTAACGTATATTTACAATTACTCATTATGTTAAGCTAACCCACAATCCGCTCATCAATACGTGCTAATGTCATTGATAGCTGGAAATGTGTGCTCACAATTAAAAAAGACAACCTGGTGTAAATATCGAGTAAAGACTTCGGGGATTTTCATAATTCAGCACGCACTTGTACGGTATAGCAAACAGCAAATGAATTCCCCGTAAACATGCGACATACACATTGGGGACTTCTCGAATTCTATACACTCTGGTATGGTATAGCAAACAAAATTCTGAGGTGAAGATTATCGAACTTTAAGTTCGACAAATGTTGAACTATATTTAATCAAACTTTGAACGGACGAAAACATATGTTATAACCGATTAAATATCATAACCCCGATACGTAATAACCGGAGTATATTCTATATTCATAAGGAGAATAATCAGGATGTATCAATATCTAATAATTACGACTAGCCTAAGTTTGAAAGTATGCGTTAAGAATATTTAGTTGTATGAAGCAAAGGTTTTGAAGGAAAAAAATGTTGAAGTAGCGGTATATGGGCATTTGCCACAGCTGACTACTAAATTCATAAATAGGGATAGTCACTTGTGGCTAACAGAAATACAAAAATTACTGACCAAATTTGTTGCTAAATTTGGTCAGTAAACAGTATCCTTGCATAATCGAAAGACTGGACTTCCGCGGTCATTTTCTAATTGTAGTTCTCGCATGAAATTTGGCGTTAATGACTAAGTTCTGTCCACTATTGCAAGGGACATCTTCAGGACTGTACATAAGGAGCAGCATGTAGCAAGTTACTGCGAATCGACGAACATCTACGTGCAACCCTGCAGCTAAATAGATTCAATTTAAACCTGGAATAAGAATAATATTTAAAATAACTTTAATAAGACCTAACACAACATCAGGCCATAGAAACTTGCGTTTGGATGTATGAAGTATTTGCAAGAAGACCAAATCTGGTAGATGCTTTAAATAAAATTAATGATTTTTATATGGAATTAAAATGGAATTTTCGATCATGGGTTCCATTAGTTTCAAGGATACTACCTTCAGGTATATGTAAAATATACAAATCTGGTGCTAATATAAGGCTAGATACAATATTAGTTGATTTTTCGGACATGCGATGGGAACGTGGTGATATATCTTTTATATTTAATGGGAATGCAGCTCCGAATCAGAGTTTGACGGTACTAGATAATGTTCAGAAGGTTAATCAAAATGTAAAATACGAGGAAAGTCAGATGGAAATAGAAGAGGAAGTAGATCTTTTAATGTCCACCGATATTCTGGCAGCTCAGATATCAACTAAAAGTATATCTTTCGCTCGTGCTCAAAGCGGCTGGATTTCAGAGAGGATAGGAAAGAACTAGTAGCGGGTCAATATGAAAGTGAACTTTACACGGTCCATGGATTGGTGTTAGAGAATAGAAAAAGAAGAGAACACCTGTCAATGGATGATCTGCAGAAAAATAAGGCTCTGCTAGAAAGCTTCACGAAAGGGGGAAATCTTCGAGGTTTCGATCAAAATGGAGTACCTACCTGTACGACGGACTAGCCTAAGTCCTCCACCTGATAAGAATATTACCTGGAAAGAGTACTGTAATTCTGAAAGTAACGGCTATCCTAGATTAGGCAGAGATTTAGTTTATAAGGAATCATCAAAGTCATTTAAAGCTACCATAGCAATGAGTTCGGATTTTCCATTATCTGTTGAAATGCTCCTAAATGTTTTGGAAGTTATAGCGCCTTTCAAACATTTTTCGAAACTTCGAGATTTCATTACCTTCAAATTACCGACTGGTTTTCCGGTCAAAGTTGAAATACCAATTCTACCAACTGTCACGGCGAACATAACATTTCAACAGTTCGAATTTAGAAATGACATACCAAAAGAACTCTTTACAAAACCAAAGGATTACACGGAAGACCCAACAAGGTTTCCTGATTTATGACGTCCTGAACTGATGAATACCTTCGAGATGACTCACACAGCAAAACCCCAGTACATAACAAAACACGATCGACTGGCACTGGTTAAACACAAGTTATTCGTTAATAAAATACTAAGTTAAAAGATGTCTCTGAGGCTCACTCAAATAACGTTGGTTCCCAATATGTATGCATCGAGTTGCCTTTGCTGTTCACGCTGGGAAGCATCTACTCTACAACCTGTCTCTTATACATTGAGTGAAAAATTAAAAAAACAAAAAACTATACATTCTTATTTAATGTTTTTTTTTCTAACTGATCTTTGGATGTTTATTTTCTGCGCCGAAAGTCAATGCTGTGTGCAGGTTTCATGTATTTATTGGTTCTGTCAGTGAGTTTAAATAATAATGTCAATTTAACGTTTCATAAATGAAACGTTTATCGTACAAGTCTTTGGAAACTGTATATTTTAAATCCTTTGGCCTAAATGTTATTACTAAATTGTATACGTCATATGTGTCTGTACAATTGTTGGTCTTAAATGGGAAATATTGTTCAAAAATTGTCGATAAAGTTGTAATTTCTATTAATATTGTGTTAGATTTCTGTTATATGTGTATATTTGACCAGTGAATATTTATACAAAGCAAATATTACGGTATTCCTCGATTAGTTTTATTGATTTTTTGTTGTATATTTTTGCAGTGAAAATTCTACTGATAGCAGACGCCGAGATACACTTCTTTTGGGTATGCAACCAAAATTTGCGAATTAGTAATTATATAAATACATTATTTCCGTAAAATAAGAATTGATTTTCTAATAAATAATGTATATTGCCAATTTTTTTGTTTATAGACTAGTCAAATTGAATGATTTTAGAGTTTATTGTAAATATTTACAGAAACAAATGCAAAGATGAAAAATACAGTGAAATAATTTTTTCTCTTTAATAGTGTACACAATTATTTCAATAAATTACTATATATCAGTAATTATTTATTGAATCGTTGCTTCCAACTTTGTTTGGGTATATTTTTTTTATCCAAATATGTAGAAGAGTGTGGTTTGAAGTTTAAAACAAGACACAAGCAAAAATCCTTACATAATTAAGTTGAGTCATCTTCAGTAGAAAACCTATTAACACAGAGAAAACATTGTTTGGTATTTATAAGCTGCCAGTAAGTTAACACTTTTTTTTTATTTATGGCTTTTATACTAAAGATGACAACTTGGTAGTTGAAATACTCATCTTGTTTATTTCAATTTTATTGTGGTTAGGAAAGTCTGTTTGGCTTCTGCTTCATTATTTATAGATTGTTCTCAAAGACAAAAGTAATGTTGTAAAGTTTGGAGGATCTGTAGACATACTTACTTTTTTATAAAAAGCTTATGCCTAGGTATTTTTAGCTGCACATGTTGGTGTATTATCTTTTTGAAACAAACTACATAGCGTTGTATTGTCATTTAGTTGAAGAATAAACTACTTAGTAATGCATGTTCTCATGTTATAGTTTTATGAAAAAAATATTAGACAAATAATTCACAATTACACTTTAAATGATATAAATTTATTTTTACAAATTTGCGTCAAGGGCGATGACAAAATAGGCATGATGCAAGTTGCTTCATCATTGTGTGTTATTATAATAAAAGCATCTGTTTTTGGTATAATAACAAGATATTGGAATAATTCGTACTATCAATGTAATGATATGGCCAAGTACTAATGTTAAATTAAGTTATTCAAAAAGAAGGAAAAAAAGGCGGTAGTTAAATGATGTAAATAACAGTGACAGCAAGACTATATGTATTAAATGCATAGATTAAATATTATTAACTAAATTAAAATATTGAATTATAACTTAGAATAATTAGTGTCAGAAATAGAAATCGAATATTGAAAAAAAAAATTTGCAATAGACCAGTCATAGTATAAAAAACTCTCAATAAGGTGCAACTTTTAGACAGATTATAATGATAAACAAAAAACCTAACAATTTTCGTAGTGGTCTTTTATCAAATAAACATAAAATAATAGCCGCGGAAAAATCTTAATTATATGTTTCAACCTCCCCTAGTTCCCTATCAAGATTCATTTAATTCTGAATTTGACATCCAGGAACGTTTCATTGTGAATTACGTATAATGGAAACTGCTATAGAGTTGATGTTTATGATAACATTTGGGATGCCGAGTAATATAAAATTTATAACTCAAAATACCATCAGGATGAGAATATTTGAAAATGAAAAGATTAAATGCCATCCGATAATTTAGAAAAGTTTTAACAAGTTGCTGTATCTATTAGCAGCGAGGCAAACATTGAATAAATTTTACTTCGCTTTAATTAGAATTCAGTCTGGTTTAGAAGTTTAATTAAATAATTACGATAAGGTTTTAAGCAAACATGAGAGAAAAATTCATGTTTATAGAATAATGTGAATTATTCTATAAATTGGATCTTGAAGAGACATTATATTTCACAAAAGCGTATGTTCATTTTTGATGGGCATGTACTAAAAATTTTACTTACAAATGCATTTTTGTCTGCTTACTGAAATTTTAATAATCTCATGATCATCAGGTATATATGAATACATAATATTTTATTTGAAATAAAAACTATAACATGATAGCCAAAATGTTAAGAGAATTGAAATTAAGAAAAATATTATTACAATATTGATACAATAGTAATCATAATATTCATTAAATTGTCCTAGAGGTCACGTTAACATACAAAGTAACAAAGAAAATACATACGTGAAATAGTTTTAATAGTATTCAACAATTCAAAAAAAACAAGCTAATATGGCTAACATATTACTATACAGATAAATAGGAAAAAACATAATGAAGGACGTTCAGAGAAAAAATGTTGAAATTCTTGGCAACAGGAGCTCTCCGCAAAATACTTGTTCTTAAAGTTGGGAGTAGATGGGCCTCATTCACTATTAACCTTCCATGAGGTACTTGAACGTAAACTTCCGTAAACTTGCCAGGTGAGTCGATTTTAGGAATGACCTCTTTTAGAAAGTAATGAAGTTTGGTTTTGCTTGAAGCAAAATCACACAGCTGTTCGCTCCATAGGAATATATATTCCAATATTCCATCGAATTTGTAGCACAAATACTTTAGAAATTTGCACAGGATTCAGTTTCATGAATATTGTTGTGTGATGCCTATGATTGCTAATAGGCATCACACAACAATTACTCATTCCAACTTGCTAACAACCAGCGCATAAAAAAATGAATTGAGTGCTGTAATGATTATCCGTATCTTTACAAATATACGAATAATAAAACCATGTGTTTGAAATGCTGACGTAGTGACTAGAGAAACATACGAAGTTAAGCTTTTTATCAAAAGTAACTCCGAGATTATTAACATTCTTTTTCGGTCGAGTGCGATGCTGTCAATAAAGTAATTGGAATAAAATCTATTGAGTCTTCTGGCAAGGACACAAAGCAGCATTTGCCAATGTTTGATTTTCATTTGTTTAAAGTTAGACAATTTGTAATTTGATTCAGGCTCTCGTGAAGAAAAACAACTCCTTGAACACTATATACAATAATTTCAGATTTTTCTTATATCGTCAGCATAGACCATAACCTGACATGGTATAATTTATTAAACCAATAATAAACGTGTTAAATAATAATTGTTCAAGATTGAACTCCTAAAAAACTCTAAAAGTAGAAATACATATCCTTTATTTGCACCCATTATAGTAAATGAAGTTATATCATCTCCAGTTTGCTTTCATATCCGATGATAATAATGCTTCATATCACTATGATGGCATAGAGAAGGAATGCAAGTGTCCATTATTGAGTAGATTGTACAGTAAAACACAGCAACTGTCTCAAGTAAGCTTCAGTCAATGGCAAGTAATTCTTGCAAAGATTGTGAAAATTTGCTTTGTTGAAGTTGTAAAGCTTGTTGTTATTTAGTGGGTGCAGATACATAATGCAACAATGAATTAATTGAGGGAGTAGGATGAAGCAAGTGGAACAAGTAACACTGAATCATGTTAAAATGCTATTATTTGCATTTGTCATATCATTGTACATCGTCATGTCAAGAGATTCAGTAAAAGAGAAAAGCAAACATTTAAAATTTCAGAAAAAAATAGTCACGAATTACTCTCTTGGAATATAAATACAAAATTCTATGTGGAGGTTATATATTTTCAAATCTTGCAAAATTTATCGAATAAATTAAATGGTCACAAATATACTAAACAAGTTACTGCTTAGAAAACATAACTTTACGTTTCATGAAAATTAAATTTTAAGTAAAGAACAAAATAACAAACGCAGAAATATCCTGGAACTAATTCAAACAAAAAGATAACAATGAAGTAAATGACCGAATAGAAATTCAAAATTTAACAATAGCTGATCAGTCTGATAATTTAATTAAGAATATTGTGCTATAATTATGTATTTGCTGGGCTGTCAAGGATACACTAATGTTTTTTGTTCATTGATAAATAATCCATCTTACTCAAATGTGTTAATTTTCTCTTATTTATTGAGTTGCCAATATTCATTTTTTGATGCTCAAAAACGTGAGAAAAAATATTGCTTGGATTACATTATTATTACATATAATAATAATTAATTTAATGTTTAGATACAATAATATATCATATATCAAGATTTTTAAATTTCATTTTAGTCATGAGCAATTATTAAGCACGCGCAAAGCGTAGTGGAGCGAATGTTTAGTAAAACGAATCACTAACGAGTGTATAGATGGAGTTTTTCTTTGACAACAAATAATCAAAATAAAACAAATATTACTTGCCTGTTGTCATGCCACGTCGAGTTATTTTGAGAGATTGATGACAACTGTCAACTAACTTGATTCATATTCAATTAATTTTTGCAAGAAAGAAAATCTAATACTCCTAATAATAATGGATTATGGATATTACTTAATAAATAAAAGTCATTTAACTTCGTTATCTTAAATGGAAAATTGATTGCTAGATTTTAAATATAATTTTGTGTTATTATATATTTCGTACTTAATCTTAATTCCTAATCCATAAGATTAATATGAAATATAAGTTTCAATTGGCCTGGCCTGTATGTAAATCCTAAAATACCTCAATCTTATTTTTTTATTGCAATGTTATTGTTTTTTTACATATAGAAAAAAAACAATAACATTGCACCAGTTATGTGATTATTCTACAATAAGAACTAACGCTGCCACAAGATATCGCAAAACTTTATTATACCACTTATAAGAGAGAAAAGAAAACAATAATGCGGATTAATATTAAATAAGAAACAAGGTTCGGATGGTATTATCAAAACTACAAATAAATACAACACGTGTACGAGCGTGTGTCAGACTTATACCACACAGATTTATTATGTCTATCTGCTAGCTATAATATATTAGTTGTTTTCCTCGAACAGGAGGATCGTCTAACCGAAGCAGCAAATCGCATGCGCCCATCTGATAACCTCTGTCTGTTGCTTCTGTTTTAGAGATTATCCCATCCAATTCCTTTGATATGTGCTACTGAAGATGACAGATAAGTTTGAATCACGTGCATCCGGTTTGTAATGTTCAGGATTCTATTCGGTAAATCTTTCTCTTATTATTTATTATTTCACTGTATTCCCGTCTTTTTTATTCAAATGTATCTTACTTACAAATATAGAAAATAAACGAATTAGTGGAAATAAAACTACATGTAAGGTCGAATATAGATTATGTGTAGTATGGGAGTATTTTTTTAGGTATATTGTTATCTGCAGAATAATACTCTTTTCATTAGAATTTCATAAAAGACAAACTTTACTCCTCTAATAAGTAATAAATAAGTGACAAAGTGTATAATTAAATGATAATTTAATAACCTTAATTAACATAAACAAATTATTATGGGAAACTTCATTAATTTACGCATTAATGTTATATTAACAGTTTACATTATGTAAAAGTTTCTTTTTGAAAGACCAGTTAAGATAAAAAAGTTAATAACTCTGTTCAACACTCAAAACTTTTATGAAGTAAAATCAGTTATATTCTATATAGTTTTTGATACTAAATACAAAAATAATAATAGAGTAGAACGAATATTCATTGTTTTGAAGAAATTCAATACTTTAAAGTTGATACGCCTGGTAGAATCTAAATCTAAATGATTTTAATGTTTGCAGATATTAGGAGTGAATCCAAAGTGTTAAATAAAATAGCTTGAATAAAGTTCATCTTTTCTGTGAAATATCCGAATTAAGTCAGTTACAAACGCAAAGTCTCGTAATTTTGTTTATTTAAAAAATTTCTGGTACGTATATGGTGAAGCGACATTTCAATAACAGAAATATTATATAACCCTCATTGTAAAAGCTGCATACTACCACTACTATAGTATATATGTAAGTAATCAGGATAAGCTGGGGAACTTCGCGTTTGCTCTAATAACTTTTCTGTAAACGTACGTTCCGGGCTAAACAGAAACGTTTTTGAAGTGAAAACTTCTTTGGGCGCGTTGATTGTGAACACTGAACGCACAGACTATCTAGCTCCAGACCGGCAACTTAATTTAAAATTTTTATCCGAGAGAGTGATAGTTATATATAGCCCTCCCTCTTGCCTTGTTGGAACGTAAGCTCAGATGGCGCTAGTGTGATATCGCCCGCGAAATAGCACCCATTCAAAATTTAAATATACAGCTAAATTTAATTTTTTCAAATTTTGTCATTTGTATTACTGATACTACAATTTGTGTCGTAATTTTATCCGAATTACTTGTCAGTAATTGCAACAAAATTAAGCAGCACAAATGTTGTATCAGTAATACAGATAACAAAATTTAAAATATTTACATAGAATATTTAGGCATTTCAAAATATTCAAACTTTCTCTGTAATCTATATATGTAAAGGATAGAAGCAAAGATGGAAGTTTAAAAAATATATATTTATTAGAGCAAAAAACTAATAGAAGAACATATTTATACATAATAACTACATATTAAATAAAATAAGAAAACCACCAATGCATAATTAAAAAATTATAAAAGAAAAAAATACTATATATACAGAAAATAAATTACTAAATTTTTAAAATACATAAACATTAGACATTTTCAACACATAAAACAAAAGTTATATTTTTTAAATATGTGTTAATTTCTTTAATTTTCTGGTTTTCGTCTTCTCATTTCTTATTTCTCGTGCTATTCTCTTGCAGTACCATGGCAGTCCGATTTCACATACACCTTTAATTACGCTTTGCTTAATAATTTCACGATGATGTGCACATGCAATCCATGTAAAATCTACCTCTTTGCTTAATATTGTGCTTAGCAAGTTTTGCACATTTTCTTCGGCACGCAAGTTTGGCAAATTTATTTCCATCATCCTGATTCCATGGCCAACACAAATGGCTAAGCGTTCAGATGGATAAAATAATTTATCAGACTCCGAATATTCTTTAAAAAAAATAAATTGGTTCTGTGGCAAAGTCTTGTCTCCCTCTAAAGCACTTTGACACACAGCACAATAAATGTTTTTTAATAAGTGCTTAGCTATATATCCACTCATATAAGCCACAGATAGCGAGTCTTTACTTCCTGATACTACAATATCAGTAATTTGCTCCACGCTCTCAGAAGTATAACCAGCGGATATATCGGCTACAGGTGCTTCAGTGTCGATACGTTCTACCTCCAAAAATGACCTCAAATCGCTTTAAATTACAGCATCATCCTCTTCACAATTACCTGATGAAAAACCTATTTTCGCAATGCCATTAATTATTTGGGTTTTTAATGACGCAAGAAACTGCACAACAGTTGGGTTTTCATTGGAACCACAACCAGATCTAATTGCACCAAATAAATTTTCCAAACCATCTTGGTTGAATGATCTCGGTGTCAAATATTCTAATTTATTTTTGAGATCTTCCCAAATTAATGGCATTGCTGCTAACGTTTGCAGCCAACCAATCTGAGATGGAGGTTTTTGTCGTGGAAGTTCCACTTCGCTAGGCTTTCTGATGATATTCCAATGCTTTATTGTTTTGAAAGCATCTTGCCAAAATTCAATGTGGCCACTACCTTCACTCACCGAACAGCGCATTCTCTTCCCGTCTGGTGCAACTCTTGCAGTTCCATTTAAACTATCGAAAATATCATTCATTTGGGAAACTAATGTTGCCGTGGCAAGAGCCCGATTGTCGAGTGAATCTAAAAAGTTTACTTAATAAATTAAATGATAAAGGATAATAATAATATATCTTACCTTTACTAACTAAAGTATATAAGTATGCTGCTACTGAATGACTCATAATTTGAGCATCTAGCTTGACTTTCATCGTCTCTTGCATTTTTGGGTTGACATGGCTATCGGTTAATTTAGGCATAGCCCGAAACGGAGTATATGTATTTTTATCGTTGTCATATGCTGCCACAATATCTGCCCACCTTGCCTCCATTATTACCTCTTTCCCTACTACTGGTACTGGTAGATGGATATTGAATTTTCGAAATAAATTTCGCATACATTTCAATAAATGACAGATATCAAATAAATTATATATTTTCCTATCGTTATGGATAATATATGGTTTCAGGACTGTCGAACCCATCTGTTTCAACATTTTCACATTTGCTGTTCCCATATCGCAAACAGTAGCAACAATATGCAAATTAGCCTCCTCTGTTGCTTGGAGAACTTGCAAAAATGTTTTCTGTAGCTGATCGCTATTTATACCACCTTTAGAAAAATAGTAGACTACTGGTTGTTTCCATTTTTTTCTAATGCCTTGTAGCATGAACACCAAAGCATAATTCGCTATTTTGTTTGAAGTCTCGTCTCCAAAATCTTCAAAACCATATATCTTATCATGATGCCTGTCATAAGAAATATGCTCTCTAATGGCCATTTCATCAAATACCAGTGTGCACAACCTATTATGAGGGTTGCCTTTATTCAAACAGGAACCTAGATGTTTGAAAATATCCTTATTAATTCCTGTTCGAAAATGAATTTTTTCCAAGAGGGCAGTCAATGTCCTTCTGGATGGTAAGGCTATCAATTTTGAAAGTAAAGAATAGCATTTTGGACTCTTCTTTTGAATTAGTAAGGACATCACTTTGTCATCTAAAGTCCATCGTCTTCCTTTAGGATGACGTTTTGCACAACGCAATTGGCTGCACATAAATTGCCTTGTAGAGCTGGACATTCCTTTAAAAGAGAAAACATTTTAAATATTTACAAATTAGAAAATATGAATATATATGCTGTATTTAGGTCTAAATATTACAATGACATATATTTATTTACCTTCAAAAATATCTCGAGCAACTGTTGAATCATCTAAATTCAACTTTGACAAGTTTTTATACTTTGTCCTCTTGTTTTGCATAATTTCTTCAGCTTTCTGATATGGTCTTCCTTTTTTCTAATAGTTTTATGAAACATTATTTCACTTGGTGTTGCCTTGGCTTTCTCAAAATCTTTAAAAATGCATCTTCGTTTCTTTCCTAATACTTGTGGAACAGAAGTATCAGCACCTAATATGGTATCCGATTCTGTTACTGATGATACTGTTGGAGTTTCTACTGAAGCTGAAGAAACTTGCACCTCTGATGATGATGATGACGACTGTATATTTACTATTGCTGGTATTTCTTCAGTAAAAGTAGCAGTGCAAAATGATGTGGTTTCTTCTGGTAATATATCTTCTATCGCTTGTTGTGGCGTTGGTGATACAACGCTAGAGAAAAATAATAAAGGAACTGCTTCTCGTGATAGTTTCTGTTGTGCTTCATCAATATAGCATTCCTTTGAAAAATGCTTCTTGCAAATTTTGCTACTTTTCAATGTATAATTCCTTTTTGGAAAACCTAATGCTTCCAACCTTAAATTTTGCCTAAAAAGTAGTGCTTAATTATAATCTTATGATATATACAATATTGTAACTTACTTTACAAGATTAGTGGGGAAATTATGCATTCGTTCAGAACCTTCGGGTGTCCTGCCACATACTAGGCAAATTACTTTATGAGCAGCAGACATCTAGAAAAAAAAATGCATTCCATTTTATTTAATGGATACAACCTAAAAATAGATAAATTATGCTTCAAGCTATTTAAATATGGTATATCTTTTCTAGGATTAAATATTTACTTTACTTGCTTTTGAAGTTGCAAAATTGAATTGCTGGTCTATTATTTTCAATTTGTATTATGAAAAAAATACATAAATGACACACATTCAGATAATTAACAAACAACAATTAAAGTTTCCCGTGTTGATTAAAAAATTATTTTATTGAGAAAAAAAGGGTGAGGGAAAATACTATCCAAAATATGTTGTGTTAAATTTCTAATTTGCACTATGAAACAAAACCGAAATAAGAGAAATATGGAATTTTAATATGCTTAACTATATTTAAAACTTACCTTTTTTATTTCACGTTGTATTTAAGTTTAATTTTACAATAATTCACAGATTAAAACACAAGATAAACACAATATGACTAAATAGACACTGTAAACAAACGAACAGGTTATGAACACAAGTAACACAACGATATGAAAAGGTTCAATTTATATATGGCCGGCGGAAGTCCCGGCGGAATCAAATTTGAAATAGTTAACGCTGATTGGCTCACAGTTGTTGATTCATGGCGCCATCTTCGACACTTTCCAATGTAATGACAGAGCTAGTCATATTGGAAAAATGTATGATAACAACAAAACGAGTAAATGGAAGCTCTTCGGACAAAATTTTGAATTTAGTTGCCGGGGGCTGACTGAACGAGACTGAGCCGTCACGCTCGACTATGTAATAGGCTCGTTCGGGTAAAGTCGGCTCGAGTCGACTAACGGAGCGAGAGAAATATAGTCAACGCGTCACTGCTATACTCGTAGGTTTTTAGAGTTTGACACAAATCATAATCAGACCGAGCGAAATGTACTAGAATAATGTATACACAATAATAATAAATATACATTTTTTAAATGTAATATAGAATGAAAATGGAAAATGTAAATGTAAATGAATATAGAACGAAAAAAAAAGTTGTATTTCGTATTATTAACCTCGCCTTGATGAAGTTTTCACTTCTGCCGTGTGGTCTTAAGCACACCCATTTTTTTATCAACTCCAGTGTTTAGCCTGAGTCACTATGGAGGTGATTTATGCACAAGGTCTTCACTTATAAATGGCAGATTTCTGGTGACCTTAATGATAAATTCCTTTTAAAAATGCAGATAGGTTATATGAAATACTGCTTTTTCTTATGTTTATGGGGCAGCGAAAATAGAAAAAAGACACAACAATGTAAGCGAGTCTCCTTCCAAATTCCTATCTTCTAGTTAAAGCAAAATGATGCACCAAACTCTTGTTGATTAGAACCCGCCCTGCATTATAAACTTGTACACATAAAGAATTATTTAAGAGGTATGGATGATGAAGGAGCAACTTTCTAGTATTTGAGGAGTAAATATCTCAGGTTCAGCGAGCAATGGTTAGAGAGGTTAAATGGTTTTGTTGGACCTCAGATTCAATCTTCTTATAGCTTTCATATATGTTGTTAAGAGTTTTTTCGGTAGTAGAAGAGAAAATAATTATGCACAGTTAGAGAGTAGTGTTGAAGTACCGTAAGTTCGGTAGCTACATTTCATTCAAGATACATTTTGCTTTTCAATTTATTCCCAACCATCTGTAGAGCTGTTAGGGATGATCAAGAAGAAAGACTCAATCAAGTTATATCTGCTATGGCCAGAAGATATCAAGATCGATGGAATGTCAAAATGTTTGTTCACCTGTTTGAGTGTGATAAGGGATACTCAAGAACTGAAAGAAACAAAAAGAAAGCGTGCGCTTAAGGTTGTCATATACATATATAAGCTGGGATGACACGTATAAGTTGATATGTATTTGATTTTCTGACATTTTATCCCCAAAAGTCAGTATACCTTTTGTACTAATTTGCAAAATTGGTAGTATGTGAGAATTTCTATATAAAACTATAGAATTCGAAGATACGTACTTATGTCTATATTTTAAAATATTAGCTAATACTCGTATACACCCTGTCCAGTTTAAAATGCAGTACATGGGGATATTGGAAACCGTTGGTGATACAACGTCGATTAAATGGGAGAAAAGTTGCGTATTCATTTGTCTATCAATAATCCGACATCAGATTTTGAAATTTTTGTTTCATTGGGCAGATACAGGGTGAAAAAGAAAAAAATGCATTTTTGAAAATCTTCCATATTTTGTTTCCTAGAAGAGATAAATTTACAAAAGTTGTAAGCTAGGGATAACAAGTCATGAGGATTTTAAAAATGATTAAAAAAAAATCTAGGTCTACTAGATTTTGCGTGACAATAATCAACTTTTGTTTTTCTTATGGCAGCCATATTGGATTTTGACATTTTTAATATCTTCAAAGAAAATGCTACTCATTTCATACACATGTTTATGTTCAAGATAGTAAAAACATGAAAAATAGAGAAAGTAAGATTTTAACATAGTAGGCCGTGATAATAAATGTGACATTTGTATTAAACAACTCTAAAAGCTGTGAAGTTTATTCTGAACTGTCAGTAATCTTATTGTTAATCTCATTGTATTGTTATAAGTATCTGTACTGTGCAAACCTAAGATGGATCGTTTTACAAATAGTGACAAATATCAAATGCTGGAGTGTTTTATTTTGTGTGGAAGAAATGATGAATTTGCTGCAGAAATGTATTTCGATAGATACCCTGAAAGGCGGCAGCCAGAAAAGAACGTTTTTCGCCGATTGCGTGATAATTTGATAATGCATGGAAGTTTTGTCAAACCCTAAAGAAGGCAAAACAATGAAAATAATGAAAATATTGTTCATCAATCGAAAAACATAATGAAAATCCAAACTTTTTTGCGAAAATTTTATGGTCTGATGAGAGTCGATTTACTACCTCCGGAATGTTTGATCGTAAAAATACTATCTTTTGGTCCGATGAAAATCCACACCTAGTTCGTGGCATTAGACAGCAAGTCAGATAGGGATTTAATGTCTGGATCGGCGTTATTGTTACCCATGTTATCGGTCCATTCTTTTTCAATGAAAATTTAAATTCTGAAAGGTAATTAGAACTTTTGCGCACACGTGTTGCTGAACGAATTGAAGAAGTTCCACTTGCCACGTTGCAAAACATGTATTTTCAGCAAGACGGAGCGCCTCCACACAATTCCTTGTTGGTTACAAATTATTTAAATAATGAATATTACAATAACTGGATTGGTAACCGAGGACCAATAGGGTGGCCTGCTAGGTCCCCGGACCTTACACCTCTTGATTTTTTTGTATAGGGCTATCTGAAAAACAAGGTGTATTCGAGATCTTATGAAAATGTGGAAGAATTACGTCAAGCAGTTGAAGAATCAGTGAATGGAATGACACCGAACATGGTTAGACAATCTTGTGAGGCAGTACTAACACGATGTAGATTATGCATACGAACGAACGGTGGCTTATTTGAGCAGTTGTTACATTAATGATTCAGCTACCTAACCACTTTTATTTAATGAATACTAATAAATAAAATGTTGAAGATATTTTAACAGTTCTTGGAGACTTGTTATTTTTTGTTTTTTTATCAGTATACACTTAAGATATCCACAGTTCCATGGCCTACTATGTTAAAATCTTACTTTCTCTATTTTTCATATTTGTACTATCTTGAACATAAACATGTTATACATCATTGAATAACATTTTTTTTGAAGATATTAAAAATATGCAATCTAATATGGCTGCCATAAGAAAAACAAAAGTTGATTATTGTCACGCAAAATCTAGTAGACCTAGATTTTTTTTAAATCATTTTTAAAATCCTCATGACTTGTTATCCCTATATCCCTTATCTCTTCTAGGAAACAAAATATGGAAGATTTTCAAAAATGCATTTTTTTCTTTTTCACCCTGTATCTGCCCAATGAAACAAAAATTTCAAAATATGATGTCGGATTATTCATGGACAAATGAATACGCAACTTTTCTCCCATTTAACCGACGTTGTATCTCCAACGGTTTCCAATATCCCCATGTACTGCATTTTAAACTGGACACCCGGTATATACCTCATATATTTTTATATGTCATAAACGCAATGGATACAACTCGTATAATACCACAAACAAATAATTCCTTTTTGTAGAATAGTGTAATGGTCGATTTAGTATGGCTACAAATAAATGAAAGTATCAGTAAATGGTAGAATATTATTGGCAAAAATTTTGCAATATTTGTAACTTATTATATACATATAATACTAGATGTCTCGGTAGACGTTGTTCTACCCTTTCCAGTAGGTGGCGCATTGAGTATTTTACCAAGAAATAGTGCCGCCTATCGGACGGTAGCATATGCCAAAACACGCATGTTGACCACGCAAACATATTGTGTACATATAAGTCATTTCAGTTTATAAATATATAATTTTCTTTTTTGGCACTATATCAACATATATTGTGAGTATGAGTCAATTTGCCATAAATATAGAATTTGATAATAACTTGATTATAGTGTCACCTATCGGATCCCAGCATTTACAGATTTACTTGTCATTTAATGGAAAGCTTAAATTTTGCATTAAATATACATGCATTTGATTGAAACAAAACGTGTCAAAATTTTGATAATAATTAGTTACGGGAATCTTGTAAGAACACACAAACAAGTTTGTGCTCTTTTTAATCAAGGCCTCCGATGACAAAATCCACTGTGAGCAGAATTGAAAGAAAGTTGCTTAGACTTTATTAGAAACACTCTCATTCCTACTTTGCCCTACATTATTTCGTAATAACCACGATTACCTAATAATGAGGTTTGGTTTCAACAAAAAGGCACTCTCAGGATTATTCAGAAATGAAATGAAATGTTTTCAAACAGAAGGATTGGTAGGCCGCCAGCTAAAGAGTGTTCCCCTAGATCACTATATCTCACCCCGTTGGACTACTTTTTATGGGGATATTTAAAAAGCAAAGTTCATCGGAATCATTCTCAAAGAGCGTATTAGAGGAGAATTAGGCTAATAACTAACACCTGCTGTCCTGCATAACGTCCGGCAAAAATTTGTAAATCGTGTACTGCCTACTGCCAAGAGACGAATGATGGTCATTTCAAACACTTATTTAATTCGTGTTTAATAAACTGAAGAGAAAGATCTTTATAAACACTTAAATGAAATAATTCTTAATTATCAATTATGTGTGTAAAAACAGAATTGAACTGTGGTATGTTTTTTAAAAAAAATGAACCCAGTCTTTATCGCCACATAATAACTTCTTTACAAAATCGCTGTACCCCTTGATTGATTTTTCAGTAAATCTTCTGTGTAAATTATAAAAGAAAGTATGCGCTACTATTGACGCGCATTGTATATATGGATATGCAATAACACATTGGAAATTAAAATCATGGTCGATTAGAGCAAAAGTGCTATATTATTTCTAAAATTATGTTCCTAATTTGGAAATCCAAAATAATTTAATATTTTTCTATAGCACTCACACAATCATCCTTTTCTTTCCTTGGTACAATAAAGGAGGATGAACAATTATGGTAATAATAATTATTATTCGTTCATTAACACCCTCCACGCAAATATATAAACGACTTAAATTGGTTACTCTTCATATTCGCTAAGTGGTAAGTTACAAAAAATCCAACTTTCAGCACTTCACTCGACATAGAATAGAATTGAGGAACTTTTAACAGAAGCTACAAATTGCAATTTGTCTTTCTATTTTGTCAGTACATTGCTTTTCAAGTGATTATCAACATAGCCAATCAATGATCTTAAATTTTGTTAGATAGTAGACACTAGAATGAGATGAGTATATGCGTGATCAGCTGGGTTCGGGCAAAACATTTGGAGCCGCTAATTTAAAATTACAATACTAACCGGTATATGCTTTATTTTTTTATGGCTTTAGGCTAAGCTTGACATGATTTTACTTTTTTTTTTATGATGAATGTTAAGAATTAACAAGGTGTTACAGTGAACAATTATTTCATACAATTAATAAATCTTATAACAGGCTGGATGCAGCGTTGACTAGACTGTTTTTAGGTCAGCTGTACTACAGACTAATACAGTGATCGACTACTGCAAAAAGCAATAAGTATTTTAGTGACTTAATATTTAGGTATACCTACCCGTTTTATCAATTATTTTTATTTTGATTATTTTAATAATTTAGGTATAACAAAATGGTTCAATCTTGTTGTGCGCATGGATGTACAAGCCGCCAGAAAATGGGTACTAATATATCTTTTCACCAGTAAGACAACCATTGCAATTTGTTGTGCAAATAATTAAAAATTATATATTAAGTATATTATGTAATTAGTTTTCCGTCTGATGCGACAATTCGTGAAAAGTGGATAATTGCTCTGAAACGACACAAATTTGTACCATTTAAATATTCAAAATTTTGCTCAGATCATTTTCTCGAAACTGATTTTATATGAAATTTTGGTTTGAAAACTGAGAAAGCGGGTGCAGTACCAAGTATTTTTAAATTTCCTTCACATTTGACGAAAAAGCAACCAAGAGAAAGATCTTTAAGGTTGAAGAGTGTACCAAAACCAGACGTGCCAACTTGCAGGAAAAAGTGCCCTTACATATATGTCTATGTTGGTAAAAAGTCTTTAATGTAGTTCTACAACTTCCTCACCAATACAATCAAACACTGATAAACAATCACGTACTGCTGCAATGGAACCAGCCTCATTGTATATGGAATTATCTTACAAAATGAATTACCACTAAAATTAGGAATATTACAAATGACGAAATGGTAAGGCGAAGTTTATCTGATATCTACACAGAACTTATTTTCTTTGTTAGGAAAAGAAGTCAACCAGTTTACATGGGTGATCTATCATTAGAAGCATGGTTAATCCCAAAAAAGCAAAAAGGGTGTGAGAAATTGCAACACGAACAAATGTCGACAAAAGAAAACAATAGCATACTTATATAAAAAAAAGTATATCGCCTGCAAAAGAAAATAAAAGCATTGAATGATTTAACTGATCATTTAAAGCAAAGTAACAAAATCTCATCTGGCTGCTACTCAATTCTCCAGGTTTGATAATAAATTGGAACTCACAAAATTCTGAATTGCTCTGCAAAAAAAGTAGTACACACTTTATTATTAAACCTATTTTTGTTTTACATTCTGACTTCACCGTTGTTCATCAAACTCCAAAACTCGTTAGAAAAAGTCGAGCTTTCATAACTAGTTATATGAATATTTGTTTCCCCAAGTTATGCTTGCAAATAGTAGTGGTAATGATCATAAAATGTTTCTTTGCACGATTAGTTAAAAGAATTATTTCAAAAATCATGTTTTTGTTGCAAATTTATTTACGTTTTTTTTTGTCTTTAAGCATGTATTCCAATATGTCAACAACTTCAACTGAAAGTAATGAGTGAACGGAAATTTTCTCCAGAACTTGGACCATTTGCCCTCACTATACATTTTTATTGTAGTTCTGCTTGTGATTATGTGAGAACGACTTTTAGAAAGTGTTTACCACATCCCACCACGCTCAGAAAGTGGTACAGCACAGTAGATGGTTCACCTGGTTTTACAGTTGAATCTTTAAATGCTATCAAAATTAAAAAAGATGAGATGGAAAAAGAAGGAAGAAAGTAAATATATTCCCTCATAATGGATGAGATGTCGATAAGGCAACATGTAGATTGAAATGGTACAAGAAGTTTGGGTTATATTCATTTTGGTGTAAATATTGACAGCGATACTTTGTCTTTAGCGAAAGAGGCGTTAGTATTTTTAATAGTAGGGGTAAACTGCCGATGGAAGATCCCAGTTGGTTACTTTTTAATAAAACCTACAACAGCTAAAGAAAAAGCAAATCTGGTAAAGAGTTGCTGGACATCGCTGGAGCGAAAGTTATGTCTTTAACTTCCGATGGTGCTGCAACGAATTGGTCGATGTTATCTCTTCTTGGCGCGGATTTTAGTATCTCCGAAATGTGAAATTTTTTTGTGCATCCACAAATACAGGAGGACGTTTTTATTATTTTGTATCCCTGCCATGTAATGAAATTATTACGAAATGCTTTGGGCGATTGGAGTAAATTTCTAGCCGATCAAAATAAGAAAACTTTTATGGCGATACTTTAAAGCTTTAGTTGACTTGCAAGAAAGCCAAGAATTGCATCTTGCCACAAAAATTAGAAAGAGGTATATGGACTATCAAAATGAATTACTGTGAGGAAGATTTGAAACTTCCAAAGCTTTATCAATCAAGTGCAACTGCCAATTTTTGCCGTATTTTAGACACACTCTTTGATATATTCCATACAAGAAACTCGTTGAGTAAGAGTCAGTTTCGTAAACCGTTATCAGAGACAAATATTTTGACTGTTAAAAATTTCTTTGAAGAAGTCAAACCATATATTTTATCGTTAAAAAATGTGGAAGAGGAAAATTAGTTTACGGTAGACGTAAGAAAGGTTCCCTTGGTTTGATAATCAATATGTCAGGATCACATCCAGACATTTTTTTGTGCTGTAAGATCTAGAGGTGGATTTAATAATAATCCAACAGCATTACAATTTGAGGCAGCATAGTTAATTCATAAAGAATTTAAGTCAAAATTGTCTGCCAACTGCCTACTACAAGATGACACATACATTCTACATATTTCATCTAACCATAAGGCAATTTTTCTATAGATCAAAATGTGGATGGTTTGGAAATCAGTGAAGAATCTGATTTTGATAATATTGCAGATATTGCAGACATTGAATGCGACGATTTTACTTCGAGTGTCAATTCGTCATTACACATGATGTGATCGCATATATTTTGCGGCTTTATTATACGAAAATTAAAACAATAACTTGACTGTCCCAATTGTTGTTCAGCATTGGAAAGCAATGTTTCATTTTCTAAATTAATTACGAGGTGGGTTAATTAAACCATCTAGTGATATGATCAGTATATGTAAAACTGCTGAAGTTATTTTTTGAAGTTACAACATTTATAGTGGAAACATTATCTTAAAATTAATCTATTTGACTAAAAAACATTTAAACATTAATACCCTTTTTCCCAGCTTAAATTACCATATTTTGGATCAGTTTCCACTTAATAATCACCTTTTACAAATGTTAAATTTAATATGAAAATATTATTTTTCCGTTAAATTATTCCATAAAAATATGTAAATAAATGAGGTAAAAGATAGAATTTGGCACAAATATTCTAAAATAATTTTATTTAAGAATCCATAATTATTTTTTATATTCTGAAAGAAAATTCTTTAACTAATTGTCTTTTGTAATGAAAAGAAATAAAGTTCTCTCTTTTTCGGCAAACGGACTGTAAAACCAGTTCATCAATAAAATAAGAATTTTTCTTTTTATTTTGTCTATATTTATTTAGTATTTATTTATATGTATTATGTTACCGAAGTAACTGTTTGGCGTAGAATGTATTTTCATACATGTTGTAAGGAATTACTACATTATTAATATTACATAATTTTATTTAATCCAGTTTGTTAAGTAATTGTTACTATTATTCTGAGACTTAATTACTTAAATTATTCCTTAACATTCGTGTCTCTGGCTGGTGTGATATTAGTATCTCGTTTTTTGTCGCATTTGGAATTTGCACGATGTTACTTTCTCTCTCTTATGTTTACGACAATACTGCATACGCGCAAGATATAACAATGTTGCATCTAACATATTATAAGATAATTGTAGTCAATATTGAAAAGATAACATATATTTAGGAATATTATGTAGTTAAACGTGTATGTGCGACCAGCTCAACACATATAAGTTGAGCGGTCATCGACGCAGATCAAGAAGACAGAGAATGCACGATAGAGATAGATACATCTGTAACAAATGCATGCGTGCCCGCTACTACCACTCTCTCACTTGTCTTTTGCGCATATGACCTTCACCGCTCAAGTTGTATATGCTGAGCTGTACATAGTTTTATTCGGTTTCTATTCAGTTATCTATTTAGGAAAATGAAAAGCTACTCCACTCTCTTTCACCCTTGGTAGAATTTGAGCCGTTACGTTATGTATAATACCGTGCTTTCAAAATCTTACATCATTAAAGTGGGCTGTTTTTTAAGTAATTAAGGAATCAATATTGGTATACATGCTAGGCTTTTGAAAATTTGAAATTCTCACAGTTGCCATACTTAAATTCAAATTATCGACGCTTATATTTCTTAAATTATTTTATTATAATGTTAGTGTTACAACATAAAATATTTATTATTGAAAGTTACCATAAAGCAAACAGCAGATTCGATAGAGGATATAAAATTCAAGCAGTTTCAGAACTCAGAACAGATTTTGGTACAAAAACACAATACTGTCAATAGTTTTTGAATAATAATAATAATGACATTTTCAACAAATGCTTTTTTTCGGATGAGGCTTGGTTCCATCTTTCAGGATATTTAAACAAGCGTAATATGAGAATTTCGTCTGTAGAAAACTCATGAATTTGTGGAAACTACGTTACATCCACAATAAACAGGCGCCTGGCTAGCAGTTTCAAGAAGACGATTTATTGGACATATACTTTTTAATGAAACCATAACAGCTGAAAGATACCGAAATAAATTAGAATAGCCTCTTATTAATGAACGCTATGACGTCAAATTTACGAAAGGATATTTCCAAGATTTTTTAATTTTCCTCCGAATCTGACAATTTTAGACTAATTTGTTTTTCGATATTTAAAGAATACCATTTTCAAGACCAGACATTACAGTCGAAGAGCTTCGTAATGCTATTGTGAATCTGGTGCTGACATAACCCAAGAAATCCTAATAAATGGCTTTGAAAGTATGAAGCGTAGAGTTCAACTTTGTCTTCAAAATACTGATCAACGTTTCAAAATCTGCGTTAGTATTATTTTCTTTTAATTTTGACTATTGTAATAAAAAAAATTTCAAAAACTAAATTACTAATTATTACACACATTCATATGACATAATCAAACCATCAAAATTATGCATTTGTGTCTGATTACCTGCACTGTCATCAACCATTAAAGAATAAACATGGCCGTCTCTAACGAGGAAAGTATTTGAAGGCAGGTTATAAGCTTCATTATAATATAATAGAAGTATTGTGAAGCAGTCCATACTATTGAACATTTTTTAGTTTGTTATCTATTTACTTAGCAGAACGACATATGCAAAAGGAGATCGTTTTTTTAGAGATTAAAATCCTCTTTTGAGTCAATACAAGCAATTAATGTGTGTTAATCTGAGTATCAATACTTTTTCGTTTTTAATAAGTCCTGTATTGCATTCAAATAAGTGATTCGTCTTCATCAATATTTTGTTTTCGTATTTGAGAACTCTAGAGAATTGAGTTGTTTTTTAAGAAACTTTATTTACCACATTGGTATCAATCAAGTCTTGCAAAATGATAATTCTTTTTCTTGATGGATTGGAAAAATAAGCTTTTTAAATGAATTATTGGTTAACGCTAATAAACGAAAGCATAATGGTCATTATTTTCCTCACTAGTTTTAACACTAGTAACACAGTTATTTACGTATATCGGCGAATAAACATCCAATTAATTATTTCTGTAATATGATGAATTAGTGGCATTAAATAATCAATGGTCATGTAGTTTATTGTTGTAAATTAATTCGCACTTAGCACAATTATCATATGTAGTTATATTAGTTAATGTAACCACAATATGTGTCCATTAACTATAGATAACAATAAAGCAAATGAATATTTGCCGCATTTTTCTTCTTGATAGAGTAATAATTATTCTTTAATGTATGTTGAAGCACACACTCTCTTCTTGATGGTTCAAAATATTACTATAAAGTTGCAAAGGTTTATTTTCAGTAATATTTCACATTACTCTGTAAAGATATAGAACACCTGTACTTTTATATCTTCCATAACTTGATAGATAGAAGGACTTGATCCTGAAGGAACCCTTATTTCATATCTTTTTGTAATTATGCTTGTCATTTTATGATTCAATTTATTTTATGCACACATACATACATTTTATTCTCATCATGTTTTTGTTAATGTCTTTATATATATAATATAGTACATATATATTTAGTTTGATTCATACATATGCGAAGAATTTTATACGTGATCTCTGAGACAGGGTCATGCCTGCCGGTCCGATTAGAAAGCAACCTTATCGAGCCAGTCTGACGTATTCTCATCTATACACAATACCTTCTATGTTTATATGTATGTACCATATGTGTATTGAAAGTCTGTGTTTCATTTTAAAAATGATACATTCAAAATAGAAAGTTTTCTTAACAAATTATTAAATTAATGACTATGGGGATGTATAAGTCTGGTGTTTTATTGCATTGAAGATTCTTTATATAAAGCTTGGTTACCATATTTTTGGAAATATGCAACTACTAATGCTCTAGAAACAGCTTATGGCATCGGATATATCTCCTAAATATGTCCACTCCCATTAATACAAACCCTTATATCAATTGATGTAAACTTTAAGATAAATAAAATAGATACCGATTTACTATAAGTGTGCCTCTTTTACAGTAGTAGCTCTTATTCTAAATAATATTTGTGTGAACATGCTCGTTAACCTAGTTTAACTAAAATTTTTGATAAAAGAATTTTTTGATAAAGAAATATATATTCTGACGAACTAAAACTATTATTTTACTAGTATTATATACTTCATGAAAGACTATAATCGAAACTAACTCATTTTGGAAACCATTGTACAAGCATTTGTCAAAAACTAAGGATATGTATTTGCAAAATGCAATGAAGTGATTTTAAACTTGTAAATGACTGCTTTAAATTTATAACAAAGACCAAATTATCCAATTATAATAGATTGTTAAGACACTGACACCAAAGTCAAGAATAAAAGTTTATACAGCATTAACAGAATTGATAATTATTTATTCATCAGAGACCATGACATGATAAAAAAGAAAAGCATAGGCTGATAGTTGCTGTAAAAAAATATTGAGTGTAATGTAAGGTCCTATTACGCAAATGATGGATATCCATTACAAATCTTGAAATAGACCAGTAGTTAAACTGAGAAAATATAGAGCAAAGGCAATGCTGGATATAGTGCTTGTGGGGAATGAATTGAGATGAAGGGTAGGCATGAAGGACTAAGTTGAAAGTGTATCTGGGAAGTAATACATATAATATTTATTATAAATATTTTATTTATTATATAACTAAATCGTACATCCTCGTCATCGTTTGTTTTAAAGTAGGACGACCCCACTTGAAGTTTTACTATATAGATATTCAGGTAATAAAGCACGAGCACAAAAATGAAATAATTTGTGAAACAATATCAATAGTTTATCTCGGTTTTGAGAAAATTATACGTCAAGAACTGGCAATATCTCAAAATGGGATGGGTGATTTCATCGTTCTTGAAGACTATAAATGTTTTGCAGCACACTTTAAGACAGGCTGCTGCCCACAAGGTTCGATCTTATTAAATTTTCGTATCAGGATAAAACACTCATGTACACAACTGTTTCACTCTTAGCTTGATGCTTGTAAATAAACATTTATTTCTTTATACTTCTTTCACACAACCTTCCGCAAAGTACTATATAATATAATAAATAATCCTTATTCAGCAAATGCTATTAAAATACACAAATACATTACTTAGAAGCTAATACTTTTTCTGTTATATGTTTACGGATTAATTGTTCAAATATTCTAAAGTTCTTAAAACTTAAAAAACTAAAATGTAATTATTACCGAGTGAATCAAGCCTACGTACCATCAAATTGCTACATTATTTAAATTTCGATTTTTGGTTATTTAGTATTTGTTTGTACTTTACACAGTTTCTGTCACACGCTGTGTGATTAGTGTTAATATCCACTTTGAATTTATCAGTTGTGCTTACACAGTGTATACACTTATACAGGGTGTCACAGAAAAACTATTCCTAATTTTCAGAAATGATAAAGGGCGCTTAAATAAACATTTCTTATTAATAAACTAGTGTCTGCAAATTTCTCGGTGTTAAGATAAACTAGAAATCTTTATAACAATCTAATGTACAACAGGGAGGGGTTAAGTTAAGGAACATTTTATTAAAAACCATACTCCATTAAACTTTATAAAAATTGTTACGACCACCATTTTCGATACACAAATTGTAACGATTTGCAATCGAATGCCGAATTCTTCGAAATAGCTGAGGACGCTTACGAATATCATCAAACGCAAGAATAATTTGAGACGCTTACTCTTCTTTTGTATTAACAGGTGTCTCATAAACCAGTGATTTAATATGATTCCAAATACAAAAATCAACTAGAGTCATATCTGGTGAACGTGCAGGCTAAGAAATGGGTCCCCCTCTTCCAATCCAACTGTTTGGAAACTGTGCCTTTAGATAATTTCGGAAATTTAATCCAAAGTTTGCTGGTGTATCGTCATTATGAGAAACAATATTCCTTCGAATATTAAGTGGGACATATTCAAGCAATTCTGGTAGAGTATGTTCCAGAAAAATGCTACACATATGACCACCTAATCGTGCAGGCAATAAATATAGTCCCACTACATAATAGTCAACAATCCCAGCCCAAATATTGGTAGAAAACTTACATTGATGATGTAACCTGTGAACTGATGATTCTCTTGTAAAACATGCCTCGTCTGTCCATAATACACTCCTACGAAATCGTGGTTCGTCGTTAATTTTACTTAAGTACCATTTCGCAAATTGAACTCTCTGATTGTCAGCTGGATTTAACGTATGCACATTTTGAATGTGAAACGGATGCTTCTGGTGTACCCTCCATACAGTTCGGGTTATTCTCAAATTGTTGCAGAACTTGATCCTCACAATCTCATTTGTTTACTTGGAATTCACCAATATCTCGAATACTCTGATTCAATTTTGAAAATAATGTATGACAGGGAATGTGACGCTGAGGATGTCGATCCGCATAAATTCCCCCGCTTCGTTAGCATTACCATAAGCTGCTCCGTAGACAAGATACATGTCTTGCGATATTTGCAAAATGAGGTATTTTCAACACTAATTTATCTATAAAGATTAATTTGTGACAAACGTAAAATGACTACCGCGAAAATGGTTGTTGTTTTTTAAAAGTAATTGCTATGGTTAAATTTTTTTTTTTATCTCGATACTGAATAATTTCCGGACACTAGTTTATTAACAAAAAATGTTTATTTAAGTGTCCTCTATCTTTTCTGAAAATTAAGAATAGTTATTCTGTGACAGGGTGTATACAACTAGGCTATCACATTTTTTGTCAAATGACTATCAGCACAATTACCACATGTTTCCGTGTTTTTACATTTTTTGGAAAAATTATTATACCCTGCACATTTGCAACATCTAATAATTTGTAGGTATTCATACACGTTACATTTTTTCATGATATATTTAATTGTGACTTGTCTTTGATGCTGGAATACATCTCCGACTGGACAGACAATATAATATTTCTATAAACCTTCTTCTTATCTAAGTATTTATCTTCTATTTTTATTTTAGCTGAGACATCCTTGTCTAAATATGTTGTCATTTTGTCTAATAATTTGTAGGTATTCATACACGTTACATTTTTTCATGATATATTTAATTGTGACTTGTCTTTGATGCTGGAATACATCTCCGACTGGACAGACAATATAATATTTCTATAAACCTTCTTCTTATCTAAGTATTTATCTTCTATTTTTATTTTAGCTGAAACATCCTTGTCTAAATATGTTGTCATTTTGTCTTATAATCGCAATTTTTCATTGTTTTTGTCATCTCAGATTTCTTAATTTCGCATCAGAAACTAATTTCCTTTAGACTTTTTCTCTCAACTTTTCTTCAGAGTTACTATCACTAGGGTTAATAGCGATACTAGCTTTTCCAACAGTTTTTTATTGTTTCAATTCCAGCTGTTAGTTTACTTGGATCTACTTTATTTTTAATATCCTTCTTTGTTTCCCTTATTCGATACCATTATCATTCATAGATTCTTACTAAAAAAATATTTATATTTACTTTCTCTAATATGTTACTTCGTTAATTTCTATTTCTATTTGTAATTTAAGAAGCTTTAATTAAAGATTTAATTTGTGTTTCCAGGTTTTAAGGTACTGCAAAATATAAGAAAATGTATTTCGATGTTACTTCCTTTCCGAAAGCAAAAACAATACACTTGATTACTATTTTCTACGAATAACAAGTCAAAGCTTGTACTCTCAAAACCATTATTATAAGTATTTTTACATATAATTACCTATTTTTCAATAATTATCATCAGGAAGTCATATTTAGTATTTTCTTTAATTCTTATATATTCTCTTTAAGATTGTATTTTATTAAAAACCCAGAGACTCATGTGTTATAATTTGTAACAAGAATAAAAAGCAATTTTATTAAGAAAATCCTTAGAGTTTTGCAGGATCAATGTAAGATCTCGCTAACTTGTAACAATTGGTATAACGCTTTATCTTTTATTCTTGAGATTATTTGGAGGTCAAATACTGAAGTAAAAATTTCCAGTGGATGCTTATTGTATAGAAAGACTTTACTAGCTTATATGCCTCATTGACTCTTAACACATATTACCAAGATCTATTATTCATTTAATGTTAAAGAATTTGAAAACATTGTGTGTATTTAACAAAATACATTTCATTTTAATAAGTTATTCTGTTTTAGATTAACTTAATTAATTTCCTTTGCAAATTGCAATTTCATGTTTTCACAAGCAGAATATCTCCATTAATCATTTCAAGAAAGGAAAAGTCAAAGTTGAATTTTTGTATAAAAGATATAATAATGCGAACTGTACAACTAAATAAAACTCAAATCAACGCCAATAAAACCGATAAGTTTGTAGTTTATACGTCCAATCAACAATCGTATTAGAAATGGATGTTAATCCGTCATAGATTGTGAATGATTGTTAAATTATATTTTGTGCCAGGCTAAATATTTACTGTTTATAAACTATATGTATACACAGATATATTGTATATAGATACATAATAAAAATACATAGATACATTCATCAGAGTAATTAGAAGCTAAACCGAATTTCGCACGTAGATATACTTATAAATGAGGTAACAATTCTTAACCAAACAAAATTGCTTTTGATTGTATAGGATTGATTAAAATATTGTATGTGTCCAAAAACAAATTTATTTTGATAAATACAACTTTCATTTATATTTTATACCATTATTTTAATACAATATGAAGGATTTTGCTATATTTTATCTATATTTGCCTTTTCGGTTAACTTAACACGTTTATATTTATTTACTGTGTAACGTATTACAATAATAAATGGCAATATTTAATATTGGTTTCCTAAAATACAACGTATGACCCCAAAGTTTACAAAAAATTGTTGATAATTTTCTCAAAACTGTTTAACATTTTAAGCTATATATTTCAACAATTAACAATAAATACTTTAAATTATTGATAGTGAGCCTTTATTTTCGATGGTGCTCAGTTTTTTTCTGACTTATTTCATCATCTTCTGGACAAGAGCATGATCAATTTCTTGCATTTTTGGCAAAATTTGACGTCGTAATTGGTCTTCATTTGCAGCTTCCCATCCATTTTCATACACTTCACTGGTCAATATTGACAAAAATTTCTTTACTGGCCATGCCTGAGATACATTGGGAGGATTGTCTAATTTAGGAACAAAATATATGTTGTTTGCATTATACCAGTCTTTAGTAACTCTATC
Organism: Amphimallon solstitiale; assembly: GCA_963170755.1. Taxonomy (NCBI): domain Eukaryota; kingdom Metazoa; phylum Arthropoda; class Insecta; order Coleoptera; family Scarabaeidae; genus Amphimallon; species Amphimallon solstitiale. Next base: position 84,365,633 of record OY720676.1, on the reverse strand, counting down.
GAAATGGCATGAAGCTAGATCAGGCCAAAACATGATATCATCATGATGTGTATTTAAAACTGAAGCAGTTTAGAAAGGCGTCTTTGAATGTAAAGTTGTGCAGTTAAGGATTCACCTCGAACACAACCAATGTACGGCTGTGAGATAAATCCGACCTCACAGATGGCACACCACACTAAAATTTTGTCCTCAAATTTGTATTTACCTTTGAATTTCATATTGTCTGGTGCGGTTTCTATGTCATCGGTTTAAAAACCGTCGTTACCCTTCATATCTCAATGGGACAAGGAAAAATATTTTTCATCACCCATTACAATTAGTTCATTGATAAAATAGATGCACCTTAGCGCACGACAACATTTGGGTATTCTTTCTAACTGGGCCGCGGTATAATTTGGTGATTTCCTTGTTTTCGAAACACCACGTTATTTTGGAAATTGTTCCAAAAACAGTAGTCTTTGAAACGCCGAATCTTCGACCTATTCTTTGATGTGAAACTGCAACTCTGTCCTTTCACTTGGCTCAAAATTCTTGGTCGACCACTTTTGGGCAAATTAGCGCATATTATTCCCTCATCACATTCCTTTATTTGTTGCCGTCTTGATTGCTACATAACGTATATCGCCTTATTAGTTCTCTTACGCACACATTTAACAATGTATTTCCATTAATTTTTTGAACACTTGCATAAATTTTATTATAAAACTCGCCCATATCTGTTATGGGTTCCTTGTAAACTTCAACTTTCAAGTAACCCCACAAGAAAAAATTCTAATGAGGTTAGATCCGGCGAACGAGGCGGCCACCTGAAGTCGCCATTAGTATCAATCCAACGACGTGGTAACGTTTGATTAAAATAGTCAGTAATTATGTTGGCATTATGAGCAGGTGCCCCGTCACGATGTAACCACATATTATTTCGCAGATCTATTGGTACATCTTCAAAAACTAATGGTAACTTATTCTGAGGAATTGTAACTGTCGCACACCAGTTAATATCTCATGATAAAAGTGGCCAAAAAATGTTTAATTTCTTGTTTGCCTTATCTACCTAGGATTATCTTCTGACTAATAACGAGCATTATGCTTGATTAAAGTAAAATTGTTGTAAAAACGACATTTGTTACTTACATGATCTGATTTATAAAGTTATTTTTTTCCGCTAACATTCCAGAAAATTCTGCCAGAAAATCGAGTCTGCCTAGATTATCTCCTTTTCTTAAATGGTGCAGCTAATTGAACTTTATACGGAAAGTATTTATTCTCTTTTAGAATGCTACAGCAAGAGGTTACACATAGATCATGCTGTTCTTTTAATTAAATAGTAATAAGCGTCTTTAATTTGAATTTAAGTATGACAACTCTCAGCATTTGAAGTTTTCAAAAGTTTAGCATGTACCCCAACATTGATTACTTAAAAAACTTAGACAACAGCCTACTCTAATGAGGAAAGTATTTGAAGGCACGACATAAGACAGACATGAATGCTTTTCAGCCTACATACATATGGGTTGGGTGGTTATGTAGTGGACTTTATAAGAAGGAACTAATAATAAAAATAAAACACTGATTTTAAAGTTTCAAAATTTTAATATAGTAAACCACTACAACGTTGTTTCGTCGCACAGCGACTTCATCAGGTGGATGAATAATGAAGAATTTACATTAGTGCGAGAAATTATATTCAGGGAAACATATTACAAATTTAAAGAACAAAGTGGGGAGTGACATAGGTGGGTTTGATCATTTAAACAACGTTGTAGTGGTTTACTATATTAAAATTTTGAAACTTTAAAATCAGTGTTTCATTTTTACTATTATTTGTCATGGAGTTTCAACAATTGTGTCCCACTTCAATTACTTTTTAAGAAGGAACTAACTATAAAAGTCTTTGAACGCGAATATCTATGAGACCGTTAAATTTTGGTAACTGACACAAGTAATAAAATTTACATTAATTTTAATACTCTTTCAAATAAAAAACAAATAAAGATTATGGCGATCAAAAAAAATCTATTTATCGCAGCGTCATCTATATATTTCCATCATAAAACACAATTGTGAGAGCAAACTAGAGTCGATCACATTCTTTAGTAACTGCTTTTTACAAAATTCAAATATCTTTATCCGGTTCCGAGATATTTGACCTGAGAGTTTTAAGTGGTAGACCCTGAATATTTCAGTATTCAATTTATACATATGATATGACGAAGGAACGAAGAAAAAGCAAACGAAACATATTTTTATCATTAAAAACCGACAAATTATAAGATATAAAAGTATTTTACTTGCAAACCATATGTTTAGCGAGCGTGTGAATTAACAACCGATGTTATAATACCAAAATTACATTCCCTGTATTTTTAACAAAATGATGAGAATGTACATACAATTCTATTTACCTGTAAATATTTGTAAATGCGTCGGTTGAGCTCAGTACACTTTGTAATACCACTAAAGATAATATAAAATAAAAGATTATATGGTATCTGGATATAAAATTTTATAACCCTATAATGTTTTGCCTTTGTATCATTACCGATCGTAATAGCCTAGTTTAATGTTATACAGTAAAACTCATGTGTTACATTGCATTTTACAATGTAATTTTCTGTCTCTATTTTTTATTTGCCTATATATCCCAAAATAGTCCTGAAAGTCATGAGTAAAACTGATAATTCTCACAAAAGTAAAACACTCAAAGGATTATTTTGGTAAAAGTGTATGTTACAATAAAGTTACAATAATATAAGAGTATATTGTATATTAATGATGGTCTTCAATTTTGAATAATTTTATTTTCGAAAATCGACATTTTCTGCCCAACGCATGTTTAATAAAAATCTGATGTATTAATCTTGATTACGAGTAGAAATATAACAATAATATATTGTTATGATTCGGGTAAATATATAAGAGTATTATATTTGAACTACCTGGCCCGGCAGACGTTGTACTGCCCTTTCCAGTAGATGGCGCGATCAGTTTGATTTGTGTAAAGCCCCTGTATAAGATAGTCTGGATAGAAGAGGTCGTATGTGCGATTGCTGGATAGGCATCATTTCTGTTTATAAATATAAAATTTATTAACAGCTCGACCACAGCGTCACCTATCGCGTCCATATTTTGTGATTTTTTTGTCACTAAACCAACATATATTGTGAATATAAGTCATGGTGGTCCATAAATATCGAATATGTTAATAACTTAACTGCAGCGCCACCTATCGAAGGTTATGATAGCCTATTTTACGAGCATTGACGATATAAATATGGTCTGAGAATGTCAAGAAGATTAGTTGACCCATTAAGAAGTTATTGAATAACATACAGACGCACCAAAGATTATATAAAGATTAATATTAAATAAATAAGCAAGAAGTAGTTGGTTAATTAATTAAACCTCCGCCCTTATGTGCTACTAAGAATGGTATGATATGGGCCTGTTTTAATATTGTCAATCTATCTACTTTTATATGTTCTTGGTGCAAAATTTAGTAAGCAATTCAAAAATGAGCTGTTCTATTTGAAAAATTGACTTTTATACAAAAATGTGGCATGTAATTTTAAACCAGTTCTTTTCTTTTAAAAAAAAATATACCTGTATTAGATCCTTTTATTATAAACACCACCATCAAAAATTGTGTCTCTGATAAAGTCACAATCTGCCTTCCCCAGGAAAAATGTTCAGATAGTAACGGATTTAGTACATTATATTATGTATGTAATTACTGCTACGTTTCGGACACCATTTATTAAAAATAAAATTGTCCTTCTTCAGACCTATTTTAAATTATATCAGATATAAGACTTTTATAGACAGAATATGTTAAATGTTACTTATATTCGCTATTGTTTCATTTAAAAACACTGGTTAAAATTGATAACATTTATAAATTCGGACATTGTTATCATAAAGATGTCAGAATTAAAATATCTCAAGTCAAGGAAAAAAACACGTCAAGTTTGAGCCCATTAAAAGTACGTACGGAATAAAATATTTCGGAAAATCAAACTGTTCTACTGCGAGATTAAAAATTATAAAACAGGAAAAGAGAATATTGGGTAAATTCTTCCGTGTATGCTTCTATCTCCAAGGATATCCCACCTTATTCCTTGGCTACACCGTACTGATGACGACCAATTAGTCAGAAACACGTGTCTACGGTTACACTACAGCGGAATTTACCCAATATTCTCTTTTCCTGTTTTATTTTATGTATCCGCGATAATTCTTTTATTGATTATCTTTCCTGGGTTTCGGATGGCACTCAGGTTGACAATGTCTTCCTCGTGGCGATGTTAGTTGTTGTCTTCAAAACCGAAGATCTTCTAACTGAAGCTGCAAATGGTGGTCTGTCGCCTGATGGTCTTCCGTGTATGCTTCTATCTCCAAGGATATCCCACCTTATTCCTTGGCTACACCGTACTGATGACGACCAATTAGTCAGAAACACGTGTCTACGGTTACACTACAGCGGAATTTACCCAATATTCTCTTTTCCTGTTTTATTTTATGTATCCGCGATAATTCTTTTATTGATTAAAAATTATATTGATAAAGGTTTGCATGGAATGTAAAACGTCTGTCTTAAGTTATATCATTAAGTGTCATACTGTCATTAATATTTGTCTTTATCAATATAATTTTTGATCTCGCGGTATTATCTATTATCAAAACAAAAGACAGCAGATGGGTTTCCTCGTTTCATTATTAGAAGCGAGGAAACACAGTCCTTTTAAAAATTCAATAAAATGAATAGAAAACATTTTATCCAATCCACACCCATACGTCATAAAGCAAATTGTATATACTACATCCCCTGAGAATCTACTAATTTAATGTTTGACAATCACAGATCCCTTCCTTCTTTGAATTTAGATTTGGTATAAACAAGTTGATGCAAAGTGTTTCAAGGAAAAGACGCTGTGTTAGACTACTCTCACGGAAAATAATCTTAACGTTATTGAAATCAAAATGTTGATTAGCGTATGTCATGTAATAACCTAATTTGCATGCTTGGGGCTTACGTTTTGCATCACTAATGTGTTGTGTCTTTCTATCTCTAGAATTTTGTTTAGTCTAACCTATATACCAGTAATTGTAATCATTACATCGAACAAGGTAAACAAGGTTATTATTGTTTATTAAGGCAAGCATATCTTTTAATGGTGTCAAAAACGGGTTAAAAGGATTTACTGTAGTGTATGCAATTGAAATAATTCCTTTAAACAGCAATTTTACTTTATCAATTAAATCTGGAATGTAAGGAATCTTCTTGCACCTTAAAATATTTTCATTGGGACTATTATTTGTCATAGTTGTCAGACCGTATCCTATATCATTTATTGTGGAAAAAAAATTATTAACCAAAACTGATGACTATTGATTTTTAATGAAGATCTCTTTTAAAAGTAAGAGGTCTTGATGAACGAAATCTGCGTGCGTGGTTTTATAAATTCTATCTTTTAAACCCTTAATGAGATTTATTTTATGTTTCTTAGGGCAGATTGAATTAAAATTAAGCTGTCTGTTAGAATTGTTTTTTTTCCTGTACCATCTAAGTCTAATGATGTTATCGCTGTGAGTTATCAGTGTATCCAAGAAAGGGATCTGCTTAATATGTTCTATTTTTGAAAGGTAAAATTTAAATGTGTGCTAAAGGAATTAAATAAATCGAGCGTCTCATTTACAACATTAATCGGAATTAAAGTATAATGTCATCTACATATTAATATATGAAAGCAAACTGAAAACTTGACATATTATCCTTATAATCAATGACAGTTGACATAACAATGTCCGCCAAAGTACAAAAAATAGGAAAACCCATTGGTCTACCAAACAATTGTTTATAATGCTGATCTCTATAGGTGAAATGCACACTTTTGAAATTCCAACTCAATAATTCTAGAAAATCTTTCTTAGGTATGTCAGTGTTTTACTTATGAGTGCCCAATAGTCACCAATAATTTGTAGTACGAGTATAGTTTGAAAGTTGGTTAAAAGACTAATTACATCGAAAGAGACCAAACAGTGATCCTGTGGAATGACAAAATTATTAATTTTTCTTGCAAATTGAAAAGTATTAATAAGTTTGTATTTATTATATTGAGAAAAGGATATGAAATTTCGATATATACTTTGTGTGACTACTAACGCTATGACTTTTAGGGACACCATATATTGTAGAAGGTACTGATTTATGTATAATAACTTTCTTATATAATTTACCACTAATATGTTAAACAATAATTAAGATATTCTACACATGACTGTAGGTAATCCATAGGAAATTGGAAGAAAATAATTTTATGAAATTCAAATATTTATTAATTGACAGTGATTACTTTTTTATTTCAATTTATTTGCTGTATGAACCATCAGCAATAATGGCTTCTTTATAAATGCAATGAACAGGATAGTTAAAATATAAATAAGGTAATAGTTATCTGCTATAAAACAATGCATGTAATTTTTAGCTTAACACAGAAGTATGAATAATTTGTGGATACAGAGACACTATCTTTTCTAAGATGTTAGATGAATAAATAAACTTACATATAAACTAAATATTACGAAAGAAAAGAAAGCACCTATAGTGAAACTCTAACTAAACGTTCTTAGACTCTTGGTTATGTTAATGCCATTTATGCGTTGAGTATTATATTGTTGAGTTATTGAAATTATTTCTTGTTGTTGGGCTAAAACTAGATATATATCTATAAATAGACAAAGATATATTTTTTTGTTAATATTATCTCCCTATCAGCTATTTATGCACAATTAGAAAATGGTAGATTATTGAGTGTGATAAGGGATCGGTAGTCAGGGGTACATTTTCAGAATTGCGTGTTATAAATAGTTATAACTACCCATAAGATAAAGCTCTGATAATATATCCCTGACTGCCGAGCCCCAGTGATAAGTGTTTCTATAATGTTGTAACGCAAATGGTATAACATTATAATGGTACTAAGTGCGAGGGAAGATAAAAATTATATGATTGAGACTTTCTCTAAACAATTTTTTGTTTAAAAAGTAATTATTTTCAACATTCAAGTCGTACTGTATATAAATAATTAATATTTTCAGCCTTTTAAAAGAAGAAATGTTATTTGAAAAATATTAAACACATACTTTTGTCATTGTCAGCTTTCGCGGAATACTGACCTTTCAGCCAGTATGCAATAAGCGAGCCATATTTCACAATGCCATCGGTTATTAATTAGTAGCATGAGATAAAAGGTGGTCTACACAAAAGATTGCTTAATCCGTCAGGTCTGGCAATGCATAAAGGAACTCATTTACCTTGGTAATTGAATTTCTTGCGCAATGTTAGATGGGAAAATGAGAAGCTAATGTTCTTTATGAGCAAAAAGCTTCATAAAATGCGACATAAATAAAACAAGTAATTATAATATGTAGTGAGAATACAGCAGAGTAATTTTTAGAGGACAAAGCCATCAGTAACAGTAAGGTAAACAAAGAATTTAAATAATGTGGGAGTCAACTGTTCTTAAAAAGGCATAATATATACAACTAAAATCGTACATCAATCCTAGTTATCATTCATATTTAAGTGAACTTACATGGACTAAAACATATCTTAACAAATTAAATCGTTATACAAGGACGACTAGAACAGAAGAGATATACTCTAATTTTTCGAGAACATCAGTTTCTAGAGTTTACTAACCGCTACATGGAGTAGCAAGAAAAATAGTTCAATTGAAGTTCTTTCCATTAATATTGAATTTAAATCTATAATAATATAGCATATAGCGATATCTCTCTAATAAGGTGGATGCAAAGATGGTGAAATTATCTCCCAAATTTATTGACAAAAAGAGCACAATCAAAGAAATAAAGACGACGATTAATAGAAACAAAATCCAGTAATAGGAATATCAGCGATATCTATTTTAACAAAGCTTTTTTCAATTTCACCATAATTGCAGAAAAGTACAGAAATAACGTTTTGCATTAATTTGTTCAACAACTGCACGACGATGAACTTCATAATGGTTATTTCCAACATGATGGCGCAACAGCACATACGACACTAGATGCTATAGCCTTTATCCGTGAGGTTTTTGATGATCGACTTATAAGTTTGCATACGCAAGTTGAGTTTCCTCCGAGGTCACCTGGTTTGAGTATTATAGACTGTTTTGTATTCCCTTACTGCAAAAATAGAATGTTCAGAACTCCTGTACATAATTTGCGAGAACTGCAACAAAAGATTATTGAAGTATGTGCAACCATAACGCCACAAATGTTGCAAAATAGTATGAAAAGTCGCGTAAACGTGTGCATCTAACAAGGCAGAGGGTCATTTTGAATATTTATTGTAATTTATTTATTAATTTTTAATAAAATGTTATTCAAACACGTAAATCATTTTAAATAAACATATATTTACAAATTAATTATTACATTTCATGGCAAACCTTTATCAATAAATTTTTGATCTCGCGGTATAAATGACCTACAGTCTTCTTTGTCGAATTGTATTACATCACAATATTCTGATGATACTACGTGTGTGTTATCAGCTGAGACGATATCTGAGTTATCGCTTAGAGTCAGTGGTATCATCGAGGATATGCCGATAACCGGCTGGTAGTAAATAGCGACTAGGTTTATGCATTTCGCGAAAAGTAATGATTCTTACTTCAGTTTGTACGTAAAGTCTAATAATAAATCAATGCTAGAATCCTCTCACTGCAAGTTTTTGCTCTTGACGCTGGACTGCTTCCTGTCGTGGAAGATACATTTCGCTGAACTTACCAAGAAACTTCGTTGTACGCCATCAGCGTCTTGAGGGAAAGCGTGGCAGTGGAATCGAGACTGCCGTATGCGCTGGTTTTCTGAGGAAATTCTGTATGTCAGGAATACTTTTAGGCTAGAGAAATGGATAATTCCGCCATTCTACGACGTGCTGTATAATACTCCGTACAGACCCAACTCAAAAGTTGAAAATTTTGACTTTGCCGGGCTTGCAAATATATGAGCCTATGTTTCTCATTCAAAATGACACCCTCTTTACCCGCAACGGCGCGGTTTGCGATAACATGAGAACTCGGTAATGCAATGATTACTCAATCACTCTTCTGCTTGCTTTAGGCGGGGGCGGCAATATATGAGTATTAGATTATACAATCGACTACCGCAGGGGCTCAAAGAAATTTCAAGTTCTAACTAGTCACGGTTTAAAGAAGAACTAAACAAATTATTGCTGGAGTTAGCCCTCTATAGAATCAGGGAATTCTTAGACTAGGCACAATACACTTGTGTGTCTTTAGAAATAAAACTTTATCACTGTAGGTAGTCTTGTGCTTCGTAATTGTTGCTATTTGTGTTTGTATTGCATTAACAAATTGAATATTGTTCTTTTCCATTTAACATTTCATTTTTGTGTGTATGTTCTTTTTATATTTGTTATATTGTATACTTGTATGGACTAACATTGTCAATGTTTCCACTGTGAAATTTTATGACAAATAAATATTATTATTATTGTCATCTATCCTAGACCATTTATTTTTCAGTAAGATAATGCACCTATCCACAAAATATTGATATTCAAATTAATAAAAAATACTTGTGTGTTAAATGTAATAACCATCTATTAAAATGTACAAATGTTATAAATATTGAATTGAATTTTTCCAAAAATAATATTTTTCCCTAAACGTTCATTATTACAATACATTCTTGTGTTTCAAGATAAATGCACTATACAGAATAGTAAATTCAGAAAATGAAATATGAAGAATATATATACCATTTTAATATACACATAATATTATGACACGTACAATATATGGATGCGGAACCTGTTTCCTGTGAAGGAAACATATTAAATTGTAAGATAAAGGTGCTACCGGAAGATATTTCCAACAAAAAGTTATAAAAACAAGATATCATGAGAGCAAAGGAGAAAATTTATAACCAGTACAAAAGGAAAGAAAATATTAAAATAGCAAGGGATAATAATAGCTTTGGTGTACAGAAGTTTCAGATGATAGAAAAATAAAGTAGGTGGCATAAAAATATTTCAGATAAAGAAAAAAGAATAACATAGAATGACGTAGACAGATAACAGTGGTATATTTGAGAAAGAAAATAACAAACTTAAAAACTAAATCCAAAGAAAATACAAGTTTGGAATAAGTGACGGAAATCTAAAAAGATATCTAAAAAGCGACTATACAGCGCGCTTGAATTAATTAAGAATCCTTTAGTACTCCCACAAAGTTCTTTATTGATTACACTTTAGTATATTGTTTCGTACTATTTATATGTACATGTGGCCATTAAATTACAATACTGGCACTAACACTATCGGGACCAATTCTAAACTGGTGTGCACAATCATGCAAGGAGTGGTACAAGAAGAGAAGATTAAAACTTTATTAACTACCTAACGTACGCCAACCACATATGTATATAAACTGAACATGGTTGTTTAGAATTTTGAGTTACTCAATAAGGAAGCGTTTAGTAAGTTAGTACGTATATTAATAAAGTTAGCGCAGTTGTTAACAAGTAGTAGAGCGGCAATTTCGACTCAATTATTGCAAAATTATATTTCAATGAATTTTCATATAAAAATACAGAATTGTATATTTTGAAGTATTTAATTAATACGTTTTTCTATAACTCTGTCTAAAGTAGATTCTTTAAACACGCTAATTTGTTTGGAAAGAATCAATTTATCATAAAGAATGCTTAATTTTATTTAAGAACCCTAGTGCCAAAAAGGTAAAATCATTTTGCATTACCAACTTATATAATCTTTGGGTTAACTGAAAAGCGTATCAGCAACTTGATTTTGTTGACAAAAAGTTACAAGTGCCCAGCATTGTCGTTCATATAGACTCATTAACTTCTTTGGCAAAAAGATCAAGACTTGCTACTTTTGCTGAATATACAGGGTGAGTCATCTCCGCGGGTAAGGCCGATTATGCCTTTATGAGTACAGATATTTCGAAGCGGCTTTTTTTTATGTGATAGATGCTCATTAGGAGCACATTTTAAAAATATTTTGTATTATACATAGTGTTCCATAACTTGGTGGCTATCCATAGTTATAATTTTTTAAATGCATTATTGCATTTTTGTATTCTCCGTATAATTTTTAGTCAAAAAGTAATCAGATAGTATGGTCTAAAATCTAAAGTTTTTGACTTATTTCCATTTTTCTGAAAAATTCAATGTTTGTATAAAATTATATTTCTCGAAAAGGACGTATTAGATGGAGACATTTTTTTACAGTATTGTTTACAATAAGATGTCCTAATAGAAGCATGTTTTATTTTTTTACAGTTACTAACTGCATGTGCAGAAAAATGGATTAAAATTACATGACATGTTTTTGTATAGAAGTCAATTTTTTCAAATGGAACACCCTGTATATTCATTCTTCAATTGCTTATATAATTTTACATTAAAAACATGTATAAAGTTAATACTTTAAAACTGACTATTACAGAGTTATTGTGGTTTTTTGATATTTGTTAGTTTTTGCAAAAAAGACAATTTTTTTAAATGGAACATCCTATATATTACTTCATTTTTGAATTTCTTATTAAATTTCACATCAAAAACATGTAATACGTTAATACTTTAAAAGTGACTATTGCTAAGCTAATGTCGTTTTTTGATATAATTTTGTCAGTACTATATTAATTAAAACCACAAAACTGACAAAATTATATCAAAAAGCGACAATAGCTCAGTAATAGTCACTTTTAAAGTATTAACGTCATGCATGTTTTTGATGTGAAATTAACTAAGCAATTCAAAAATGAACTAATATACAGGCTGTTCCATTTGAAAAAAAAATGACTTTTATACAAAAACGTGTCATGTAATTTTAATCCAGTTTTCTGCACATGCATAACTGTAAAAAAATAAAACATGCTTCTATTAGGTCCTCTTATTGTAAACAATACCATAAAAAATTGTCTCCATCTAATACGTCGTTTTCGAGAAATATAATTTTATACAAACATTGAATTTTTCAGAGAAATTGGAATAAGTCAAACACTTTAGATTTTAGACCTATACTATCTTATTACTTTTTGACTAAAAATTATACAGGGAATACAAAAATTCAATAATATATATTATGTTCCAATTAAAAAACTATATCTATGGTTAGCCACCAAGTTATGGAACACTCTGTATAATACAAAATATTTTTAAAATGTGCTCCTAATGAGCAGTTTTCGCAAGAAAAAAACCGCTTCGAAATATCTTTACTCATAAAGGCATAATCGGCCTTACCCACGGAGATGACTCAGCCTGTATATACAGCCTGTTTCAAATTAATTTGGCACTATTGCTAAATTTGTTATTATTGGAGCTATGACTTTGGTTAAATTAGCAAAGTAGCAGTGTTCCCATTGCAGTTTACGATGGTGAACTTTAAAAAATAATTGAACACGCTTTTTCGTGATATTTGAAAAAACATTATTTTTTAAATGGAAAAGCCTGTATATGTTACTTCAAATGAAAAAGAAGTTGATGGCGGCATCTATTACATACCTATATTATTAACTGCAGATTACTCCGCCAAGAAAATAATACCTACGTAAATCTTGTCAGTCTCTATTAATTGTTAAACATAGTTTCAAAATGGGTTTTAGTCACACAGAAAAGTGTGATATGTTAGAAACTTTTATAATATGTAAAAAAAAAAAATAGTACTACAGCATTAGAGTGCTATCGCGTGAATTTCCCCAATCGGAATCCACCAGATAGAAGATATTTTTTAATATTGCATAGAAAATTCAGAGAAAATGCAAATTTGTTTACGAACAAACGACCTAAAAAGAAGTTTATTAGTGAAAACGTCGAAACTCATGTACTAGCTTATTTTGAAGCGATTCCAAATAATTAACGACATGGTAAAGGATAGTAACATATCAATGACGGTTACTCAAAGAATATTAAGAAAACAAATTTATTCCATATAAGTATCGTCCTACACAAACTTTAGTACCTAGAAATGCTCATAAACGCCTTATGTAGAGGAAATCCTCACCTATTAAGAAATATAATTTGGAGCGACGAATCGAATTTTTCGAATTCCGGTATGTTTAACCATAAAAACATGCACTAAATACTGGTCCCGAGAAAATCCACTATTAACTTATCCATCACACCCACAAATAAAATTAATTTGAATGTGTGGTGTAGTTTGATTGGTAGTCAAGTAGTAGGTCCTTTGTTTTATTATGGATCACTTACGGGAGCAAGATATGTCAATTTTATGGTGGAAGTATTGGAAGAATTCCTAGATAATATTAATTTAGTATATCGTCAATTCATTCACTTCCAACAAGATGGAGCCCTTGCGCATAATTTCCGCGAGGTTTGTGCAATTATGCAAGGGCTTCTTGAAGACCGCTGAATAGGGACAAATGGTCCGATAAAGTGGCCGGTCCGTTCTCCAGACTTGTCACTATTAGATTTTTTCTTTTGGGGCAATGTAAAGAATAAGGTTTACCAACAGAAATAAGCCAATGTAGTGGAATTAGAAAATAGTATTCGTTTATGCATTAATTCAATAGAAGGTAAAAGCATTTCGAATATTACAAAAGACGTTCATAATATAACTTTAACCTGCATTCAACAAAATGGTGATATTTTTTAACATTTATGTCATTTTACAAAGTTACATAAATGATTTATTGAAAGTAAGGACTACTTGAATTAAATGTCAAAATTCTTAATATCTGCGTTATTTTAAGTATTTTGATATAAGAATGTCTAATGACTTTTGTCTAGAATTAGTTTTTCTTTCATTTGAAGTAAAAATATACAGGATGTTCCATTTAAAAACATAATGTTTTTTCAAATATCATGCAAAAGCGATGTTCAATTATTTTTTAAAGTTCATTGTCGTAAACTGCAATTAAAACACTGCTACTTTGCTCATTTAACCAAAGTCATGGCTCCAATAATAACAAAGTTAGCAATAGTGCCGAGTTAATTTGAAACAGGCTGTATAATATAATGAATGTTGTTCTGGGGAATTTGGGAAACACCTTGTTTATGTTAGTTCTTTAATTTTTTTTAACCAATATATCGCTTCTAGATCCGCATGCTTCTTCAGTTTCAAAATGCGAACTATATGTGGAATATAAACACATCGTGTACATTCCTTCACTAACTACTTTTATACATAAAGTTACAGTATAACATGGATACAATTTGCCACTCATTACTATATTACGTCAGACTGCAGCTGATAAGCGTGTAAGAGCCGAATACTGCGGACGTGTGTTGGCTACGGATTATGAGGACGCGTCGTTCTTGTCGAATGTTTGGTTTTCCGATGAAAGCCATATTCATTTAAACGGACACATTAACAAGCAGAGAACACGGTTTCTTGGATTCGAACGCCCCGACATAATCATCAAGAAACGCCTTGTAACGATAGGCCCTGTATATAATGAATAAAATATAAATATAATATAAGATCCCAAATATTTATATTAAGGTAATGTGTATTATGATATTATGGTAGATAATAAATCAACACAGATCAGGAAACATGTATTATTCATTTATTTGTATTAAATTATTATATTCCTGTTTAAAATGTTTCTATATAAATTCTGTATATGTAAGAAAGAAATAGTGCGTAGGTGTATCGGTGTGAAAGAATGAAAAACACAAGTGGCGTCAATATTATCGCAGCCAGCCAGGAAGTTATGCGACATAAATAAGAAACAGTGTGTGTGCAACCGACACGTGGAACCTTGAATGTGATGCAGAAAAGTAAAGCACGTAGGTGGCTCGGGGAATTCCCTGGAAGAATACGGCGTGGCGTGCCTTAAGCAAGGAGTAGGCAAGCAGACGTTCCCTAGCCGGCGCATGAATAGGTTCGCAGGTCGTGTTAAGTAGAATAACACTAGACCGCACCCAAGAAAAGGGAACGATTCTCACAGGCTAACAGTGCGAATACAAGTAATTCTACGCACTAGAAAAAAGTAGAAGAAAAAGCCTAGTGAGAAAACTGTTATAAGTTTTAATAAAACAAATAGTGGGTCAAGTGAAGTAAAAGTTCTATTAATAATTAAGTGTGTGCCGTATCTCCAGACAAAGAAGACGACGATTTCAGTCTACCCTGGGAAAGCGGCCCAGCGGCGTCAAAGCATCGTATCAGGTACCCAACGTTGTTTGAATTAAAGGCCTATATCATGCATGTTTTTTTTTATAAAACAATTCAATTAGCATCTAATTAAATCCATGGTATACTGTATAGGTAAAGCGTCATTGCATTGTTGTTAATTATATTTGCCCATGTTGTAATTAATGCGTAATTTGTATTGTGTTGTACCAGTTGAATTATATCTTGTTTCTATAACCTTTGTTTGTAACTTGATCTGTGTTGATGGTGTTTTTAATCAATATATTAATAATGTTTAAATATTCTTTTGCGTATTATTTGTCTACCTTACTATAAGAAATTTGGAATATAAAATAGAAGTAATAGTACGTGCAGGACAATAACCTTAGTGTCTAAATACCTGAACCGTCTTGAAATTAAGAGTCTTATGCTAAACCGAACTGTTTAACTGAGCTAAAGTACGCGGAACATTCAATAAGTCATTTTATTTATTTGAGTCATTTTAATTATATTATTTACATTTGTATTATTACATCTGAACACCCCACTTTGGGGCATTTTATTCATTTTTATTTAATTTTAAAGGGGCCTTACTATTACATATGTCGACCAACTAAGGGGCCTTACTATTACATATGGTGCCCAACCTTGGGACATTTTAGTCTTTTTATTGAATTTTAGAAACGTTACTATTACATATGGCGCACCAGCCGGTGGGCACGAAAAGACACTAAATTTTCAATTTATTTCAAATTTGTGTGGAGGAATTTGGTAGAAACAAAGCTTTATCAAATATTTAGAAATATTTTCAAAATATTATTTCAAATTCTTTTGAACAAAATTTTAATTTTTAAATAAAAGCGCAATTTAAATTTGAATTAAAAGGTAGACAATTTAAGTATTTTTTTTTTTGATATACAGGGTGTTACAAAAGTTTGTGTAATCATTTTCAGGGCGCATAGCATATAAGGTATACGGTACAATAATACGTATTATACAGGGTGTTTCGAAAGAAAGGTCATTTTATTGGGGGGTAAATAGGAATAAAACCCAAAATATTTTACACGAATAAGCGATAATTTTGGAAGCAAATTGGCGACATATTATACAGGGTGATCCAAAGGAATAGGCACACCTGGTTGGGGGGTCACTAGAATTAAGTAAATAAACATTTTATACCATTAGCGGAGCTTTTAAAGGCAAAAGGGAGTAAAATTTGAACGGAAAAGAATGTTCTTTTATAGCATTGTTGTCAAATTTTATTTAGTTGTTTTTTATATGCCTTATCGTTGTTTAAATAAAGCCGCCGTAGTATAAAATAAACATAGCCTCCAAAGGAAATAAAGTTGGAAGAATATTAAATAAGGAATTGAAGTGAATGCATTTAAGGAGTGGTAAGATGATAGGAGAAAAGGAAATAAGCATGGGAAACGCAGATGTAGAGAATGGAAGTGGAAAAACAAACCAAGGAGCATCCGGATATAAAACCCCGGACGAAAACGTGGTCGAAAAGGAAGCGACGCCCAAAGGAGTGGGAGATATGCAGGCCCTTTTTGACTTTATGGATAAGAAATTCGAAAGATTAGATAAAAATATGGAAACTTTAAAAAAAGATAGTGATGAAAAATTCGAGGGATTAAAGAAAGATAGCGATGAAAAATTCGAGGGATTAAAGAAAGATAGTGATGAAAAATTCGAGGAATTAAAGAAAGACAGTGATGAGAAATTCAACAAATTAGATGAAAACATGGAAACTTTAAAGAAAAGTAATGAGGATTTAAAGAAAGACATCCAAGAAGCCAATTACCAGATGTATGAAAAAATAACAAAGAGCCAAGGACAACTAAGGAAGGAAATCGATGATTTCAAGGAAAGAACGGAAACAGAATTAAAAGCAGTCGACGAAAAGGTTCAGCATCAAGCATATGAATTCGAAAGAAAATTAGAGGAGGAAAAGGCAGAAAGAAGACACGAAGTCAATCAAAAAATTGAGCAAGTAAATAAAGAAGTTGAACAGGAAATGGAAAACACCAAAAAGGAGGTAGCGAAGACCATCCAAGAAGTCGAACAGGAAATTGAATGTTTAAAGAAAACAGCGCCAGTAAGCATAGAAAGAATAATAGAAGAAAAGAAAGTACCTATGTTCAATGGGGATAAAAGAGGGCTTCACCCAAAGGAATTTCTGGAAGCACTAAGGCGACATTTTGAATTTGGAACAATACCAGAAAGAAAGAAGCTCGATTTTGCGATAGGCCAATTGGAAGGCGGCGCACGAGTATGGGCCAATGCAGTGAAACATCAATGGGACAATATAGAAAATTTCCAACAAGAACTACTGAAGATGTATTGGTCCGAAAGCGAACAAAAAAGAATTTGGATGGAATTATTGAGGCCTAGGACATATAATTCGAAATTCGGGACTATGACTCAGCATGTATGGTATTGGGTGAATAAGACACAATATGTGGATCCACCAATCGGCGCAGAATTATTCATAGAAGCAATACGTAAACATTTCTCCTATGAAGTGGAAAGTATTCTACTATCAGCAAAAGCCAAGACAATACCCGAGTTAATAAGCATAGTAGAGGGAATACAAAATCGAGAGGGGCCTTCTTCACGAAACCATGATAGACGTGATGACCGCAGAGACGTGCAAATGATCCACCAAAACAGAGGTCACTATAGAGGAAGAGGTCGTTATAGCAACCGAGGACGCCGGAGTCCACCACCGAATGTCGATTCGGGAAACGAATAAATGCAGAAGCAAACGCTCCTCGCCTTCTGCATATGAAAATGAGGGAGCCTGTAAGAAAACCAAATCCATGGAAATACACACCGAGCAGGACCACCCAATTAGAAGCCCGAAAACAATATATACAGCAGCTACCTCTCCTCCTCAACCAAAGCCACTGTCCTAAGCACGACAAGAAAGACCTCGAGGATTCTCCACAATATCCTCCAATTATACCCAAGGTCCAGATCTGTATTGAAAAGGATAAAGACGAGGAATCTAGTGAATTATTACCCGAAATAGGAGAACCACCATCAATAGCTCCCAGCTTGTCGGACTACGAAACTGCAAAAGTCAACCCATTAACGATGAATACAACAGAATGCAATCCGGTGAATAGGGTGGAACAGGTAATAGCTGATTATGAAAACATATTCTCCGATAAACCTGGAAAATGTGAGGTATACAAGAAAATATATGATACAGATTTTCTATTGACACTTAGAAATGATCCCAAAAGTAGAAAAAAGCCTGACTACCTTCTTGACATTATTGCTCAAGAAGATCGAGGTAGAATAGGTGATCAGGTGTTAGTAAAGAACCACAACTATTCGTCAGCACTAACCAAGGAAATAAAAAAGTTTTTTCATTTGTATAACGGATCTTATGAAATTTTACGAAGAGTAAGTGAAAAGGCTTATTGGTTAGGGGACCCAATCGCCAAATACAAATGCACCCAAAACATTATGCATTTGAGAAAGTATAAAAAACCGCCAAAGGACCCAACAAAGATATAGGGTGTAGGGAAATTAGTCTGTAAATATAATCATACATATCTATCAATTTAGGACTATTCATTTAGCAAACTAGAAGTATATATAATCTCAAAATTAATTTTGTAATTTTTATATTTTATTATGTACACGTTACCATTATTTGCTTTTCATTTAGACTTATCAGCCTGTCAGAAAAGGCAAAGGGGGGTATCTGTAACGGTAGGCCCTGTATATAATGAATAAAATATAAATATAATATAAGATCCCAAATATTTATATTAAGGTAATGTGTATTATGATATTATGGTAGATAATAAATCAACACAGATCAGGAAACATGTATTATTCATTTATTTGTATTAAATTATTATATTCCTGTTTAAAATGTTTCTATATAAATTCTGTATATGTAAGAAAGAAATAGTGCGTAGGTGTATCGGTGTGAAAGAATGAAAAACACAAGTGGCGTCAATATTATCGCAGCCAGCCAGGAAGTTATGCGACATAAATAAGAAACAGTGTGTGTGCAACCGACACGTGGAACCTTGAATGTGATGCAGAAAAGTAAAGCACGTAGGTGGCTCGGGGAATTCCCTGGAAGAATACGGCGTGGCGTGCCTTAAGCAAGAAGTAGGCAAGCAGACGTTCCCTAGCCGGTGCATGAATAGGTTCGCAGGTCGTGTTAAGTAGAATAACACTAGACCGCACCCAAGAAAAGGGAACGATTCTCACAGGCTAACAGTGCGAATACAAGTAATTCTACGCACTAGAAAAAAGTAGAAGAAAAAGCCTAGTGAGAAAACTGTTATAAGTTTTAATAAAACAAATAGTGGGTCAAGTGAAGTAAAAGTTCTATTAATAATTAAGTGTGTGCCGTATCTCCAGACAAAGAAGACGACGATTTCAGTCTACCCTGGGAAAGCGGCCCAGCGGCGTCAAAGCATCGTATCAGGTACCCAACGTTGTTTGAATTAAAGGCCTATATCATGCATGTTTTTTTTAATAAAACAATTCAATTAGCATCTAATTAAATCCATGGTATACTGTATAGGTAAAGCGTCATTGCATTGTTGTTAATTATATTTGCCCATGTTGTAATTAATGCGTAATTTGTATTGTGTTGTACCAGTTGAATTATATCTTGTTTCTATAACCTTTGTTTGTAACTTGATCTGTGTTGATGGTGTTTTTAATCAATATATTAATAATGTTTAAATATTCTTTTGCGTATTATTTGTCTACCTTACTATAAGAAATTTGGAATATAAAATAGAAGTAATAGTACGTGCAGGACAATAACCTTAGTGTCTAAATACCTGAACCGTCTTGAAATTAAGAGTCTTATGCTAAACCGAACTATTTAACTGAGCTAAAGTACGCGGAACATTCAATAAGTCATTTTATTTATTTGAGTCATTTTAATTATATTATTTACCTTTGTATTATTACATCTGAACACCCCACTTTGGGGCATTTTATTCATTTTTATTTAATTTTAAAGGGGCCTTACTATTACATATGTCGACCAACTAAGGGGCCTTACTATTACATATGGTGCCCAACCTTGGGACATTTTAGTCTTTTTATTGAATTTTAGAAACGTTACTATTACAGCCTTCAAAACGAAAGTGTTAAAATTTAGTGTGCTGTATCCACACATGGCATATTGGGCCCGTATTTCATTGAAGCAGACGATGCAACGCCGTTAACTGAGAATCAGGAGCGCTACAGAGAACAGGTTATCATACCATTTCTGTATGATCTACAGCGATTTTGTAGTGCCAGGAACCTAGCATGTAATCAACAATGGCTTCAGCAGGACGTGGCAACCTGTCACGCGGCTAGGGAGTCTCTTCGAATGCTGCGCACACATTTTGGGGATCGCCTTATTTCGCGTAGCACTGGTTTTCTATATCCATCGCACTCACCAGACCTAACACCTGAACGGAGGGCATCTTGAACATCTGTTTTATCGGGAACGTCGTCGTGAATAATGTTTGCAACGCTATATAATGTTAAAGTATCGCTATATAATGAAAAGTAAATACATAAATAATAATTAATAAACGTTTCATAATTTCAGTACTGTTTATTTTGCCGCATACCGTAATTAAATACATAGTTGTTTCCCTAAATATATCTAGTTCTTGGCTATAAGAACATATCCTTGTATACATTTCACCTATTTTATATTGAAAATAAAACCACTAGAAATATATTTACTGTAAAGCCATATATCATATCTAATTTTAAATACTTTAAATTTCAAATTCATAATATTAATGTAGGTATTTTGATATAAGCTTCTTGTTTGGTATTATTTTTCTTAATAATTTCAAGTAATTTCAAATGTCGTCTAAAGCTTATAGGTAAACTAGACGGAGACATATTAATTTGACATATTTAAGCAAGTTGTACAATATTAGTTTACATAGCAGGGAAAGACGGTAGCTGTAAGGTCACCGGCATTATGGATTTATCCGAGGCGAGTTGACTTAATTGAATCTTATTATTTAATTCCCCGCGCTTGGAAAACTTAATTTAACTTGAAAATTTTTCTTATTACAAGGAATTTTCTCGTTTACTCGGTTTTGCATTAAATTTTGTTTTTAAACTATTGTAACGTTTTCGGGTTCGCAATAAACAACTCGTGCAATTATTTATTTAAAACAGTCTGTACATGTATACACTTAAAATTAATTACAATATAAAAATATAAAACTAATGTATCACACTTAAACTACTACGATATAAGTTAACACTTGTATTTATTTCTATTACTAATATGTCCGTATATTTATATCACTTAAGGAACTATTTATTTCTTTATTGCACTATAATAAGACTGCACCGTATTTATGTCTTTTCTTCGGCTACCAATATATTTATTTCTACCGTACGATTTATATTTATTTCTTATATTTATTTCTACGCGCGTCGGCTACTTCTTAAGGACTTTCTTAATCCCGAATTACTCCGCGATTACTCATCCCGCAATAAATGAATCCATCGGTGACTCAGTCGCCTAATATACACATGCGAAGATTACTAGAACATTCGCGTAAACTCTATCTCCCATTCGATGTATGGAGAACATTCCATAGACATTCTGTGTCCGACACAGTACCATGCGTAAATGGATGACTCACTGCTTTACGATGTTTACCAGTCGCGCCGAGATGATTTACAACCCTTTTTTTTAACGTCGCCTGGTCTGCCTCATACATATTTCGTTACACTATTATCAACATTTTTTAATGAGACTTATATTCTCTTTAGTAAAGAGTATAATTTTTGCTTAACTTTGCTTTCTATAATAATAATAAAAGTTCATTCACTGTAGTGGTAAGTATTGAACTTGTCAATATATGCAATACAATGCGTACGTACATTTATGTACTAATAAAAAATAATAACATATTTCACATGTAATAGTCTCGTTAATTAAATTGCTTAAAACTTGTACACAGAAAGTAGTATTATAAGTTACAATTTGCTTTCTTTGTAAAAAACTATTTTCTTAACTTTTGTTTACACCTACTGTTGCTGCTTGTGCGCATCATTGGGATATTTAATTTAACTCATGAATGGGGTGAACAACCCGACTGAATAATGTTAGGAAAATAATGCCCGCAAAATGCAAGACAACAACAATTAAACATTGTTTTTCTAATCTGATGCAATAATAACGCTTTTAATGCATCAAAAATGATGCGTTTATAACTTATAAATGCACAGTGTGTTAAATTAGTTTAATTAAATTTAGTTTTTCGAAGGTGGCTACTGTAATTTGTAATTCTAATGTCAAAAATTAAAAACGGGAATCTATATTTTCAATGAACGATGTGTAAAATATATATAAAAATGAAACGAAGTAAAATATTTGGCAACTATAATAATTTTTGCGGACGGTCTACATCGAAATTATTTCAAGTTTTAGAAATATATATCACTATGGGCAAAATAACATGAAGTTGCAATGATCCATTCTTTAGCAAGAATCTATTCAGTTACTGTATACATTGATAGATACATGAGATATATCTTGGGCATTTATAGTAACACCAGGCAAACTACTCGTACTTCTTGATAGAATATTTTGATGAAAACTGTTATTTCCATCAACTGTAGTGGTTTCGTTTGAACATCCCGGAATGTTTGTATTAATTTAAGATCCGAGCATATGATATATTTAATCTTTTTGTTTAAGGAGGATTCAATATAGCCCTCAGTCACAGCTGAGGACTTCCAACCCCCATAATTTTTTAAGGTCAACAAATGACCAGCGTTATATGCCAAATGTGTTGCACTGTTTTAGAAGATCTAGATTTAAATAATTTAACTCCAGAGGCTGTTGCTTGGATCTTGACAACTAAAGACCTTTAGTTTTGTGGCGCTATGAAGTATGTTTTTTATGCTGCAGGTTTTTTCCTACATTCTAGACCAAATGGTGTAGTGTTTCAAAAGGCCACAAACCTTTTCAAACTAACCTCTGGATCCTCTGTTGTGTGTTGTGTAGCGAGTTCTATGTTCACTAGCTGAGAATGGATTGAAAACCGAACACTATAACCATTTCAATTCCATCAAAAAACACCTCCAAAGATTTTCATTGTTACAGTCGCAAAACGCACCAATCCATCGTAATCCCAAAACATCCTAACAACATGAACCGAGGCTAAAGTTACTGTCTACATCACTTTTGGAAGCCCATGATACAAACGCAACTCTATCATAATATACCCGCTCCAATGAACTGCAAAAGTAAGCACTATATAAACCATCCTCCGCCAACATACACCACTCGGTTTTAGGTTATTTCAGTAGTATAAAAAACCCTGAAGATGTCATTTAGAATAGTGGAAAAAACGTTGGCAGTAGAAGCAGACACGACGAAGTGTCCCTTTCAACCCAAAAAAACTAAGAATTAAAGTACATTTGACATCTACAGGCATCTATTTGAAATATATGAGTTAAATTTAAAGGACTTGTTACATGTTATTTCTCGCAGTGACATAAATTTAATTTAGATGTTGAAGCTTTTTAATTGACCAATGGGCAATGTTTCATAGAAAATTAAAATATAATAAAAACTATTTTGTATTGTAATAATAACAGTACCTATTTTTCTTATAAAATGCAATATTTGTCTATAAGCGGCTATTTAAATTATTCACCATTATATTCTGTCCAATCGGCACTAATATTATTAATGAACGAAATTAAATTATAAAATTTTGCCCTTGGTAAGATTCAAACATCATCCTCAAAATCATTTTAACACAATTGAAGACATCAAAATGATCTCTACTTATATATATGCTGTCGGTTGGTTGTATCTCAGAGTTTGACAAACTTCTGAGACACTAATTTAAAACGTTGTAAAGATAATTACATTTTATCTTTTTTAAGTTCTTTTCTTAATTTAACTCTCCTCAGATGACATTAAGATTTATATTGAAGTTAGGTATAGTTGCGACAAAAAACTTGATGAGTGCTATGTCTAGCAATGGGAAAGGTATACAAGGTCATCTGTAGAAATTTCCTAATTATTCTCAACATTTCGAATTAAATTTTAGCACGAAATAAAGGAAAATTATATTTCATTTTTCTATAGAGGTACATTTATACCTTAAAATGGTTTGTATAAAAAATATTTGCTTAGGAAGGATATTTCCATATTTAATTTTTTTGTGCATTAGTACGAGTAATTTTATCTTTTTAATTTGTGTAATTCGTAAGTTATGTATACATCTATTAGTGGAAGGAAGAGCAGCAAGATAATGTAGTTAAAGTGTCTATTATCAATGTTAATCAAAAACGGATTTCGAATAACGGCAATACTCTAATTTTTGAGAATTATAGGTATTTATTTGCATGTTAAAGCAACGATTCCATACCACACGTTTAATTCTGTGGTTACTACTTTTCGTGTGATCGAATATTAAAAATTGTATCTTGCATGAACAATATCCAGCAAATTATGGGATTATTATGCCCGTGTACATAGAACGATTTTTCACGAGAGCGGAGAAATTAAGGGAAACATTAATTATTTCACAAAATTTCATTTGGTAGTAGTAATTATCGAATAAGATATATTACGATATCATAATTTTAAAAGATCATTTAACTCGCTTACAATAAATTTGTTTTGACTAGAATTTATGTGTTGCCACAGGATGATTATCCTCATAAGTACGAAATTTATTCAAGTTACCCCAACAATATGTTATTTTATAAGTATTTCAGAGCTCTCAGCCATAAAATAATTGGATTATTTTATTAGAGTATATACTACACTGATTTTTCTCGGAATGTGTACCTAATTATAGACACAAATTCAATCATTATAAGTAAATAAGTAAAGGCGAAATCAAGTCATTAATAATTTATAAGAGAAAATAAAGACAAGAAGGAAAACACTTACCGACATTTCAGCCGACGGATGGTCTATAAAAATCATTTCTGACTCCTCGCCATCTAATAATACTGAAACTGTTCGCTCTCCAAATTCATCATCTGTAAAGAAAGAATAGATGATTACACAACTTACATATTGTTTAGACTATTGATGTGTTCAGAACTTTTGCCTCCGACTGGCGTCTGACATTAGAAAATATGAACATACTTTACAATGGATGGTTAAATATAAGGTTATAATTGAAGGTCTGTTCGTAGGTCTATCTTACTTCATCGAATTATTCTCGATAAACAACGGTGTTGTTTGTATCATCAAATTGGATTTAGAACGCTAACCAATTTGATTCTTAGATTTGGGTAATGCGTGCGTGACTATTTATTCTTCTTCTCGTTGTTTCACGTCAGTTTTCATATCAAATGACACGTACATATATAACTACATTCAACAGCATTCCAAGCAGTGAGTTTAGATAAATATAATTGGTTAACGAAATGCGTTTTAATTGTCAGCGTCACGTTTGTAGGCTAGTAGTGAACTAAGCAACCGGCGCGTGGCGATAGTTCCTCTGCAGAGGCATATGGGTGTATGGGTTTCCATTTCTATAAAAAATTTAAATGTTTAAATTTTAATTTTACTGCGTAACTTTACCAGCAATAAAAAAGGACATAATATAAAAAGCCATATCTTATGAAAAGGTATTAAACTAATTTAATTCGAAAGTTGATTTTAAAACTTGATTATCTAAACCACATAATAGATAGCAAAGGTTTTCCCAAAATCCGACGATTACAGTAGTGGGTAACGAAATAGTGATAGATAACTACAAGATTAGTGAGTTAGAAGAAAATAAATTATTGTTAAATAAGGAAATTAATAAATTAAATCATATAGAACATACAGAAAACTTACACTTTATTTGAAAAAATTTATAAAAAAACTTACAAAGTATACTTCAAATAAATTACGCTGTGATGGACAAACACAATACCTAGTTCTAATATATAGGAAAATAAACTAAAATACAGGTTAATTTACTAACAATCAGCACTTTAACGAAGAAACCTGCGACACATCTAATACTGTCAGTAAACCGGTGTCCAAGAAATAATCAGTACTTGTAGTACTCCAGGTTGATGTTCCACTTTAAATAAAAGATCATATTGCTCTTAGCCTACAGCTATAGTCAAAAAATTTCAAATTTGATACGGGGTGAACTTCGGCGTCACTCAAAACATTCTATAATTAAGCTGTCAGGATATAGTTCTGCAGAATATGTAGTCCTTTACGCAAATACTAACGACGTTATGAACAATATCTTTTAGTATTTTTTTTAAGTTAATTTTTACTATCTTCGGTAAATGTTATTTTAAAAATATTAGTAGTTGTAGTTGTTACAGCAATATATATGGTGATGGTAAAGTATTCTATAACTGTAAAAACTTTCTACCAAAGAAACTGGTTCAGTAACCAAGGGTGTTTTCCATTTGTATAAATTTATTGTTTGCAACAAAGTTACCCAGCTGGAAGAGTCAATACTTCAAATAAATTTGCCTAGTTACTAATGTTTGTATGAACATTGACGGTTTAAGACCGGAAAAAGTAATACTTCTGTAACGAATTTCGACTTGTAAGTTCTTTCTGAAGCATGAATTTGGCGAAGTCGTGAAGTTGGTGGCTAGCATATATCAGAATACCATTCTCGTTACTGACGGTAGTAGTAGGTAGTAGTAGTAATGTTTCAGTGCCAGGATTAAATTGTTCAAAGTGGAATATGTTATTGTATGTATTTACAGGTCTCCTTCTGTCATTGTGAAAGTTTTCTATTCAGTAATGTAGGATATATTATAGTATATCAATTTGTAAAAACAAACAACTATCAAGTAATTCTATGTGGAGATTCCGACATCGATTTTAAACAAGTTAATGGGTAGATACATAATACCCTTAATATTTTCTACTTATTTTATTTACTGGCGCTTATAAATGAGAATACACAAAATGCTAATAATCCTAAAGCAACATTAGGTAGTATATTTTTTAACATTGCATATGCTGACTCTCTAATTTCGAAGACCATTATTAGCGTCATTTTGACAACCATTACATTAGAACTTGTGTTACGTGCATTTCGCGCTCTTTGGTTAAGGTATTTGTATCTATGCCCTTATTTTTCAACAACTTAATGATTAGCAGAGTTGTTGTCTATGTGACAGTCGAATATTAATAATTTTATATACTTCCCATTAGATTTTAAAATGCGGATTATAACGACCCCTTGGAGCTGCAAAAATAATTTTCCCGGCAGTTTTGTAATACATGCCCTGTCGAGAAAATGGGTTGACGGTCCCATTAAATTTTCTCTGAACCGCATGGCCACCTTTTAGTTCGACAAAAAGAGATCGTTTTCTGACTGGTGGGTAATACTATGATATCAAAAATTAAATTGGTCAATGTTGGTCATGGAATGTAAAACGCTTGTCATAGTTTAAATCATCCTTTTGAAATAATTAATACATTGTCAAGCTACACTGACATTATCAATAACCTACAAATGTGTTACCTACTTAGTTCAGCTGTAAAATAATAATGAACTACAAGTTATGAAATAAATAACGTTTTTATTAACCAGAAAAACTAAATTACATTAATTGTTGGAAATGTCCCCCGTTTTGTTCAATGCACAAGTTTACGCGCCTCCTCGTGCTGTGGAAAGCGTTTTGCAGCATTTCTGGCGTTATGGTTGCACATTGATGAACAATTCTTTGTTGCAATTCTTGCAAATTATGTATCGGATTTGCGAAAATCTTATTTTTTAAATAAGGAAAGATAAAATAGTCCATAATTGTCAAACAAGGTGATCTCGGAGGAAACTCAACTTCCGTATGCAAACTTATCAGCCGGTGATCAAAAAACTCACGGAGAAAAGCAAGATTTTCTCGTGTAGTATGTGCTGTTGCACCGTCTTGCTGAAAATAACCGTATTGAAGTTCATCATCGTCTAACTGTTGCACAAATTCAGTCAACAAAATATTTCTGTACCTTTCTGCGTTGACGATGAAATTGAAAAAAATTGGCCCAATTATTCTTCTGCGAGAAACTGCCCTCCAAACATCAATTTTCTGAGCATGTAGTGGCGTTTCAATAAAAATATACGGGTTATCAGTGCTCCACATTCGCATATTCTGAGAATTGATGTATCCCGAAAGGAACCAAGCAAGCTTCGTCAGAGAAAAAAGTTAAGTTCAGCAGATCGTCATTCATTAAATTATTAACGAACCAATGGCAGTACGCAAGGCGTCTGGTGTGGTCTGCAGGCAGAAGAGCTTGATATGAATGCATCTTATATGGATGCATGTTCAGGTCCTTCTTTACAATCGTTTGGCATGTTCCATAAGAAAGCCGAATTTCTTGAGAGAGACGTTTTAAAGGTTTTGTAGGCTCTTCTTCCATACGTTGACGAACGTCATTAATAATTTCTTCTGTACGAACTCTTGGTCTACCAGCACCTTATTTATGCGTCACAGAACCAGTTTTGCGAAACACTTCAACACAATTTGTAAGGCATGCATAAAAATTGTCCGCTAATACTGGCACGGCTGGGAAGTGCTCTCGAAAATTGTCCAAACACAAACGTTGACTGTATTACCAAGTTCCATTAACTAGCACACCCGTTCGAAAATAGGCTTCAATCATGTTAATTTTTTGTTCTGTGATGAGAACCATGATTCAAAAACCGTGCAGGATTGGAAAACTTCAACACAATAACTTGACAGATTTTGACATTCAAAAAATTATAACATACCTACATGTACGATGCACGCTACGACAATAATTTTAAAATCCATGACCACCATTGACCAATTTAATTGTTGATATCCCGGTACAAGCATCCAACAAGGAAGCTAAAAGCCATTTTTCTCGTCGTAACCACACATGGGTGTAATTCTTCATAAAAATTTTGTTCAGTCAATTTGCTGTGTATCGAAGGAGATTCTGCTGGACATATAATGCCGCGGAGTTGGTCGCTGGTTGTCTGGAACGAGACCCAGTTACATCTGAAAGACGCATATTCACAGAAGAGGCATAAATTCCGTCGGAGGCTACTGTAATCCTGCCATTCCGTTTCCCGCCACTTGAATGATGGATAAAACTAGCGTGCTCATAACGTCAGATAATGTATTAGATTAGTACCATTACGTAACCACGAGCTCACCTTTAATTGGCCGTTCAACTTCCGAGTGTCCCCTCTCCACTTATTGGTATCATCGTTGTGTTATTAAAAGGATTCCTTCCATTTTAAATGCAATTAATTTAATTTTAATCTTTACATATACAATTTTGTTTAATCATAAGTCATAAGTCTTCAAATAAATACTCTTCTTTTGTAAACTTATTGAAATATCGACCTAAAGAAATAGATTTAAAGAGTAAACATCTGGGTTGTTTCTTTGTGTCTCGATGCACATCACGAATGTCACACTTTGAAACGTAACATCAATGCCTTTTTCTATCCGATTTGTATATACAAGCGATTATATTAATATGCATTAGAATTGAATTAATAATATGTACTTGGTTTTATAAATATGTATTTCCTATAGTTTGTTAAAAGTCGTTGGATTCGTTTCGGGATATTAGTAACAATTGATCCACTGCTACAGACCAAGTGTCTTGTAGAATCTTCAAATATATTTTAAATTCCTGTAATAATTACTCCATTATCAGAGTTGATCAATTCCCGTCTGGCCAACCGCATTATTAAAAATATACAATCTGTTACAATTTATAATGAGGGTGACCGTTCTTCAATCTTAGATTGTTGGCAGCCTATAATATTATTTTTTTTAAATTAATCTTTTAGAAGCTATTAACAATAAGTTAATCGACTATTTACTAATTAAGAGTTTGCTTTTGAATACAATACCGTATCTTAAACTCATAAAACACTGGATATAGGAAAATACGCAACAAAGTAGTCGTTATTTAAGTAAAGCGTTAAACGTTAAGTATGGGACTCAGTTAAATAAGATTACAACAATCAGCCTAACACATCTTTATAAACTAAAATCATTTTTAAGTATTTTCTTTAATGTGTAATTTTAAAAACTTCGCACCCAGAAGACGAATTTTGACCGAGTATACATTCTAAAGGAGAAATTCCTCTTCCTTTGTAAGAGCGCGTAGAGTAATAAAACCTTTATTTCTCAGCTACCTACATCAAGTTATTTCGCAGAAAAATTTCAGATATCTTATGTACGGCTTAAATATATATTTCTATATTTTTACCGCGGATTTCTCGTGTTAGTCAAGCAGTTAATCGTCAACTCTCTTGTACCCTACAATTCTTTAACAGGAACTTCTCTACTCATTCTCTGACTACACTCACGTCTCTTAGTACGCGCATTCCTTTCATTACATCTCATTACTTAGTGCTCACTAACCCTCATAGTTATGCAATTCCTTCGTGACTGTATGTATGTAATCTCTTACGATTCATACACGCAAGTATAACGTATCCTTAATCTTTCCTTTTGTACCTACTTGTAATCCTGTTTATTTACAGTCCCCCTTAGATAATAGTTTTAGATGATTTAAATCAGTGGTTCTCAACCTTTTTTCGCCTAGCGCCCACTTACTGGATTTTGTATAGATCCCAGCGCCCACTGCAGAAAATCGCGAAGGGACACGTCATGGACTACGACTATGGATTATG
Organism: Amphimallon solstitiale; assembly: GCA_963170755.1. Taxonomy (NCBI): domain Eukaryota; kingdom Metazoa; phylum Arthropoda; class Insecta; order Coleoptera; family Scarabaeidae; genus Amphimallon; species Amphimallon solstitiale. The sequence goes on along the minus strand of OY720676.1, from coordinate 84,334,838 downwards.
GACTAGTTAACCTGGGCACAGTAATTAAAACAAGAAGTAATAAATTCTACCTCTAAATTTATTTAAAAATATTAATTAATACAAACAAAAATTATTATTGAAATATTGAATTTTATTTAACAAAATTAAATTAATAAATTTGTGAGCCCAACCCATGCAGTCGTCACTAATGCGATCCTTGAGGTTGGTGCTTGCTCACCAGCTCTTTCACGCGAGGAGTCAGCAGAGACAAATAAAGCCGCAAGTCCCCTCTGTTGATCATGTCCAGCCTTTTCCTCTTGTCTGAGTGCAGAAATGTAGCCGCACTAAATCCGGTTTCCACTAAATATGAAGTCGGAAACGTGAGAAGAAGCTTGTGAACAATTCCCCACATTGTAGGGAATAGTCCTGCCATGCTGTGGTTCTGCCAGAGTTTCTTGAAGCCTGTTTTGATTCGGACTTTGCAATCCTCGTTGTTGCGAAGTTCCACCAACTCCTCCTGCAATTTAACGTCAACGTCTTCCAGCACGACTCCAAACGGGTCAGTGATCCAGGCAGGTACATCCAGTTCGATGGCGTCTTGGAAGCACGATGTAAGGTCCTCTTTTAGTTGCTGAAGATGAGCCCCATATCGAAGAAGATCTTCATCTGTGGGTGTCTTTGTCATTTGATTAATTTCACTAAATTGGTAAAGTTCTTTTCTAACGATATTACTGCGGAGAAGGGCCAGCTTGTCGATAAAGGTGGTTACTGCGCTCTTGCAGTCGATGAGTGTCACCAGTTTACCTTGAATCTGGAGAGACAACTCGTTGAGTTTCCTGAAGATTGTAGCCAAGTAGAAAATGTCGAATTTGTGATTCTTCAGCTCACCGGCCAACTTCTCATGTTTAACTTGCAGGAAAGTGACAACTGAATCGAACATTTCCCAGAATCGAGCCAAGCAGTTGCCCTTAGAGAGCCATCTCACCTCGGTGTGAAGCAGCAGCCGATTGTAGATCTCGTCATTTTCCTGGCAGAGGTTGCGGAATAGTCGATCGTTTTTTGCATTTGTTTTTATTACGTTCACGGCCGTGATCACGAGATTGAGAGAGTCATGAAGGCTGGGGGTCAGCCGTTTCGCTGCAAGATGCTCTCTGTGCGCTACGCAATGTATGCAGATGATATCTGGATGCTCCTTCTTGAGAAGAGCAAGGAACCCCTTGTATCGCCCAACCATTGCTGGTGCTCCATCTGTTGCGCAGGAGTGAATGTTGATTAGCGGGATTTCCTTTTCTTCAAAGTACTTCTTGACAGCAGCAAAGATGGATGTACCAGTTGTGTCAAGGGGTAAGAACTCTGCAAACAACATGTCCTCTTTTGTTTCCCCAGTTTCGTCGAAGTACCTCACGTAAGACATGAGAAGGGCAGTGTTATCACTCAAAGTCGATTCATCAAGCTGTATGGAAAAGTTGGTCTTCTTGAGAATGTCCACCAACTGGATTTCGACATCACTTGCCATCTCATCTATTCTTCTGGAGACCGTGTCGTTGCTAAGGGGGATAGCCTTCACTATTTCTGTCGCATTCCTATGTAAGACAGTCGAAATCACCTCTTTCACGGCAAGCAGAATCAGTGTTGCCCCCACAGTGTGCGGCTTGCCAGCCTTTGCAATCATATATGCAATGTTATACGATGCAGCAGGCCACGCTGAATCTCTGTCACCTTGGCAAAAGCAGACGAAATGGACGGGGCAGTTTTCTCCCTGTCATCACGCAGTTTCTTGAAGTATTCTGCGGGCTTGTCCTTTTTGTCCGAATGCATCTTTTCTAGATGGTCACGCATACGAGAGGGTTTCATACCTTCATTTGAGAAGACATTGGAACAAATGAGGCACATCGGTCTTGTGCGATCCGCTGGGCTTGGTACGAAACCGAAGCTATATAGTCGACCGAATACTGGCGTACCACCTTCTGCTTTTTGCCTGGAGGGGCCATTGCTGTCGTGTAAAAAAGACCGATGTTAAACAATGTTAAACAATTTTGGTTGGAGCAATATAATTAAAGTATTTTGTATAAGTTAGATTTCTAAAATAATTTGAGTTATTAAAAACATTACCAACATCAATAAATGATTATTACCTGTAATAAACGGTTTTCGATTATAAAAATTGCTCTACCTAGTTTTAATTCAGCTCAAATATATATTGTTTATTTTATAACAGAGCCGTGTGTGCTAAATGTACAATATTTTTGATTAACACTCTGTTAATTAATCACACAACTATCGCACACTGAATATTTGTCTCTGTTCGAACGTTATCGCTGACTATCGTAAATAGAATGAATCATGCGAATAATGACTTCGCTATATATACCGCACTGCATGGAATTCTCTGGAAGTCGAACTCTCTCGACCTTGGAATATTCGAGATGCGGTCCACTATACTCACGTTGACTTACAGAGTCCGCGCGTTGCGTCATACATACAATAACATAGTTAGCACAGAAATAGAAACAGCATGTACGTATCCATAGCAACGATGGGGTTAACAATGCATAATAGGAACATTGGTGAGCGCGGATATTAACCATTTTGCATTTTTGTATAATTTTACTAATTTTTTACTGTGTAGTGTAGCTTTACCTTTACACCGTACAGCGCCCACCCAAAATCCTCCAGCGCCCACTGGTGGGCGCTACCGCCCACGTTGAGAACCACTGGTTAAATTATCGTTGTTTTTCTTTGAATCGTAAGTTTTTTTTAATTCCTTATTTATTTTAGTGAAATAAAACTTTATAGACAATTATATTTGCTTTTAATTAATACTTTCTTTTACATCACGATATCGTGGAGCTTTGATGAGCAACCATGTTTCTAGTTAATTAAGCATTGTTTACTTTTTAAACAATTTAGCAATCTACAATTTGGCACACATCGTGGAACCCATTTGTAATAAAATTAGCGATTACGGGTTTTCAAAGTGCAATTAAAGATCTTGTATTTATATATAATTTATACAGTGACAAAGCAATATCAGTATGCCTAATAAACGATTATTATTAAAAGTTTTATGCATTAAAGTTCCACAATGAACTATTAAAAAAAGTCACGTAACTGTAATGCCGAAACAACAGCCATCAAATTTACTGTCCCAAATTTAAGTAATGGTGGATGCGCCGGCTGTTTATTAGAACATCAAACAAAGAATACAGTAATTTAAATTGGTTTTACTTTTATTTGTATATATGTTTACTACAGAATTAATATATATTATATCTACTTTTGTGTACTTATACTATAATTCTGTAAAAAAAAAATCCATATTCGACTGGATCATACGACTAATAAAAGATTAGTACCTATATTATTAGCAGTTGAATTTTCTTAAATATAAACATATAACATATATTGTATGAAGATGCTTTGAAGTTATTCAATTCAGTAATTGAATTTTAAATGGAACTTGATTATCATAGCCAAACGCTCAAAGTAACTATTTTCTTTAATATTGTTTTGAACATGGAAAATATATAAAATATCTCTAAAAATGTGATAACTTAACACCGATTTTATAGGAAGACGTATCATGGCTACAATACGTGAATAAAAACTGGTATTTATATAGTTCCATAATCCGTACATATTATGCACGATCTGGACTGCTTGGTATAAAAATAAGAAGTAATATCAACCACATTGAAAAAATTTTGAAATTAAATAAATACTACTTGTAACACACATACAGTAGTGTTATTTTACAACTTTAGAATCTTTATAGCAAAAGAGTACATTTACAGATTAGTACATTAGTAATTCATACTATCACGTAAGAGTTTTAATTAATTGTATGGTGTTTGGTAGATAATGAGTTAATATTATCAGTTTACTTGTGATGCGACTTAAGTTGATGGCTTTCTGCAAGTCGCGTAGTAGAGCAGAACAAAATAGACATTAAAATACTTTCACAATATCTCAATTTAATTAACATAATTTTGTCCAGTTATTAATTATAATTATGTTAATAAGTTGCATGGAATTGCGTTAATCAAGCTGAAATAATATGCCATCAAGAGCATTGTAGTTAGTTAGCATTTAAACAATATCATTCTCACGTGTTATACGAAAGATCATTTGTTTGAATTTGAAGTGATTTTGTACAAGTAAACTTAAAAATGTTGTTCGTTGGAATAAATAACCTTGCATTAATTACTGTCACAAATTTTGCATGAACTACCTATACAATACTATATTGTCATAGGATAACTATGTCATACGTAAAAGAATATAATAAAATATTAATGTAGTATTATCGTAACGGTTAATGATAATTATGATTGAACGAGTCGAATATAAATGTGATATCGAATATACAAGCATAGCTACATCACAGATATTAACTTGTACAACAAACTTAAAAGATATTTAGCAACATATTGAAACAATTAACAATTATAGAAGGTGTACAAAATATAAAATCACCAGTGTGGGATAAACCTGAAAGAGATAAATCTCTATCAAAACACGTATGACATTATTGAATGAAAATAATGACATTTACAAATTTGGAATGCAAATAACAAAAAGAGATTGATAAATAATTTTGCAGTGTATTTTTTTAAATCCGCAGGGAAAAACTGTGCGCAATTGTACAATGAGTGACGTTGGCAGGTACACTCGTTAAAATCAGGAGGAAATGTACATTTTAAAAATAAAAACTATTAAAGAAGAAAACCAATAATTTTATATCATGGAAAAAATTATTGAAAACAAAACTTCCATTGCAAAAAAAAACATTAAATATAAATATAATTATAATAGATTGTTGGGGAGGTTTGCTTACTTTCAATTCATTTCAAGATTCAATATCCACTTATTATCACTGATTAGTGATTCATTTCTATTCCATTACTGATCCATTCATTATTGATTATTAATAATAATAATAATAATAATAATAATAATTTATTGCCGTAAATTTTTACAAAAAAACATTGGCAGTGGCAAATAACAAACAAAGGAAAAGTTAAAAAAAAGAACACACTGCAATAGCAGAATCATATACAGCACAATATGTATGTTACATAAAGAGAACAGACATACAAAAGTTAACACAATTTATAGTATCCACGTCCGGTATTTACAACGTATTATTTAATAACTCTTTAAAGTTATAGAAGGCCCTGTCCAAAAGATATGCTTTCAAATTGCGTTTGAATGCGGTTCTATTCACATCAGCAGCTATCTTTAAGTACTCCGGGAGTGCATTAAAAGCCGAGACAGCTTTGTAATAAGGCCCCCTCTCTTAGCTGCTTGACCTATGCGATGGCACAGACAAATTGAACACGTTTCGCGTGGTCATAGTAACATAAACCTGGTTATTCCTGACAAACCGTGACGAATTCTCTGCACTAGCATAATCAGCTCATAAATATACAAAGAAGGGAGCGTTAAGATCTTCAAATTACGGAAAAGATCCCTGCAGGGGGCCAAAAAATGCGCCCCACACATTGATCGAATCACTCTCTTCTGCAATAGAAATATAGTATTGAAGCTGGTGGATGATCCCCAAAAAATAATTGCATAACGCAGGCGAGACTCTATGCTACCATAATAAAATTTCTCGATTGCATCAGTCGAGGTACATCTCTTCAATATATTCAACGCATATATGGCGGAGGAGACCCGGCCGGCCAGAAGAGCGCAGTGCTCACGCCAAGACAAGGATGAATCCAAAGTAAGGCCCAAAAAACCACAAGATGGACTCATAGGGACTGAACGGCCACCAGATCGCACATGCAAACTGTAATCAATCTTTGAATTTTTTGAAAAATAAACTATCTTCGTTTTTGCTGTATTTAAAATTAATTTATTAGAGTTGCACCACGAGCCCATGTCAGCAATCACCCGAGATGCCAACGTCGATAATTGACCCAGACTCTCACTTGTTACGACACATGTAGTGTCGTCAGCGTACTGTGTGACAGCACAGTCACGAAGCCCTGTCTGAAGGTCGGAAACATAAATCAAAAATAAAGTGGGCCCCAAGATATACCCCTGCGGCACACCCCTGTCCACCAACGCAAACCCCGACACATAATCCCCACACACCCCATCCACTACCCCATTCACACTCGTGGCATGATATCTATTTGTGAGATAGGACCTGAAAAGCTCGAGTGCCGTCCCCCTAATACCAACCCTCTCCATCTTATTTAATAGGATGTCATGATCAAGAACGTCGAAAGCCCTCGATAAGTCAAAAAATATGCCCAAAACACAACACCCGCCATCCAAAGATTCATAAATGGAATTAATGGCATTGTACATGGCGTCACATGTCGATTTCTTTGCTAGAAAACCAAATTGAGAAGGATTTATTACATTGTGTGAGGTCAGGAATGAACTCAATCTCTCACTAATGACTTTTTCAAAAATTTTACTAAAGCTGGGCAACAATGATATAGGACGGTAATTGCTTATGTCTGAGGTTAGTCCCTTTTTTAGACAAGGTATATTCATTTATTGATTATTATTTTATGCACATGTATGTATTTATTCATTAAGACTCACCTATACATGTTCAGCATTAATTAATGGAGAGACACTAGTGTGTAATTAACTAAATACCAATTGCAAATATACATTTCATTATATACAGATACAGACAGAAAATAATAAATGAGAAGGAAGTGATAATATAGCTAAATATCCAAGTAACCCATCCTCCGTAATAGAGAAAATAAATCTAGAAATGGAAGAATACTGAGCTGAACAAATCCAGTAATTGACCGGCCAGCTTGACCACGAATTAACTTCTAGAGAAGTATTTGGTGGTTTGTCTGCTGTTTTCATCCCAAGTTATCCAAAGAACCTCTTGCTGCTGAATCATTGGGATCACGCTCCATGAAAAGTTCGCTGATATTCCTGTCACTATCCACGGAACTAACCAATAAGTAGTTTTGATTTTAAAATATGCCATTAGACCTATGCGGATCTAAATGACCATCAGCCGATTTAGAGATAAGCTGACTTTTGAAAGTCGATATTTAACATATGCCTTTTATTTTATTTTAAATGATCAAAAAACAAATTACCTGCTAATTTACTTTTACGGGAAGATATACTAACCCGAATTAATAGGGAAAACCAGACAGTTGCTGGCCCCCACACAGTTATTGGCCTTTTTTGGTTTAATTGTAGAATGTAAGAATATGCAACCAATTTTACTATTGTTTCATATATATTTGATATCTGGGAGCTTTTATTGTTCTTTTGGTGTATTTTTATTTGTGAAGGTTGGCTGCATGGAAAATTATTGCCTAAAACATTCTGTGTCTAGGTTTGTTGCAGCGGTTTTCTTCTCGGTCTGGTAAGTGCAGCTCGGTTTATTAATATTTGTTAATTAAGTCTTAGATACTTAAATTTAACATTAATGCTTTCATATCCGAAAAATACTGTTGAAACTGTATTTTTTATGGGGGCCAATAATTATATCTGAAATCATCCATAAGTCACAGTTATTGGCCTCTTCTGCCAATTAATGTATTTAAGAAAAAAAATGTTTTTTGTTAATTTCGTATTTAAAATGTTTAAAATCGATTTTACAATTTCTCGTTCTAAACAAACTTCATTTTAACGGTTCTGCACAATTACTGGTCCCCGGCCAATTACTGTAAAATTTAGTATGCCAATCACTCACCTTGGCGAAAATTTTCTCGAAGTCTGAACTCAAGATTGTTCTTAATATAAGAATGTTTTTATCTAGAAAAATTAAAGAAAAAAATTATAGCATCTGTACCTATGGATTGGGGGAGTATGCATGAGCGACACTGGTTAGATGAAGCGGGAGATCTTTTACGAATACATAGGAAATGTATTTTACCCAAGCCTAAAAGAGCAGAATATTGAGTTTCCTATCATTTTATTTGTGGATGGAAATCAAACCCACTTAGACAGAAAACTAAGTGATCTTTGTACAGAACTTAAGATCATTCTAATAGCCTTATACCCGAATGCGACTAGGATTTGCAGCCCTGCGAAGTTTCTGCATTTAAGCCTTTAAAAGATGGTTGACGCAAGGGTGTAATTGAAAGGAGAAGAAACCATCCAACCGAAAATATTACCAAGGAACGTTTTGCACCTATTCTTAAATGTGTTATAGGACAATCAATGAGACCTGAAATAATAACAAATGGATTCAGAGCTTGTGATATACTCCCGTGGAACGTGGAAGTCACTGATTTTAGTAAATGTTTGGGAAAAAGTTTTAACAATAATGACACCGTTTTCAATCAACCACAAACGAACGATTTAAAGTACGACCAATTTGCAAGAAAAGTTGGCCCAGAAAGGATAAGTAAATTTAAAAAAATTACCAACCTAACCAAAGAGAATAAAAATTAATCTGAAAATACATCAGAAGAAGTCCAATAATACAACAAAAAAGCGGTTATCCAAGATTGTTGATAATGAGTCAACCGTTGTTCCGAAGAAGATTAACATCATATCTTGCATCACACTTCCTCCAATAACGCAGAAGAAAATCAAGCAGATATTTCTAAATAAGACATTTCCTCTGAATCCAATACTCCAGAAGATAATTTATCGTTGGAAAGAGGTGATTCAGCACTGAAGTGTAAATTAAAAATTAACCTTGCAACAAGAAAATTATTTGAAGGCGAAAAAGAAGGAGAAGACATAAAGCGATTGAATTCCGGCATTTGCTACATATGAGCCAGCAAAATTAGTAAATTTAGGTTTGGCATTAAGTGTACGACATGTATTAGAAGATTTCATATTACTTGTTTATAAAAACAGTACTTAGATCTAGATTTAAAACAATTTTTCTGGAAAACCTGCAAAAATAAACGGTAAATTTTCATATTACTTGTTTATTATTTACCCCTCCAGATTAATTGAACGATTACTATTTTTTTTTCAGTTATAAACTAATTTATATTTACGGCCAATAATTATACCGAAAATGCCAATAACTGTACTTTTTAGAAGTTTTCATTTTACTTGTCAATAACAATATTAACAGTAAACTAAACAGGATCTAATAAATGTTATAATAAAACTTAAACATTTAACTTGCATGGAGTCATTATAAATTAATTTTCCAAATTATTTTATTATTATTTATTAGCTAAAATAGATCTCATGATGCTTAAAGGGCCAATAACTGTACCAGTTACCCTATAGTGATTATATCGATGCATGTTAGATAGTTTACGTGTATTCGTTTAGCTATTGTGCATCGTTGCCAAAGGCTTTTTACGAACATCCAATTCACTGAGAAACACATTTTAATCATAGCTGCTTGTTGTGCCTGAATTTCATTCCGCATTTATAACTAAATTACATTAGATTATATTCCATACTCTATTTCAACAAATACTCTCTTTACTAAACAACATATTAAACGATAATTAATAGAACTAAGCATTGCTTTATGTTTTCTCCACCAATGAATTAATAGGTAAATCAGTTACTTGTCTTCAAGGAATCTGGAAATTAAAGGTACTGTCAGTAGTCCAAGCTTGCTTGGACTAGTTAAGTATCAAGTCAAGAGAACGTATCTGCGTCATTTCGATAGCATTCAGCGTTCCATTAGCATAACCTCCGGTAAATTTTGTTCTTTTGTGATTTCATGCCAATAGAAGTCTAAGATACCATGCCAGATGCACAAGAATTGGTGCTTATTTGACAGCCCTGGATCGATAATGAATGCATTCTTGCAACAGTTTTATTTATTTAAAAAGTAAATTGGTATCTAATGGCTTGAAGCGATTTTCAGGTAAAAATGATATTGTGTAGGTATTTTAATTTCATTTGAAAGATGTAACACACCGAATTTATACATAAATGAATACTTTCTGGGAGTGTTGCAATAATTTAAATATTATTAATGAAATTAATTATCAGTGATTTTTAAAATTCAAAATCTCTGATGATCCTAATTTTCATTAATTTTGTACAAACACATGTTTAATAATGGGAAGCGTTATTTTCTATATGAAGCGCATTTATGAGCCGCAAGCATATGTTTTGTTAGGTCAGTAGTTAATTAATAACTAATTAAGCACCCGCTGCTGGAGGAAATAATGTGTTGGTAAGTCCTACATATCACAAAATGTTTGTTTCATATAAGCCATATTTTTTTGAAAAATTATTTGAAACCATCAATATTGATTTTTTTAGATTCTGTCAAACGTTATTCACATTTTGCTCCAGTAGAATAATTTCTATAACATCGTCATAATATAACATCTGCCTTACACTCATTTTCTATGCTTACAATAAAGATGTCTCACATAGGTATATACTGGTACATATATTTTCCAACTTTTCCGGTAAAATACGACACTATTTAATTTTCCTCAATCCAACGGAAGTAATTTATATTGGAGTGTTGTATAGTATACGTATTAATAATGGTAAGGGTGTGCTGCTAGGTAGAAGAGTGAGCGAAACACATCTTTTACTTTCTTATACACAGTGTAAAGTATTGTGATGAGGAAAATGTTCTACCTCGATATTTTTGCAGATGTGCAAGTTTGGAGTTCCCTGATACAGGAAACTAGTTTTTGCAAACCTATGTTTCTCTCTCTCTCTGATCACGATAGCAGCCAAACGGGTAAAGCTATTAATACTCGGCATACCGGAGGTAGTAGTTTATTTCAGTAAAGAAATTAAGATTTTACTAATATGTCGTTAACTTCTAAATTTGGACAATTTTATAAACAATAGGAAATTACTGAAAGGCGAATTTTAGAACGATTTTATTAAAAAAAGTTTGAAATTCCTACAGGAAGTAGGTCTTTTGTCAAATTGAAAAAGAATTTTTTTTTGCAAATATCTCGTTAATTATGCATTCTATACAAATTTATCTTCAAAAGTATCTAGAAATCGATTTGGAACAAGTCTTGCATATGATAAAACCACAGTTTGTTTTGTGTTATTAAATCATTATTGGAATGAAATTTTAAGTATATCCCCAATCAATTAGTTATTTAAATATGATCTTATCAAATTACATAACACTAATGTATTTACATAAAATTTTGGATGAGAAACATTTGTTTTTCGAAAAGATGCTGAAACCTAAATTTCATGGAAGTGTACCCATACAGCAAATCGAACAAAAAGATTTCGCAACAAATTACCGTACTATCTCGCTAAAATTATTCTGTTTTCATTTAAGATAGAATACACTTATACAAAGTAGTTTCTGTATGTTAATAATACATATTCTTTTTGTAATAAAATTTTAATTGATGCACAAATTTTAATTCAGATTTTGTGAAACCATTTGTCTACTCTCTTTCACAACCTGTTCATATAAAGATTTTACTTTTTATTGCTACAATATACTGTATTTATTTGTACAACTTGTAATTTAAATACAGAATGCTAATACAGTCTTCGAATACATAATTAATATTCAATTTTATTTAGTAACAAAGTAATATTATTAAACTAAATTAAAAATGTGTTGTGAGATTATAAAAACGTTGTAAAAATAGAATTTGCAGAACGTTTAACACAGATTAATTTAGTAGTAAATATATAATTACTATATAATGAAGATTGTTGCCCCCCCCCACCTAAGCTAGTTACAGGGCAAACAAGGAAGGCGCAACAAAAACTCAAAGTCCGTCTACTTTTGTTTACACCCAGGAAAATTCATTTCTCAAACCTCTTGGTTTCTCCTCTAAATAAATGTGGTATACCTCCTCTAAATAAATGTGGTATACCTGAAAGTCAAAATTGCCTTCCGTTCGTGGTCTTAAATACAAATAGCTCTATCGCCGTTTACTCTAGTGGAGGTGGTCGTGGATTCAACTGAAACTGATTAGATGATGGATAATATATAAGACGAGACTCCGTCATAATTTAGAAGCCAGACCGCGGAGTGAACACCTGATTTAATACCTCCCCTTAATCCTGGGAATTTGTAAAACAAACAAACAAACAAAGGGGCCGCGGCAAAAGACTCCTCCAGGAGGTATTAATTGATTTTAGGGTAAAGTAGGGTTATGTTATTAATTAAAACAATAATTTTTCCACAACGTTATAATATTTTAATAATTCAAAGCTTAATGTTACGTAATTATACCCGATGTTACTAACGACCTGTGTTAATAAACGACACTATAACCAAAAACAAGTCGTATCGCGAATAAATGTTAACAGTCGAGGTTTAAATACAAACGGGCACACTGAGTAATAGTTGTTGTACACTTTGAAACAACCAAATATTATGAAATAGCAACAATACACACACTGCTTAATAATGATGGAGGAGTTGGCATTAACCAATAATAAAATAAAAGTTATCCGTTAAAAAGTCAAACACACACTGAATATAGATACTAATAACGATACGTTTGAATATTAATAATGTTATAAACAAATAATGTACATAGGGATAAATATAGGTTAGGTATTTGGAGGTTAGGGTTTCACTCGCGCGTGAATTTAAGGTTAAGTCTCCGCATACAACAATATAGTTAATGAACCACCGTGAATTTATTAATATTATACATTAATAACGGCGCGCACTGAGTTTAAATATTTTGGTGGAGGTGCTGGAATTCAACCAACAATGTTAAATAAAATGATTGTTACTGGAATAAAAGTTAAACAAACGCTGCATATGGGTACCAGTAATAACGAACTTGGATAATAATATTGTTATAAACAAATATAATGTATACGGGTAGATATCGGTTGGATATTTGAAGGTTATGTTTCACTAACGCGTGGAATTTAATATTAACACTTTAGCAATAACAATGTTGTTAATGAATCCACGTGAAGTTAATATGATAATTCATTAACAAAGGCGCACACTGAATTTAAATGTTTTGGTGGAGGTGCTGGCATTCAACCAACAATGTTAAATAAAAACGCGTGCTTAATAGGTTTTTCACTGCACTTACGGTTAATTGCTACAGCGTAAGCAGCTGTAGCTTGTCCTGGTGCACTGAAGTTAATACTATGGGCGAACACTAAAGAGGGACCGTAAGTTTGGTATCTTTACGCGAAATAAGCGCACTATAAATAACTAAACGGCCGCTACTACGTACACAGTAGTAGGATCCTCCTATAACTTCTTCGGTCGATACTAGACGATACGTCGGATGTATTCCACCACGTGGAGATACTCTCAGACGTCGGCGAACGTGGATTTCGACGAAGAAGGCGTCCGAAATAAAGAATTCCTCAAGAATTCTTCGTGGATTCTTGGTCCGTGTGGTCACCTGTACACGTTTCGCCGTGTACTTCCAAATGACCTGGAAGTGCCTTTTTGGTCCCTTGTATTACGTAAGCAGTAAATACAATTCCGCTGAATGACTTTCTGGAAAGTCCGCTTGGTATCGGTGGCCTGTTATCTGCTGGTCCAGGAGGTTGGTGCTGGCAGGCGGGTGACCGAGATGGGACTCGATATCATGTAGGCATTTGCCTCAGCTTATATAGGTTTCCAAATGTGTTTACGTTTTAATTTGGGAACCCCAGTGGCGCAGGTGGCGAACAAAGAAGTATTCATTTCACGGTAATTTCCCTTGGGGCCTAAACAGGGTTACGTCTTCTACGTGTATTAGAAATTTAAGCGTTTTTAATTGGCCGTAGGCGGAGCCTGTGATTCGTATCAAAATTGTCTCAAAAAGTTATTACGCGAAATTTCTCTAACTTCACGAATATTCTGATTGGTGTGGGCGGAGCCTATGATTCGTATCAAAATTGTCTCAAAAAGTTATTACGCGAAATTTCTCTAACTTCACGAATATTCTGATTGGTGTGGGCGGAGCCTATGATTCGTATCAAAATTGTCTTAAAAGGTTATTACGCGAAATTTGTACTTGTACGAATGTTTTGGGGATTTTAATTTATTCTGGAAGAACGGGATAAGATAGGAATAAAACATGTACACTTATATTGGGCCTGGACTTGTTCTGTGGGAAAACGTCTTATTTGTTTCCATCGGAAGAGGCTGTTGGTAACAATATTGACCCCCCCCGAAAAAGACGTTGTTCCACACGACATTCCAGGCCCCAAAAAAAAAAATATGTCATAATTAGCAAAATACATTTTAATTTCGATTCCCAATGTGTCCCGTTGCTCCTGGTGGGCCGCTCTAAAGTCCCGTTGCTCCTGGAATTTTACGTTGGCTGGGTCCTGGTGCTCCTGGTGGTGGATGATCATCAAGTTCAGCCGGCTGGAGTGGTTGACCCTGGTTTGGGCGTCTTGCTATACGGACTTGATCAATATGATATTTTGTCCATTGTGCGCCAGGTCGTTCCACCCAGACGGCTGTTGGTCCGGCTGCTTCCCGGACTGGGTATGGTCCTGCCCATTTTGCGCCGAATGGCTGTCCTGGTGGGAGGTGGGTGCGTACCATGACCAATTGACCAATGCGTGGTTGAATTGGCATGGGTGCATTTTGCTCTATGTACCTGTCACGGTACCTTCGTTCATTAGTATGTATATTTTGGATTCGCTGCGGCCCAGTTTCTGGCGGGACATTGTGTGGGTCTCGCCATTCACCAGGTCTCCGCAGTTCGAATCCAAACAATGCCTTTGCCGGGGAATAGCCCGTCGCAGCGTTCTTTCGGCATCTTAAATTAAAGAGTACCGTGTTGAGTTTCTCATCCCATCTTTCTGGCGTTTGCCCTTCTAACTGGAGACGTACGCCCTTCTTTAATTCCTGGTTTCGCCTTTCTACTGGATTCGCCCGTGGGTGGTAGATTGGGGTAGTCCAATGGATGCATTGCCATTTACGTAAGGCAGCATCCCAGGCGACGGACGTGAATTGTGGGCCATTATCCGTTAGGATAGCCATTGGGTAGCCGAATCTCAGGAACACTTCCTCCAAAGCGTCGATTACGGCATGGTTACTGGTAGTTGGTACCGCTCGTACCTCGGTCCATCTGGTGTGGAGATCCATTATGACCACACCAAACCTATTGCCTTTTCTTGATGTGGTCAGTGGTCCCACGATGTCGACGGACAGGACTTCGAAGGGACGTCTCGGGGCATGAGGTCGGAGAGGAGCCTTAGCTTGTAGGGGTCCCCTTTTAAAGGCATTACATAGCCTACATCCCCGGACATAGTCCGTCACTTCTGGTCGGATTCCTGGCCAATGGAAGCGATTGGTGATTGCTCTATAGGTCTCTTCGGTTCCTGGGTGTCCTGCCGTCGGATCGTCATGGTACTGATGCAGTACCTGGGCTCTGGCTGTCTCTGGGACCAGGATTGGCTGGTGGGCTCCCTCTCGATATCTTATAAATCCATCGAGATATATAAAATCGGGATGGTTTTCTCCGGGTTGGTTTGGACGGAGTTGTTCGAGTAACTCCCTCATAGCTGGGTCATCTTGCTGTGCATCTTGTATCACATGGTATAAGGGATCCCTCTCCTGTAACAAACATACAAACTCTCCACTAGCCCGGGTTACTGGTTGCTGCGTGTCTGGTACTAATCTTTCCACTTCGTCTAGTTCCAGTGGAGTGGTTTCGTCACTGGGATGGCGGGAGAGTACATCAGGTAGTTCATTTTCTCGTCCTGGGATGTGTTGGACTTCATATGAGAATTCCTGGAGGAGGAGTGACCATCTCATTAGCTTTGATCTGGTTTCTTTAAAGCTATGTAACCATGTGAGTGCCTTACTATCGGTCCGGAGTCGGAATGGTCGGTCTTCTAGGTATGGCCGATATTTTCTGATGGCCCATATAACGGCCAGACACTCTTGCTCGTTAATATGGTACCTTACTTCTGTCTTGTTGAATCGTAGGCTGGCATAGCTTACGATTCTTCTTTGGTCCTCCTCCTCTTGATATAGTACAGCAGATGCGCCTATGCTGCTGGCATCTGTCTGCAAAATGAACGGCAGCCTAAAGTCCGGGCGGTGCAGGAAGAGGGGCCTTGTTACCGCTTGTTTAATTGCCAAGAAAGCTTCCTCGGCAGGCTTAGTCCATCGGTAAGTGGTGTTGGTGGTCAAGAGATCTGTAAGGGGTGCCATCGTTCTTGATGCATCTGGTATGTAATCTCTCAACCAGTTCACTATGCCTAGGAAACGGCGAAGGGCCTTCCTCGTCTTGGGTATTTCATGGGACTGGATTGCTTTGATGTGGATCGTTTGGGGCTCATTCCCTTCTTTGGTGACCATATGGCCCAGATACTCTAAGGAGGGACTGGCAAACCGGCATTTCTTCATATTTAGTCTCAGTCCGTGTTGCTGAATTCTTTCCAACACCAAACTCAGGTGTCGTAGATGTTCCTCCATATTGTCAGAGTATATGATGATGTCGTCCAGGTAGGCCAGTGCGAAGTTCTGCAGATAGCCTACCAGGACATCCTGGGCCATTAGCTTTTGGAAGGTGGTCGGGGCCCCCTTTAGGCCGAAGGGCATCACTTGAAATTCATAGGCAGCGCCCTCTGGTGTCGTGAAGGCGGTCAGTCGCTTGGATGCCTCTTCTAATTCGATCTGCCAATATCCATTGCGCAGATCTAGTGTGGTGAAAATCTTCGCCGTCCCTAGGTCCTTGAATGATTCCTGAATGGGTGGTAGTGGACTGGCTTCATTTTCCGTCTTGTCGTTAAGGCGGCGGTAATCGACGCAGAACCGGGGCTCCCCATTCTTTTTCGTCACTATAACTATCGGAGAGTTATACTCACTGTGGCTAGGTCTGATAACTCCGGCCGCAAGCATCTCCTCAACCTGGGTGGCGATGACCTTCTTCTTCTGCGGGGTGTACTTGTACGTGGGCACCCTCACTGGCACATTATCCTTCAGGCGTATTGTGTGTTTGGTGGTGGTGGTGGTTTGTATTCGTCCACCTTCCATGAACAGGTCCTGGAAATTGTTGATGATGTTCTTGAATTTCTCCCTTTGTGGGTTCGTCCAATCCTGGACGTCAACGGGAATATCTTCAAGATTCATCGTTGCTGAAGTAGTTCGTGGTGGCGTTTTATCGAAGTAGATCGTATGCCGTCGTTTAACTCCAACATGGACACATCCTCTCAGGTAGTCCAGGACCGCATGGTTCTCTGTTAGCCACGGGTGCCCAAGTATGATTCCTGCCTGGAGACATTCCACCTCCAGGGCTTCGCATTGGAAGTCGTACTCTTGCCCCGCAGTTGCCTTTAACAGTCCAAGTTTATTAGTGACGAAAGTTTTACCTTTAATTGCCATTGTAAATTCCACGGCGGCTGTCGTGGTGGTTGACCCAAACATCCATTCGGGTCTGGCCAGGTTCTTACTTGCGGCACTGTCAATTCGGGCTGTCACTGGGCGACCATCAATCCGTAACTGGATGGATGCCGTTTGGTTTGTGGGTGTCGTGGTAATTAGGGCCGTTCCGCTGCTGGCTTTGGAGCGGCCCTCTGCTCTTCCCCCGACTGCTTAGTGGGTGCTGGGTGCTTAGCCGCAAAACTTGCTGGCTGGTTGGGGCAGTCCCGGTTGAAATGTCTGCCAGTGCAGAACCAACATCTGGGCAACGATCTCTCGGCAACTGGTTCCCTCTTTGGTACCGCTGGGGGAGCTGCAACTTCTTTCTTTAAAGGTACTGTTGTTGGCTTACCTTTAAACTGCTCGAAGACTGTTGACCACTTTTCGCAGGTATCATGTAGGTCCTTTAATGTCTTTGGTCCCACTTGCGTTATTTGAACGCAATACTGCTGCGTCATCTGCATGATGATGTGGTTTACTAAGTCCTGTTCCGGCCAATTTGGGTTTAGTCTCAGGCACAAACGTTTCATTCTTGTGATGAATGTTGCTGGATCTTCATCCCAGCGTTGCCTTGTTTCACATGCCTGTTGGAGAGCCTTCCTTCTTTGTGGGCTCATAAACTCCCGTCGGAACCGGTGGTCAAACTCCCCCAGAGTATTAAAGCCTCCTTCGTTCTTCTTGAACCAGTTGGCTGCTTCTCCTGTCAGGAACGGGCGGACTGCGTCATCTATATCCTCCGGCACCTCAAGACGGGCTGTCTGCAAGTGGGAGGTTAGTCTTGCTAGGAACGTGGTTGGATCCTCAACTAGGTGTCCACTGTACACCCTTGGTGGTGTAGGTATATTGGTGACGACACTGCA
This sequence comes from Amphimallon solstitiale, assembly GCA_963170755.1. NCBI lineage: Eukaryota > Metazoa > Arthropoda > Insecta > Coleoptera > Scarabaeidae > Amphimallon > Amphimallon solstitiale. The sequence continues at coordinate 84,316,784 of OY720676.1, read as the reverse complement.
CGGACTGCAGCAGTGCCTTTGGTGGTGAACACCCTCCGTCTTGGATACCGTTCCGTTTCCTTGGTTGCTGACTCTGATGACTTCATCCTGGGTTTGGACAGCTGCGGTGGATGCCTCCTCCTCTTGGACGGCGGTGATGACCTCTTGGTCCTGGAAGTCGATGGCAGCCTTCGGGTCCTGGCCATCCTCATCACCTAATAAATAACTAATGGAGGTACTATCCTCTTGATCCTCGATACGTGATGCGACCCTGGACGTTGAGGCGGTGTTGGATGTGATGGTGGCCTTAGCCGCTCCCTCCAGAGCCGTCATCCTTCTACCTATGTTCCTGAGTTCATTTAACATGATCTCAAGCTGCAGGGCTGGAATAGCGGCACCGGGGGTGGTTATCCGTGGCGAAGGCGATTGTCTTGGGCTAGGACCATCCAATTCCACGCTGTCACTTGATTGTCTGGTTTTTCGTGCTGTCCTCTTAGGCATCTTGGAGCCTCGTGTCTCTGTTGCTTAGGTGGATGGGTCGGTGGTGGATCCGCGGACACAATCCTGTGTTCGTAGTCCCACGTTGCTGGGCGCCACAATAATACCTCCCCTTAATCCTGGGAATTTGTAAAACAAACAAACAAACAAAGGGGCCGCGGCAAAAGACTCCTCCAGGAGGTATTAATTGATTTTAGGGTAAAGTAGGGTTATGTTATTAATTAAAACAATAATTTTTCCACAACGTTATAATATTTTAATAATTCAAAGCTTAATGTTACGTAATTATATCCGATGTTACTAACGACCTGTGTTAATAAACGACACTATAACCAAAAACAAGTCGTATCGCGAATAAATGTTAACAGTCGAGGTTTAAATACAAACGGGCACACTGAGTAATAGTTGTTGTACACTTTGAAACAACCAAATATTATGAAATAGCAACAATACACACACTGCTTAATAATGATGGAGGAGTTGGCATTAACCAATAATAAAATAAAAGTTATCCGTTAAAAAGTCAAACACACACTGAATATAGATACTAATAACGATACGTTTGAATATTAATAATGTTATAAACAAATAATGTACATAGGGATAAATATAGGTTAGGTATTTGGAGGTTAGGGTTTCACTCGCGCGTGAATTTAAGGTTAAGTCTCCGCATACAACAATATAGTTAATGAACCACCGTGAATTTATTAATATTATACATTAATAACGGCGCGCACTGAGTTTAAATATTTTGGTGGAGGTGCTGGAATTCAACCAACAATGTTAAATAAAATGATTGTTACTGGAATAAAAGTTAAACAAACGCTGCATATGGGTACCAGTAATAACGAACTTGGATAATAATATTGTTATAAACAAATATAATGTATACGGGTAGATATCGGTTGGATATTTGAAGGTTATGTTTCACTAACGCGTGGAATTTAATATTAACACTTTAGCAATAACAATGTTGTTAATGAATCCACGTGAAGTTAATATGATAATTCATTAACAAAGGCGCACACTGAATTTAAATGTTTTGGTGGAGGTGCTGGCATTCAACCAACAATGTTAAATAAAAACGCGTGCTTAATAGGTTTTTCACTGCACTTACGGTTAATTGCTACAGCGTAAGCAGCTGTAGCTTGTCCTGGTGCACTGAAGTTAATACTATGGGCGAACACTAAAGAGGGACCGTAAGTTTGGTATCTTTACGCGAAATAAGCGCACTATAAATAACTAAACGGCCGCTACTACGTACACAGTAGTAGGATCCTCCTATAACTTCTTCGGTCGATACTAGACGATACGTCGGATGTATTCCACCACGTGGAGATACTCTCAGACGTCGGCGAACGTGGATTTCGACGAAGAAGGCGTCCGAAATAAAGAATTCCTCAAGAATTCTTCGTGGATTCTTGGTCCGTGTGGTCACCTGTACACGTTTCGCCGTGTACTTCCAAATGACCTGGAAGTGCCTTTTTGGTCCCTTGTATTACGTAAGCAGTAAATACAATTCCGCTGAATGACTTTCTGGAAAGTCCGCTTGGTATCGGTGGCCTGTTATCTGCTGGTCCAGGAGGTTGGTGCTGGCAGGCGGGTGACCGAGATGGGACTCGATATCATGTAGGCATTTGCCTCAGCTTATATAGGTTTCCAAATGTGTTTACGTTTTAATTTGGGAACCCCAGTGGCGCAGGTGGCGAACAAAGAAGTATTCATTTCACGGTAATTTCCCTTGGGGCCTAAACAGGGTTACGTCTTCTACGTGTATTAGAAATTTAAGCGTTTTTAATTGGCCGTAGGCGGAGCCTGTGATTCGTATCAAAATTGTCTCAAAAAGTTATTACGCGAAATTTCTCTAACTTCACGAATATTCTGATTGGTGTGGGCGGAGCCTATGATTCGTATCAAAATTGTCTCAAAAAGTTATTACGCGAAATTTCTCTAACTTCACGAATATTCTGATTGGTGTGGGCGGAGCCTATGATTCGTATCAAAATTGTCTTAAAAGGTTATTACGCGAAATTTGTACTTGTACGAATGTTTTGGGGATTTTAATTTATTCTGGAAGAACGGGATAAGATAGGAATAAAACATGTACACTTATATTGGGCCTGGACTTGTTCTGTGGGAAAACGTCTTATTTGTTTCCATCGGAAGAGGCTGTTGGTAACAGATTAGGAGACACTCAGGGTATTAGAATGCGAGAAGAAATAACAATAAAATAGAAAGACTGGTCAGCAAAATTTATTCATTCCAGTGGGAATTAAGAATTAAATTTTAAACGGTTTTTCGGAAATTAGTCAAATTGAAAACAAGTTGAATAATTCTCTTTAGTTATTAAAAATAGTATGTTAAGTTATACAATAAATAAGTTTTAAAAGCTGCGGAGTTTGCATCATAAGAAAATTAAATGGTTAGAACTTTAAATATAGTAATCTAAAATGTAATTAATTTAATTTTCCGGTCGACAATATCTATACTCGATCAAATATGCGTTAGATAAATTTAATCCAGAATCCCTAATGACTCTTGAAAAAAATTCACAGATGTAAGGCAATTTCATTAGCCGCACATCAATAATACAGGGAATTAAAATAGGAAATTGAATCGAATTGGCCGATATGAAATCCATTGGAAATGTGTCTAGCAGTGTACAAGATTTACTAAATATTCGTGTAATTAAATTACAAAATTACACAGACGGTGTTTAATCAACAGTTAAAATTATAAAAGTAGGTAATACCGACATTGTAATGTAGCCAGCATAGTATAAATAGTATTTGTTACTAAAGGTCTATCAAGTTCAACAAAAATTTAAAGTATCAAATAATTATGAGCCAAAAAAATAAGAAATTAAGTGAAATGCCAAATTTGAACATTCTGTGAAGTTTAAAATTGATATAAAATATTTTAAATTACTGTACTTTAAATTAATCTCTATTTAATGCACTCACAGAGAGTGTTGTACATAGATAACCATTTTTTTATCTATATAAGATAACAGATAATTCCGAATGCTAGTGACTAATTTACAAGATTTATGCTATTTCTACAGCCCCCAATTTTTCGGTTTTGAAAACAGATTAAAAATGGCAAAATAACGAATACAAAAATCAGCGATACAAAGTTGCGACCGCGCAAGTATAACTTGAAATCAGGCCTTAAGGTTACTTCTGCAAATTAACAACATTTCGAAATGTTTGTCGGATAGTCGATTTCTACGTGGAAGTAGGATTTGGGCGAGCATGCTGAAAAGTCTTTCAATTGGTGCTGACGATGGTTGCGTCGTGTTATATTTAAAGAATATATTTTTAATAGTTGCGTATGCATGTAACATTTTTAGTTATTTTTTTTTTACAATTTAGATAACTATCATCTTGTGAAGTGTTCACATTACGTCTCCTCTTTTCGCACCCCTGTCCCTTGGCAGAAAGCGATTTAAAAAAAAATATCACCAGTGTTGTCCGTTTCGGATTCACTATCTGTAATGGACTGTGAAGCCAAAAAAGTAAATTCATTAAGAGGGGCTTTCACCAACACACAGAAACTTATGCAACTTATATTACTCGCGGGACGGGTAGACGCAAGGGGGTGTGAGTAGGTGGAGCTAGACGATATTAGGTTTCGATCACAGCGCTTCGGTTTTATTCACAGATTCTGTCATAGATAAAGGAATACTATAGATTGGAAACATAATGTATAAAGAATGAGTACTTACGGAACTTCTTTGTTTGGTTGACCTTTTATAATTTAAGTCAACTTTCGCTTGCCCATAACTTATATTATTATACACTCGAATATTATAGGTATATATGACATTTTTTTTTAATTACAAACTGTCACTCTGATTTAAGTCTGGAATAGCCGACCGATTCCGATAGATTTGCGTTTTTGCCAGGACCGGTAAAGATACCGTAAAGTGGGGATAGACGACGCAATAGCTTCGGAAAACACTCGTGTGAAATGTGTGTGACAATGTTTACTATTTAACGTTTTTTATCTTCAAAAATAATTACATAAAGTTTTTTTTTATGTCGTTCATCAAATGTGCAGCTGGCGCGTAGAGGTTGTCTTTTTCTTTTGTGTACCAGCCTTAGTCAGTAGACATTAATCAATGACAAAAATGCATGAATTTTGTCATTATTTCTAAAACACATAACTTTTTTAAGAAAATAAATGAGTACAAAAACTGGTCTTGACATTATAAATTTATGCCTTTTGCATCACTAACCCAAATTTGAGATTCTAAAATTACAAAATAAATTTAAAAAACGCAAAACGGCCATGCCTTAGTTTTCGATAGGTAAACGCTCCTCTCAATGAATATTTCTTTACAGTAATTAACAAGTCTCTCAGGAATCCAATTGGTTTTAAATTCGGGGTGACTCATTGCTGACAAAATGAAAGCTTTACTTTCGGTTGGGTAGGTTTTCATGTCAAACAAGTGTTGAAATCTCCGTTCAATCTCTCTGATTATGGTCACTTTTATTAGAAAATTTTGCATGTTGGAATTAGCTAACGAAATGTTAACGTAGTTATTAACTTATCAATATCACATACATACATACCTACACATGCACTCACTAACATGAAGCATGAGTAAACTACACACTACACTAACTATATTTATTTATAAACACACCTATAAACTTGGACACTTGTGATAAGCTCACAAAATATTAAGGCAGAGGGAGGGAACGAGATAAGGTCTTACAAACGTACTTTCAATTGTAGCTTATATCACATATACTACTTATCTGATATAAATAAACACAAATAGAAACCGTAAGAAGGAAATAAAAATAATTAGCAAAAGAAATTCCAAGAGAACTCACATACGTAGTTTGTAAGCGAAACTTACTCTGTGGATTATCTTTGTGCAATCAAGCAACAAATATCCAGATAGCTTACTATTGCTTCAACAAATACCAAGAATATGTCGTGCGATTGCATTCTTAATTTTAAGACAAAATCTAAGCCATTAATAGTACTGCACCAACTTAGTGATACCACGTGAAGTTGCAGTTAAATTATTAGAAATAGACAAATGCGTAATAATGTAGAAACTTAAATACTATAAGTACTAAATTTGATTATTACTGAAATAATTAACCACAGCATTAACTAAGGAGGTATCAGGATTGAGAGAGAAGTCAAAGAAGGGAAACAACAAGAGATTTACACATCGATAATTAGGTACATAGTTCAACAAATGACACCTTAAGTTACAAAGCATCCCATAAAAAATATAAATATTAAAACAACAAGAGTTAATTACAGGGGTAACCAAAAATAAAGAACAGACAAAATAACTGAAATTTGTTAAATAAACAGATACTCCGTGCAAAAAGTGATTTAACCAAATTAAAGCACATATTAGAAATTAATGAATTTGTTAAATGTAACACAAGATATGATATATAAGATATGATATATAAACTTGCCTACCTTTACCGCGAATGGAAACCCAATCTGATAATTTCTAATTCTAACTTTGGTGGGTTGCCTGCATTAAGTTCAGTATCTACGTTGATATAAGTGATCTATGATAGGGCTTTTAATATTAATAGATTTTTTTTGTAGACTTTATTTTGGTACCTAATTCATGTGTTTAATAGACAATTGTATTTATTTCGCACGTTCTTCCATCCTTGGCTTATTTGTTTAAATAATCTATGCCCTACTAATCAAGAAAGAGTCAAGTATTAATTAAAAGCTCTCAATAATTTGTCCGACATTTCGATAGTCGTCGTATCTTGATCAATTTATCAATAATAATCTAACTGAACATATATAATATTTAATATAAATAAATTAAGAACCAATAATTATTAAACGAAATTTATATAAGTGCGATTATGTGAAGCTAACAGTAAATTATGTTTTAATATTACCTTCATCAAGAGCTATCATACACCAGTAGGTACAATTAAAAAATGATCATTAACTAAAATTAAACAAAGAGGCAACATCGGGAAAATATCGACAATAACCTCGTCTTTAATCACAGAAATGAGAATGAAAAGTATTATTAATTTACAACAACAAAGTAATCAACAAATATAAGTTAATTATTGAACGATTAGGCAAAAAGAAAGCTATTCACGTAAACTTACAAATACAGAATCTTGGAAGGAGATCTCACTTAAATTTACAATGATGCCAAGTCACTTGGATATATACATATTATCTCTAAAAGTGTAATAGAAAGTAAAAGAAAGAGAAAGTGAAAGACTTTGGTATATCACGACTTCAGCATAAATCCATTAATTACGTCACTGTCTATCAAGAGCAAAAGCAAAACGACGGAATCCACCTACACAACCAAGTGAATTCATATTAAGAATACTTCCTCCACGTGTAGATAAATAAATAAACGCGCTATAGATTTTTAAACAATCCCACCCACCAAAAAATTCGGAAACCAAAGAGTAGAAACAACAGGCAATTTTGCAGCACAATAAAAGAATACCCAAAAGACAAAATCACCCATGAGAAACATGACAATAAAATTACAATGTCAAATTTAAAAGCAAATATTAAGTAATAAGATATTAAGTGGGTTTAGATTGTGAAAATAGATATATTACTAACCCATGTGGTGCAAGAGTATTGGATTATGCATCATATCATGATATGCTTATTGATGTATTAATATAGTATCAAAACCCATTTTTCCATGAAAATCCAAAGAATATAATTCGTGCATTTTACGATATCAATTCATCAACTGCCAAGAAGAAAGAGGAAGTTCACCAACAAAAAATTCAAACATTCAAATCAGGAAAAACAAATCAAAAAGCAATTACTATTTTATGATATCAATAAACAAGTAATATTACAATGAATAATTCAAATTAGTATCGAACGGATATACAACCAAAAACATACTGGAGTAAAGAGGAAAACTACATCAATATAACTAAATTTAAGCCTATTCTAAAAACAAAAATTAACAAGTAATAAGAAAATTAAATAAACTTTACCTCACAGTGTAAATATCTATATAAAATTCCCTAAAGAAAAACAATTAAACATGAATTTTTTCAGATAACACTCGTTTTTGAAGAATTTAAAAAAACGTAATATAAAAATGTCAAACAACTATTACTCAAAAAGATGGTCGATACTGATGTGGGTGTATCATAACCAAATATACACATATGTGTTAAATATACATTACTTTGTTAATCATTTCACAGAGAAAACTAAGAAAAGCAAAATAAAACATTATAATGAGAATAATTTAAATATTCCTACGCTTTGAAACAGTTTGTTTGTGTCGTAGTATATGTTTTGAAAATTTCAACAATGAAAAACAATACCTAAAAATTCAATTTCCCAGAGTGGATTTTGTACGGCAATATTTTCAATACAGCATACAAGTAAATACAGTAAACATAAATAAAGGCTGACACACGAAAACAAGAAAACAATGTCGTGAAATAAATATATAAAATCATAACAAGGCATTTTAGAATCAAGTTCAAATGTGAACAGGAATTTACGGTTCAAATATTATTATTTTTGAAATTTATATTATTCAAATATACAGGTTTATATAAGTTCAAAATTATTTCAATCATAAATTCTTTCATTTTATTTCATATTCCATATTTTTAATATATTTATAATATTTACAAGAACTAAGTCCGCTTTTACATAATTTCGTTAAATAATGAATTAGGTCATTTATTAAATTGGTTTCGTTATATTAATAGTATTTTAGCGCTGCTGTTTGTTTTCTGTCACTGAATTCGATTGATTACAAATATATATAATTATTTGCCTAAATTTCACATTGAATTGCTTTTACAATAATTGACATACCTCGGTGCAAACAAATTTCAAATTATTTTATGTATTAAAATTTAGTTTAGGCACTGACACATTAAAATTACGTGCTATAAATATCAGCATTAGAAAATATGTGCCTATTAGTACTCTGTAAAAAATAGAGAATATTAATTATTCTTAATTTATACATAAATGTAATTTCCAATTATTAGTTTCGAGTACGTAAATTGATATAATTGATACTCAGACATGTATATATAAAATTAACATGTGAAACATGTGGTACTGGAATCGCTTATAAACATAGAAGTTTTATGATAGAGGGTAGATAAAATCAGTATAATAAGATGTAATTAAAATGACTACATTCACAACAATTCGATTATTTCTAGTCTTCCTTTTCAATAAACAAATAAGTAAATAAATAGATAAATAAAAGTTTTATACCACAGTTCGAATGTACGAGCCAAAAAACGTAATTTAATTTTTTTAGAAAAGAATTAATCTTACAAAAATCTTAAACAAATACTTTAAAATTAAACCAATTTATAATTATTTGACAATTTCTTTTACTTTTTTTTCTTTTAGTTTGATGTACTTTCTATTTCCCTTTTCACATGTATTTCAGACTTAATTTATACTATTTGAAATTATCAACATACTTATTCATATGTTTTATTCCATTTGATTCAATAAAATTTCATTTATAACTTGACGATATATATCTTATCGAAGTGAAAACTATTTTTTTAATGTATTAAGGCTAACTAAACTTCTAATATCGCAACATATTGATATCATGTTACGAGTCATTGAGGTTCATTATTTTTCTAGTATAACATCAAAAAGAGCGTTTAAGGTGGAAATAAAAAATTCAATTTTTGCTTTCGAAAGAAGCATGAATATCTTCAAAATTTACTACATTTACAATCTAAACCATATACGAGCACCTATGTATTAAATATAAAAGTTAAACTTATGTTATTATGCCTCGATAATTATTATATTATTATATGTATTCGTTGTTTCTACGCTATTTGTATCTATACAGGCTGATTCAAATTAAGTGCGCACCATTGCTAATTATTTATTCTAGAAAGATAGTTAAATTAGCAAGTAGTAGTGTTTTTAAGGTTAATTAATATGCAGTTCAGGAATAAACAATTGAATAACGTATTTCCGGGAAACGTTAAAAAAATATTTTTTTTAATAGAACACCCTATATATTTTTAAAATTATTGATTAATAATTTAATTTGTGATACAAAAGTTCCTATGCACTATTGTCTTAAAATGAATAATAAAGAAGTTATACAAATTAACTGCGCAACATTGCTATCTCCGTTATTAAAGTTGAAGCGTCTTTTTATGCTACCTAATATGTAGTTCTTGAATAAACGATAGTAAAGGAGTTATTATGGATTGCTGTTGATGTTAGTGGTGATGTTCTTATCTACCCTATAAAAGGAGTAGTAGACTTCTTTCACTTTAAACCAACAAAAGAAAAACAGTATGCTATTGAACATTGTCAGCAACGTAGTGAATATACATCTTTTGCATGAATTTTTTCGCATAATAGTAGTTCTGCATTTTACTTTGCGTCGTGTACTTTTGTTCTATTTTTCCACATTTACGTTGTTTAGTGTTAGATATCTGACTATGGTGTTTTCTCAATTGAAAAAATGCGATGTGTTGGAAGCATACATCGTGTCCAGTAAAAATTCAAAAAGAACTATCGAACATTATGCTGAATGATATCCTTTACGACAGCAGCCAGATGGACGTTACTTTCTAAAAGTATACAGTCAGTTTATATGACTGATTACTTATTTAAAAAGAAAAGAACTAAGAAAAATATCATCCTCGATGAAGAACTAGAAACTACGGTGTTAGCATATTTAAAAGTTCATCGTGAATTTTCTATTAGAGATGCTACCATAGAATTGGGTTTAAGTTATTCATCAATCCAAAGAATTTTGAAAAAGCATAAGTATATCCCATATTAATTCCAGAGATTAAGCTTCTATCAATGGTGCGTAAATTTTTACAACGACAATTTAAACGGAGCACAATGTATTTTATGGTGTGATGAAATGAATTTTTCAAATAAAGGCATGTTTAATAGGAAGAACAGTCACTACTAGCCCCAAGAAAATTTACTAATAGTGCGTCCATATACTGCACAAGTTCGGTTTGGTTTTAATGTTTGCGGATTAATAAATTTGATAGTCGGTAGTCGGTCCAGTGTTCTATAACGGTATGTTGACAGTAGAAAGATATCTGGAATTTCGTCGTAACGTTTTGATGGATTTTCTTGAAGACGCCATTTATATGATCCGCCAAATTTTATACTTTCAACAGTACAGGACGGTGCTCCTGCACACCACTGTCACCTACTACAAAACTATCTCAACGCTACCTTTGCCAATAAATGGATTGGTACTAATGGTCACATTTGATGGCCAGCACAATTGCAGAACAAGTTCTGAACTAATAATAACGGAGATAGCAATGGTGCGCACTTAATTTGTATAACTTCTTTATTATCTGTTTTAAGACAATAGTGCATAGGAACTTTTGTATCACAAACTAAATTATTAATCAATATTTTTAAAAATATATAGGGTGTTTAAAAAATATCAATGTTTATCGGAAATGCGTTATTCAATTGTTTATTCATGAACTGTATATTAATCAACATTAAAAACACTACAACTTTGCTCATTTAACCTGCTTTCTAGAATTAATAATAACGGAGCTAGCAATGGTGCGCACTTCATTTGAATCAGCCTGTATACTGTACTTAATGCTATAGTGGAATTGTTTTGTAGGACCCCTTGCAATACGTGTTTCGCTCGTAATTAAATTTTCGTGATGATTTTATTATTAGGACGAAAATTTTTATTTTCAGTTTGTATCGTCTGAATCATCATCAGTTAGTAAGGTTTATAGAACATTTTCTAATTTAAAATTCATTTTATTTCGAAATATTCACTCAAGTAGTAAATAACTTATCTAATTTAATCAACTGTTTTATAATCACCAATCAGGAAATGTATAAAACGCATGGGTAATGTTGCTGTGTCTAGTGTAGTACAATAAACTACAAGAAAGCATTAAATTGCGGGTAGAGCACAAATGTTTTATGTGGTTGCAACCAACAAAGTTAATCTAAACATAATACTAGTTAAAGTTTGAATTCTAATTAATGTTAATGCATTTTTTTTTATTTATGAAAATAAGAAAATATTGAGCAAAATGTGTTCCATTGCTAAAATATTTGAAAAAAGAAGCGTTAATTGCCATTTTGTGCACGCTCATTATTTATTCTAGATAAATTCATACAATTTCTATTTTACCGTAGATTACTCACATGCTTGCATTTATTTAATGCTAATAGAGTATTAATTTATTCAGGAAGCATAAAAAAATACGATGACTGATCACAAATATTATGCCACAACTGTAAGTAAATGAAACTAGAGCCACATACAATTGCAAAAGAGATTTTTCTTAATTTATAAATATATTTTCGAGCAAAATAGAATAAAAGATTATACAGTGTCGTGGTATGAAGGCAAAATTTCCTCTACTCTTTTCTATCTTGAGTTAACAAACATTCCCATTCTCTCCAGTTCTTATTTCTCATTTACAATATTTTTTCGCTCATTGGATTGCACGTTCTAGTGGAATGCCGTTTTTTTCTTGTCATGTACGAAATAATCGAATTAATGTCTTTGAGGTTAATATATGCAATACGGAAATTTACATTTGCTGTCTATGTCAAAATAAAGTAAAATGATCTGGATACGCGGCTTGTGGTTTGTACGGTGATTTGAATATTATTATACGGAAGTTGTCGTTTATTACGCGGTCCTGTAATAAAACGAGGATATTGCACATATATTAATTACGGGTTTTTAACGGGAGCGGATCACGGTGTCAGAACCTGATCGAGGTATGGGGGGTGGTTACGGCTTACTTGTTTACGGTTTCTTAACCTGAACTATATCATGATCACGGTGTCCAAAATCTGACCGAGGAGATCACACACCTTAGTTTGATCTTTATGCTAGGGTATCGTAAAGGAATGTCTACAGGGTATCAGAACCTGAAGACGAATGTCTTATTTTAACGTATTAAATGCGGCTTTATATATCTTCTGGTCGTGCTACGTACACACACAAAAACCAGTTTAATACATTGAAATTTGCACACGAAACATGAAGCTAAAGATCACGCGAAGAATAAGCGTGACGTAGGCAGCAGGTATTTTTTCATATACAAATAATAAATTTCTATGTAATCATTAACTAAACTATTAAAAACTAAAGTCATATACACACAGGAAAGTTCATTTAGCTTAGCAAAATATTAAAGATTTGTATAAAATGTCAGCCATATATAATTAATAGAATAATTAGATATGAATTTAAAATGAAATTTTACAACATTAATGAAGGGACTTTCTATTTAAGGTATAGTATAGCTTCTTTGCACTGTTTATTCTATTAGTTATTTCCAGTTCCAAACTATTTTCGTCGTTTATTATTGCCGCGAGATAAGAACATATCCACCGCTCCTTTTTTGTGCGTAAACTCATTTCCGTTTTCATATAAACCTGTTGGTATTATTTCTCTCACTCTCTATTCTAGCATAATTTGATATGCTTTATTGCCTACACCTAGTAACAAAACGCTCTGTAGTTAGTACATTTTTACTACCGCCTTCCTTCATGATTGATAGTATTTTCACAATCATCCAATCTTCTGGTATTGTGCTAGTTTAATGTATTGTTTATTACTTTGTGGAAGAATTCCTTTCCGCTATTTTCCATATAATACAATGGTTTTCTTCTTAATATTATGAAATGCGCATTACCACTTTCAGTTTTCATTTAGCTAATTCTACTTCTGCAATTGTAATTTCAGTGTTACGTATCTTGGATATAGTCATTCGTTTCTTTGCTAATGCTATCTACATCCGGTACCACCTTCACCTCTGTTTTAGAATATTCCCAACATCTTTCGATTATATCATTTGATGTAAATAAATGAACATTAATTTCTATCCTTTATGGAGTATTCTTTTCTACAATTTCTGATATGTTTTAATGTTCTGTATACTGTTTCCTACGCTCTTTCTCCCAGATTTTTCGTTTGCGTCAAAGATAATTCTTTCACTAACTTTCTTTGTTATTTATATCTGTTATGTTTTTCTTTTTATTTATCATTCGTACATTTTCCACACTTTTTACTTTCTTATACGTAGTATAAGGAAGTATTGTGATGATGAAAATTTTCGACCTCATTTTTTCTTATATTTTACTCATAATTTATTTTCTTTATACTACCCAAGAGTACTTCAAAAATTGTGTTTTTTGTTTTTTTGCCGCTACTTTCGGCGGACTTAATAATTATTTCTTTTAATGGGGTGCAAAAAATTACTACATTTTTAACATTTTTGAAATCTATTTTCATTAATTTCTCCTCTATTTCTCTATCATATCGAAAATAATTTGCACATTTATAACGCCTTATTACATTTAAGTATTCGTATATATCGCGTATCTTCCATACTATATGACTTTCTTCTTTCTTTAATATTTTTTCCAAATACATCAGACAATCAATTATTATGTTACCATAATTGATTTTACGTTTGTTGATATACTACCTATTTATCTTTAGTTTTTTCTTCATATCACTATCTAGTCTTTCTATGTAATTCTGATTTACAATTGCGCATATAATATCCTCCGGCTGTATGTCAATGTATTCTTATTCATTCGTACTACAATAATCTGTCGATATTTTAGCGTAGGCTATAATACTTGATATTTATTTCCCATTCTTTTTTTAGTTGTTTTTGAAGTGTAAACTTCTTTGGGCGCGTTGCGTTGATTGTGGGCACTGAACAAGACTGAGCCGTCATGCTAGGCTATGTAACGCTCGTTCGGGTAAAGTCGGCTCGAGTCGATTAAGGGAACGAGAGAAATATATCATATAGAGGTATTTAATTTCAATTAAATACCTCTATATGAAATTTAAATGAATAAATAAATTCATTTCCCCGAGCAGATTCGATCCCGAGCCGCACATGTGAGAAGCCGGCACGGTAGCATCGGACCAGCGTGGAACTCGTAAGCGAGTATTCATATTGTCTATTTATATATATAGTATGAAATAATTACTACTTTAATAAAAGTAGAATTTTGGGCTGGATAGTTGATTCAAACTCAATTGTTGGCTAAATAACGTTTCGGAAATATATTTATTTCTTCATCAGGTCTACAAAATAAGTTAAGTAAACTATTAATTATCTTACAATTGCCACACTAGGACATAAAATATATGGGTTTGACAAACATTAAAAATATAACATGATATGACAGTGACTAATAAGTATAAATGTCAAGATGACATATAAAGAATTGTAAAAAGAAATTTTACAAAGCACACGTCAGGTTTCAAAGCTCAGATATATCACACTGTTAAATTTATATGTGTCTTATTTAAAAAACAATATTTTATATACCTATAATATTTGAAAAACTAAAAGTGGTAATCATGTACCACTTTTCCACGACATCTACTAGTGAATTTGCCAGTGAATGTGCAGTTTCCACCAGAAAAGGCGCGTTTAATTTTAAAACGAAATAAACACAAACTGTTTCAATACAGTGTGAGTAATACATTTTATGCCGAAGATCAATAAGGAAGACTGTTTATTGCTCGATGGTTTTTGGAAGAAACAAACAATAATTCACATTTTTCGTAAACATTACTTTATACAGACCAAACAAAATTTACCAGTAATGGAGTATTTAATAGAAAAATAATGCTGGTCTCAAGATGATTCTCACTTTACTGTGAGAAGGAGAGATCAACGTGTTTTTTCTGTAAAAGTGTTGTGTGGAATTTATGATATGAAAATATTTGGACCATATTTTTACGACAACAATTTGAATGGAGAAATGTATTCACTCTTTTTGCGTAACAATCTAGAAAATATGCTAGATAAACTACCACTAAATTTAATTCAAAACTTCAGATACCTTCAACATGATGGTGCACCTGCTCATAATAATCGAAACGTTCCTGAATATCTTACAGAAGGTGTTCTTAACTGAATAGGTAATGCGCTGACCGGCTTCTGGCTAGCAAGATTACCGAATATTAGGCAACTAGATTTTTTCTATGTGGTGCAATAAAAAATAAAGTGTTTAAGAACAAACCCAACAACGTTGAAGAATTAAAGTGAATATTATAGCAGTCATAAGTAGCATCCGCCCACAGACTCTGCTAATGATTCATTCCGAAATGGTGAGAAGGTGTGACATGCTCACCTGGAATAACGGGGGTCACTTTGAGCATTTACTGAAATAACTTTAGCTACTCTCTTCTTATTAGTTGGCTTATTTCCTCAGCTTTAGTTACGTTACTATTATTACCTCTTTCTTTTTCTTAATAAATATGCCATAATATAATCAAATTATTTTTTGTATTCCATTAATGGTTCTTTCTTCATATTTTTTTTTCCATATTAAGAGGCCTCTGTACAGTTCAACAGCATATGCATTTACATGTAAATGAGCGCCAAAATATCTCATTATCCAACGAACCTGAACAAATTGTATTGTAAGATTTCGAATATATACATTATTAGGTACAATTCACCCGGAGCTTTTTTTAATATTCAGTTTCGTTTAATGACAATTAGATATCAAAGTGGAACGGTAATCAGCATAATCAATGTCCCATTTGAGTCTCCTTTACCACCTTATAAATAATTCAAAACAAATTTGCTCCGGTCAGATTATAGATTTATAAATGAACAACAAAAACATTTACATAGATGAATAAAAAATAATATGATTACCCCGTTTTTTTGGCGCTCTTGAAATGTGAATTTTGTCACTGTACCGTGGCGCCTTCTGCCGGGCATTTGTACAATATGTAGAGAAATGAGATGGATGTAGATCGTGCGTACTTCTTCTGTACAGATCGTCAGAAATTGTACCAGATTGGTAGACGTTCAAAAGAGTAATTTACGACCTAGCAAAAAATTACTCTCGATTTCGTGTTCGGACTGTTATAAAAAGATTTGAAGTAAACCTGAAATTGCTCCGAAAGGATATCTTTTATTTTAAAAATTTAACTAGAATACTTTTCGTATTATGGTAAATAAAGAACAGACAGAAATAGGACTTATTATTTTACAGATGTAGTTACATAAAAATAATGAATAAACATTAAACTTTAAATAATTTATACCGGGTGTCTGTTTAAGCTCGGCCACCGGCCATATCTCGGCAACCGTTTATCATAAAACCTCGTGGAAAAAATCTTGATAGTAAAATGGACGACGGAAATTACAACTAAAATATGTTTAAGTTTCCAAAATGATCGCAAGGGGGCGCAATTTTCAAGATAAATTAAAAATTCCATAATTTTTCATTAAATTCTAGATTAAGATAGATTGAAAACTTTTCTAGCAACATTTTTAGACGTTTTTATACAACTTTCATTTGAAACTTCTTGATCTAATTCCCATACGAAGGGAAGAGGGGAGGGGGGTATGTCTGCATTCAAAAGTCGGTATAATTTTGGTTTGCACAAACGGATTTTAATGTTTCTGGGCTCATTAGATAGAGAATCTTACAAAGAATTGAAGGACATGTAGCACGAAATTACGTGGTTGTCAAAGAAAATAACAGGGGGCGCTGTTCTCAATGTATGTATATTACTTGTTTTTTCTTTAAAATTTTAAATAGAATGGTATATTTATAATATAGTAATATTGACGCACACAAAAAACTGAAGAGAATGATGAAAACCGGAAGTTGCTACCTTTTTTCTTGACGAAGATATAGTCATACGAAGACAATCCAAAAAAAAATAAACAATTTTTAATATAAATTTAATTATTTATTGTGAGAAATAACTTTATTTTAATTTTAAGTGACACTAGACAGTGTATAGTTCGCTTTCACTTGAATTTTCATCATAGCCTTCCATAAATGTATTTATTTCAATCTTCTCACCGATTTTTTAATTCTTGCATATGTTACATTAGATTCTCCTCTTAAATGTTTTCAAATTCTCTAGCTATTTTTAAAATTCATGTCTTACCTGTTTAGACATTAAAATAAAATATTAATAATAATAATAATAATAATAATAATAATAATATATCTTTATCACCCAACTGATATAGGTAGATCTAATTACAGGAAAACAGCAAAAATAATTTCCATAACTCATGAACTAAGTAGACAATAACGAGAGAAAAAAAATATAATATAATGCATTAGTTATAATCAAATCATTTACTCATTAGTAACGAAAGGGTACACAAATTGATATTATATACCTAAACATAAATAAGAAAATATATTGACCAAGTAATATAAAGAAAAAGAAAATATATTTAAATCAGAAAGTACAAAAAAATAACAAGAAAAAACTTCAACTTAACAAATGTTCAAAGTGTTCACCTTCATTTTCAATACCTGTTTACTTGCCGATTATTAGAGAGCCGAGTTACTTCCATTTCGGAGGCAGCAATTGTTGTACTCGGTTTTTTGTGATAAACTATGTCTTTTATTCTGCCCCATAAATAAACATCAAGAACAACTGGCAAGGTGAATAAAAACTAAATAATGTCTTCTTTCGGGATAATTTAGGGAATATTTTCCCGAAGCAAGAATGCATTTTCAAAGCATTGAAAATACATTCTGATCATGTCATAAGCTTCAACGTTAGAATACGACATTTTACAAACTTAATAATCATGTGCAGGTGTCCAAAAAGGCTTAATTTGCTAAATATGTACAAAAAGTTTAACTACAAGTGACACTAATAGCTTTGCATTTCGATTTTCATGGCCTACCTTGGAAATCTCATCATAATGTAATTTAGTATCACTGTGTATGCCATGTTGTATGTTGAAAATTTTAAAAAAAAGCAAACTACACTGTTCACTATTATTATTTTATTTCAATGTTGGAAAGGATAAGAAATGATATTTAAAAAATAATAGCTAGAGTATTTAAAAACATTTAAAAGGAGAATCTAACGTAACATATGCAATGAATTAAAAATCGATAAAAAGATTGAAATAAATACATTTAGCGAAGAGTATGACGAAATTTCAAGTAAAAACGTACTATACAGTGTCTAGAGACCCTATTAAAATAGAAATAAAATTATTACTCCCAATAAATAAATAAATTTATATTTAAAGAGTTTTATTTTTCTGGATTGTCTTCGTATGACTATATCTTCGTCAACAGAAAAGGTAGCAACAAGAAATATACATACATTGAGAACAGCGCCCCCTGTTATTTTCTTTGACAAGCTCGTAATTTCGTGCTACATATCCATCAATTCTTTGTAAAATTATCTATTTAATGAGCCCAGAAACATTAAAATCCGTTGGGGCAAACCAAAGTTATACCTACTTTTGTGCGCAGACATACCCACCTCCACTCTCCCTTTCGTATGGGAGTTAGATCAAAAAGTTTCAAATGAAAGTTGTATAAAAATGTCTAAAAATTTTGCTAGTAAATTTTTTAATCTATCTTAATCTAGAATTTAATGAAAAATTATCGAATTTTTAATTCATCTTGAGAATTGCGCCCCCCTGCAATCATTTTGGAAACTTACAAATATTTTTGTTGTAATTCCCGTCATCCATTCTACTATCAAGATTTTTTCCGCGAGGTTGGACAATAAACGGTTGCTGAGATATGGCCGGTGGCCGAGCTTAAACAGGCACCCGGTATATAAAAATAAAACAATGAAATTCGTTTCAATACATGATATTATAGTACAGTCATTCTGTATTTTTTTTTGAGAAAAAATATGCGAGACTATTTTATATGATAAATCGTTAGTGGGGCATGCGACGACTCTAAAACCAAAAAGTTGGAACCCCCCCCCCCCTTCCTTGTGGGTTTTTGGTAATCCCAAAAAGTTTTTGAATGGGTTTTCCGCGTAAATGGTTGGTCGAACAAAAAATTTTTTAACAAAAATTGTAGAGGACAATATTATCTACAAATTATCTAATGTACTCGCTGCGCTGCAGCCAAAAGCGGAAAAAGCAGAGGGCGCCAAAATTTTCAAAAATGGATTTTTACTATTTTTCGGCGCGAAAAATTTTTTTTAGCGTTTGATCAAATGTAAAGTTGCAGAGAATGCCTTAATTTGTCTGAAGGGAAGTAGAGAGACGATCGTTCCTACGTTAGAACGTATATTTTCTGGCTCTTTGAAAATGAGCGTTTGCTTCATTTGCGAAAAAAAAATCGGTGACGATGAATTCTATGCGTTGAAGCCGCGGGACAGGTCATCTTCATGGCATTGTACGATGGTGCCACTTACAAGTACACACTGTCTCAACTTCGGTTCAAGGAATTCACGCAATCCGCGACCAAGAGCAAAGTGAACCTCCTTTATTTACCGCCTTCGCCCGATGTATTGGTTTAGCAATGGATTTCTTGGATTGGGGACTTCTCGAACGTTGTTTCCATGGAATATGTGTTTCGATCCAAGAATTAGCGAGACATGGATGCGTTTCTACCTACTTTGGGTCTTCTCGGGAAGCCGTACGCTTCAAAATAATTTCTTGTATAGATACGAAGTGCTGGTATACTTGTGTGGGCGAGTGTTCCGTAATCCAAAAAATTCTTAATTACTCACTCTGCGACATATTCCGGAAAGTTGAAAAATTCTTAATAATACACGCACATGTCGTTTTAGTTTCACTTTTGGATGTGTGAAGTTAGACCCCTTTTTCGAAAATCGGAATTCTGACGGTTGTTCCAGGTTTTTCTAGGTTTATTCTCAATGTTTCCAAAGTATTTCAAAAAAATAAATTATAATAGGCCGAGAAAATGGCAAAAACAATGTTTTGCCAGCGCCCCTTTTTTCGAAAATCGAAATTCTGACGGTTGTTCTAGGTTATCCTGGGTTTGTTTTAGGTTGTTCCAAAGTATTTCAAATAAAAAATCATAGTTGGCTGAGTTAATAGGAAAAAAACGATATTCTTACAGCCCCCCTTTTTGCGAAAATTGAATTCTGACGGTTGTTTCATGTAGTTGTAAATTTGTTCTAAACATTTTTCTAATGCTCTAAACCGTATCTCTTATAGGTATATCAAATGATATTGCAAAAAAAAAGACGAAATCCAAAAGTGAGAAGTTAGCCCCCTTTTTTCGAAAATCTAAATTCTGACAGTCGTATCAGGTTGTTCTAGGTTTGTTCTAAATTGATCCAACGTATTTAAAAAAAAAGTGGAAATTGGTCAAAATAATAGGAAAAAACGATTTTGCAAGGGGCGGAATGACTTGCACTTGTCGCACATTACAGTATTCAAGGAAGTTTTTGTAGAATGCAGTTGAATAACAATACTCTATTGTGATTTATAATAAACGTCTAATATAAGCAGGAAATATTAAATATATATTTTCTCAAGTAATATAATAATGTTCTGTTGTTACAAAATGATATTGTTACCAAATACTGATAAATATTACAAAGAGAATATCAAAACTGGCTTGAGATAATAGAAAAAATCGATATTTTTTCAGTCCCATTTTTTTTTAAATCGAAATTCTGGCGGTTCCAAATTAAAGTCATAATCGCCCCATATAAATAAAATTAAAATCGAACAAAATCCGGTTATTTTATTTTGTGAATAAGCCTAGCTACTTTTTCTTTTCAGGTTTTTTTTTCTGTGAAGACGACACGTGTGTCGACATTTTTACGGCTTACGGAACAAAAATACAACTATATCGGGTAGACTCTGTCGCTCCTTTCGCTTTCTGCACATCAGCTTCGTAATGGATTTGTCTATACGTCCTAGCATGCTGCACTATTTAGAAGAAAATGCGTTCTCTCTACGCACGATTCGTAGGAGCGTACAGATGCCTCTTAAAATAGTTTTTGAAAGCTTACTTTGTAACGAAGTTCCTCGTTAATTGTACAAATTAACATTTTTTAAGTCCATATTTAATTTATTTGTCAATATTAAATTAAATGTATGTGTGTTATTTTGTTCAAATATTGTATAAAGTGATTTGGACGGACCTGTATATATATTCATTTGTAATAATAATTCATGTTATTTGCTTATTTTCAATGGAAAAATACCGAATGTGTACGTCATGCTCAAAGTCGCGGTTAATGTCCGAGTCGTGCGCAAATTGTTATGTTTTGAACAAGTTTTTACCTACAGACGTAGGGGGGTTTTCAGATATATAAAGGCCCCATCAAGTGGGTCTCGTTCATTTATTTCTCCTATCCATCCGCTACCTGTACCTCTCTATTCAGCCTTGATGGCGTGAAAGAGTCTGGTTCAAATCCTTGGAAACGCACTACTTTCAGGTCTTTAGTACCGTGAAATGGTCGTTTCAAAAAATCCGCTAAATCCGTCCGAGAGTGTCTCTTTCACTCAGACCAGGAGTCGTGGGGAAGGTGCCACTTTACCGCTACAACCAGTATTCCCGTCTAAGTCAGACTATAAATGTCGTGACTATATTTCCGCATTTAATAATTATTCTTTGTTTCAGAGATGTTAAATTTCCAATATTATGTGTAAACGCGCCGTAAATTCAAATAGATTATTCGCGCTTCTGAACCGCAATAAATATAGATATATTAGCATTTCACCGTGTAGCTATTGGATAGATGTCCAAACCCGTACCGCTTTAATAATTTAATTCACGATAAACTTGTAAAGATTCTTTCTGCGAGCATGACATAACACGGAAATAATTTGTAGAACAATTTAAATTAATCTGAGTATGCATTTTATCTCAAATTAACCGACACGTATCATATTTTCATGTATAATTTTGTTTATATAGATAAAATGCACTGGGATTCGTAAATAATAGTTCAGGGGCTAAAGATGTATATATGTTCAAACTTAGTTTTAATCACGACATAAAGAGGTCATTGATGGTAATTTATTTTGTATTTGATTGTGCCGATATTAAGCAAGTCTGTTTATGTATATAAAATTGTAAATTGTAGATAGTAATAAACAAAAATTGTGTATTAATTGTTTTAATATGGTTTTAGTAAAAATAAAGGCTAATTATTCTATTTTTTCAAATAAGTTTCTACACGTGTTTCTTTTCTTTTACCGTTTAACAATGAGATAGGGAATGTAGTATTTTTAAGGAGCAATAAGATACATTAAAACAATAAGAAGTACTCACGTTTTTCTCCACTGTGCTAGTTGTAGAGCTTTTGGTCTTTTGTCTCTAAAACACAACACTTCAACCGCCATATTTATATTTATAAACAAAGCCGACTGTACGAGTTAACGTTGATGTCACACCGATAAGACGTTTAGCGATTCGCAACAGTGATGCCTGAGTATATAGGCAACCAGAAGTGCTGTGTATTTTGGTGGCATACAGAAGACATATCTTATGCCGGTTCGCTTGCTCTGGTGTTACATAAGCAAGTGGCACCATGTTATAAGCAAAGCAAACGAGCCAGGTTATAACTTGCCCATTATTCCTTAAAAATTAACCGTAATTGCTATAATAATTTTTTTAAAAAGAATACAAGCTAACCTTATAAACAGGTTAGGTATAACCTCACAAGCTATTTTCGAGATATTTAACTATTTTTGAAAATGTAGATCAAAATTTAAGAGGTCTTATATGTCTTATATATTTGAGCAAATTATTTTAAATTGTATTTATTGTTTACTCAAAACATCAGACATTAAAATAGGTTAAAGTTGATATCTCAAAATTATACAGGGTGTTTAAAAACAAAATTTTTGTTTTGATTAGAATTAAAGACAAATAACTTTCTTATTTTAAATTGAAAGTAGTATCTAAATATGGTAATAAATACAGCGCTTATTACCATATTTAGATAAGATAAGGTGGGGTAACATTGACATCTTTTCACAATTTATTTTTTTAAATTCTTATAAGTCACGACTAGACAACGAAATTTCTGCAACAAACAATATACATCAATGTTGGTTTCTGCGTAATATTTATTTGAACGAGTTTTTGCGCGTTTTCTCAAAAAACAATATTTACCAAACAATGTAAAGTGTCAATGTTAACCAACGATGGTCAAACATTGACACCCCATCTAACTTCGTACAGTGTCATTTTTAGGCGCATTTAGGGTATGTATGACATGCGAAAGGCTATGATCTTCAAAATGTTTTTGATAATTTTATTGCAAAATTGTTAAAAAAAAAAATAATCTGCATGCAAATAAATTTTTACAGGTTTAATAAAGAATTAGAAGTTTTTTAATCTCAGAAGACAATAAATTTATATTAAAATTGTGCAATCCCCTGCGAATGATCGGGGTTGGAAGAATCTTGAGAATATCTTCTTCTAAAACTAGTGTCTTGTCACGGACATCCGGGTACACAAAATAGATGTTGCGTCTCCTCTAGAAATTAATAGTAGATTTAGTGCATTCAATGCTTTGAACTTATCCGATATAATACTCCAGATCTTCGTCTTTTTCTGCACTACCTTTCCGACTTCAAATTTAACGGGAACCCAAGAACCTACTTCCACAGTATCGTCGCCTGTTCCCATGGTGGATTCCATGGCATTAGAGTCAATCTCGTCAGATATGCCAGTCAAAATCAATAATTAGTTTTAAACTACTTGTTTCAAGCTTCCTTTGAAGTTCATTGCGAAATCTTTTCGGTAATTTTTTCTTTGTATCTCGTCTCGCTTGATCAAGGATCATTCTTTGTTGAACTGCTTCACTTGTCAGACTTTCTGCAAATTTACGTCGCACCCTGTTTGTTTTACGCGTTTCATTAGTGATTTCTTTCAGTTGTTAAAACAGACATAAAAGAAGTTCTAACTTCTTAATGCCTATATTTCCGACCCTTTTTTGACGCTCCATTTATTAATTTTAACACTATATATTGCGCTTTCCACGCTATTTTTACTATAGTATTTATAGCGTCTTCAGCCTGAATTTTGCTTAGCTCGAGGCATGGCGTAAGCAATTTGTCTCAAATAGTGTAATTATTGAATTCTATAAAAAAAAAAACAATGACACATTTTTAGGGGGAAACATTGACACCCTGTCAAAGTTAACCTCAAATATCTTTTCAGTTTTTCAATTTAAGTGATACACATACAAAATTGACAGATAATATTAGTAATATGTTACAACATCAATTTACCTTAGATTTAAACCCTAAAAGCTGAAGTTTTTTTATTCAAACAAAAGTGTTTTACATGGTGACTACTACCTCACGCTGTAATCTTTGTTTTGAAGTTTATAAAAACCTATAATAAATTTTCATTGGTTGACTTCGCAGATATTTCTTGGTGAAACATTTTGTAATAACTTAATTAATTATTCGAAAATAAACGCTTGGCTCAGTTTCACAACTTCTTTATGACAATAACAACATAAAAGCCATAACAAAGAAGTTAGACGATAACAATCTAATAATAACTAAAGCAGACAAAGGTAATACAGTCATAATATTAGAAAGAACTAAATATAATGAGAAAATGTATGAAATATTAAACACTAACGAATTTAAATAACTAAAAAATGACCCAACTAAAAATTACCAAACAAAAATAAAAAAGCTAATAAATAATAATACTAATTTAAAGAACAAGAACTTAACCATAATTAATCCTAGTACCCCCAGACTATAAGGCCAACCGAAACTACATAAAGATAATAACCCTTTGAGACCTGTAGTATCATATGTAAATGCCCCCACATACAAACTATGTAAATAGCTAAGTCAAATACTACCGGAAAAAATCAATTTCAAGTCACAATATTCAATAAAAAACACGATCACCTTAACAAATAAATTAAATGACATTAAGTTACCAGATAATGCTAAATTAGTATCGTTCGATATTAAAAACCTCTTTACTTCTATCCCAATCCATGAAATAAGTAACTTAATTAGCTACCAGATTAACAAAACCGATTTAGAGGATACTGAGAAATCCGAAATATTAGAAACATTAAAGTTATGTTTGCAACAGAATTATTTTAAATTTAATAATAAAATTTACACTCAGATAGATGGTTTACCTATGGGAAATCCACTCAGCCCATTGTTAGATAATGTATACATAGACCACCTAGAACGAGAACTATTTAAGATGAATAATACCGTTACAAAACAAATACACTATTGGCCTAGGTATGTCGATGACATTTTTTGTATTTGGAAGGGTACAGATAGACAATTAACAGAATTCCTAAAACTACTTAATACTCTAAACCCCAAAATACAGTTTACTATAGAAAGGGAACACAATAATACATTAAACTTTCTAGATATTACAATACACAAAAAAGACAACAAGTTATTATTTACAATATATAGAAAACCAACATTTTCGGACAACAGATTTACACGCTAACGCAAATCAATCACAAAAAATTAAAATGTCAACTTTCCATAGCTACATACACAGATCAATGAACATACCACTGAATAAGGAAGCTTTTACCAATGAAATCAACACAATTAAAATAATAGCAAAAAATAATGGCTACAGCCCAAATATCATTGATAATTATAATTTACTAAAATATAAAGAAAGAAAATCACTCCAAAAATTGTTATACCCGGAAATAAAAGATGTAGATAAACCTAGGTGGCATGTAATCACTTATATCCCTCCCATAACACAGAAAATAAACAAATTACTAAAGAAACTAAATATTAACATAGTGTGGATAAATAAAGTAAATCTGGGTACATTGTTGAATAATGCTAAAGATAAAATGGATAACTTAGATAAATCAGGAGTATATTCCATAAAATGCCAGGATTGTGAAGCCATTTACATTGGACAAAGTGGCAGATGTATTAATACACGTGTAACAGAACATATTAGAGATATAAAATATAGTGTTAAACACACTGGATTTGCAGAACATTGTATAGAGAACAACCAGGTACCAGATGTAAATAGCTGTAACCTCATTCATAATGTAGTAAAAAGTAAAAAGTTAAATATATTAGAGATTTTTGAAATTAAAAAAGCCCAAAAACAAAATCGAGTTATCACAAACACACAATTAGAATTTGTAAATACCCCCTTTATCGATGTAATTTTAAATATCAATTACCCATATCCTCCCACCCCATAATGAACACAGGTATATAAATTAACCCTTAAGTAGAATAAGTTTAGTTCGAGATAACTCTTTGATAATGGCCTCATAGCCGAAACAATTGTTGGTATATCTAATAATATATATATATATATATATAATAATTAATTGAGCTATAATAAATGTTTATAAACTTTTTGCATCACACCACTGGTTGGCGAAACTTATCTATAATTTATGATAAACTTTCATAAGCGTAATTTTAATTTGTCGGGGAGCTAGAAGGGATATTTGAAAATGTGTCAATGTTTCCCTACTGTCAATGTTACCCGTCGTTACCTTACTAATTTTAATTGTTTTTAAAACTGCATTAAGGTTTCCTATACCTAACTCTTATACTTTTTTAGTAATGTAGAATTTTCAATTAAACACTAATTTCTTGCAATTTATTTTTCAAAAGTAGGCTTTGACTGTGTACTTCAACGAAGTACATTATTTACTATTATTACTCTTAAACTATATTAGTAATTTAGGATTTTCAATTTCAATCACTAGTTTCTTGCTACTCATTTTTTAAAAGGCTAATATTTATTAACCTTACGGCTTGATTGGTTTTGTTTCACAATAATTAAAAGGCGTCATAACTAGGTAAATAACAAATACATACTTTATGAAACATATATCAAACTCAAGTAGTAAAAGAAAACTAATATTTTAACAAGTGCTCGAAATGATGTCCATCTGTTTCAATACATAAACGAATTCTCTCTTGAAAGGACTGTTTAACTCTTTTTAAAATACTGAGTATTATAGAACTAAAGGCTATTCTTATTTTTTCTCCCACATCGTCGGGTGTGGTTGGTTGTGTATCATAAACAATACTTTTGAGATATTCCCATAAAATAAAATCAGGACTTGTTAGGTCTGGAGGTCTTGCTGGCCAATTGTGGGACCGCCGCGTCCTATCCATCTATTGCGATATTGCCTATCCAATTAATTTTTGTCATTTACTTGAAAATGCGCTCGTGCACCGTCTAGTTCTAACGTGGTATATTTTCCAAAAGTGCAGACAAATTGTCTCTTAAAAATCGAAGAAATATGGCCCCGTTAAAGTTACCATAAAAAAAGAACGGAATTAGTTTGTGTAATTGAAAATCATAAATAACTAAAGAAAAACTAAAAGAGAAAAGTATAGGAGACGCTAATACAGTTTTAAAAGCAATTAAAATTAGACTATGGCAATAAATACAGACTGTTCCATTTAAAACAAGAAAGTTATTTGTCCTTAATGTAAGTCAATACAACAATTTTGGTTTTAAACATCCTGTATACTGTTTAGATATGAACTTTAACTTATCTTAAAGTCTGATGCTTTGAGTATACAACAAATACGATTCAAAATAATTCGCTCAAATATGTAAGACAGAAATGTCTCTTAAATTTTTATCTACATTTTCACAAATAGTAAGATATCCCAAAAATAGCTCGACTTAGGTATAGGAAATATAACAGTAGCTGTCTTTGATTTAGCCTGTACTATCAAAATAAGCCATAATATACTTGGTGTTCCATTTAAATTTTCATAACTTTGGTGCGCAACATTTTATTGAATCACTTTGTATATTTCAAAATAATTTTAAAATGTGCCCCTAATGAACCTACACAACTCTTGATAAAAAAAATTGTTAAAATACTTTACCAGTTGTATATAAACCGAAGGAGATGTGATGCGCCATCCTGTGAAATCATAAAAAATAAGCATTTTTATGACGTCATGGCTAACTATGATTGCCACCTAAAGAAACATAAGTTTATGTTATATCTTGATGATAGGTGTGCCGTGAAGTTTTAACTAAGATTATTAAATTCTACGTAAAAGTTACAACCAGATATAATTTTTATATTAGTTCTATCTTTAATAGTTACGAAGGTATGTATAAATGAGAATTTCAGAAAATATACTTAAAATATCTACAAAAGTTGACAATAAATACTAAATCGGAAAATGCCGTCAAATACTCCTCAAATGTAGGAAAAATTTTGCTTACTTAACTGATGCTGTATATTCAATATTAAGACAGTTACCCATATAAGGAGATAGAAAAAGGACACCTGTATATTAATTTGTTCATATTCTTACCACTATTTAATTGTTGTTCCACTCACAATGTTTTTCACTGTTTAATAAAAACGCATTTATTTTTAACGAAACGTAGGAGACGAGATAAACTAACATTTTAATCGTTTTAATCACACAGTACCTTCACTACTACAGTAAGTAGGATGCTGATTATTTCAACAATATATTTTTTTTTTGAATTTCTTAGCCAACGGTTCAATATTTTTATTTAATGGTTTGCATTTTGCATGTAGTAAAATATAACTTGTGTTATTTTAATAATATTTTATAATTCTTGAAATTTTAACATGTACTTTTGTTTTGAAGCAGAAAGGTTTTGGAGGCTTTAAATGACCTGGTTTATGTTTTAATCAGAATTTAAACCACTTTTCCCATTTGTTATGAATGTTATGGCCGACAATAAGTGACTTTATGTATATTTTTAAAACCCAAGTTTGAGTCGAATACAATAAAATCCATCTCATGACATACATTGTATTTACGCATAATGAATTCTTTTTTTTAACTGAATAGGAGATTATAGTTCCAAAAGATTATGGTAACGTTAAACATAAAGCCTGAAGTATATGCGTCACACTTAATAATAGTACACATAAAAGCATAATTAATGACCGATCATCCTGTGAATAGATGAATATAACGACTACAAGGAGAAACTGAGAATTATTTCTGATTCAAAAGGATATTGATGCTTCGTTATTAGAAATAGGGCTTCCTAGAGATTATGATAAATTAGATAAATTAATTATGTAATACCACGTGCAAGCTCATTTAATCCTGTTTAAATTGTTTATATTTTATTTATTTATGATGATTATAAAGTAATGTATAAATTTTGTAGATTATTTAGAAAAGAAAATTCGTTGTCACGTTTACAAATCGGTAACGTTTTCAATGAAATTGGATATATGTTTAAAATTGAATACCTATACAAATTACAGACAATAATATAATTTGTTATACATACTGAACTATAGAATTTTATTGGAATTGACATTAATAACAATCTGAGTAGATGAAGAGTTTATGGCTTATAATAACTGTCAGTCTTATCCTGATTAATCTTACAATCTCAGTGATGATACAAGCACCTAATTTTAAATTCCCTGATCACCCTTGTTTTACGGTATTTCAATAAACTCAAACCCAATCTAAATACTGTTGGTAATGAACTATAAAGTTCTTTTTTCCATTTCGGTGCCATAATAGTATATTAAAGGACAAGTTTCATTTTGACGTTTCAAAGTACGAATTCAGAGTTTAAGAAACGAGTGGCGTAGCCACGAGTTTCTTAACTGAATGAGTGCTTTAATGTCAAATGAAACGTGTCTTTTATGCTATTTTTTGCAATTAGTTTTAAAATTTCTCTTTATGTAAAAGCAAAACGAGAAAAATTTGATAATCAAGGGAAATTTTGTGGCGGTTGTCACCTTGGTTTGGCACAAGATTTAAATTGACAAGTTAATTTAAAATTGACACATTTTTGATAATTTTCAACAGAATGTTTCTACTGCACACGGTATCACTATCACTTCGAAAGATAATTCAAACGTTAATATAAATGTTTATTTTGCAATTAGTACCGTAATCATACCATTTATTTCACTAGTGCTGTAATAGGGTCTATTACAGCACTAGTTGCGTAATAGAAATGGAACATTTAAACAGATTTATTTTAAGTTGGTCACATTGCAACAGAAATGGAGATGTCAATATGACATTTTGTAAGCAAGTTTGAGGTTTTTATATTGAAATTCATTGTAAGATTTGATATTTTTAATTAATCTTTGAAATAGTACAACTATTATAAACATTTATATTAACGTTTGAATTATCTTTCGAAGTGATAGTGATACCGTGTGCAGTAGAAACATTCTGTTGAAAATTATCAAAAATGTGTCAATTTTAAATTAACTTGTCAATTTAAATCTTGTGCCAAACCAAGGTGACAACCGCCACAAAATTTCCCTTGATTATCAATTTTTTCTCGTTTTGCTTTTACAAAAAGAGAAATTTTAAAACTAATTGCAAAAAATAGCATAAAAGACATGTTTCATTTGACATTAAAGCACTCATTGAGTTAAGAAACTCGTGGCTACGCCACTCGTTTCTTAAACTCTGAATTCGTACTTTGAAACGTCAAAATGAAACTTGTCCTTTAATATACTATAATAGTTGTACTATTTCAAAGATTAATTAAAAATATCAAATCTTACAATGAATTTCAATATAAAAACCTCAAACTTGCTTACAAAATGTCATATTGACATCTCCATTTCTGTTGCAATGTGACCAACTTAAAATAAATCTGTTTAAATGTTCCATTTCTATTACGCAACTATTGCTGTAATAGACCCTATTACAGCACTAGTGAAATAAATGGTATGATTACGGTACTAATTGCAAAAAGTTCACTTTACGACACCCGTTTTGGTTGCATAAAGTACTACTTTATCGCACGCTAATTTTTTTTTTTTTTGAGATTGGTAACAAACAAAACATGGAACCAAATAATATTTAAATGTCAAAAAATATAAGCCTTTAATGTAACAAACATGTGCAATAGAAGTTGTATAATTAATAAAAAACACAGTTGAAAAACACACTATTGAAATGTACTTTCCATGTTGAGTAGTACAACTGTTATAAAAGTTTACTACCTATGACACTAGGAGATTCGTGTGCATTAATGGATGTTCCAGGCAGATTTTGGGAACATAATTTGTTTTGTCTCAGTTCCTGTTGTTTCGCATTGACTGACACGTACGGTGACATTCGGTTTATTATTTTCTTTAGAGCAACTTAAAAGTGCTGGTATTGTTTTTGATAAATATGTCAAGACTTTGTTAGTAAAAGATTTTGTAAATTGTCTTCTGCTATTTTGCGAATCTCTGGGGGCGTGCAATTATTTATTTCGTCCTTTTCATTGATAATTTGAAATAATTTATTGTATAAATCAGTCCAAATTTTAAACAAAATTACATATAACACCGCCGATATTCAAATATTTAAAATATTCTATTTAAAAATCAGAGTAACCAACTTCAAAAAAACAAAATTTCTAAAATTTTCGAACAAAACGTGTCTCCCATTTTAATCCTTCTTGAACTTCTAATACCCGAAATAAAAAAAATAGTATAAAATACATGTTTCGTAAGACATTTTGTGCACTTGTTCTTTAGAAAACTCGCCTAGTGAACGCGTGCGCAAAAATCAGGTCTTATGAAACTTGTATTTTAATATACTAGTATGCAAGACCGCGGTTTTTTCTGACATATGGAAAATTCCTTGAAATATGGCAGTATACAGAAAGGTTAACCTCCTTAACAACAGTAACTACAATTCCATTAGCATTTTAAGTAACTTTACGGAAATGTTTCAGTTTATCATATTTTACCTGATAATCTAGTCTATACTGTATCATTTCTGTTATAAATAACATGCAAATTATCCCCATATGACAGATACCTGTTACATAACGTACACGTTATATAACGTAAACATGTTATGCGTAAACGTTATTTTTTTCATAACCGTTGTTGAATAACATTCAGAAAAATATGTGAGTTAAGTAAATGTACGCGTGTTATGAACAACCTGAATACAGTTTAGCAATATTCATGTCAAATAATTTGAATTATTTGTTCATTGTCTTTGTCTAGTTTATAGCAGTTTATGTGCGTAAATACTGTGGTTTATACTTTATACACTAAAATCATTACATGAATATGAAAATCATAGGGAAGATGGAAGAGAAGGTGAAAGCAATATTTTTATAATTAAACAATTACAAATTTGAATATATTTTTTTTATAAACTATCAAGCAAATCATTAATGACCATGGGGCAGAGCTATTAAGAAATCGATTATTTTCATTTTACTGAAAACCCAGCTTTGAAAATTTTGGTATGAAAAATTCAGACCGCATATATTCGTATAAGAAAGTCATGTGGTGCCCACACCACATTTTGCACTGTAAAATTAAATGGAAGATAAAGTAGGAACATTTGTGGGGCAAACTGCGATTTTAGTGTTCCTGGGCTATCTTGTATAAAATAAACATTAAGTTACTTGTGTGGATATATAAAAATATGTTGTTTTTAAATAAATTTATGTACCTTTATCACTATCATTGTAATAGATTCACTACTTGTTATTTGGCGCCATATATTTGTTATAATATAATATACAAATCTATTATTTCTATTACCTTATTATTATTATAGGTAATTGGTTTATTTTACTAATTTCTGATGGCTTGGTTTTCCTACTTAATATTTTATTTTCTTCAACACATTGTCTTCAAACGTTTTTTTTTCAGCTACCATTTTAAATTATAATCGAAACCTTTATGCTAAATGTTGAATATGTTCAAATAACCATAGTTAACTCACAAAAAATAATATAATTAACAACCTAATACTTTATGCCAATTTCTACAAGGAATTTCAATGTAGTTCAGCTGAAAACCTTTCAAGAACTGAATATTTGAGGTGGTGCTGATATTAAAGAAAAATAGAAAAAGAAGATTACAAATGTGGGCACCTTTTTCTTATTGTAGTAATAAAATATAATATTAAAAACGCCAAACAAAAACACCATACTCCTAGAATTTTTATAAAGTGCAATAAGCATTTTAGGGATCATTTTACAGACTTAACAACTAGAAATTCAACACATATATAAAGTTATATATTTTTGTAAACAAATATTAAGTTTTATTACGGTTATCCTAAAGATAATACACAAAACGCGACAGAACCCAAATTTAATTTCTCTAGTTTTTCTGTAAAATACTGTCTTCCAATAATACATTTACCGACAAACAATGACTTAAATATGAAAAATATATAAAAATTACAACGATTTTAGATCAAATATTAACTCTTTACACTAACTAATACAAAAAATCACATAAAATGTACAAAGTTAACCCAAAATTCTGTATATTAAACTAACTCACTCTTACTTCATAAACTTTTTATTACTATACTTGTCTTGCTGTGTGCAAATGTTGATTTTATTCTAACGTCTTTCTTATAACAGAGTCCATAACTTATACGCGTTATGAGGTGATACATCATACCATTATTTACTAAACATGTTATCGTATATGTTGTTTTCGAAAAATCAGCGGTTGTTATTTTAACGTAAAAGATACAGCATAGAGCCGAATGACTGACTAAAATTTGAATAATAATGTATTTGGTATGTTATAAGTGGTTGCTGCATTCGCGATACCTGTTATAATTTTCCCCATCACCATCTGTCAACAACTTTGGTTATTTATTCTCTACCATGATTGGACAAAATTCATGTAAGTTTCTGGAAAGTGACTGTCCACAATCAAGTTTTCTCTAACATTTATGGTGCAAATGAAGTACGAGAATGATTTGACGGAAGGTGAGACATGAATTACTACGCTTTTTTTAATTCTTAAGTTTTGCCATTTAACTTTAAGATACGGATCAGGAGTGCTGGAGTGCCATTATACCAGTTTCATAAACATCAGTATTCATATCGTCAAAATACGGCTCTACATCTTCAATAGCTTTCTCGCCTGTTTTCAATTTTCTTCCGGCGAAAACCAGCTTGATTTTTGGAAATGCGTGGAAAAGTTGTTTGTGCTATAATCTAGAACCGTAATTCATCTAGTTTTCCTCGAAAAGTGCGACTGGTGTGTGGCGGCAAATTGTCATCTAGTTTTCCTCTAGAAGCGCGACTGGTGTGTGGCGGCAAATTGTCCTTATGGAATACCCTTTTCTAGAGAGCCATTGGTGCGTTTGTTTGATAACATCAACTTTCATTTTGTCCACGATAGCAGTATAGTATGTTCCATCGGTAGATGAACTTTTGGGGCATAGTCGAAAAGTAGTATCCACTTCTAATTCAAAGATATAGTTGCCACTGCCTTTCTAGCTGAAAGAAACTTCTTAGCTTTCTCTGGCGAAGAATTACCAGGTTGCCTCTCTTACTGAAACAGCTGTTTTAATTCTAGTTTTAGCGAGCATAACAAAGTGATACAAAACATCTACTGCGTTGATGTAAGAGAGATTCAAATTATCCCTGAAAATTTTTTAAGTTCTTCTCCTGCATTCGATTAATGCGGTACCTACCTGACAGAAGGACTAGGCATGCCTGATTGGACATTCAAAACCTGGTGTACAATTTCACTAGACATGGTCGCGGTCTTGGCAATCTCCACGCTTTCACTCTTTTTTTAAATGACAATGGCACACACTTTTTTAACCCTTTTGGGAAAGCTCACACGTTCTCATTTCTTATTCTTAAAAAAAGTTCTGTGTTGCACAACTATCGATTTTTTCCATTTTACGGGTTTTACCAAACAGGTCTTTTTTAAGCAGCGATATCTGTTAAATCAAAGTTAAACGATAATATTGTTTTGTAAACGCATAACCTACTGAAAGCGATATCAATTCTTCTTACAAATAAGCACTAATAGGCAAGTCTTATCTTCCATTAACTCATATACCGGCGAATCCACCAATAATTTTCAGATAAAATACATTACAATTAAGCAGCAGCTATTAGTTAGCTGTTACATTATGTAACAAAATTTTATTTTAAAAGTTTCATATTTATATGGAACATAATGTAACGCTATCTTTAATAATAATTATATTTTTTTATTATTCATACACTAATATCAATCCATAATCCTCGGATATTGCGTAATAAAAACATATTATTATTATAAATGCCAATATATAATAATAATATGTGATTTATTCATCGGGATATAGTCATTATTGAACTCCATTTCATCATGGATGTTTTTAAACGGGTTGGTTATCAAGAGCGAAAAAATAACATATTTCATATCACTTCGTATTAGAATGGATTATCATGCTATATGTATTAATTTAAACAATAACAATTAAATTAATTAAATCGTTAATATTAATCAGAATTAATTAATTTTCAAATAAAATATTTCTACTCAAAAATTTCATATTTTATGAAACTTGTACTATACTTTTGAATTCATGCCAGCATTCCTAAATTCCACTCAATTAAAAAAAAAAAGTAAATATAATAGTGTACCTACCCATTTTTTTATAAATTATATGAATTGAATTAAACAATATATTGCAGCAACACGTCATCTTTCGATGGAAATTGATAACTACTCTCTAGTTTCGAAATATATTTTACAGTAATTCTGATATAATTTTAGTTTAACACTACGGATAAGTTATTGGCGGAACTGATTTTATATTATTTAGAAGCTTGTTAAAATATAATGTATTTGACATTTTAATCAAGTTTTAAACTTAAAATACCAAACGGACATTAAATTTCTTGATTTTTAGATGCATGATGAGATGTTGTTGTCTGAATCTTTGATTTGGTCCTTGCTGATATTAAACTTCATGTTCTTTACTAGCAAAATTGGATTTTGGAATTTATAATACGTAATAGTTCGATCGTACTTGTTTCAAAAATTATTTATATTTACACTATACTTTCTTGTAATAACTTCAGGCATTTTTATATTAATTCCTTCTAGTCTTTTAGGCACTACATTATATTTTTTGATATTTATTATACTACGAGTATATTTCAAGGTCTTTCACCCACATTATTTTGTTCTTCAAATTTCTGATATATCATATTTATAATATGATTTAAATTTACTTATTTATGTTATTTTTAATACGATGTAAAGTTACTTCATTTACATTTTAATTCACATATAGGTAATTAAATTAAGTGGCCAGTGTATTTCTTAAAATTTTAATACTTCTCTTTCGATATTTAACATGTTGTGCCTTTACAAATCCTTAATGCCTAATTTTTTTTTTATTTTTCGAAATGATTAAGACATAAAGTACTAATTTTTTTTAGATGTTATTTTCTCAGAAGGTATTGAAGTATTTTAAATTTATAGAGATTATAATAGAGATCATATATGCCAAATATAAACTTATAGCTACTTGCTAATGGATAGTAGAATCATATGCGATTTTTTATATATGCTTGAATGTAGTAATCCCAAAGTACTAATAACATGAACTTCTTCTAAAAGTCGGCATTTTGTTAGCCCTCTAATACTAGCAGCTTAAAACGCATCTTTTCGAAATGCCAGAAAGCGTACACAATTTTGCATTACTGAAGTCCTATAATATATTTACTATACATTTATGTAAATTTTTTTGTGTTTCAGTATTATTACAGTTATTTTTACTACCACATACAATAAAATATAAATTATAATACATCGTTACTGATATAAATCGCCCAACCAAACAAATAACTTTTTAGCGGCATTAGAATAAAATATGGGGTCAATAACAAATAAAAAAGTTATGATAAAGCACAAAACTGATATTTATTATAAACGTACTGAGTTCACCTAATGGTGTACTGGATAGCAGTCCAAAGTGTTCCGAGTTAAAATAAGAAAATGAGCTTTCTTGTTTTTTGAGAAGAACTCGATCATCGCTTGTAACAGATCCATTTTCGCTCATAGTTCATAACTAGCATAACACTTATCAACTTTGCCAAATTTAAATATACTCTGTATTTTTAATAATAATGTAGTAAGCAACAAATATGATTTAGCTTGTATAAAAGATCATATTTTTTTAAGTGGCTCCATTACAATAATATATCTAATAATGTATATACTAGAATTGCAATTTAGACTGATCGCGTTTTATATACGATATTTTAAAGTTCTTTGCTACCACATTTGCTTCCTCATAGTGTGGGTCGGTATGTTAGATGCAAGCAGCATATCTTATATTAAATATTCACTTAACTGTATTTTTAATAATAATGTAGTAAGCAACAAATATGATTTAGCTTGTATAAAAGATCATATTTTTTTAAGTGGCTCCATTACAATAATATATCTAATAATGTATATACTAGAATTGCAATTTAGACTGATCGCGTTTTATATACGATATTTTAAAGTTCTTTGCTACCACATTTGCTTCCTCATAGTGTGGGTCGGTATGTTAGATGCAAGCAGCATATCTTATATTAAATATTCACTTAACTAAACGCAAAATTCTATTTGATTCTTTAAGATAAAAAGAAAATTATTCACTAACTATTAATACCTTATTTCCAGCAATATATTATTACTCATCGGTGCAGAAATTATTGAAATGTAGTTGGTTTGGAAGTTTCATCAGTATATATGACATATACTTAAACTTTCAGCATTTCCAAATATATTTGAAATAGGTTCCTATATAACAATTACGGCTTTTTCGGCTACTTAAAAATATGTATATGAACTTTTGCCTAATACCTCAACGGATGGTTTCGCTCTAGAGAATAGAGATTAACGAAAAATTTTTAGAGGCAGCCGAGATTAAATAACTATAGAATTATCTACATAAGTATAATAATAATTCTATTTTCTCAATACAGACTTTCGTAAAACAAAATTTAACATAAAACAGTAAATAAAATTCATTTGTGTTAAAACAAGAGAACAAAGGTAATACTCGAAAACGAATAGTAGCAGATTTTTATTGAGAACTGTGGCACAAGTAGTTGTATGATGAGCAAAATAGGTATTTTGGTTTTAATTTAGAACGGTGCAGTGGTTTAAGCGCCAATTGATGAGAATAAGAAATTTCTGTCATGTATTAATAAATGTAGTCTCAACTAAATAAGGAGAATCAAGTAGGCTTCTTCCTTTATCTATGGCGTGTTTCTTTTATACCTTGAATACCAAATCGTAAGAATCACTTTAATTTAAACACACACTTTCTGTAAAGTGGTACCTTGAGCGATCTGGTTAGACGGCGAATAATAATAATGCTAATAAAATAATAATAAAATGAATATTATTATTAGTAATAATAAACTTTTGTAATCCAGAGACAACGTCAGATATAAAGATTTCTTAAATTGTAATTGATCCTATAGCTTCATGGCAATTAAATTTGAAATTTAATCAGAAGGTGAATTTTGCGAATATGCCCTATTTCACCAGTTGAACCGCAAGTGACTAGCAATTTATGCCCTATATTAATCAATTTCATATTAGTAGTTTATGACGTAATGATATTTGTATAAGTTGCCATTTGTTAAATTGTTATTAGATAGGAGAGTGGATCATTATCTGACTTAATGAATGTAAGATATTTTTTTCTGCAGAGTACTTTCTTCTTCGTCAAATGCGTTAGTTTTTAATTCAAATAGCCGGTTCAATAAATTGCCGTAATATTCGCCGTTAATTTTTTTCTGTTCCTCGTTAACCTTTTTGGTCAACAGAACCAGCTTGGCCTTTTGCAGCAAAGATTCGCCTGGAAAATCACACTGTTTCGACTGCTGTTTGGTCTCTGGTTGGTGTGTTGTGATGGATCCGTGTTTTATACATAATTGTGAAACGGCACGAAAGCTTTTCTAAATTACGGTTGAACCACGTCAAACACTCCTTCAAAGTTATCACATGATTGTGTTTTTAATCATTTCGTAGCAAACGCGGCACTCATCACTCATCTTGGGGAAAAACTTCTTCGCACGCAAGTAACCATTCAATATAGAAACCTTTCATCCGTGTGATATTCCTATACCCTCTACAATCTCGCGCAATTAGCTAATACCATATCGTATTTTTTTTTAATTGAATCGGGTGTGGTAACATCAGTTGGGCCTCCAGATTTTGCGGCGTTATTCGTGTTTGTGCGATCACAACGAATTTCAGTAAACTACTTCTTTATCGTTGATAGTAATGGCGCACAGTTTTTATATAATTAAGTCGCTCTCGCAACCGACATGCGCAACTAAATTAAAAGAACTTCAAATTTGAGATGTAGCAAAATTTCATCTGTCAAGTAATATAACCTACAAAAGCTATTTCAGGACTGACATAAATAATAATATTTGTACACCTTGCGACATTTGTAATAATTATCTTTTGATGTTTGTTATAATTATCATCTAAACATTTTATATTTGTCAACAATGCTTGCCTCTTAAACAGTATAGCCAAATGTTATATAAAATACATGTGTCGAAAAATAGTTATTTACGAACCAAGTGCGGGAAGACTATTTTCCCGCATGAGCGCACATTGTAAGCACGAGCGACCACAGGAAGCGAGTGCTTTTAATTGCGCGAATGCGTGGAAGATGTCTTCACGCAAGTGGTTTGTACAATATTTTTTGTGCGAACATTAAATTAAAAAAATATTATTGATTGTCATTGGTAACATACCTAACCTAAGATAGATTACCTAATTAATTTAAGCATTTCATGTACGTAACTATTACTCACCTTTCGCTAAAATTAAGTTATTATATTCTTACACTTGGCAAACATGAGGTGTTTATTCTTATATTTATAAATGTATAGTACATTTATTGCGTTTTTTGGTTTAAATACAAACAATTCCGAACTGCCAATATGAATGTCGATGTGGTTGAAATAGATGGCGCTTGAATCTTGCTTAAGATGTCGCTTAAAATGTCGTCAAATAGATGGCGCCACAATTTTTTTGGAAGAATTTTTAATTATTCTCCCATTTCCCCAACTTTTAGTGAAGAATAGTGGAGGGAAGTAGTATTTTATAGACTAAAGTTTATTACTACAAAGTTAGACTTTTTTTAAATGTCCCAAAGTGCCAGTGTTCTTTTCAATTTTTACAGTCGCCGCAACCGGGAAAACGTATTTCCCAGTCGAGCTACACATGCGCCAAATATCACTTTACAGGCGGTGACTACAAAAATAATAATTAATAGCTTCATTTATAATATTTAATTTGAAAATGGATTTCATGTAATAGTATTTACTATGGGAAGGTATATATCCTGAAATATTAATTAGTTAGTTTAATTTTATTGTTTTCAAATTGTTCCGGCCGATCGAAATTTGTAGTGGTATTGAATCGTTTTCTTTAGTTCGCACTTTGGCCGTGTCGGTTGCCAAAACCACTCGACTATAGTATTATTTATCAAGCTTAACTTCGCTTTGAGTGATGGATTTCTTCCGCAAAAAATAATGCATGATGAGCACACGAAACTTACTCTTTTCCATTATCGTCAAAATGCTCGAAGTTGTCTGCTTTCAATGGCTCTCAAACTTTAACTAAATCTCGCTGCTTTCTCAAACTTTGACAGTAGGCGAATGACAGATGATAGTTGGCAGGAACAATGTTGCTTTTTAATTTACAACGAAGGAAATTCAAAAAGTCACTGAGCACAAAGCCATTTTCTTTTCGTCCAGTTTGCGAGGCTTATGCTAACGCTGTAAGAAGGACACCAGGTTTTTTTCAGTTTGTTACATTTATTTGTTAAATCACATTGGATTAAATCAGAGAATTTGTTTACTTCCCATTTTGAATTTTGATAGCGATGGCGCAAAACGAATAGCTTCACCCTTAATATATTCAATATACAAAGCATGTTTGTGCATAGAACCTGCGAAATAACTAATGTTTTTGGGAAATGAAGAATTGTCATTTATACATAATTGTCAGTCATATAAGCTTTTTATCGTTTCTTTTAGTTTATTGTGTTTAATTGAATATTAGAAACTGTCTTCCTCAAGGCAATAAAAGGCACATTTCGTTGTTACTGTAAGTTATTTTTTTTTGTGTTTATACGAATCTTATCTTCATTTTTCTTAATTTTAAAGTTGCGTTGAAATCAGCAATCGCATTTACGGAAGAACAAGATAAGGCTAATGTGGAGGCTTATTTTTGTAGCTGTAACATCCAAAATGTTTTCATTTCTCTAAAAACGTATAAATGTGTATCTACAAAATGAGGAATCTTATATTGAACATATTGCTGTGACCCTTACATTTTGAAAATGATGGTATTAAGTATTAATATAGTTGTAAAATAAGAGCAATAATTCATTTGAATATTTATTTAAAGTTAGATAGCCGAGATTATAATATATGCAAATAAGTAAAATGGGTTGCTAACCCTAAGGATGCATTCCTTCATTAAAAGTTATGGTAAATAAAATACACATATAGTTATCAGTACACTTGAATTAAGAAAGCTTAAATGTTAGATATATAAAGACAAATGAGATATGATACACATCCTAGATAAATTAAAAAGCTTTAATTTGTCAAAAATGACACATTAAATGCTACAATACGAACAAAATTAAATCAAATGTGCTCGAGAGAGTGACATAATTTTGAATAAGGATATAAATGTGAATATGAATAGTATTAATTCATAAATGTGACTCAAGCAGTAAAAGTAAAAGATAGTACATACGTACACTTGAAAAAAAAGGATATAAAGAGATATTAAATCGTGAATAAAGCATTTTGTATAAGATAATGCAAGGTTAAAAAGTATTCTTTGATTCTTGTATGTGTTTCGGGGGCATCAATAATGGTCAAGTATGGTTTAAGTACCTGCAAAAGAAAAATAACGTCAATACTTTGTTTGTAGCATTCTACAAATAACAATATCACCTGAGATAAAAACTTGGTATGAAGAAAGGGAGAATGAAACGGAAGCGGCAATTCTTCCCAGACCGAGCTCAGTAATGAAGATATAGGTTGTCTACGAGATTTTCCCTTTGTTTCTATATAGACGAACTAATAAAAAAAAGAATCAGAATACGATTACCAAATGGTAACAGAAAATATTTGACAAACAGCTACAAGAGGAATGAATATTTATATAGGTACAATAGATGTCTACATTGAAGAAGAAAAGGAATAACACACTCACCTAGGATAAGAAGCAACAAATTTGTAAACTTCAGTAAACAAGAATTTGAAGAGCCGACATTATTGTAAAGTTGTCAGTGTAATTGAATAAAAGTGACAACTTGAAGAGGACCAAAGAAAAATTTAACCATGAGCATAAGGTATAGTCAACTTAAAATTTGATATAGTGGGCGCAAAAATACCGATTGTGTTTTGTTTGCCAGTATAAAAATGAAAACAGAATGAAGTTAAAATTTTCTTTTTAAAAAATTCGTTTGATTAATTTTTTTATCATTATTAAATAAAAATGGAAAATATTAACAAAATGGAATTTGATCAATTGTACGATCAAATGAAGTGAATTATGTAAATTCACATGAGTTATAATACGAAGTTATTTTAATTTGATTTATGAAGATGAATGTTCACTTGATTTTAAATATATAGTTTATTCATTACCAATTATAAATATATTTGATGGTGTTAGACAGACTACAAAGGTAGTACGTGCTAATGTTTGCCTTAAGTGGATTGTTGAGCATTATTAAATATTACAAACAGTTTAACACGAACATGCGAGGATGTTTTGATGGGTAAATACTAAATGGCTAGAAGTACTATGTGAAAATATTTGCTGCTAGCAGTTAGTGTGAACCGATTTCAGAACATTTAAGCTGTTACCAGAATTGGCCCCTCCCCAAATTTCATACGACGTTGTTCGACACGCCCTCCAGGTCCGTGATAATCACAAGTGTAACCCCCGCAGTGAGTGATTGGTGCATGATGACATAAAGTGATAAAAATAGAACTCGCGCAGATATAAATATAGGAACGTGCACACGACGAGATCAGATCACCTTCTGCGATCAACCGAATACCTACCAACTAAGAAGGCATCTTCAGCCCACCAAGATAACCAGGCCTTATATACGACCCAACGTACCGCAAGGCCTTTATATGGCCCAACGTTCCGCAAGGCCACTATACGGCCCAACGTACCGCAAGGCCTTTATACGGCCCAACGTTCCGCAAGGCCACTATACGGCTCAACGTACCGCAAGGCCTTTATACGGCCCAACGTTCCGCAAGGCCACTATACGGCCCAACGTACCGCAAGGCCTTTATACGGCCCAACGTTCCGCAAGGCCATTATACGGCCCAACGTACCGCAAGGCCTTTATACGGCCCAACGTTCCGCAAGGCCACTATACGGCCCAACGTAGTGCAAGGCCTTTATACGGCCCAACGTTCCATAAGGCCTTACACGTATACGGCCCAATGCTCGCCTTCACCAGCCGCCGCCGAATCTATGGATTTTCGAAGTGCTGTACCGCGAAGTGAATACGTAAGTGACAGTGTCTCCCTTTTAACCTTCCCACCCCCAGTGCGTAAACACTATTTGTTTTAGTATTTGTTGTGTGTGTTGTTTCTTGTTTCTTTGTACCTAGTTGTTCTTCTTGATATATTATTTTGTGCGAATTGAGTGTATGAACTTACTCCTTACCCCTCCCGACATAATAAAAAAACAATCCCATCCATCACCACCCCAAAGAATCTCAAGCCGTGGCAACGCGAGAACCCTACAATCCCGGTGGTAACAAAGCAGCAAGACACTAGATTACTAAAGTACTACGTGCGAATGTTTGCTTTAGTAAAATAGTGACGGCATCGTGTTAATAATTTTCACAAAATTATTCTTTTAAAAATAAAAAGACACATGGTAAACATTCATTTAAT
Organism: Amphimallon solstitiale; assembly: GCA_963170755.1. Classification (NCBI taxonomy): domain Eukaryota; kingdom Metazoa; phylum Arthropoda; class Insecta; order Coleoptera; family Scarabaeidae; genus Amphimallon; species Amphimallon solstitiale. The sequence continues at coordinate 84,272,840 of OY720676.1, read as the reverse complement.
CATCGCTATATCTATTTCACACATTTTACAATTCAAAAGGAATATAAACAATTTTAATTAAGAACAAAATTTTATACAAGTGTTAATGTTGTTAGTCATAATAATTTAAAATATTTCTGATGTTAGTATAATACATAGATATTGTGTTTAATTTTCTAGACTAAATAAGAGAAAGACAACAAAACAAGAAGTAAATCGCTGTACGAATTCATGAATAAAATGTAATATTTTATGCTGTTACGAACAAATTAAATGTGAGGGTATTACATCATTTATATCAAACATAAAAGTAGATACCACATCAATATGTTATAACATTTTTAAATATGTAATGTTATATGCAATATCGATCTTTGTATTAAATTATTTGTTATTTGTAATATCGATCTTTTTGCTAAATTATCTTTAATAAAGTTATTTTCTATTATTGAATGAATTTTTTGAGTTATTAAGACAAGTAAACTTCACAAAAATTCTTGAAAGTAGTTCATACGTAAAATGATAGATTACGCACGGACGTAATACAATTCAGAATATTATATATGCGGCAAATACGCAATGACTATGAAGCGCCACGGTCAACATTTTACGATCTCTCTGTATTTCAATGCCATCTTCATCCTAAAAACTGTATGCTAAATCAAATACTGCAGAGATTTAGAAAAATTCAAATTAATTTATTGCTCTAAATATTACGGCTTTTAAATAGCAGTATTTTATACATGACAGTAATGGCTGACGTAATTAGCAAAGGGCATTGTTGACGCTTCTTTCTCCAACTCCTAATTCTAACATTTCCATCTTTATTTATATGGAAATATTTGCATTATGCTAAAGCTACAGAAGAACTTTCACTTCCATCTAATTTACATAATTACTTTACTAGAAATAACGCCACATTCAGAATACCATTTCATAAATTTTAAACAATAGGACGATCTGTAAAATACCAGGTTATAAATGCTTTAATAATTCAAGAGAAAACACTAAACAACACCCTATGAATAAGTTTCAAAATAATATCATGTTTAATTAATAAGCTTTTTTATAATACACACGAATTTTATAAATATTAAGTTTGGTTAGGAAATAAATTGTATCTTTTCTATAGCATTGATATGATACGGAGTCATGGATTTCAGGCCCAAAAGTACGAGGATGATTTCATGGAAAGTGAAAAATGGTATATAGTATTACTTTCGCGTAGGTAATGTATTTACTAGAGGATATTTAAGTTTTATATATTGTTTGATGCTTCGTTTGATAGTGTTGTGTTTTCATGTAGGAACAACATTGAAGTTATGTGTAATAGTGAAACTATTTAGGTTGATGGAACATTGGATTATTGCACGAAATTTTTTCTGCAGTTGTTCACCATTCAGGTCTTTATTCGAATTTTTTATATAACCGTAGCGTCTTGTTTATTGCCAAATAAAGCAACTTGGTCTTACTTTAGATTATAAAGATAAAGAATCAACTATCGGAAATTGGATAAGACATTTATTTAGTTTAACATTTTTAAACCTTGATGAAGTAGGAGACTGATCAACCAGGGGATCCAACAGTCACAAAATTTGTTGATTACTTAATCGATACATATATTAACGAAGACTCCAGCTTTCCACCCTGTATTTGGACTGCAAACACAAACTCTTTAGCAGGAACATCAAATATATGTGAATCATTTCATTCCAAATTTAATTCGTACTGTTGTTCTCCACATTCCAATATTCACGTTTTCGTAATAGCTTTAGAAAATATGCAACTGGATACTTATACAAGAATATATTCCGCAAAAAAATATGAAGAGCGTGCTATTAAGAGAAAAATAAAAAACCAAGTTGACTTTACTGGCACAAAAATTAGGCAATACGAAAATAACGAAATAAGTAGAACTCATTTTGTAAAATGTGTTTCGCATAGACGTAGACATAGACATTATTTTACATATTTTATTTTTTAGAACATTTCTTTTAAGTAATTTTGTGCAATCGTTATTTTATTATAATTTATTTCATACTTTTGTTTCATATTTAGAATTTCGTTTTGTATTTCAAGTACCTTCAATAAAGAGATATACATACATAAACCTTGTCGTTGTTTTAATTTAGGTTTTCTGCGTTTTATATAACATAATTTAAGTCACTTCTAGCACGTAGATTATAATGAGGGTATTATTAATCCGTCCGACTGCAATTCGTGTGAGGGGATTACGATTATAAAGTTTACCCTGACTGCAATTCATGCGAGTGAAATTGAAAGGATGGCCACGACTGCAATTCCTGATAAACCGTGGCACTCCTCTATCAAAGAAGGCTAAGACGTTTTCTTCGGTTGGACAGGTAAAGGCAACAGTATTTTGAGAAACGAAGAAGATATCTTTTATCGACTATCTCGCAAGGTCCAAAGTATATAGTGACATATCATATTCTCTTCTGAACAAAGAGTAGTAACGCTTGTATGTTATTAATGAAAAATAAAGAAAATTGTTGACGTAATTCATTCTCGTGCTTTTTAGTACTAAATTTAGGCTCAAAAACTTAAATTTAAAATAATATAGCCATCTATTCACATATTGTTATCAGCTTATTTAAGCAGTTCATAATTAGATTCATATTAAAATAATATATAGCAGCCAACAATTAATATAAACTGATTAAGTAAGCTAATTTATGATATTTGATTTCGAAAGGATTTATGTGAAATAAATTACAACGATTTTTGATTTGGTTTTTTTGCGCTAGGAGTACACATCTTTGGAACGGAAGTTTGTTATAGGTATCATAAATTAGGAAAATTATATTCGTGACTGCAGAACATAACAATTTTTGTCACGTCGCAAAATTTTCAGATTCAAGCAATAATACGAAATTCGTGCGCTCCCGTAATTGTATTTTAACCGAACTCGTGTCATTTCTCTAACACAGTAATCCAAAAACTTTGCACAAAATTATGTAACTACGTTTTATTACATTGTATGTTAAGAAGATATGCTACTCATGCAAATCTGATTAATATTTTATTAAATAAACTTGAGAACTACAACAATTTCAATAATATGTATTTATCTTCTGAGGAATTAAATTTTCAAGGAATTCTGTCTTATATTTCATGGGCACGGAATTCGAAATATAAATTGAAGAATAACGTAGTCCAATATCTTTAAAAATTATAATCTACCCAAGAGAGCTACACAAGAATTTTTTACGACAAGAGGCATATACTTACTACTAGAACATATAACAAGCAGTATAATTAATAAAGATGCTATTGCATCGATCTTCATGGACCCCAGAAAGGCATTTGATGCTGTTTTAAATGTTTATTGAAAAGCTAAACTTAACATATTTTCGGGGCTAAGCGTTTTTCTCAAGATGTAAACTAGGAGTAGAATGAATATGGAACGAAAAGTAACTCGGAATAGAAAAACATAGTTCATGGTGTTATCACAGAAATTCATTTAGCGATAAGTACTTTTCTTGCTCTACGTTAATGACTGAATTTGTTAAGTCTTCAGTGGGTGAAACCAAAGCTATGGGTAACGTAGCGAATATCTACAAAGCCCGTTCATTAATTTTTAATATGGTTCCAATGCAAGTAGATAGATATGAAAAAAGTAATTTCAACATTATTAATTAGCTTCAGCTACGGATTGAAGAGTAATGTAGCGATGTGTCAGAATCGACATTACTTGTATCATGTACTTACTCTTGAAGTATTTCAAATAAAAGATTATTATCACAAATATACATATATCCATTTATACGTAAACGTATATGAATATATGTACGTGTAGAGATACACAGCATACACTTAGGTGTCATTACCAACAGCGAACGCACAGACACCGGTGTTTCGGCCTTTGAGGCCTCTTCAGTGTACGTGGTGCTGCTGGTAATGATCCACAACTAAGACCGTGTCTTATGTCCGTTGAATCGCAGAAGTGCCTATGAGAATATCTCAGCGACATCTGCCATCCAAGCGCGACACCGAACACGACAGTTTCATCTTGCACACTGTGCTAAAGACAAAACCTGTACGCTAAATGTGTATCTCTGTATATAAGGCCAATAGGTGGCACCGCCATATCACAAATAAATAGGATATGAAATACTTGAATGTGTAACGTACATTAACGGATAATAATTATCACAAATATACATATATCCATTTATACGTAAACGTATATGAATATACACTCGGATTCAAGAAAGATGATCCCTGCGTCACTACTATATAATTCTATCAAAGAATTATGTCTATATCCGAATAAGAAATAGTATCAACTTGTATAACAAGGATAGCATAAGCGAATGCATGTGTTTTCAGTGCGATGCAAGCACGACATACGTTTCATAGAATTTATTTGAGCAAGACAAAGACGGAGTGATTGCATGCGCTGTATTATTTCATACACTTCCGTTCAGCGTTTTGGCTTTGACATTAACGCTTTGACATTTCTAGTGGTTTGATTTCTTTTCACAATTTGTTTGTTGTTTCAATCTTTATTAAACCAGAATGTCACGACGCGGTAAAACATTACGGTCACAAGCTCAAGGACTCGTTTTAAATTTATTAGAATATTCCGAACAAGAGAAGGTTAATAATGGTGGTCCTCTAATATCCCTTACATCTGTACAACAGGGCTGCGTTCGAGAACATCATTCTATGTATGATAACCAAAGAAAATAGTGGGGATGGGGTTATGCCAGAATTCCTTCTCATTTAAAGAGTTTTCGAACGGAAAATCAGGATGACAACTTAACTTTGACACAATGGTTTAAAATAAAATATAACTCTGAATATAACATAACCTTACAAAAGGTAACGGATCTTTGACTAACAAAATTAATGTTGATAGTCAGTGTAAATACCAGTATTTACAATTTTACGGTGTTAATGATGAATGACAATAAAAAGAAGTGCATAATAGCTAGTGTAATACATGCCACTCGAATGTTGTTTTCAACAATATTTGATACTGAGAATAGTGAAGATGAGGAAGATTCTGTACAAACAACTGTAGCAAGAGGAATTGTGGAATTGGTCGGATATGAACTACACCCACGAAGAAATGAAATTGTAAGGAATGAGGGATATTATGAAGTAACCATTCCTCGATACACACCATCACAATTCCAATCTCATTTTCGGCTGACAGTGGAAGCTTTTGAGGCATTGTGCAGAAGAATTATCCCTATATTAAAAACCAATGACAACGGTACAGGACGTCCTTTAAAACAGGCAGAAAAACAGCTGTTGGGAGTTATTTGGCTATTAGCCACACCAGATTCTTATAGGTAAACACATGCTCTTATTTTGGAAAAGCCACATATTATAGAACATTAGTTTCAGATCTGTAGGAGAAACATTTAACTTGGGAAAGTCTTCCTTATCAAATGCTTTTATACGAACAGTCAACGCTATAAACAAAATAGCTCCAGAAATAATTAAATGGCCAGCACTGGAGGAAAGGCCCATAATTTCACGAAAATTCTATTCATTTGCGAAAATAGATGGAGTAATTGGTGCAATAGATGGGACCTTTATACCAATAAAAGCTCCAAAGGAAGACCCAGCAGTGTATGTGACACGTAAATGCAACTATGCAATGACCCTTCAGGCCATTGCAGAACCCAAATTAAAATTTACTGATGCTTTTATTGCATACCCTGGATCTGTGAGTGATGCTCGAGTATTTAGAAACTCAGACATTTATAAAAGTGTAACTCGCAATATGCATGGTTTTTTTAACAATAATTTCATACTAGGAGACAAGGCTTACCCTCTGTTACCATGGTGTGTACCACCATACATTGCACGACGTCGGTTAACACCTGTACAAACTTACTTTAATACTGCTCATGCCAGCACTCGCCAGGTAGTGGAACGGACGTTTGCATTATTTTTTGGTAGATTTCGTAGAATGAAATATTTGGATATGAATCGAACTGATCTCATCCCACAGACTGTTATGGCAGCGTGTGTTTTACATAATATATGTCTTGATCATGATGATTTATTATTAGATGACTACATTCAAGAGGGATTAGAGTTTGTGCAAATGCAGAATAATGATGACATAGAGGAGCAGGTTTTTCAGAATGAAAATGGAGCTATTCAACACAGAGATAATCTGGCAGTTGCTTTATATAATAGACGAAATTACCGGCGATGTAATTAGATATTTTATAATAAAGAACTCTTATTACCAAAAACTTAATTATTAATCTCAGACAAAACTCCAAAAATAAAAAAAATATTCTTACAATAATTATTATAACAGGAACTAAAATAATCCGGAACTATTAAAAAAAAAAACATTAAGTAACCAATTCTAAATTACAGTTTGTCAATTAATTTTTGCATTAAAGTTTTATAAGCATCAATTGCGCTCTTGTTCATTTCTTGCCTCTCTTGATGCCTTCTTTCACGATTCTCTTCAGCCTTTTGTTCTTGAGTTGCTACAGTTTCAACCAAACTGGTAATTTGTTTCTGCAGCCGAGTTGGTTTTGCCGCTGCAACCTCCTGATTTTTTTCCTCTTCATTGTTTTCTGTAGCTTTCCGTGATGAAGAGGCTACTGCAATTGGTGTAACGTTTGGCTTATTACCGAACAGTTCATCCATTTCCTTCAAATATGTAAACATAATTGGACTCTGTCCTGTACCTCGTGTGCCCATGTTATCCTTTTTTTTCATGTATCTGCTTTTTAAGTATTTAAATCTGGTTTCGCATTGTGATGCAGAATATGGAAATTTGGGTATATCTTCTTTAATAACTTTCCACACCGCCTCATTCTTCATTTTAGATTTAAATAATTTTTCGTGCTTTTTATATGACTCGAATAGATGTAAAGTATCTTCCCTATCCCACTTATGGTTCTCACAGCTTACAGAGTTGTCAGTATCGTTACTAGAATCTTCTGTAGCTTCAGGTTGTGCATCTGTTCGAGTCTGATTGTTACTGTCAGGGGCTTGAGTTATCTCTTCCTCAGGTTCTAAAATGCCAAAAAATTGGAATAATTCGTGACTTGGCGCCACACAAATCACTTTGTTCTCTATAATAGGTTACATTATCAATATTATGACAATTTGGTTTAGATTAATAAATTACTTACCTTGGGAATCCCATATCATGCAGTTGCCTGCTTCGTCATAAATGGGGGTTCCTTCATGATCTTTAATTAAACTGTGGGCAGTTGCGGTTAATTCTACTTTGTCATAGACTTTGGTCACTTCCATAATTACTACCTCTATTCTCGTCCCTCGAGTATTATTAGTGTAATGTAAATTGTAATCGTTATTATGGTTTGTGGTTATGTTTATGGTAATATTATTTGTTTTAATGCGATGCGCATGTCAGGATAATAATTCTCATAGTTGTTAACCTAGAGGATAAAAAGGCTCTCCGAATAACGTTATCCGAGGTTTTCGAACGCCCTTACAATGTTGCCAAGTTTATCATTTTCCAGTTCTCGAACGGTTTTCGTATGATCTGGATATGTCGGATACAGTTCTCGAACGCAGCCCAGGTAAACATTGTGATTTAACATTTTACAAATTCTAATGAATATCTTTTAGTGAGTAGCAGATGCATTGAAGGTAGGAGTAGCTACAGTAAAACGGATTAAAGCCTGATCACTAAATAGTCCTGTTCTATCTAGTCCAGGGAAGAAAAGGCCCCATATAAAAGCTAAAACAGACAATTTGGCAGAATGCTCTAAAATGAGTATCTGAAATACATTATACACGGTGTATTTACAGAGTAAGACCTTAAAAATGTTGAGTATTGAAGTAATAATATCCTAACTTTTAGAAAAGCATGTTACAGTACAAACTTTAAATGCAGAAATTGCTGAAAACTATATTTTATTGAGTAGAAGCAGTTTAAATCGTGTACTTCATAATATTGGCTTTAAATTTAAAAAGGAGAATAATCGCCGAGCGTTAGTGGAAAGATCCAACATAACTGAGATGCGATTATTATTCCTGAAAAATTATTTAAAAAACATAAATTTTCCTTTTCAGAGAGAAGTGATATTTCTCGATGAGACTTGGATATTCTCCAAGGGAAATCCGAGCCTGTCTTGGCAGTACGATAATGTACAGGGCTCATGCCAAACAATACTATAATAAACAATTCGGTAGAGATGGATATGGAGATGATAAAGTGAAGGCTATGTGGAAAGAATCACTACTAGACCAATCTACAGAAGAAATCTGGAAAAACTGTATCAATCACACTGAGAAACTTATACAAACAAGACTGGTATGACAGAGAAAGCCGTATAGATTGTGAAATCGATGACTTTGTAATTAATGTTAGTGATTCTTCAAGCAGCAGTGATAGTGAAGACAGTGACACAAGTGACATCTAAAAATACTTTTAAATAGAAAATGTAATCTGTTTTTTACAATATGTTTAATAGGTCTACATTCTGAACATGATTGAAGATTCTAAAAATTACCTTATTTTTGCTATTAGAATCGATTGTAGTGTGGCCTAACATAAAATAGAGAATATATTGAATTATTTTCTTGGATATTAGTCTTACATAAATGTAAATCATAATTAGTTTGGCAAAATTATTTTTTTTAAAATGCAACACATCTTATTTATTTGAAGTTCGCAGATAATATTCTAGTTTCTGTATTATCCTAACCATAATATTAACAAAGTTTAATAAATTCACTGTCTATTTAGTAATGTAATTATCTATTGAGTATTAATAGTTGAAAAAATGTAATCAATTATTTGTCAGTCTAAATGAACTTTTATTTTAAAACTGAGCCTAGGTTAATAAACGTTCTTATATTGATATTAAAATATTGACTCTTGAGAAGAGCAGTGGAATTACTATATCTTCGTCCATACTAGTACAATAAATGTTGAATTATTTCCCATATCCTTCACAATACACTGGTAGACACACATTTTTTATAGAAATTTATACCTTGAAATATTGTAATGATACAAAAGCAAATTAAAAGTTAGCAATACACTTAAAGAAAGTATATATACAGAAAATGTCATTTTTGCATAAATTACAGTGTGCTCTATATAAATATGTGATTAGTTATTCATGAGACATTGTACATTTTTTACTCATTAAATTAAAAATTAAAAGAAATGTAAATAATACTATTGTTATATAAAGAAAAAGACAAGAATTTTATAAGATTCTATTTTTGAGAAATATCCAAAAGAAAATTAAAATAATCGCTGAAAAGCAGTCTTAGATTTTCTCCAATTAGTGTTGAATTAAATTGTTACGTCCTTATTTTGCATGTCTTCACATGGAATCTATAAACTATATAATTATTAATTACCAACTACACAGAAAAGAACAGTAATCAGTTATAAAATAGTTTAACAAAATATTAATGAAGACATTTCAATCCGACAATAGTCCATTCATATATTATATTTAAATAATCATGAGCCATACAGTAAATTATGACTAAAATTCAGTTTTAACTTAATTGCTTTGGGAAACAAATCTTTGATTTGGTTTTACAGTTTATCACATCCTTATATAATTAATACTGAGATTTCCAGGCTCTACCATTTCAGTTGTTACGGCTGTATTTAATTCATCTAATCTGTTTATATATTTTTTAAAAGTGTAGCTCGACAAATGTTTACTCTCTGCTTCATATTTTGAAAATGCATATTCCATACATTTTACACCTAAACAGTAAAATCCACCTATATTTATAGGATGTTATTTTATTTCATGTAAAACATGTATACAATTTCGTTCGCATTTATTTGATGTAAATAAATTGTATTTATTGCTTGTTTTGTACTCACGTTATTTCTCAATAAAGTTCTATTATCATTTGTATTTTAGCATATGTTAAATTTAGTACATTAAAAGACTATTGAGTTTATATTACTTATTTTTAATAAACGATAAAGGCGATTATCTAACTTAGTTATCTAATTATACAATAAAAATTATATAAAATTAGATCGATCAATCTAACCGGAAAACGTAGGATGTCATCATTATAATTTCCATGTTCATTTTATAGTTTACAGTACTTATCATGATGGCGAAGTATTGATTTGAATCATACGATATTAAAAAATGACGCAGGGATCATCTTTCTTGAATCCGACTATATGTACGTGTAGAGATACACAGCATACACTTAGGTGTCATTACCAACAGCGAACGCACAGACACCGGTGTTTCGGCCTTTGAGGCCTCTTCAGTGTACGTGGTGCTGCTGGTAATGATCCACAACTAAGACCGTGTCTTATGTCCGTTGAATCGCAGAAGTGCCTATGAGAACATTCAAGTATTTCATATCCTATTTATTTGTGATATGGCGGTGCCACCTATTGGCCTTATATACAGAGATACACATTTAGCGTACAGGTTTTGTCTTTAGCACAGTGTGCAAGATGAAACTGTCGTGTTCGGTGTCGCGCTTGGATGGCAGATGTCGCTGAGATATTCTCATAGGCACTTCTGCGATTCAACGGACATAAGACACGGTCTTAGTTGTGGATCATTACCTCATGACTCCTCTGAAAGAGAATATCATTAAATCCCTCTAAATCAAGATCAGCCAAATTAAGATTAATAGTAAAAAGCGTTAGCTTGACTAATTCAATCCAGTAAAGAAGAAGAAGAGAAGGATCATTACCAGCAGCACCACGTACACTGAAGAGGCCTCAAAGGCCGAAACACCGGTGTCTGTGCGTTCGCTGTTGGTAATGACACCTAAGTGTATGCTGTGTATCTCTACACGTACATATATTCATATACGTTTACGTATAAATGGATATATGTATATTTGTGATAATTATTATCCGTTAATGTACGTTACACATTCAAGTATTTCATATCCTATTTATTTGTGATATGGCGGTGCCACCTATTGGCCTTATATACAGAGATACACATTTAGCGTACAGGTTTTGTCTTTAGCACAGTGTGCAAGATGAAACTGTCGTGTTCGGTGTCGCGCTTGGATGGCAGATGTCGCTGAGATATTCTCATAGGCACTTCTGCGATTCAACGGACATAAGACACGGTCTTAGTTGTGGATCATTACCAGCAGCACCACGTACACTGAAGAGGCCTCAAAGGCCGAAACACCGGTGTCTGTGCGTTCGTTGTTGGTAATGACACCTAAGTGTATGCTGTGTATCTCTACACGTACATATATTCATATACGTTTACGTATAAATGGATATATGTATATTTGTGATAATTATTATCCGTTAATGTACGTTACACATTCAAGTATTTCATATCCTATTTATTTAAAAGATTATTCTGTATGGAAAACTAATGGTTTAGAAAAATATTTTTATTGCAGCACATACATAGATATAATATTCAAAATATTTTTTTAATGGAACACCCTCTATTTATTTCAACATATTTCTACATATTTCAATTCTACAAATCAAATTCGAGCAATTTTATGTAAAATATCCTATACTCAAATTCCTTCTTCTGATATGTTCAATTTTCCGGAATAGCAGACTAAAATATAATATGAAAGCTGGCTGCACGAGGTAACGTTGAAAATACACAAAGCTATATAACAATTTGGAAAAAGGGCTGTATTATTAAGTGGCATAAAGTTCATACTTGTAATAGTTTTATGTTTATGATATTTTGAATAATAGTAATAATATCTAAACCAACTTTCTTTGAATCTCTAAAGAGGAAAGTATTTGAAGACACGGTAGAAGTATCAATAAAGTAGTGAATATTATAGATGGTACTTACACAAACTAGGTATATTTTGCATAGCCTAATTAAAAAATGTAGGAATACTGCAGATGTGTGAAATTTTGAAAGGTTATTACAGATTTGTACTTATATTTATTTGCCTGACAATAACCTATATAGAAATCTTCTACTTATTTAATAATTATTTGTACGTTTCAGTGTTTAATGCAATTTTTATTTGTGTCCAATTTGCTTGATAGATTGGTTCAAATCTACCACTTAATTAATCACTAACTTAATATTAGGGTGATTTGGTTATTAACTTTAAAATTATTATATATAGTTAATTAATACTAAATCAAAACCTGAAATTCAATCATATCTAAGTTGACATTCCTCCAGTACCAAATACCGTATTCAAATAAGACATAAAATTTGTAAAATTATATCAAAAATGACAATAGCTCAGCAATGGTCACCTTTAAAGTAATAACGTTTTACACGTTTTTGGTGCGAAATTTTGTGAGCAATTTTAAAATTTGCCGATATACAGGTGTCCCAAAATATACAATGTAATTTTAATCTAGTTTTCTGTGCGTGCATTTAGCAGTTGAAAAAGAAATCCAAAATGCTAGCATTAGGTCCTTTTATTATGAACAAAACTACCAACAATTGTGGCCATCGAGATATTTATTTTTTTTAGAAACATTTATTTTTTTTAAAAATAGTAATAAATTAAAAACTTGAGAAAGTTTTTAATTTATCACTATACTATCCTATTACTTTTTGACTAAGCATTATAAGAGGGATACAAAAGTGTAATAATATACAGCGCATTCTATTTACAATAATATAACAGCCCCCAAGTTATGGAACACTGTGTAATAGAAAATAAATTTAACAGGTGCTTATAATGAGTGGCTATCTTCCAAATATTTTTTCTCATAAAGTCACAATCCGCCTTCCCCACGGAAATGACTCACCCTGTATATTGAACATGTGTTATAATGGAATTAAATTATATGATTTCCATCTTTAAGAAAATAAGAGTTCTTCTCTTATAATCATCCATCCATGACTGAATTAGATTGTGATACAATCACCTAAAGATAATTAAGAGTTACTCATTACATACATCTCTAAACCTACTCAAATGTATTAATAAATTTAGCCGGTGCGATGTTAATTGTTTGACTTTTATCGTCTATATTAAAAACGTATTACTGCTATAGTCTTTTTCTTTACATAGAGGTTATATATCCTATCTGCCTAAGAGCTTTCCACATTTTCTGCCGAAATTTTAAGTATGGCACTCAAATAAATTAAGAATAAGGCTCCCACAATTAAAGCAAGTAAAATGTCAAGTCGATTGCTATAAAATTAACTTATAGGAAGTTATGAAAACAAAGATGAACGTAGTCAACATCATATAGCTCTAATAATGTATAGAAATCACATTCACATAAATTTCTCCTAACACCAATAATATTAACATATAATATGAAAAACAGGCGCAGCTGTAGCAGCCGTGTATATGTGTATTTCTAAACCCAGTGATTTTAGCCGTGAAGACTACCGTAAAAATTAATTATGTATGTGGCGTATACATAAAAAAAAAAGAAAATAATACCTGGATTATAACTGGAAAAGTTTATAATTCAAACAAGAACTTTCCATGACAAAGACTTGCTTTATTATGTATGCAAAATACGTTCGTTTTGTAATTCAAAAATGTAATTATTTTGAAAAATAAGTTTAGGGATACAAATTTCTATCTATGCATACATACACAAACAAAACAATCTAGAAATATTTACATATTCAATATATTTAGCAGTTCAAATGCGGAATGTTCTATAGTTTCTATTTAAGAACATCTCAGAAGAAACAAGCTAAGTGAAACCCATATGAAAAATGAATTGTAAGCTTATTCAAATTTTTTCAGGGACTATTTAATCTGCTCTCTCTAGAAAATGCATTGGAAATTATTGTTCGTATAGAACGATAATGTTTAACTTTAGACAAATCGGATCGAGTAAAAGGTTCCTTTATGGAGTCGAAGTACTTGAGCAGACACGTGTTTCCGAAAGGGCTATCAGTCGATTATGTGGACGTTTTACGGAAACCATTAGTCAAGTTAATACCATAAAGGAGGTATGCCGTGCATAACGGCAAATCAGAACAGATTTTTGTTTTAACTGTGGTACACTGTGAGAAATCATTTCCATGAAACTAGACATTATTCTCAACGTCAAAAGATAATCGGGAATTATTACATTATACTGCTTTCTGGATTTCCTAATTAGATTCAAAGCGCTTAGGCCACAGTTTTGTTCACAAATAAATTCAGATTTGGATTTTATCCAAATTTTCGTCGGATAATAGCATAGAAGCGATCAGTCAATAAAGAATCTTTGAGGCATGTCCATGAGTACAAGATTACAGTTAGTGTAATCGTGTATCGATTATCAGCCAAAGCAAACTAATTTTATCAAATGATTGTATGGCGGCTATATTTGGATAATATTAGTGAAGCAATGGTACATCTTTTACCGGAACGTAGACTAACGGCGTTCTCTTCTTCTCTTATCGTTTAAGCAACCCAATGATGGTAATTTTTTTTTTCTTTGAACTAGTTTGTGACAATAAATATGAAATATGATCCTTCAACACAAAAGTACTTTCTCATCTGGTGACGATCAAATTAGCCCAATTTTTTGAACCATGTATGGATGAAATACCGCGCGATCATTTAAATTCTAAATTAGAGCAATTTGTGAAATTTAAATTAAGTTGGTATATAAGTACTAATTTACAATTTGAATTGTCAAAGTGACGTTCCAAAATGTTTGATTTAGAACATAAGATTTTTCTTACTGAAAGTTATTTTAAAAACGCCGAACGACAAGCGAATGGTGAATGGACATATTCAGTACCGCACTGCATCAATGATTTTCAAAATGCCTTCCCTAATTTTCCTGCGGATTATCAAAAATTAGTCCAAGAAATTTACACATGTGTGGCGAAATTTCGTAATGTTGGAACTGTAGGTAGGAAAGCTGGTAGTGGCGCACCCAAAAAAAGGACTCCTGAGATTGTGGCAGATGTTGCAGAAAGAATGGAACAGTCTCCAAAAAAATCTCTTCGCAGATTAGCCCAAGAAATAAACCTTTCATATGGAACTTGCCAAAAAATTTTAAAAGAAAATTTAAATCTTTATCCCTATAAGATTAACGTCGTTTAAGAGCTATTCCCTCGAGATTTTCCTCTACGAATAGAATACTGTCAGTGGTTTTTGAATAATTTAAATAACAACAACACTTTGGATTTAACATTTTTTTCTGACGAAGCATGGTTTGACCTATCCGGCTATATAAACAAACAAAATATGCGTATTTGGTCTTCGGAGAATCCTCATGAGTTTATTCAATCGCCTCTCCATCCGCAGAAAATTGGTGTTTGGCTAGCGGTTTCTAGAATGCGTATATTTGGACCTATGTTTTTTGAAGGAACGATAAATGCTGAGAGATATCGAAATAATTTACTTGAACCGTTTTTACAAAATCTTCATGATGACGAACTTTTACATGGGTATTTCCAACAGGACAATGCAACAGCTCACAAAACATGGGAAAGTATGGCTCGAATTCGCGAGTTTTATGATAATCGAGTCATTGAATTTCCGCCTCGCAGTCCGGACTTAACGATTCTTGATTATTTCATTTATCCGTATCTGAAAAACACAGTTTACAAAAATAACCCACAAAATCTTGAAGAACTACAAGAGGCAATTTCTAATGCATGTAACGCTATAACCGTTCAGATGTTGGCAAATGCTTTTGAAAATATGAAACGGAGGGTTAACAGTTGCATTGCAACAGGGGGAGAACACTTTGAACACTTTTTGTAATTCACAATAAAGCTAATTTATCTTGTAATGCTTTTATTTCCATTAAATTTAAATTGATTACACATAAGATTCACAAATGTCACAAAGTATAACATAACCGCAAATTTCAATTAATCAATAATTGACATTCTGGACAACCTAATAAAAAAAATCCCGCCTGCTATAATTTAGAATTTAAATGATCGCGTGGTAGTTACCTCACTAACTTTACTCATAAATAAATCTGTGATTGAGGATAGGTTCTGATAAGTTAAACATTTTCAAGATAATAGCTGTTATTAAAAAGGGTACTGAACAATCAGTGACTATTGACCAATACCTCTATTAAATTCGCTTACAAAAGTATTTAAAAATAATGGCAAAGAGAATATCAAAATTTTGAGATTTATAGGATTTATAGCCGATTATAAATGTAGATGAAGCGAGCATATTAACAATTTCTGCAGTAGACTATCGACCTTGTCCACATGCTCAGAAGGCTCAAGACAATGATTAGTTCCAACATACTTTTAACTCTATATTCTGGTCGCGTATATCATGCAGAATTATAGCATATATAATGCAGAAGAGCATGGCTCTTCTGCATTCTAAACATCCTATCAAACTCTGGTGGTGAATCCCATGTTATAATTCTGAGCATATTCATACTATGAGGAGACTCGGCCATAGAGAAAGTTGCAAAGAGCTGTTCACTTCTATGAAGATATTTCTACTGCCGTGTATTTATGTACAGCGGTTATTGTTATATGCTAAAGAAAATATTAACACATTTAATAACATAATATAACATTCAAAGTAAAAACTTCTTTTGTTCCTGGCCGTGTATTTAATAAATGATAATTCATTCCTGGGAATTTTTAGTATTTGTCTGCCATCGAACAGTCACATCTAAATTTATTGAGAAATAATTAATAGTATATTATTAAAAATAAAATTTGACAAGATGTAGTTCCATACATATAAAACAAAAAAAAACAACGAGATGGTGAATGTAATATTAAGTTTTATATCTTTGTTTCTGAAGAAGACATTACAAAATAAAATGTCGGAACGTTAAGTTGTTTTTCTTTCAATTATTTAATTATGGCCGCTATTCCCACGAATGAATTGCGAATTATTTAATAAAATAAGTGGATATCATACATAGAGCACACGCAATGCACACATGGAAATTGGAAATTCCGGGGCACAGACTGTCTTTTTACGAAAACAATCCTGGATATCTAGCTATAAGAGCCTACAACAAACTTCCCGAATATCTTAAATCTAAATCGGAAAGCACATGAGATATTAAACAAATACTGTTAAAGAAAAGCAACTACTCGTTGGCTGAGTTTTTGGACGGTAATGTTAATTAATGGTTTTTCTTTTTGATTTTAAATTATTATTATTGTATAGATGTGTTCAGTACTGGGACCAGCTAAACGTGTAATATATTTAAAATATAAGATATTTTATGACTTCCTATACTAACTCTGTAGTCTGAAGGATCAATAAAGCTATACTATACTATACTATTTGCAGGATGTCCAAATTAATATTAAATCTGTGTTTGTGTTCTAGGCAGTGGTTTGAATGTGCATAGTCGTGTGTAGGTTATAACTTCTTTCTTGTTTCTTATGCGCATAGAAAGAGGCTTTTCCTCATTTACAATTTAATTTAGAAACTCTTGTTCACAAGATATATTTTGACTCTGGTAAAGCATGTAATGGAGAAGACCTATTGCTTCATGCATATAAGAACAATTTCAAAAGAAATTATTTTTGGACTCTTTTAATTATTTATGAGTAGAATTTATTTATTCTTTCATAATTAATGAAACTAAAATTAAATATTATTTTATTATTCATGTTTACACAAACAAATGTATCTAGTATGTTTAATTGCGTTGGTTAATTTTTTATATGTATAACAAACAACTAGAATATGCCCTCTTATGCTTCTTAATAAATATATTTCATTAATCCAGTGAGGCGACTATAGTACGCAATCGTCTACAAGTATTACGTGCGTATGCAACCAATAGAGCGCCTGTCTACAAATTAAATAAACAAATGCACTGTGAAGATAATCTTCTTAATATCAACAATGTGTAGTTAATTAAAGAAATAATGAACACATTTAGAATCGGATATTATAATTAAATTAAGTTTATTTTTAGATCAAAGGTAAAACAGCAAAGAAAATTACTATAAATTAATATCTTGCTTGTGACTTATGCATATGCGCATAGTGAATTTCATAGCAATATACAGGGTAAGTCACCTCCGCGGGTAAGGCCGATTATGCCTTTATGAGTAAAGATATTTTGAATCTGTTTCTTTCTTGTGAAAGCTACGCATTAGGAGCACATTTTAAAAATAATTTGTATTATACAGAGTGTTCCATTTGGTGGCTAACAATAGTTTTAGTTTTTTAAATGGAACATCCTATATATTATTGAATTTTTGTATTCCCTGTATAATTTTTAGTCAAAAAGTAATATGATAGTATAGGCCTAAAAAAGTTTTTTTTAATAATTAAAACCATAAAACTGACAAAATTATATAAAAAAGCGACAATAGCTCAGTAATAGTTACTTTTAAAGTATTAACGTCTTATATGTTTTTGATATGAAATTTCATAGGAAATTCAAAAACGAACTGATATATAGGGTGTTCTATTTGAAAAAATTTACTTTTATACAAAAACCAACAAAATTATATCAAAAAACGACAATAGCTCAGTAATAGTATGTATATGTATATGTATATGTTTCTGATATGAAATTTAATAAAAAATTCAAAAATGAAGTGATATATAGGGTGTCCCATTTAAAAAAATTGACTTTTATACAAAAACATATCATGATATTTTAATCCAGTTTTCTGTATATGCAGTTAGTAGCTTCTATTAGGACCTCTTATTGTAAACAATACTGCAAACAGTTTTGTCCATCTAATACGTCGTTTTCAAAAAATATAATTTTATACAAACATTGAACTTTTCAGAAAAATGGGAATAAGTCAAAAACTTTAGATTTTAGGCCTATACTATCTTATTACTTTTTGACTAAAAATTATACGGGGAATACAAAAATTCAATAATATATAGGCTGTTCCATTTAAAAAACTATAACTATGGTTAGCCACCAAGTTATGGAACACTCTGTATAATACAAATATTTTTAAAATGTGCTCCTAATGAGCAGCTATCACAAGAAAAAAACCGCTTCGAAATATCTTTACTCATAAAGGCATAATCGGCCTTATCCGCGAAGATGACAGCCTGTATAAGCAAATACTAGAAATGCAAACAGAATATAACAAGTTTGTGTGTTGAGAGTTTTTGTTTTTATACATTAAACAATGTTGTACGCTATAAGTAAATTAAACGATGATTTTAGGATAAATTTGTAACGAACTTTGGCTCGCTACTGCATAAATAATCATTTATTTTATATATTAATGATAATGACAAAGATTTATATTCATATGTAGGTAATTTTTCTACATATTTCAATAATTTACTTATTTAATTATTTAATGCAGTTGAACATTATATATATATATATATATATTAACGATGGAAATATTACCAAGCTGTCTACATCACATTTTTGCACACGAGATCGATGTCTACAAATCACCTATAATCATATGCTGAATGAGTGCCCGAATGTTTTTCCGTACATACATAGGAGCTTCGACAACTATAAAAACACCACGATTGTGTATGTAAAATAACTTGCTCTCTTGCAAGTTAACCAGACCTCGGTGTCCTGGTACATCCGTTCCGAATCTATGACAACAGATTTAGAAGTCGTGTCAAAAATAGGTCGGTCCCCAATCTATGACAACAGACTGAGACATTAGGTCAAAAGTGAATCCGTTCCTAATCTATGACAGCAGACTGAAACGTCGTGTCAAAAAATAGATCCGTCCGCAACCAGTGACGATAGACTTAGACGTTGCGTCAAATTTGTTTTCCAGTTTCCTGTTTCCAAATCAAAATATCCTAAAAATTTCCTCAAGCCCCCTAAAGAAACCATACGAATAATATGTTCTTTTTATATGATAATTTAATTGTTTACATCCGATAAAAAGAAATTCAGTGAACTGCATAATAATTTTGAGATCATAAAATCTATAAGAAGAGAGTAGAGTAGTGCGCAGTCATTCGTATAAAACACAATTTAATATTTGTTTGTCAATAAATTAATCAGAAGTTATTTAATTTAGTATTTTAATACCTCGTTGAATCCGAAGACACATATAAACTTTACTTATTATTTTTGATGACTATGATTTTATTAATCCGTTAAGTGTATAAAGTAAAATTAATGTCCATCTATGGGTGTTCCATAAATATGTTTTTTGTACTCACCGCCTGAAAAGTGACATTTGGCGCATGTGTAGCTCGACTGGGAAATACGTTTCCCGATTGAGGCGACTGTAAAAATTGAAAAAAAAACACTGGCTCTTTGGGACATTTAAAAAAAAATCTAACTTGGTAGTAATAAAATTTAGTCTATAAAATACTACTTCCCTCCACTATTCTTCACTAAAAGTTGGGGAAATGGGAGAATAATTAAAAATTCTTCCAAAAAAATTATGCCGCCATCTATTTGACGACATTTTAGCGACATCTTAAGCAAGATTCAAGCGCCATCTATTTCAACCACATCGACATTCATATTGGCAGTTCGGAATTGTTTGTATTTAAACCAAAAAACGCAATAAATGTACTATAAATTTATAAATATAAGAATAAATACCTCATGTTTGTATTGTGTAATAATATAATAACTTAATTTTAGGGAAAGGTGAGTAATAGTTACGTACATGAAATGCTTAAATTAATTAGGTAATCTATCTTAGGTTATGTATGATACCAATGACATTAATCAATAATATTTTTTTAATTTAATATTCGTACAAAAAATATTGTACAAACCACTTGCGTGAAGACATCTTCCACGCATTCACGCAATTAAAAGCGCTCGCTTCCTGTGGTCGCTCGTGCTTACAATGTGCGCTAATGCGGAAAAATAGTCTTCCCGCACTTGGTTCGTAAATAACTATTTCCTCTAAAACATTGTTAGTAAACTGTCTACAATTGGCTTTTTTCCCAAACTAGTACAACTTTTGAATCATATCTCACGGATCGTATGAGCATTGTTTTTTGTTTGGACCACGTTTCGGATATATTTGTCCCTCAGGGAAGTAACCTGGGGCCCTACTTTTCTTAATTTTTATTTATGATTTATGTGATCATGTTGCAGTGCGAAAAGTTGCTTTTTGCAGACGATTTAAAAGTTTTCGTAAGAATAGACTCCGTGGAAGACTGCCGATTTCTTCAGTCACAAATTCACTGCAAATGAATATATCCAAAAGCCAGATCGTGACGTTCACAAGAAAGCATTATCCATTACATCACGAATACCGGTTTGGTGATCTGCCATTAAATAGATGTGATATGTAAGGGATCTAGGAGTAACTTTTGATTCGAAGCTTACCTTTTCGAAACACATTTCGGATATTACTTCCTCTGCATTGAAATGCTGGGATTTGTGATAAGAACTACACGAACTTTTACATCGCCAGATGCCATATCACAACTTTACTATTCCTTTGTGCGTTTTACACTTGAATATGCTTTCCTTGTTTGGTCCCCTACATATATTAATCAGATTCGAACAGTTGAAATGGTGCAGAGACGGTTCCTAAAATACCTGTATTTTAAAGGGAATGGTCCCTGTCCTGTTCGATGTTTTTTCATGATTTCTTATTGCAGCTTTTTAGGATGGAATCTATGGCGACGCACCGTGATCAGTCCAGCATTCGTTTTTTGTTTAATTAATTCATAGTGTCGATGCGCCTGAATGTGATGCATTGGTCACCTATATATAAAATGTGTTATACATTTAATGTCAAATGTATTAATGTTGATATACACTATGCAAAGTTAAATTCACTTGCTTTTAGTTAAGTTTTCATTACTTTATTTCTTTTATATGTACTTATTTACCTTTTTTCAATTTTGTTGTCTGTAAACACTGTAGATGGGATTTTTAGAATTACGTTTGACATAGAAATTAAACTAGGAGTTTGTGGCTTGAAACTACACAAAAACACTAAAACACCTTCACCACACTAAAGCACAAAAAAGGCTAAATACGTATTTCGACAACTAAGTTGTGACGTTTGACATAGTTTTTTCATACATTCTATGTAATTTTGTCCTGTATTTGGAGATATCTATTGGGCAATAAATAGTTTATTATAGTATTATTATTATTATTACTATTATTATATAGGAAATGGCGCCGCCAAGCAGGGAACACGTTATAAATTCTACGAGCAGCATAGTTAAGAAAGTTCGTTTTGATAAATTTTAGATTTTGTGCGTAATACCCAGATGATATAAAAGAAAAGAATTATTTTCTGAATGTCTAAGATATTATGAACGATATTCAGTGTCAGAAATCTAAAACTGTTGTTTAAAATGATTCTGTAACTATATTCTTTTATAAAGCAATTTCATATAAGTAATATTCCGAGAATATTTTCTCTTCATTATAACATCGACACGACATAATTAATAAGAATTTCTGTTTGAAGAAGTATATTGTTTCAAGTATTTGTATTCGTTTGAATCTCTTCCTTTGAAATGCGATTTTACTGAAATAATTCGACTTCTTCATTTATTTCTCTTTACATATAAATTATGTTCTTTGTTTTCTAGCTATCTTACATTTTAAAATAGATAGAAGTTCGTATGTTCTATGCTATGTTTACTTAAATTTACTAAATGACAAAATGAGCGAGGTTTTGCTTATTTAATATAACGACAGAATCATAAACTTTATTTTGTATGCATGTGAGTACATACATAAATGCTTAGAAGTTTTATGAATGTATAACGTAACACGCTTGCTTTACAATGTTTGGTTCGCAAAATGCCTAAAGGTTTGGCAAAACGAAGGAATGAATGGTAGACTTTATTATAAATGCATACATCAGAAGCATGTAAACAATTTGTATAATATATGTAACTTTCCTTTGTATTCATACAACATTTATATATTTCTGTTCTCTAAAGTTTTTGATGAAAATAAATATTAATTTTTATTTAAAAAAAGATTGCTATATGTGTATGTTTTTACTTGGAAATTAGAGCATAACTACTAAAATCCATACGGCTCATCTCTAGTAATTTTGTCGTAAATTTCTTGTTTTTAGCTTTTCTGACGTTTTGGTAATACATTTACATAGCTGCTTTCTTATTAATGCTCTATAAATTTGACATAATGGTAAATTTAAAATTTATGAATATACCGAGTGGTGCAATAGTGTGTCGGCGGAGCTTAGTACGAAAACTAATAACGCTGTAGCAATGACGCTTTACGTATGTATGTAGTATGAGACTGTGCATTTTCTAATTTTATTTACAAATATACAGGGTGTTCCAAATTTTCGAAACCACCTTCAACTTTTTTTTAAATTTAAATACATTGCTATACTTTCTAGATATTTTAATAATAGCCATTCAAATTATCTTTGCAATGATATATGGATACGTGCACTTCAGACTGTTAGTTTTGATTTTATTGATAAATTTGCAAGCATTAGTTGATATAAATTATGGTTGTACAAACCTGAAAATTAAAAACCTGGAGAAATATGTCACAAGCAGAAGCGGAGGTTTAATGTTTCTTTTTTTAATGTATAGTACAGACGTCGGGGCACAATCTATTATGAGTCAGCAATTGGTTTAAGTTTGTTTTAGAGAGTCTTGTTTTTGCTATAAAATCTTTATTCAGCATTAATTCAAACCACAATACGAAACGAACGCGTGAATGTTAAGTAAAATGTTCAGGCAATGTAAACAAAAACTTTAAAAGTCTAGCTATTAGTTTCTCCTTACAAAGTTATGCAAGAAAGACTTTCTCAGCTAGAGGAAGTATGGTGCTGCACTATAGATATAGCGGGTATATAAACTTCAGGGGTATATAACCTTTCAAGGAAACTAAAACATCTGTTGTAGGGAAAACAAAGATGTACGTAAAAATAATATTCAAGATGGTTGGAATAAAAGTGTAGTATTTAAGATTTACGTTCAAAGCATAAAATTTATGGTATAAAAATAAAATGCAATAGGATGGGAATTGCAGTTTCGATATTTAGTAATAGAGTGAAAATGGTGGAGCCGCCGGAATATGTTTTGTTCAGTATATTATTATTTAATGGTTAAATTCAACAAGTTACTTTCATCTAACCACTGCGTCGAACATTCAAGTTTACATTACATTCGATTACAGAAATGCATCAGGATGCCAATATATTCGCACGGCCGTCTTATTTGCATTATATTCACCATAAATTGAAATGCTATTCGGTTCCTTCGAAATGCGCTAATACAAGCTGCCTTGTTGTGATGTTAGATTTTTAATGTAGCAATGAAATATGTAAAAACGTTTGTACAGGGAAACTTTAAGTCATTTAAGACATGTTATTCACTACAAAAAAAGGAATGATTTAAATACATAATGCATAAGTAATAAGCAAGAAATGTAAAGTTTGAAATAGAAGGTCGAGAAGCATTTACACATTTCAATTGCATTAAGTTTCATCTGACGTCATTTCGAATTTTAAATGTGATCTTTACCTAAGCGTTAACGACAAATTCTATGTATTCATGGACTTGTCATTAGAGTTTAATCAGACTCTTCCAGAGAAAGTACCAGCTACTTGGAAACCAATTTTTTCACAATATATGGCACATTACCGATAAACATCTAAGAATGAGAAATTGTTTTACCGAATTTGATCCAAATGACAATCGTGATTTTTGTTAACATTATTGATGAGTTACTTAATGAATATGGAAGTAAATTATGCTCTTATAATCATGGGTGTTGTAAAACTGTAGCTTTAGCTTCAGTTCGGTTATTATCAAAGAAACTAGAAATAACTTTAATGTAACTAATATAAAAATGATTGATGGGATAATTTCTTCCCTAACAAGTATCTGTATACTGATATAAATATTTCACACCGCCTTAAATAAATAACGGGACTAAACCAGTTAGAATGCGTTTAAAGCATCGTTCTGTTAAAAAACATTTTTTAACAACAAACGCGAGTCAAAAAATTCTAAAATAATTGTCATGGAGGTCCTAACATTGAGAAAAGACTCATTAATAAAGAAGCTTGTCAAATGTGCTTTTAGCAACTCATACTGGACTAACGGTGGCAAGAAATTTTGCACGTCGGAAAATGTAATTTATCAAATTAATTCATAGGAATATATTAAAAGGTTCAGGACAAAAATATTGCAAATTTCTAGTGAACCAACAACCCAGCGTATTTATAGTTGAATAGTGTGCATACATACACGAAAATATTTCTTAGTGCACTATACTTTTCTTTTTTTAAGTATTTGCCTTGTTCTCTAATGTTTCGTTTAGACACATCTGTGGATTGTTACATTTTACATATATTATTGTTTACAAAGTACATATATGTTAATTTTGTAATATTTGTTTTGAAACTATATGATTTCCATTATTAATTATTAATATGTCTACTGTATTGAATTGACATTTAATTATTATTAGTCAGTTTTACAATAGCACATTAAATTGTTCGCTCATTTCTTTCTAAACTTTATGAAGTAGAACGATTTTGATTAATAATGAGATTGATGTATTCTGGTTGATGACTAAAACATGACTATTGCCGGATACCTTTAGTGATTTATTATATATTGACGGTCACTGTTTCATTCGTGAAGATGGGGGCTGGCGCGAAAGATGTGTTGCAATGTACTTGGAGTATTGCAGTCAGTATAAGAGTTAAGTCTAATGAGACAATTGAGGAGTTGTAAGTTGTCACTACTTCTCATTCGTATAAAAGCCATCTGATTCCATTTCTATTTTGAAATTTTTCAGCGAACTTGAAGATCAAATGTTTAAATGTATTTTATTACCTGAAATGTTTTTTTACTTTCTTATACGCAGTATAAGGAATTATTGCGTTGAAAATTTTCGACCTATAAATTTTTGCAGATGTACAAGTTTTGAAGTGCCAAATCGAAAAAGGTTATTTTTGCAGACATCTCTCTCTCTCTCTATCTCGCTTTGTCTCTGACCACGATAGCGGTTAAACGGCTACAGCTATCAATACAAAACTTTATATCTACGAATATAATCTTCTCTTGAAATCTGATTAGATTTTCAGTAAAATCAGTAGACCGGAAGTAGTAGTTTACTTCAGTAAAAAAATTAAAATTTACTAATATTTCGTCTACTACCAAGTTTAGACAAATTTCTGAAGAATATAAAAGCACAAAAAATGAATATTTGAAAAGCTTTATAAAAAAAGTTTATCAAAATTCCTACCCGAAGTAGGCCTTTTTGTCTTAACGAAAAAGGGTTATTTTTGCAAATCTCTCGCAATGTATTCATTCTATACAGATTTATTAACACAAAAGTATTTAGAGCTGCACTTTTGTTTATTCAATAATTATTTGTATAAACAAAATTTCAAATATACAGAATTTAATACTTAATTTGGAACAACTTATGTATACACATTTTCGAACGCACAGATGTATAAGGAAGTTGTGTGGTGCCTACATCTCATTTTTCTGTTTGGGTGACGTAAACTTTGAATCTAACACTCCTCAGAGTTAGCTGCAAATGCTAACTTCACTGGGGATGGCGCAGGTTGTTCTGGTGCCGATTCATATTCGTGGAGTAGTACAACTTGGCTTGATATTACCATTTTATCTGATATGGATAAATTTGTGAAGTCCAGCATCTTGCAATGCGAAATGATTGATAATTATTATATATATATACTTTATTGAAACAACATATGTAATACATATCATAGTAAAGCTAAGCTTACAAATGATGCATATATATATGCTTGTATACGGTCCTACATCTTCGTCGCGGGTTGTTTCCTGGTCGGTACATCTATTCCGGACTAATGGTATTGAGGACCCCTATCCGTTCTTATTCTGGTTACCTTCAGCGGTTGTCTATATCTTTTTATTTAAAAGCATGCTCTTTATTGCTT
Organism: Amphimallon solstitiale; assembly: GCA_963170755.1. Lineage (NCBI taxonomy): Eukaryota > Metazoa > Arthropoda > Insecta > Coleoptera > Scarabaeidae > Amphimallon > Amphimallon solstitiale. The sequence goes on along the minus strand of OY720676.1, from coordinate 84,246,162 downwards.
TTCTAAAGTGAAGATATTTTAAGTTTTTGATTTCTTTAAGTAATTTGTTATAATGTGTTATATCGTCTGGTGTAGGTACTTTTTCATATTTTAATTGCTTACATATTTCCGTTCTTATATTTGATTTTCTTCTAGTTGCGTGCATATGTATATGTGTGTTAGTGATTAACTTGACTTCAGTTTTTATGAGATTATGTTTTATTTTGTATAGCAGTATTATATTTTTTAGTTTTATTGTTTGTTCAAGATTCAGTTCCTTTGTCTTATCGTATACTTCCTCGGTGGATGTTCTTCTATCTAGCTTATAAATTAATTTTAAGATCTTATTTTGCTGTCTTTGTAACTTGTTAATATTTCTGTTAGTTGTATTTCCCCATATATTTATTAAGTAATTCATGTGACATAAAAACAGCATTGTAAATTGGTTTTCGCAGGTTTCCAGGTATAATGGCTCTTATCTTTTTGTTGCCAGCTATTGCTGTTGCATTTTTTTTCACTAGGCTGCTTACGTGCAGATCCCATTTTAAATTTCTCTGTATGTTTAATCCTAAGTATTTTATGTGGTCTATTTGCTTGATGGTCTGGGCTTTTATTTTTATGTCAAATGTCGGAGTATTTAATTTGTTCGAGAATGTCATGAATTCTGTTTTATGTTCGTTAATGGTCAGAAGGTTGTTGTAACACCAATCCTCGACTGTACCGAGGTCTTTGTTGACGCGCTCTTGCAGTTCCTGCACACTTTTGCCCCAGTAAACCAAACAGGTGTCGTCGGCGTATGAGTATATTTCTCCATCTATGTTTAATTGACAAATGTCGTTTGTGTACATTATATACAAAATGGGTGGGAGATATACCCCTTGTGGTATTCCATATTCTGGCTCAAGGTAATTACTGTGAGTGTTATTTACTACTGTTTTCTGTTTTCTTCCCGTGATATAAGAGTCTATTAGGTCTTTCTCTGTACCTTTTATTTCCATTATGAAGAATTTTGTAACACTATCGCATTAATTTCGCATGTTTAACCAAAATTTATAACTTACAGAGTGTTCTTATCCGTTGATTATATTAATTTTATGTATTAATTTTATATGTGTTCTAAGGCACACACTAATCAACCATGTGTTTCCTTCAAGTTTAACAAGGTTAATTCCTTAATCTCAGCGTTATTTGACGAGAACCTCATGGATCACTGTCAATATTAAATTGCTTTTGCAGCTTACAAATAAAGCTAAACAAAGGATTAAGCGATTTAAAACCGTGGCCAACTAGAATTGATGTCAGTAGCTTCAAAATTATACAACCTTTGCAATTCGTTCCGAAAAAAAGCATACTGCACTTATATACCTTCATAAAGAGAGAGTAAGGAGATATTGTTAACCTCAAAATTTAAATATATCGTTCAAAAATAACAGGAGATTACCTGTCAATTTAATGGATGCTAATAAAATTAATCCTTCTTTCATAATGAATGGCTGATTAATAAGGCTATAATATTCTTTTTACAAAAAGTAGTATTTATTAAATATCAGAATATTTTTAATCTTACTGTGTGTTACGTTTTCGTCTTGACAAATCTCTAATGCCATGTATATGTCTGCCATGTGTATATCTACCATTTCAAATAAAATTAAATTATTATTGCCATTATAATTGACGATGCAGAAGATGTGTGACAAAAAATTAAGTAATTGCTTTAACGAAGGTAGTTGTAGGTTTCAAAATAAACACGAAGAACGTGTAAGTAACCCGTACAATCGCGCCGCACATGAAAAGAGATTTGAATAGTATGCAGAGAAATATTAACTATAATTGTCTTCATAATAATGATCAAAATGCATGGCGAGGGCGCTTTTGTGATTACAACATAGAAGAGGTGGGGTAAGACAAATACCTGAATGTTATTATAGGCGAAGACATTAACTGGTAAAAACGTAAACAAAATGTGTGAACGGTTGGCACACTTTGCAACACAATTTTAATATAAATGGAACCATCAGACAGAGCAAGGAGCTTTGACAGAACGGATGGTGTTTCTATTTGGCACAGTATTTATAATGTTATTGCTGTATATGTGTATATGTGTGTATATGCATGCATGTGTATCTATATGTAGAGTTGTAATCAAGTAAATCTGTGACAATTTTAATTTTTGATTGTAAATGTGGATTATATATTCAACAGTATTTCCATGGTTTTCATGCTATCATCAAAAATGACAGAGCGTATTATCTTGCCAAACTGCAAAAATCTGTTTAAGTATTACGTTTTTCTAAAACATTTTTATAGTAATATTCTAAGAAAACTGACAAACATTGAAAAAGCACGGATTATTTCAAAAATAGAAGACGCGTGGTCGATAGGGATGACTTTTACCGTGAATAAAAATACAGTGTTTGCAATTAAGAAATAAGAAACGGTGGGAAAACGAAGTGACATTAAAAAGGAAGACTGGTGATACAGAGCTGTTAAATAGACAGTCAACTGTCGAAGAAGATATGGAAATTTTAGCATAAATAAGAGGTCGTCCATTTGAAACTGCAAGAAATGCTGTAATGAATCTAAATTTTGCCCCTTCCAGTTTTACCGCATGTAGAAAAATATTAAAATCTAATTTAAAGAGTCGTGTTGCTACCATAAGCCGTACTTAACTGAAGAGCAGAAAAAATCACGGCTGTTATTTACTTTAAATCATATTAGTAATGATTTGAATTATTTTAACCGGGTTATTTTTAGTCATGAGAAGACTTGTCAGTCAACTTAGAACGGTAAAATCAGAGTCTGTAGGCCACATGGCTACTCGTTTCCATGATCAATATAGTCGTCTTAGAAGATACGGAGTTAATGTTTGGGTTAGGATCACTTCTCAAGCTTTAGGAATATGTTGGCGGATTGAAAACAGGTTTAATGTGATTGCCTACAGAGACATTCTAGAATATATCATGCTTCCACGTGTCCATCATATATTCGCCAATATTTCAGCAGGATATTTGTTCGGTTCATTCTGCTAGAATTATAAGTACCTGACTTAGTACTAGTAACATCGAGGTTTTGAAGTGGCTTTCCAACAGCCCGGACTTAAATCCGATCCAGAATGTTTGGGAGCTTTTGGGTAAGATTATCAATAAACGAAATGCTCAACGAGAAAGCACCGAAGTATTGTGGCGATGATGGATAGAACAAGCATGGGGGGAACTGAAAAATAAGGAAGATTTAGGGCTTTCATTAATTAATTCCATGCCAAGAAGACTGGAAAAATTTATTGAAAAAAATGGTGGTCAAACAAAATATTAAAATTTTTTTTCTTAAGTTATTTCTTTATTGTTAATTATTTCTTGTTGAATCAGATATACTCTGTGCTTTCTTTCATTACTTCTTACTTCCATTAAATAAAAATAAACGTTTCCTTTCCTTAACTATCACCAACACTTATAATGAAATTTAGTAACAACTAACATGCTGAAAGCCATAAATACAACAACAAAAACCTTGTCCGAGATTTATGTGAACAGAACTGTACATGTTGCTTTTTTTGGTATAAACTGTCCGATAAACTATTATTATTATTATATGCTAAGAAATGCTGTGGTTTTGATTAAACATGCACTTGTGGAATCTATGTTAATCTATGATATAACATTATATGGTAATGCTTTAGATTACCTCATAAGACTTTATAGTGACAAATATTGAGTCAGAAAAAAATGCAAGAAGAAATTTACAATATTATGATGACAAAATTATTACAAAACAATTGCTTTTCAGTGAGGAAAAGAAGCTGGAGTATGGTAGGATCCCATACACAATCATACCAATAATACATACCACAGCTTGAAAAGAGAATTGAATGGGTTGGTGTCACTATCGGAGCTTAATAGAATGTTATGTCTGTTGTGCACGGGAAACGTATAGCTTAATAAATGTAACTTTGAAAGAAAACATTTAATTTAGTAACCTTAAACTATGGGAAAAATGCTGCCAGATTGACGTTCAAATGTTGATAAAAAGAGTGATAAAATAATCGAATATCTAAAAAGTCTTTAGTTTGAAGTCCTAATAAGAAATATTGTAACTGCTGAAGTTACAGTTACAGTTGAATTGAAAGCTGAAGTTGAGGTATTAACACAGTCTAACGTTGATTTAATCAAATTATTTGATAGTAATCCTATAAACAAATTACCTATAATGGATAAAATAAAACTGATTACTTCAGTTCAACATTCCTTCGCTGAAAAAATCGTATCAACTAAAAAACGAGACGAGGTCATGGATACAAAACCAACGGAGACAACCAAAATGAAGCAAAACAAGATAGTAATACCAAAAAGCTCAATTCTATACAGGGTACGGGCGATAATAGAAATAAGCAACAAAAATATTCCGACGGTGACTATACACTCGTACAGTGCAGACAAAAGAACAGAAGGTGAATAGATGCCTCTCTTGGTACAGCTACAAATATTACATTACAAGGCACTGTGAACTACGCGCAACTTCATATCTTTGGATTTGATCAAAATACTACAACTGCAGATGTTGAGACCTATTTAAAAGATAATGATTTTTCTCACGTTAAGTGCATGAAACTGAACGCGAAGCAGCCGTGCGAGTACGCCTCGTTTAAAGTGTCGGTAGATATTAAAGTGCTTGAAAAGACGAAAATCCTGAGCTATGGCCTTCGGGAACAAGTATTAGCCGTTTTTTGGAGAGGATTACGAAGAACCCAAATCAGGAAAACTAACAACATCCAACAGAAATAACTCCAGCTGTGCCAATCTCAGATTTTAAACTTCATACAATCAAAATGCATACTGACTCTTTGGATCCCGACGCTGTATTTCTTACAGAAACGTGGCTTACCTCTGAAATAAATGATGCAGAATTTCTCAGTCCGTCTTACCCGGTTTGCAGATCTGATAGGAGACTGAAAAACGTTGGTTTAATTACTGATGGGGGTGTGTTGTCAGCATTTTCTAACCGTTTAAAGATAAAGCCAGTTCATATTTTTTCTCTATCTTCTTCAGTGCCAATAATTGACTTTAATATTACACATTGCAATTTTTTGTCTCACAGAGTTATCATTGTTAATATTTAGATCCCTCCAAGTATCTCTTGTGATGGCTATAAGATCTTCATTGATTGTCTGGCACTTAGGCTCTTGAACAAAAACGTTTTTAATTGCCCTTTATTCAAATCAGCTATTAAAAGTTCTGCCCGAAAGTTTCAATCACTCTTGCATTTGATTTCATCTTTGCATCTACATCAACTCAACCACGTTACCAATGCTCATGGCAGGTTGTTGGATCTAATTTTTACAAATTTTTATTTTCGAATTAAAATTGTGCATGAAGTTTATCCTCTGATATCTGAGGATTTATATCATCCGGCACTTGATTTAACATTTAAGTGTATGTCAAGTTCTTCAAGTTTAAATTTTCCTTCAAATGTGAATTTTAGATACAATTTTCGTCGTGAAAACTTTCTAAAATTATATAATGAAATTACCAGTGCAGATTGGATTTTCCTCGAGTCTTATACAGATGTAAATGTTGCTGTTTCTGCGTTCTATGCTAAATTCTATTCTACCATAGATGATACTGTGCCGAAGTTTCGGTGTTCAAGACGTTACTTTCCACCGTGGTATAACGCTACGATCAAGCAACTTATTAAGACAAAGGAATACTATTTCAAGAAATGGAAAAGAAGCGCCCTTCCATTAGATCGAAATGAATTTGATAGATTAAAATTCAGAGTCAATATGAAGTGTCTATAGCTTACAACTATCAATCTTATATGGAATCACTAATTACGACAGATCCTGCGACCTTTTAGAGATTCGTTAGGAGTAAGGGTGGCAGAACCAGAATTCCAGGATATAAGTCGTGCAACAATGATGAGTGCCGTACTCCTCAATCTATAGTTGATGCTTTTGCCAGTGCATTTTTCAACGTTCTCCAACCCAGTTCAACATTTTATTCGCTAGATGGTAGCAGTATGCACTTAATTTAAATCTGCTCCGTCACCTCCAATAATATTTTACGTTCTATCAAGAAACTCGAACCCATTCGAACAGCTGGACATGATGGTTTGCCAAGTTTCTTCGTGCGGGACTGTGGTACTGCAGGTCAGTGCTAAGTGAACCGCTAAAAACTCTGTTTAATTTGATCATTAATACTTGTTCCTTTCCTGACGTTTGGAAAATTTGTCGAATTATTAACTGATTATAGGCCCATTAGTATATTAAGCTACTTTGCAGAGTTGTTTGAGTTTGTCATGTATCAGCAGATAATTACTTAAATATAAATCTTTACTTTCACCCTGACATCACGGCTTCGCCCCTGCACGATCTTGGTAGATCGTGCAGGGGCGCGAAGCGTAATTTCAGCGTAGTTAGTGATGGTTCACTAACTACGCTGAAATTACGCTATATATAAGCAAAGCCTTGGATCAACGCCTTCTAGTTGGTGTTATTTACACTGACTTTGCAAAAGCCTTTGTAGCATTGATCACTCATTGTTTCTCCAAAACCTTGTTATTTTCGGTTTTTCGATTGGTTTGCTCAAACTTTTGTTTTCATATCTTTCTCATCAATAATTTGTAGATAGTCCACAAATTAAAATATTCTTAAATGTAGAAAAATGCGCAATAGACACGTACACTAAAGTCTCTACCCCTGCCTTCTTTGATTACCATGTGAATCGAAAAGCAATACCCAGCTATACGCACTTCAATGATTTAGGAGTCCTCTTCGACTCTGCTCTCCGATTTATGGAGCATATTTTTTCAGTTTGCAGTGCCGCTACTAAATCATTGGGTTTTCTTATCCATTCATGCAGGAATGTCAATGGTTTACTGGCTGTGAGATCGATATATTACGCTTTTGTTCGAAGTATACTGGAGTACGGTGCAATCATATGGTACCCTCACTATACCAAAAAATAATCTTGGAGCGAGTGCAAAGACGTTTCCTGAAATACATTAGTTTCAGAATTGATGGAATTTATCCTTCTAGCGCCGTTGACCACGTTGCTCTTCTTGAAACACATTCCTTCCAGTCTTTAACCGACAGAAGAAGGACCAGCAGTACCAACTTTCTTTTTAATTTAATTAACAACAAAATAGACTCATCTGCTTTGCTTGCGCAAGTTGATTTTGCTATTCTCTCGCATTTGACGCGATCATCTGAGTCTTTCGTTTTACCTAGACGTAGAACAAACATCTCCTTAGAGCACCACTTACACACATGATGACGAATATTATGAGCATCTACCCGGATCCGTTCAGGTAGCTGTGTGGTTGGAATGCTAGATTTTTGCTGCAATTTGCACTAGGCTCTGGCTGGTTTATGACAGCCACTTTTTTTGTTATTCTTTTTACTTTCTTATACGTAGTATAAGGAAGTAATGTGATGATGAAAATTTTCGACCTCGAGATTTTTGCAGATGTCCACGTTTTGAAGTCCCATGATACGGAAAAAGTGGTTTTTAAAAAATGTCTGTCTGTCTGTCTGTCTGTCTGTCTGTCTGTCTGTCTGTCTGTCTGTCTGTCTGTCTGTCTGTGTGTGACCACGATAGCGGTCAAACCGCTGTAGATATCAATTCCAAATTTTGTATTTACGTGTACAATCTCCCTCTTGAGATCTGATTAGTTTTTCAGTAAAATCGGTAGACCGGAAGTAGCAGTTTACTTCAGTGAAAAAATCGAATTTTGGCAAAATTTCGTCAATTACTAAGTTTAAACAAATTTATAAAGAATTGAAATGTACTCAAAATTAAATTTGAGACAAATTATCTTAAAAAGTTTTTCGAAATTCCAACCGGAAGTAGGCCTTTTACTCTTATCGAAAATCAGTTTTTTGCGAATATCTCGCAAGTCATGCTTTCTAGGCAGGTACATTACGAGTATAAAAGTATTTAAATTATAATTCTAAATATCTTTTGTATAAAAAAAATTTCAAAATTCGGACCGGAAGTACCACTTTTACTCTTACCGAATATCGATTTTTTGCAGATATGTCGTAAATTATGCATTCTATATATACTTATTAAGAGTACAAAAGTATTTAGAGTTGAATTTGCAATATTTTTTGTGTACATGAAATTTCAAAATTCGGACCTGAAGTGGCACTTTTACTCTTAGCGAGTAGCACTTTTTTTCGAATATCTTGCAAAGTATGCATTCTATAGCGATTTATCAAGAGAATGAAAGTACTTAGAATAGGATTTTGAATAAGTTTTGTATAAAAAATTCTTAAAATTGTATAGTTTGAAACGCTCATACGTATAAAAAGCCGTGTGGTGGCCACATTCCTTTTTACGTAGTATAAGGAAGTATTGTGATGACGAAAATTTTCGACCTCGAGATGTCCACGTTTTGAAGTCCCTTGATACCAAAAAAGTGGTTTTTAAAAAATGTCTGTGTGTGTCTGCCAGTGTGTGTGTGACCACGATAGCGGTCAAACCGCTGTAGATATCAATTCCAAATTTTGTATTTACGTGTATAATCTGCCTCTTGAGATCTGATTAGTTTTTCAGTAAAATCGGTAGACCGGAAGTAGTACTTCAGTGAAAAAATCGAATTTTGCAAATATTTCGTCAACTACTAAATTTAAACAAATTTATAAAGAATTCATATGTACTTAAAATTAAAATTGAGAACCAATTTATTTAAAAAGTTTTTCGAAAATACTACCGGAAGTAGGTCTTTTACTCTTATCGAAAATCAATTTTTTGCCAATATTTTGCAAAGTCATGCTTTTTAGACAGGTACGCTACGAATATAAAAGTATTTAGAACTTAATTTCAAATATCTTTTGTATTAAAAAAATTTCAAAATTCGGACCGGAAGTATCACTTTTACTCTTACCGAATAACGATTTTTTGCAAATATGTCGTAAATTATGCATGCTATATATATTTATTAAGAGTACAAAAGTATTTAGAGTTGGATATGCAATATTTTTTATATACATGAAATTTCAAAATTCAGACCGGAAGTAGCACTTTTATTCTTAGCAAGTAGCACTTTTTTTCGAATATCTTGCAAAGTATGCATTCTATAGCGATTTATTAAGAGATTGAAAGTACTTAGAATAGGATGTTTTGTATAAAAAAATTCTTAAAATTGTATAGTTTGAAACGCTCATACGTATAAGAAAGTCGTGTGGTAGCCACACCTCATTTTTTTTTTTGTATTTCTACATTGCATAAAGCAGCTGCTCTGAATTATTTTGTAATAATTATCCTTGTAAATGGAGTATTCTGTTCGATAATAAAAACATTATCATTATTATTATTAAAAAAGAAGAGTGGCGTCACGTATAGATAATTCTCAATATTTAATGACATTTTATTATTTATTACGATAATAATTTTTATACTGTAAAATTATAAGAAATACTTAAATATCAAAATGATAACATAACAGTATATATTTAAAAATATTAAAATTGTTATAGACATTTGCATCAAAAGGCTCCTAAAATAACCCGCAATCTGAACAAATTTCTATTTGGTTATTTTTGGGAATACCTCAGGTTGCTAATTTAATTAACAGTTTCTACAATCTCAACTTAAAAATTAGTTATTAAATTCCTTTGTTACATGTCCTCACTAACTGACGTATCGCACCTTGCTTAATATCTGATACCTAGTTAATTACGGCATTGAAATATATCTTCAGGAACCAGTCGCTTTTCCAATTATTTAATTTCCCAATTCAATAATCCAATTAAATGAAAGCCAGAACGATAAGCTGGCGTAAACTGGCTTTATTTAAAAAGATTGTGTAATTATGAGAGGAATTTATTATCTTCATCCGATTCTTTTTTACGTAATTGAACTCAATTTTCGTTTAGGGAAAGTAACTCAATTTAGAAATACTTCGTTGTGATTTAAATAAAATGGACTTTTGCAAGACATTTTCTTCATTATATAAAAGTAATACCGTATAAAGGTTATTGTATATTAATTCTAAAAAGAAAATATTTTGTTGAATTTTTGTGTAATTAAAACCTAGGGTTTATAACTTTTACAGCATTGTGTGTTAGTTTCTTTTGTTAGTAATACAGACATTTTGTTAGAAAATATATGTTATTGCGAATCAAATAATTAATACCATACACAGTATAATTTTTTCAGTAAATGATTATTTATTATATTTAACATGTTCGTAGTACAGCGGTTGAAAGGGATATCTAACTCTTTCAACCATTGTACTACGTGGACTTTTAGGAGTACCTCAATGTTAGTAGATTCAAGTATTTAGACTAAAAAAATAACGCTACCACTCTTACACCATTAATTGTTAATGATACAATTTAGCAGTTCCTTCACTGTAATGTCGTGAAGGTAAAGAGGCAAAGCCATTAACCAGTTTGTGCACACAACTTACAGGTGTTGGTCTAAAAGCGTCTGTCAAGAGTCAGCTTCGAAACACACGGTCTAAAAGTTTTGGTTAAATAATCAAACTGTTACTGTCAAACCGTCCAATTAAACTCGACTTTAATTATTTCACAATTTCATTAGATTTCTCACATGTGTCGGGGTAAGACCACCATTATAAAAGAGACAAGATTATTAACTAACCTGTGGTCCCATACACATTCAATAAATCAAAGCTGTCGTTAGCCTACTCGATGCATCTATTATGCAGGCATGTGCAACTTAATCAAGACCGTGGGCCAGACACAAATATCACATCAAATCCCGGGCCAGACCTATAATGCAAATTTATAAAGGACAGTTCAAACAGAAACCTTTTAATTTGAAGAAGGATTGTTGTAAATTGATGTACAAAGGCTGGTCCAAAAATAAGTTACGATCATCAATTTTTTTTTTTAAATGGGAACATATGTTTTTTTATTTAATTTGTTAATTCTGCATCGAATTCTAAGTATGTTTCATGATGTACCATATCCTATACCCGAAATCAACAGTTATCGAGAAATTTACAATTGAACATATCAATAACTGAGACCGTATCCTACAACATTTTTTTCACTCTCTTGTCTGAAAAGGACCGATTTATTAAAAGAAAACAGAAAAACATGTCAAATTAAATGTTCAAACTGTTGACCACTAACTTCCTGACAATAGGAAAGCCGAAGATCAGTTTCTCGTAACAATGCAGTTAACGTTTGCGGCTTAATTTGTTATATTTCGGTTATAATTTCTCGATAACTGCTGAGTTTAAGTATAGGAAATGGTACATGAAACATACTTAGAATTCGATGCAGAATTAATAAATTAAATGAAAAACATATGTTTCTATTTGAAAAAAAATATTGATGGTCGCAACATATTTTTGGACCACCTTTGTTCATCAATTTACCATCAGAAAAACCGCAGCTAATAATAAAAATCGACCTATCCAAGCGTTTTTCCATAAAACAAAACCAAAAATTTTAGATGAGTTTATTCCAATCCGCGCGTCCTCACTGTATAGTTATATTACACATTAAATTTCTTTCATTATAGATTTAATTCGTTAGCAATATTTCGAAGTTACTATGAGTTTTGTGATTTGCAAGAGTAGGAAAATGGTAGGTATTTCCTGTCCTTAGTTGATTCTAGAGCTAAGACCAACATACTAGTTAAGTCTCCTGTTTCTCACATGTCAGTTAATTATTATAAATTATATAGAGATATGTTTTAAATGTTTAATATTTAACTATTTTTGTAATACCTCTAATTTTATATGTCCTGTAAATGGTTTGTACTGTTGGAAAATAAAGATTATTATTATTATTATTATTATTCTACCAAAGCCGTAACATATTTTGGAATGCCTTAATGTGTCCATAAAGTCCATTAACTAGATGTTCTTGGGTTTTTAAAATAGAATTCAATTCATAAAGATGAGATGTATTATCAACAAAAAAATGAAAAAGAACTAAGCCAATTTGTGTTTTTAGCTCTTGTAAGGTTTTCCTTTCATGTCCATAAAAACATATATCTCGTCTTTCAAATCATAAAATCGTTTTAGCATCTGTCCTTTATTTCACCAACGCACATAACAATAAAATGTAAGATTTTCATAATCGGATTAAATGGCTTCTACAAAATGATGGATTTGGCGTTGGTTTAGAGCTCCTAGCTTTATACAAGAAACTATGGCGTTCATTACATACGTAAATTTGATTGATTTTGCACTTAAAGTTTGTTGATGTATGGAGTGGAACACACCTAAATCTTCTGTACCTATGTTCTTACCGTATAGTTCCAATTTGATTTTACTAATACCTAAATTGTGTAAGTGAAAGAGGAGATAGGAAATATAAAAATTAAAGTAACACATACTTGAAACAAATAAGCATAGGACAGCCGATACTAATTATGCAATCACACCAAAAGGTTTTGGTCCACCATAACCATGCATTTAAAGCAAATACATAAATAATAAAGACGCAATTATGTAAGTCAAAATTACGAGTGTTGATACTATTCATGTGAGTCAATTAGAAAGCCAAGGTGAATCTTTGGCAAAATCGCCAATCTCGTAACACAATATTGCTAACTATGATTTAATATGGCCTTAATATGGTAATAATTCAAAAATGTTGTTTGGGTTATAGCGGCCAAAAACGAAATAATAAATACAATTACAATATTTTTCTTTTTTCCAAAGTTTCGGCAACTATTATTGTCTTTTTCAAGGTTTATTGAAACCTAATACAACAACTAGAAGAAATTAATTCTGTTAGTTATTTACATCATGTTTAAAGCTTTTTTTTATTATTATTTACTGTAATTATAACTTTTAACGTTCTGTATGAATATGATGATCAATAACCATGCAAACCTTATAAATTTTGTAAAACATATTTGTACTTATCAGAAATAAAAGTAATTTTTATATTAACATCACATTGTTATTTAATACACACAATTTATATATTTTCTGATAACTTTATTGTATCTCATATTGTATGCGTATTTACGTGTACTGTTAGATATAAGGTCAAATTTTAAAGTACCCATATGTATATAAAACGCCTAGAACGCCCGACAAAGTACAGCATTGTCAAAATCAAATCTATGTCCTGTAATGTTAATATGTTTTTTTAAGGAAGATATTTTGGGCATATTTATGTCCCTTAATTCTCTCTTACAGATGTTGTTTAGTTTGCCCTATATATAGTTTATCACAGTCTGAACATGGGATTTTATATACAACATAGGCCTTTTGTTTAGTTGGTACCTACATCATTCTTAATTTTTGTGAATAAATGTTTCAGACTATTTTTGTTCCTATGTGCCAGGTGCCAAACACTTTGTCAATTTTTCTGATAACCCACATATATATGTCGTAATACTAACATACTTTATATCTTTAGGTTGTATTGAGTGGTTTGCGATATATTGCTCTTGGTTATATATTTTATTTACTCTATGTTTTATAATTTTCTGAATGACATTAGTTGGGTAGTTGTTTTTTTTAATAGTTGTTATTTTTAAGAAATATCATGCTTAAATTCAATACTTGTAATTTTAATATCTCTATTCACAAGAGCCAATAACTGCATTTCTCTTATATGCAACAGGTTGGCAGGAATTGAAATTCACATATCTTCCTACTGCTGTAGGTTTCTGATAAAAGAAAAACTTGTTTTTATTAGACTATTCTGCCGAATAAAAGTCATATCTAAAAAATGTATAATTACATCCACTTCTGTTTTTAATGTGAATACTAATCTATTATGATAGTCATTAAAACAATCTAACATATAATTTATTTTATCCACGGGGACTGCAGTTATGCAGCCGCCCACATATCGTTTAAAAATGTAGGTTTGAAATTTAATTTTGATATAACTTCTTGTTCAAATTCCACGATTACAAGTTGGCAATAACACTCGAAATAGGTGCCCCCATCGCACAGTCATATATTTGTTTATAAAATTTGTCTTTAAATTGAAAGTAAGTTGTTGACAAAGTGAGTTTTATCGCATTAAGGAATTCAGCTAATGGGATGTCAATAAATTGACTTATTTTATTCCAATGCTTCTTAATGGTGTGACATGCTAATTCAATAGGTATATTTGTGTATAACGATACCACGTCAAGAGAAATAACCCTATTGTTATTGTTTAATTCCACTTTGCCAACAAACTCCTTAAATGCAAATGATTTTTTTATATAATATTCATTTTTTCCTGTTATGTTTGTTATGATATTAGCTAAATACTTAGATAAATTATACAGAGGACTTTATATACAGGAAACTATTTGTCTCATTTGTATGTTAAGTTTATGTAATTTTGGTAACCCATAAATACTAGGCGGCAAAGCATTATTTGTTTTTAAATTTTTGACTACATCAACAGAAATTATATTCATTTCACTCCATTTATTTATTAAATCGTTATTTTGTTTTTGAATTTTCATTGTCGGAGCAGTTTTAATTTCTATATAAGTGTTTTTTATCATTGAATAAGTCATACATCTTTTGATCGTAGTCTTCTATGTTTATTATAACGGTTTTGTTGCTTTTGTCTGGTTCTATAATACACATTTTCGGATTCCTTTTAATAAAATTTCTCATCATTGTAATAGTTTTTTTTTTATTATTGCTTTATCCTGTATACTATTATTAACAAGTTTTGATGATAGTTTGAAATTTGTTAAAATATTACTTGTTTTTCCTCTGATTTTATTTTTGACGTCATCTGATAATGAATGTATGGTTGCTTCTACATTTGCTATCATATTATGTATAGGAATTTGATTTTACTTATTAATATTAACTGCGAAGTTTGGTCCTAAACTTAATATCTTTTGTAACGAAATGTGTTTACATTAAATAAAAGAATCAGATCTCTCGGCGCGATAAAAACGAAATTGTCACACGACAATTAAAAGAGGCAGACCGGGCGAGCAATAAATCATCTAGGCGCGGCATATAAAAACGATCTGTAAACAAGTCGATGACTCATCTCCACGCCGTATGGCTTGCATAGCGAAAGGTACGAGAACGTTTCTCGTACATGTGGAGAAAAAGCGGGACTGTGCTGGAATGCTCTAGTAATCTTCATGCAGGTATATAAGGCGACTGCGTCACCGATGGATTCAATTCAGTACGGAATTCATTACGGGATTCATTCATTGCGGGCGGAGTAGTTCTGGATAAAGAAAGTCCTTACGTAGTGGTAGCGTAGAAATAAATATAGTAGTGCCGTTTTATATAAATAGTGTGATATAAATAAATACGGACAGAGATATAAATAATAGTAGTAGTAAATAAATACCTGTGATAATTAAATTGTAGTAGTTTAAGTGTGTTAAGTTAGTTTTATGTTTTTATATTGTTAAATAATTTTGAGTATATAAATATACAGACTGTTTTAAATAAATAATTGCACGAGTTGTTTATTGGAACCCGAAAACGTTACAATTGGTGTCAGTGTGGGATAAACAATATAGAAGTGCAAATAAATAAATAAATAAATAAATAAATGGCTACCAAACGTTTGGAAGAATTAAAGGTCTCCGAGTTAAGGGCAGAATTGGAAGAAAGGGACGCAGATGCGTCTGGAAAAAAACAATTCACCAGGACCGGCTTCGTGACCTTTTAATAAATGAAGGTAAGGATCCCGAAAAATATTTGTTTCAAATGCAGACTGATCCAAGCTTAATAATCTTAAAAAATGAGATATTAACTGAAATGGCAAAACAATTCAAGACTCTAAAATAAATTAAAAATGAAATTGCAAAACAATTCAAGACTATAGGAGATGCAGTTGAAAAACAATTCAAGACTATAGGAGATGCAGTTGAAAAACAATTCGAGACTGATATGAAGACTATAAAAGAACATTTCAAGACTCTAAATGATGAAATTGCAAATAGCTTTAAAGCTTCAAGAAATGAAATTGCAAGTAATTCAAAACTCCAGACTACTTTTAAGGTAGACATTCAAGAGAATTCATCGAATGGGAGGCAGGAATTTTCTGAGGCCATCGAAGCCATGGAATAGAAAGTTGAGGAGCGCGTGTTCGGAATGGGGGACGAGTTTGGGGTTCAGCTTCAGTTGCCAGCGCTGAACGACTACGGTCCCCATGATATCTCAAGCGGAAGCCTGGAGATTGCCCGAACAGCGAAGGTAAAGGTAAAACCTCCCACCTTCGATGGAAAGACGTCATGGATGTCGTACCGGAATCAATTCGAAGCCGCTGCAGGAGCAAATGGGTGGACGTCCCCGAAGAAAGATACTGGTCTGATTGTGTCATTAAGAAGATAGGCCAGTGATGCTCTGCAGACCTTACTTCCGGAAGAGTGTCAAGACTATCTTAAATCAATCAAGCGTCTTGAGATGAAGTATGGGCATGCGCACCTGGGACAGGTAGTCCGACGATTGGTGAATCAGGTGCAACCTAAGAGAAGAACGCTCCGATGCTGGAATTGGAAATGGAGATGGAAATGGAAATGGAGATGGAAATGGGCCATGCGCATAGTAAATGCGCGAAGAAGCCCAAGAAAACCATAGCGGAGCAGCGAAAAGTGAAACGGGTCGATGAGAAGAGGCAATCGTCGACCCAGTATCGTGGAGCCTCAAAATAAATAGCGCAAAGTGCATCTGTGCAACACCAAATTGCTGATGCTGTTGCAAGAAGACCACGTCTAGAAGACTGCAGGCATAGTAACAGACTAGAAGAAAAATCGGCCAACACATTCTGAACTGCCGTGGTTGACGATCAGTGGCATCCTGACAATTTGCGGATTGGTCAAGAAGCTGATGAAGACCTTGGTTCATTGATGGTTTGGAAGGGAATTGGTCGCGGACCGGCTTGGCAAGAAGTGGCTCCTCGTTCACAGGGACTGGAATCCTACTGGGCTCAATGGGACACTCTGAAAGTAGAGGATGGATCTACTCAAGTGTGTTGTGGAGAACCCAAATGGAGAAGACTGCGTCAGTGGATCCTGGCGAAGGTTGAAGGATGTCCACGAGCGAGTACGCCATCACACTCAGGATGTCAGCGACAGGACGAAGAATCGTTACCACGTGCAAGCCGCGAGAGATGGTTACGGAGAAGGAGACCTTGTTTGGTTGTACGATCCTCAACGTCGCCGATGCCTGTCCCCAAAGCTCCAAGAATACTGGGAGGGACCATACGAAATACTAGAGCAAATAGATGACGTCGTTTATCGTATGAGACTAACACCTCATAGTGAGCCAGGGATGGTGTGTTTCAACCAGTTGCCCCATACCATGGACGTGACGGCGGTGAAGTGGCGGATGTGCGACAAATTGCTGGAAAACCTAGAGAGCCAGCTTATGGGAATCCCTTGTCGATTTACGAGGACGTGCACTCGAGCAGGATGTGGGGAGGCTGGCAATTCCGAGGCTGGGCTGCGGATTAGACCGTTTGGTATGGAAAATCGCAGGAAACATACTGGAGGTGGTGTTTCGGCGTGCTAGTATGGAAATTGTCGTGTGCGGCCACCACTACGAACACCGTCAGCAGACTACATACACCATTAAAGGACCCTCTAACTACCCTTATCAGTAGCAACGTGGTGTATTTGTTAAAATGCAGCTGTAACCATTATTACGTTGGGCAGACAAAGCAGCGCCTAAAAGAGCGCAACACATTACATGCTAGTGACGTCAGGAGACATCCTGAGAGGTGCGCGTTGGCTTCTCATTTGAGCCATACTAATCACGACTTAATTTTCAATAACGCTAAAGTTTTATTCAAAGAAACAAACTTAATCAAGAGACTATTTTTAGAAACCCTTGCCATCAAGACAATCCAACCCAATTTAAACAATAAGGGTGATTGCGGTAGTTTCAGTAAAATTTACTCCGCATTGGTCCCTCGAATTAAACATAAGATCGAGGCCAAACTGGGATGACCTGATACATGACAATCGCATTAATTATACATATATACATAATATTTTAATTTTTTTGTTTGTTTTCCTAAAATGTAATCAGACAACACAACACGAAGCTATAGATTTTAGAATTGATAAATAAAAATACTGTTCAATTAAGATATACAATAATATATACACAAAGGAGGAAAGAAGATGTTAAGAAAAACATATTGCAATGTGTGAAGAAGTGTCGGTGTGGGACAGACGGTCAATATATGCATTTGGTTTCATACCTGCGAGACAGTAATATGTACGCAAATTGTTGAGTTTTTTAAAAAATTTTATACTGAATTTTAATATATCAAGAAATTTTATACTACATTTTAATATGTTATGGGTGTAACTGTGCTGGAGTAATTTTGTAATGTGTTCTTTGTTGGACCGTTTTTTCTTAAGCAGTACTTGTTAGTGTAAGTCGATAAATGACGTAATGTTGGACGATATTGTATATCCTTGTTTTTTTCTTTTAATTAAAGGTCTGATGAAGATCGCAAAATACGATCGAAACGTCACATACATATGAAACTGTGTATTATTTACTTATTAGCTAAACCCATCATTCTGCGGTAAGCAGTAACGAAACGTTTATCAATACATTAGTCAGTTGACTGAAAGCCACTTGATATCTATATACAATATGTTTCACTAAGTTGGAACCATATGAGAAACTTTTTTATTATTAATTTTAGGGAAAAAAGTTATTCTTCATAAAAACTTCTGCATGTTCTAAAATCTAAAATACAATCATCAGATATTAAATTTTTTCAGTTGTATACTAGATATGTCAAAAATATTAATTTTACCCAAGAGTAAAGTACCTTTATATTTGACAATATCGAACAACTTTATTAAAAAAAGTTGATTAGAACTAAAAATTACGTTCAGATATGCCATTACATCCAATTATATGGAAAAACTCATTTTTTCAATTTTTTGCCTACAATAACAATGCAAATTTAACTGTAGTTACATATTATCTAGGATGCACTTGATGATTTGTTGTTTGCTAGAAAGGTTTGACAGTGAATGTCAAAACGCATTAGAATTTATATGACACATAAACATAGTAGGGTTATTAACTTGTGAAGAGAAAATAGAAATTGTTTTGATTGTGGGAGAAAAATATAAAACGCATAGAGAAGCAGCAATTATTTTTAATAATAGATATCCCAATAAAAATATTAATCATTCAACTGTTACGAAAATAATAAATAAATTTAAGAGTACTGGAAGTATTAAAAATAATCATAATAGAAAACGCCAAAAGCTGGTTGCCGATGAGAATACGCAGTTTGAAGTAATGCTGTCTGTTGTAGAAAATCCAAAAATGTCATTGCGCAAAAGGAAGTCGTTGATGCAACAAAATGTAAGTAAAGATACAGTGGCAAGAATTCTAAAACTAAATAAATACAGACCATTCAAACCAAAAATCGTTCACACATTAAAAGATAGGGATTATGACAGGCGCTTTGATTTTTGCTCACTCATCCAAGGAGAGTTAGAAGAGGACACTTTCTTTACGAGGCGTATAATTTTTTCCGATGAAGCAACATTTTCGTCAAATGGAACTGTCTCGTCACAACATTGTCGCTGGTGGTCTAAAGAAAATCCCAATTTTATAATAAAGTCTCATGACCAATATTCATTTAAGACGAACGTATGGTGTGGCATTTATAAGAACAGATTAATAGGACCTTTCTTTTTTCATCAACCAATGAATGCCGAACGTTATTTACAGTTTTTACAAACTTACATCAATGACTTCATGGACGAACTACCCATACAAGAACGTCAATGTATTTGGTTCCAACAAGACGGTGCCGCATGCCACAGTACATTAAATGTTAGGGAATATCTTGAACATATGTTCCATGGAAATGTTATTCACAGATACTCAAATCTTTATTGGCCTGCTAGATCCCCTGACTTAACCCCCCTTGATTACTTTTTATGGGGTTACTTGAAACAAAAAGTTTACCAGAAAGGGCCGTTTCAAGATGTTAATCATTTGGAGAGGATAATTATAGTAACATGCCAAGAAATTTCTCCAGAAATGAAAAAGAATGTATTACGTCAATTTGCCAAAAGAACGATTAAATGTATTGAACGAGAGGGTGGATATGTCGAGGCATTAGTGGAATGAGTGAAAATTAAATTTCTATTTACTTCTATTATTAATATTATATTAGTTACACAATTTTTTTGTTTTTTCTTATTTACAAAATAAATGCACATGCATTCATTACGTGTTTAAATTGCGAAATTGTTGTATAGTTTTCTCCCACAATCAAAACAATTTCTATTTTCTCTTTACAAGTTAATAACCATACCATGTTTATGTGTCATATAAATTCTCACGCGTTTTGACATTCACTATCAAACATTTCTAGCAAACAACAAATCATTTGTATGTCAGTGCATCCTAGATACCATGTAACTACAGTTAAATTTGCATTGTTATTGTACGCAAAAATAGAAAAAACGAATTTTTCCATATAAATGGATGTAATGGCATATTTGAACGTAATTTTTAGTTCTAATCAACTTTTTTTAATAAAGTTGTTCGATATTCTCAAATATAAAGGTACTTTACTCTTGAGTAAAATTAATATTTTTTGACATACCTCGTATACAACTGAAAAAATTTAATATCTGATGATCGTATTTTAGATTTTAGAACATGCAGAAGTTTTTATAAAGAATAAGTTTTTTCGTAAAATTAATAATAAAAAAGTTTTCCATATGGTTCCAACTTAGTGAGACATATTGTATATATATATATATATATATATATATATATATATATATATATATATATAATTCAATTGCAGTAATTCGACCGTACAATGTAAGAAAAGGGAAATGATTTAAATCGGGTAAGCGGTCTGTGATGGTCTTAAAAAAGAAGAAAAAAACCTCCTTTGCTCAATCCTCGAATTTTCGTTCTTTTATTGAGAACTTATTCATGAGGTACTAAAATGTCATATTTAAAAAAAATTACAATTTGAAATATTTTTAACAATAAAATTCTACTTACAAACTAGAGGTCCGAAGACGCACAAATATGATAAAACATGTTATTATTTAAAACACTAAAATTATCCATTACGACTGTTAAAAAAAAAAAAAAACATTAATACATTTCAACAAAACTATCGATGCACGAACAACATTGTGTATAATGTATCTAAGTATGTAAACGAAAAGTAAAACGCACCAACGTCCTTGTCGAAATAACTACACAAAAAGAATCTTTTTTCTCGTCTTTAAAAGCAATAACAATTTATTTTATAGGTCCTTTTTGTCCCAGTCCGTGACTTTTTAACAAATAACAATGTGAATAAGTATTATTGAATTAATTGATACACAAATTAAAATTAAACTAAAATCCTCCCCCCTGTCAATTATGTCCCCAATAAGTTGCAGTAAATGTTACTCAACTGATTCGTATCTGTTTTAAAGTTGATGGTGTTATTTGTGTTTTGTATGTGAAACATTTCTAGGAAAAGTCTCTTAATATAATTACTCTCCACATCCACAACCTTTACACCCCCAAAATCGAATGTGTGACCCTGCTCTAGCGTATGTTTTGCCAAAGCACACGATTTCTTTTTAATTGTACAGTCACTTTTATGTTGACTGATTCTGTATTTTAGCCACTGCGATGTTTGGCCAATGTAACACCCCTGACAGTCAATGCATGGAATACTGTAAACAGTGTGGTTTTTGAAAAGAGTAGGTGTTTTGTCTTTTACCACAGAAAAAAGATTATTAATTTTGATGTTGTTACATTTAGCTATTATTATTTGTGGGAAGGGTTTAAACAATTTGACCACTCTTTCTGTGAGGTCCCTAATGTAGGGTAACCTTTTGTATTTCAGTGCAACACTAGTTTCTTCTGTAGGTCCATCATAGAAATTAGAATTATAAATTAATTTGTGTAAAATCGATACTGGATAGCCGTTATTGGCAAAAATATTCTGCAGTGTCTTAAGGTTCTTATTTAAAAATCTGGTATCGGAGATGGTAGTTATTCTATTTTTCATCGCTATGACTGTGTTGTATTTTTGATTCAGAGGATGATTGGAGAAAAAGTTTAAAAATCTGCCTGATGCCGTAGGTTTCTGATACCAGTCTAAACACAAAACATTCTCATCCGTTCTTATTACTTTAGTGTCAAGGAAGGGGATACTTCTTTGGCTTTCCACTTCCACAGTGAAAGAGAGGTTTTTATGGAAGGTATTGAAAGCCTCTGTAATTATGTGTATCGAGTCTTGAGGGACCGCACAGATGATGTCATCGACGTATTTATAAATAAAAGGAAGCATAAAGGGTAACTTTGGAATCACACTATCCAACAGGAAATCCATGGTAATAAGGGCCAAAAAGACAAAACACCTACTCTTTTCAAAAACCACACTGTTTACAGTATTCCATGCATTGACTGTCAGGGGTGTTACATTGGCCAAACATCGCAGTGGCTAAAATACAGAATCAGTCAACATAAAAGTGACTGTACAATTAAAAAGAAATCGTGTGCTTTGGCAAAACATACGCTAGAGCAGGGTCACACATTCGATTTTGGGGGTGTAAAGGTTGTGGATGTGGAGAGTAATTATATTAAGAGACTTTTCCTAGAAATGTTTCACATACAAAACACAAATAACACCATCAACTTTAAAACAGATACGAATCAGTTGAGTAACATTTACTGCAACTTATTGGGGACATAATTGACAGGGGGGAGGATTTTAGTTTAATTTTAATTTGTGTATCAATTAATTCAATAATACTTATTCACATTGTTATTTGTTAAAAAGTCACGGACTGGGACAAAAAGGACCTATAAAATAAATTGTTATTGCTTTTAAAGACGAGAAAAAAGATTCTTTTTGTGTAGTTATTTCGACAAGGACGTTGGTGCGTTTTACTTTTCGTTTACATACTTAGATACATTATACACAATGTTGTTCGTGCATCGATAGTTTTGTTGAAATGTATTAATGTTTTTTTTTTTTTTTTTAACAGTCGTAATGGATAATTTTAGTGTTTTAAATAATAACATGTTTTATCATATTTGTGCGTCTTCGGACCTCTAGTTTGTAAGTAGAATTTTATTGTTAAAAATATTTCAAATTGTAATTTTTTTTTAAATATGACATTTTAGTACCTCATGAATAAGTTCTCAATAAAAGAACGAAAATTCGAGGATTGAGCAAAGGAGGTTTTTTTCTTCTTTTTTAAGACCATCACAGACCGCTTACCCGATTTAAATCATTTCCCTTTTCTTATATATATATATATATATATATACCGATTGTGTCAAATATAATTAGGCATAGGGAATCAATCTATACGTATGTACGATGTATACGTATGTATATGTGTATGGCAACGCGGTACCTACTGTCCGCCCCAATGCCGGCGACGTATACATCGTACATACATACGTATACGTATACGTTGATTTGCAATGCCTAATGATATTTGACACATGCGGTATAAAAGGAATTATCGCGGGTACGTAAAATACAATAAAGAGAAAAATATCGGGTATATTCCGCTGTTGGGCAACAGTAGGCACGTGTTTCTGACTCAATGGTCGTCATCAGTACGGTGTTGCCAAGGAATAAGGTGGGAAAACCTTGGAGATGAAAGCTACACGGAAGACCATCAGGTGACAGACTGCCATTTGTAGTTTAAGCTAGAAGATCCTCAGTTTTGAGGACAACAAGTAACATCGTCACGAGGAAGACAATGCCAACCTGCGTGCCATCCGAGGCCCCGGAAAGATATATATAAAAAAAAAGGAATTATCGCGGACACATGAAATAAAAGAAGGAGAAAAATATCGGGTAAATTCCGCTGTAGAGCAACCGTAAACACGTGTTTCTGACTGATTGGTCGTCATCAGTATGTTGTAGCTGAGTAATAAGGTGGGATAGCGTATATTTATGATATCTTTGTATGTGTTTGTTACAATTTATTTTTGTTTATATCTCTTTTAATTTCTAAATTTTCAAACAATGTAAGTTTTTTACTTTTATTTACATTATGTAACTGTTTACATTATTTCGTAATGCAATGATCTATTTTAAATTAAATTTTAACACCATACAAATAATAAAAACAGAACACAAATAATAAGAACAAACATATGACTAAAACGGATAAACAAAAGCGAACTAACATAACGCTTAATGGCATACGACACGTAGTTTTTCAAAAGATCAATACGTTAATTTCAAAGAACGTACTAGAATCTTCTTTTGAATGTTTTACAAGCTCGTTTATATTTATGAATAGTTGAACATCGCTTTCTTAAAGCGCCTTCTGCCTTCCTTGGTAACATAATTAGTGCTTCTGAACTGAAACTGGAATTTGGATCTGCGTAATCAATAGTATTTTGGGATTGTGGATAAGAAAGTCTCAAGTAACTTCTGTCTGTACATACACATTGACGATATTTTATATAATTTAGATATCAGAAACTCGCGAACTGGTCTACTTGAAATTTATATTTTGTGTGAATTTGCTATTGTATGAGTTAGTTATATTACAAAAGTTTTTAAAACTTTTGTGAATAGGTTCTGACGCTAACATCCTAGGGAAAGATTGTAACTTACACCCATTCCAGTCGCTATTCCGATGGCTGACTCAAGACCATCCGGGGATATCGTACAAACGAACATTAAATTACACAAAAAAAGTATTCTGTTTTAAAATTACTAACATCTCAGCAACAGTTACGATAGAACTTTGTATTCGTGATTAAAAACATGTAGATAATATAATTCAATTACTTGCCTTATTTTCATGGAGTAACATAATTCAATTAAAATTACATTAATTTAATATATGATATTTAAGTCAGAAGTTTATAGGAATGCTGAACGAGCATCCATGAAGAGAACAATATTTACATAGGCTATAACAGCGAACTAAGAAACATAGACAATATATTATAAAGGCGGCTCCCCACTGTGAGGGCATGCAACAGGCGAGTTCTAACCACCTTGAGTAGAACTTTTTCCACGGCGGGTGTATTTCGGACATTTTATCACTCCCAAATAATAACTGATTAAAACACTTGGGTCGTTTCACTATGAGTTTTATTTATAAAATATTAATCGTATAAACAATAGCACTCTAACATATATGTTTCGGTTATTACACCATTCTCAAGAGATATACATATACAATTTACAAAAGAATAAAAATAGACAATAAAGTAAATTTTCTAGACGTTACCATAAATAGGAATAATAACAGTCTAACATTTGAGGGGTGTAGAAGTAAAACCGGCCTTCTCCACTTTTGGGCAAAATTGAGTTAAAGGCTGTATACAATAGCTTACAAGCATATCGCCAATAAGTAAAATTATTACGTTGTAAAACCAGTAATATCTCACTTAAATTTGACGTTTAAGTTTAAAGATAGATGCAAAACCGGCAATCTTCTTAGAGCTGTTGTTGCAAAACCGGCAACCTCCATTCTGACCATTCAGCGGACGACCACGTGGGAAATTGTGTCTTCTAACATTCACATAATTATTCAGATGTTTCAAAATCAATAATCATGTGCTTTTAAGTTAGTTTCCTTTCTGAAAATATTTTCGTTTGAGTAACAATGGAGACCCAAGCAATGCCGGTTACACCTACAAAGGCTCGCAAACAAATCAGAGAAGTGCATAAATGGAAAAGGAATATAGAAAAGCAACGACGGTGAGGTTATGTTCATAAATGTGCTTTTTTTCTCAGTAATTAGCATATACGACAATAACTTGCGTTTTCACTGTTATCTGTTTTCTTTCTTTTGCAGATATGCACCTTAACAACCCCCGAATTTTCCTAAATGCAATCACATTACCAAGTCATATAGATGTGCAACATTAAAAATGTCTGATACTGCTAAATTTCATGGTGACTTCTATGCTTCTAAAGATAAACAGCTTCAAAATGCATTTTTGGTGAGGTACTGCAAAATATTAACTTGTAAAAGAAGGTGCCCAAAAATCAACTCAACACACCTAGAGCTTTTAATACCAAATGTTTTGTAAGAGTAAAAGCAGATCTGGTGCCCGTCTGTCAGACGACAATTTTGAATATTTTACATATTAAAAAACACAGGCTACAATTTGTTATGAAACATTATGAAATGACAGGCAAATCACCAAGTGAAAAAAGAGGGGGAGATCGTATTAGTTTTAAATTTAAATATAAAATGGAGACAGTAATTAATTTTATAAAAAAAAGTTTAAATGTGTTAAGTCTCATGATACTAGATCTTCAACTATAACCAGACGTTATCTTCCCTCCGAGTTGAACATTAAAAAAATTTCAAAAATATAAAACAGCGAAACAGAGGACTTGAATCTAAAAGTCAAAAACAATATTTTTCCAAGTATTTTTAATAAAAGTTTATTTGGGCTTCGGAACACCTCGAACCCACATATGTTCAGCATGTTTATCTCTGGACGAACAAATAAAAAATGTAAACGGTGACGAAAAGAATAAACATATAATTGAAAATCGGGTTCATAAACTAAGGGCCAACGCGTTTTATAAACTTTTTCGGCAGACCAAGGATCATCTGCTTACCAGTAGTTTTGACTGCCAAAAAATTAAGTTTTGTCAAAACTTTCCGATCAAAATGTCTATTATAGCCGTCAGTTATACAATCTGAATTTTGTAGAAGGTTTATCACAAAGAAAACAAACTAAGAGAAACACATTTATGTACGTGTGGACTGAAAATCAATTTTCCAGAGGTTCTAGGGAAATTAGCTCAGCACTGTCGCATCGTCTATTCCAGACTAAACTGGAAGGTGTAATAACCCTGAGATTAGTATTCCATGGGTGTGGTTGACGAAACATAAATTGCATAATAGTGGCTACCTGTGCTAGATGGTTTTTAACGGCTCCTAACGAAATAAATTCTAAGGAAATTGTATACCCAGTCACGGGACATTCCTTTCTTCCTGGTGATCGAGTTTCTGGTAGAATAGAACAACAATTAAAAAGAAAAAAAGTAATAGCGAGCCCAGAAGAGTATGTAGAAAATTTTAATAATTTTGGAACAGTAATTCGCATGGGAATAAATCGCGATGTTGCAGATTGGAAGCTAGAGGCATACAGAATTTTTAAAGGCAGTGCATTTTGGCATTTATCACAAAACGTATTATATTAAGTAGAGCTAAAAACGGCATGAATGTATTGATACGCGGAGAGCCATAAATCGTAACGACATAGGACAAGCCAAAAGTGTTTGTAAGCCTCCAAAAAATATAACAATGATAAACCCAGATGTTATAGAAATGGGTGTTCCGGTGAACAATTTAAAATTATGATACGTTAAAAAATTGCTGGTTAAACACTGAGGGGAAGAATGGGGAACAGTTGACACCTTGCACTTTTTTAAAGATATTTTTCAAAATGATGGAAGCACTGTTGCACCAGACGAAGAAATTATTGAAGGTGAAATAGATGGTTGCGAAGAACTTCCCTATTTAGTTGTATAAGATCATTTTATTTATGAAAAAAAAAGCACATTTACTTTACTTTACTTTACTTTACTTGTGTATTAAAGTTTTTATGAAAGCATTTCGAAAAATTATAAGTGAGTTTTATTATAAAAAGATAAATGAATTTATTTAAAAACGAGTGAATGTGACAGTGTAACATATTTTTGATTTAAGTAGTACGTAGCATCCACTATATGGAAGCAAAACGTGCAATCTCCAAATTAAAATTCTAAATTATTCCAAAAATTTTGAAATAATTTAAGACTTTTTTACAACGACAGCAACCAGAAGCATCGAAATAACTAAAAATTAAAAGGTGTAAGTGTTTTCATAAATATTAGACATTCTGTTATTCAAATGTGTTTCCTGAAAAAGTCTCTAGAGTAGAGATTGCCGATTTTCCTTCTATACCCCTCATTTGAAATCTACAGAAAACCCACTTTTTCTGACAAAATATTATACGCGAACAATCAATGAAAATGAAAATGTCAACCTTTCACAGCTACATACATCGAGCCACCAATATATCATTATCTAACAAAGACTTTAATAAAGAAATAAACATAATTAAATCAATCGCACGAGACAATGGATATTATCCTAAAATCATATATGAACTGATAAAAATAAAATAAGACAGAATAACTGTAACAAAAACATGTCCCAAAATTGAAAAATACACAAAGATGGCACAACTTTATGTTTATCCCCCATCCATCCAATAAAATAAACAAAATAGTAAAACGATTGGACGTCTCACATAATTTGGGTAAACAAGACAAATTTAGGAACAATCATTAGCAATAACAAAGATAAACCAGATAAAATGGACCAATCAGGTGTATAAAGGTTAAAATGTATAGACTGTGAAGCTACCTAATCGGGCAAAGTGGACGAGCCATTAAGAGCCGAATTAAGAAACATAAAAAGTCAATACCATATAATGAAAAAAGCACAGGCTTTGCCGAACACTGCATTGAACACAACCATTTTCAGATAGCTGTAAATTAATACATAATGTCACAAAAAGTAAATGATTGGACCTCCTACAAATCGTAGAAATTAAATTAGCTAAAAAACAAGATATAAAGATATATTAGTTACAACACACCCTTTATATATAATGTCATACACAACTTACTACCACCCCACCACACACAAGAATAGACAGACATATAATATACAAAAGACTTTAAGTTAGATGTGTATATCTCTTTGAGAATTGTGTAATAACCGAAACATATATGTTAAAGTACTATTGTTTATACGATTAATATTTTATAAATAAAACTCATAGTCAAATGAACCAAGTGTTTAAATCAGTTATTATTGTATGAAGTTAAAAAAATTATCTGCACCAATATCCGTCTTTGTAAAACCCTTAATTTTGCTTTGAAATATCCTTTAGGTTGACATTAAGTAATCTACCCCTTTTCTGATTATTTTGTTTAATCGTTTGGTACTTTAACTTAATTGAATATATCATTGTTTAATTTTTCTACAATATGTGCATACGTGAAATTATGCAGAAATAACAACAATAAATTTCACCTATCAGAAATTGCAAATACAAATACACTTAAATGTATACTTATTAATATTATGTCAGAAAACAGTTTTTATTTGTTATAAATACGGCCGTTATTGAAAGCGGATGTTTGTGTCCTACACAATTCTACACAATATATTTATATTGATTTCCATTCATTATAAGCGTATAAATGGGCGATACTGCGGGTTATTATATTAATGTAATGTAAACCTTAATTAAGGAAACCCTACATAGCAACCGTAATGCTTATGATGTTAATTCCAGGTATCCATATACAATCATTATAATCATTTCTGACCCGAATATAACGTTTTAAAAATAATTTGATTTATTTTAGTGCAATACCCCTTCTTTATTTTTGGAACTCAATGTATATTTATTTGTACTTACTTATTGTACTGAAATACGTGAATTGAAGTTATTGTTCCTTTAATTTATTAGTTTTCCCATTTCTATAGTCAGACTACGTTATCTCGTGGTACATAGGTCTAGTCACCGCTAATGATTGCTTTCTTCGCTTCCAACAAAATAGGCTATTATGTATTTTGAATTATTACTAAGATCGAGAAAAATTTAGAATTACTTAAGTAATGATATTAAACTTTATCTAAATAGTATCGAAAAATTGATCCACTATCGCCCAAGTAGAAACTCACCTAAAAAATATATTTTATTTTGACTTGATTATATGGATCAGATACATTGTAGCCAATTGTAACTTTCAAGTCACATAATGGCCTCCACTTGGTTATAAAACAGGAGTCGTTCTATGTTCCTTACGACTCCTATCGGGTATTTTGAAACATTAATTTAATCTGTTTTCCGTTGCATGCCGATAACAGTAGCACGTCAGCTATAAAAGCAAATGCTGAGTAATTACTATCAAAAAATCTAAAATATATGTCTAAACAACTTGTTCATCTGTTTGAAAGGTTGTTTTATTTTATATATTGACAAAAAATAGCTATGCTACTTCAAAGTTATAGAAATCTAAAGATCCATTGCTAAGTGAAAGTGAATACAACTCGCATAAAATATATTTTTATTAATTGCTGAAGATATGGAGAATGTGTCTGTAGTAGAACCTGTAACTAATTTTGAAGACACCAACAAGAATGAACCTTCCGATGAAGATATTATCGAATATCAAATAGCAAACTGAAGATGATCCGCAATTGGTAATTATTACTAACCAGAAAGAAAGGAAACATATGAATATTACCAAGAGGCAAGCAAAAAAGTAAAGTCCTCTATTTCTACCATGGAAAAGTTAGCCTCCTAATTGACCTTAAGGAATTGGTTGTCTTATGCTACTTTAGACAGCTTTTTTTTATAGAAACATTGCAAAACAGAGTAATTTATATTTCTGTATACTGTTTAACAAAGCAATTTTTATTAACTTTTATAGAACTGGACCGCTTTATGGGAAAAGCATTATTAATGTATATTTATGGGCTATCACAAAAACGAACATTTTGTTAAGGAACAACTCATGTTACAAAAAATACTAGATACGGTGTCAAGAAACCGCTGAGAATAGATAAGATCAAAAATGTATTTCAGTGACCATGCAGATCATACTTAGAGACAAATAGTTCAAATCAACCTTTCTTACGTAATGAATTAAAAAATTTCAAATAAAATTCTAATGGGTGAAAGTATGTGTCGACGAACAAATGATACCATTCAATGGTCGTCATTCTGTCAAACAATAAAGCAACACAAAACCTAATAAATACAGATTAAAAGCATGTGTGTTATCTGAATCTGATTCCAGATGGTGTTGGTGGTAATATTGTGCTACGTTTAGCCAAAATAATTCACAGAGAAGAGTATCAATTAACATATTATTGTAATTGCTTCAACAACTTCAATTTACAAATAGAATTTTATAAGTATTGGTAGTGTGGGTATAGTAAGTACACTCTAGTCGTTTTGCTATGTGTTTATTTTTTGACGGTAAAAACATGAAATAAAATGATAGCGGTTTTACAGATCAAATGGAAGCAGTTGTTAATGGTGTACAACTAATAGCATTAGAGTATGACAATAAACAATTTCATGTGTTTAGTCTCTTTCTTGAGATGTGGCCTATAACACAGGTTAAACA
The DNA here is from genome assembly GCA_963170755.1 of Amphimallon solstitiale. NCBI lineage: Eukaryota > Metazoa > Arthropoda > Insecta > Coleoptera > Scarabaeidae > Amphimallon > Amphimallon solstitiale. Next base: position 84,215,102 of record OY720676.1, on the reverse strand, counting down.
GTGAGATTCTGAGATTAAAACTAAAACCTATGTTGAAAATCACAATGCTATAGAAATTTACAATCAGTTTATAGGAGAAGTATACTTGATAGATTCCGTTGTGGTATTATAAAGAATCAAAATTTGTAAGAAAAGTGTATCACAAAATCCACTTAATAAATTAGTGTGCCTTAAGAAGATTGCCTAAGTGGTGACGTGCCTAAAAGGAAGCAACTGATTTTGCTTTAATTTAATGCTGATCTTGGAAACAAACAGTTCAGGATTGGTGACTAATAGAAAGGCGAAAACACGGTTTTCTAGCTCTTCTGGCATCCCACAGCAAATTGATCGAAAGCAACAAGAAACAAATCAGCAAAAATACACCTTTCTTACTTTAAGGTACGGAACAGTTCACTGGTCTATACCGCGTGGTCGGCGGAGCTTAGTATGAAAACTAACGACGCTGTAACAATGAGACTTTACGTACGTATATAGTATGCGACTGTGCATTTTCTAATTTTATTTACAAATATACAGGGTGTTCCAAATTTTCGCAACCACCTTCAACTTTTGTGTTTTAAATACATTGCTATACTTTCTAGATATTATAATGATAGCCATTAAAATTATCTTTGCAATGATATATGGATATGTGCACTTCAGACTGTAAGTTTTGACTTTATTGATAATTTTGTTAAAATCTTGACAGTTGCAGAATCTAACAACTAAACTAAAGCATGTAACTAATTTTAAGTTGTAGTCTGAAAATGGGTAGAATGCCTCACGTAAAAGTTGTGTTAGTACTTTGTGGACTAATATGTTATTTGTTTTGAGGTTGAACAAAGTTCAACCTCAAACAGGGTGTTAGATAAGTCGTGTCTAAGTAATCTATATTTATTGGTTATTTTCTTGTTTTTTTTAAATCTAACCTATAATATTTTTATGTCAGCATATTCCTTGTAAAATTGCCTTTAAAATGGTAACATAGTACTTATTTCTAGTATTTTCAAAGTTATAACCTTTTAATGGGATATACTCATGTTTATAACATGCAATACTTGGTTAGCCATAAAAATAAAACAAAGTAATTTTAAGAAACACCTGTTTTTTAAATGCTTTATCATTCCGAAAATGAAAAGTGTGAACACATGGATGTTAAAACTAACATCAAGCAGTAAATAATTACTGTGACTTACATATATACCTTTATACGTAAAACGTATATGCATATATGCATGTGTTTGAGATACACACATACATTAAGTGCTATTGTCGACAATCGAACGCACAGACACCGGTGTTTCGACCTGATGAGACCTCATAGGTCGAAACACCGGTGTCTGTGCGTTCGATTGTCGACAATAGCACTTAATGTATGTGTGTATCTCAAACACATGCATATATGCATATACGTTTTACGTATAAAGGTATATATGTAAGTCACAGTAATGCTTTATCATTTGTTTTAGAATTACATTTTGAAAATTTTCCATAATAAAACAAACTTAATTTAAAATGCGTTCAAATATATTTCCATTCTGCTCTACATATGCTCTCAACCGTCATTGTATCGACAGGCTTACATTCTGAGCTAAGTTATTCTCATTTAATTGAAGAAAAGCGTTTCTTATTCGTTGCGGCATGTTCTCTGCCGTTATAGGAGGTGTTGCGTAAACAATGTTTTTTACAGTTGGCCACAGAAAGAAATCACAAGGAGTGAGATCTGGTGATGGTGGTGGCCAGCTTATCAAACTTCCTCTCCCAATCCACTTGTTGGTGAATACCCTATCTAAATGTGCTCTTGCAGCAGCACCATAATGTGCTGGTGCACCATCATGTTGGTACCACGATCTCCTGATGACGTTATCTAGGAGACCTTCTAATAGCAATGGTAAATTACTTTGTAGAAAATTTCTGTAGATTGCACAATTTAAAGTATTATTAAAAAAGAATGGACCAATAGGTACCATTGGAAACGCCATGTATTAGCACTCCATTTTTGTTGATATAAAATGAACTGAACAAAATGTGGTATTGTCATAATTATTAAGGAGTATTTTTTCTGATTGTTGTTCCACTATTAGCAAATATTGCTTCATCTGTGAAAAGCACGTAATCTAGAAAAGTTATATCGTGTCGTAATTGTAAAAGTAGCCATTCACAGTAAACTAGTCTCCTTTCAAAGAATGAATTTGAATTTTGTAAGAGTGAAACTTATGTTTTCTTAAAATTCTTTTTGCAGCAGTGACTTCTATCCGGTCTTGTTTCGAAATTATCCTTGTAGATACGTGCGGATTTTTCACAATGAACTGGACGACTGTCACTCCAATATCTTCTGTAATCATACTTTCTTACTTCTTTCATGTTCGAAGTAATCACTGAACCCGTTCGAACAAACCTTATCAACAAATTTTCAAACGTTTAACTATCCGGTGCTTTTCGGTCGGGATATTCCATCGCATATGTTATTGATGCTAAAAATGGAATTCTGTTGCTAGCGCCAAGAGCAAATACCATGTCTATGAGCTCCTCTTTCAAAAAAATTATTTTAAAGCAAAAACAACAATAAACTATTGTCGTATCTAAATAAAAAATAATGTCAATAAAACGATATAATTGATAATAAGGTAAATACAACACGTAACAGCTACTAGCAAACAAAGAGAAATTAATAATTCACTAGCCGAACTTAATTTATAACAATAAAATGCAATTACAGCAAAGAGTAAATAAAGAAAACGACTTTTTGATTTGGCGTTTGGTTGCACAGCCATATTTTTTTTAAAACCAAGGCCAACCAACTATTAGATGCCCCACATATTGCATGTTATAAATATGAATATATCCGACTAAAGGGTTATAACTTTGAAAATACAAAAAATAAGTACTATGTTATTGGGGTACCAATTTAAAGGAAATCTTACAAGGAATATGCTGATTTGTAAAAATATTATAGGGTAGATTTAAAAAAAAAAGCGAGAAAATAACCAATAGAGATCGATAACTTAGACATGACATATTTAACACCCTGTATATTTATTCACTTTGTTCAACCTCAAAACAAATAACGTGTTTATAGCTTCAGTTTAAAAGGAAGTAAGTGCTTGAATTTAAGTTAAGCGCAAAATGAAATATTTAAATTTGCACTTAATAGATATGGGTCTGTTTTAGGGAAAAGTGATTGTTTGCTGGCACAACCAAAAATATTCAAATATGCGACTGCCATCGATGAGTGCTTTTTAAAAGTTGTTAACAAGATTTGAAGAAACTGGCAGTATTCCATATGAAAAAATGAGCCGTGTTACTAGTGCTATATAAAACACAGATACATAAAAGTTTCTTTTGTTATGCGTTCAAGAAAATTCTCATACAAGCGTGCGTAAACTTTCTAGTCCTTGATGTGAGCAAAAACTTTATCAAGAGAACCTTAAGGAGTTTAAATTCTATCTGTATTACATCAAGATCTTCAGAGAAAAGTTTTTATAAATAGGGTTGCTTGCAGTAATACGATGTTGCACAAAATAAATCACAACAACAATAATATTTTGTATTGAAGCTACTTTTAAGAGTAATGATCTTATAAATAGCATTTTTACGCCCCTGAGAAACCTTAATATTTGGTTTATAGTAAATGTATTTGTTTCCATATTTTATATATTTCAAATACTAAAAAATATGAACATTTTTTAATTTTTTTTATGGTAACTTATAATTATTGTAAAGCTTGAAAGTAGTAGCTTATATGTTCTTCAAGATATTGCGAAAGTTATAGAAGTTTTCAATAACGTACATTTAAATACTTGTATTGACGGTTTGCTTTTCAACCGAAGTTATAAATCTTAGTATGACTTTTTTAATTTTAAAGTAATTTATAATATGGTCTAAGTATGACAATAAACAATTTTTTGACAGAGAGCCACTGCGATATTTTAACTTTCAAACATTTCATTTCATGAGTTTTAACAATTTAATAAAAATTACTTATTTGTAAAAGAAAAATATTAGACAGAACTCTTTTCGATGAATTTTAGTTATACTCTGTGTTATGTAATTCAAAGCATATTTTTGAATCGTAATCGGGTTTATTCAGGTATAATATCCTATAACTTTTGCAATATCGCCCATAGGTATTAGAAAGTATATAAATATACAGAATGTTCCATGTAATTTTTTTTAGAATTTGTAGCTTTTGGGAATGGTATGTAATTCTAAAGAACATGCGTAGATATATCCAAATAAACATTAATTTCACGTAATGAAAATACATCTCTAATAATTGAGCCCATAATAGGTATTTGATCATGAGTCGTTATTTCATAGCAACTTTTCAAATGTTGCGCAATTTTTAACAAATCTCAGAAATAGCTGTAAGTCGACAAATACAAGTTAATGTCATTTTAATCAGCTCTTCAAGGCCTATCATAAAATGTAAAAGAATGTATAGCCATCCGTTTAAAAAAAACATAAGTTTGTGTTGGATCGTCTTTGTGTAACACTCTGTATAAAATCAAATATTTTTAAATTGTAGAGTTCATGATTATAAACAAACTTTGTATTAAAAATTATTGGCTATCTACATTATCAGATACCAACAATGGGCCGCTCCGCTGGAACACCCGGTATAAGAGATAATAGATGAGAGAGATAATAAAATTACTCTTTGAGATGTTTATTTTTGACAAGACATTACATTGCGTTGTACGTTTCTATCAAATAATACAAGAATTGAATGCGAAATTGTGTTTTTTTACAAAAGTGATTCAATCGATATTGATTCCTTCATTGATTCCTTCTCAAACAGAATTGCTTTTCTTACAATGTGTATACGATGTCGGAGATTTATTTCCAAGTGTATCTTCAATTTAATATCGTTCGACGACTAACTGTTGAATGTTTGTTCACAAACAATAAAACTGTACTTTAATAATTGTGCAAAATTAGAGTCTACAGCGCCATCGTACAAACTAAATTTAACTACTAACATTTTTAAATTATAAATGTTAAATTTGGTTAAATATTCTATTAAAAAACTTTTCAATTTAATATAATGTAATGCCAGAATTATAGTAATACAGTAATGTAGAATGTGTGTGTATAGTTCAGACAACATTAATTACGATTTATATTGTTGTGTAGTTAGATATATACATCAATATACATCCACCCTCTAACTAAAATAAATAATGAATAGTACACAATATATTTACTATTCGATAATGTCTATTGATTTGAAAGAAAGCTACGATTCAGTTGATAAAGGAAAGTATTATTGCCGATATACATGTTCAAAATATTAAAGAAATACGACACTGTTTTCATTTGAATAAATTCTATCGAGTGTAAATGCCTTCAATTAACTTTCCATATTGTTTCATAGCTCATTCGAATTATCTCGTTAGGGTTTTTTGGAAAATACATTGTACGAATTACTTGTTTGGTGTAAGATCGATAAATTGATTGAGCATTATCAAATAATGTTTTAGCAGTATTTCTAAGTGATCAAATAACAAGTCTCTTGTAAGAAAAAAATAGATATTTATTTTAATAAACTATTATCTCTTGAAATACTAGTTATTATATAGAAACAGAGTGTGCTTCCATCTGACAATTATTGTAGACATAACCACGGATTAAGGACGTTTCTCTTTAGGCACTTTAGTAATTAATTTTCAATATTTAAACAATATAGATTTTCTATATGCAGGCGATAAATTGCTAAGAATATATATAAATTATCTTAACTACTAAACATTAGTGAAATAAAAGTGATCAAAAATTATAACTAATTAAAAAATACTATTGTGATAAAGTGCTTCTTAATTAGTTGTCTACGTGAAGAGTATGATTTTTAAATGAAATGTTTCAATCTAACCTGTTGTCCTTTCTATTTAATAGTATATCGTCAATTGAGTTCCACATGGTTCTAAGTGCATTCTGAAAAGTTTTGCAGTAGAGCAATTTTTATGGTTTGACTTAATGTCGAATATGAAACGGTCTATACTGCGACGATTTTTGACTGAAACGGATGATTCTATTATGGAAAGATTAAGTGTAAGAAACCTGTCAGTTTTAAAAATCGAAAGAGGTCACGAAGTCCGTTTAAAAATTCTACACGTGTACTTAAAACCATGTGGCATTTTCAGACTACGAAATTGTTATTTCAATTAAAATTTCAATAAAGTAGTATTGTTTTTAATATTACTACTGAAATAGTGAATTCTTACAAAAGTAAAAATTACAGTCAGGACGTCATTTAGTCAGCTAGTTATAAGAAAACTCAATGTGTTGTAACTTGTCATTAGGAATAAAATTTTTGGGTGGGCAAGGATAACATTTTCAAAAATAGAAGCGTTAGAAACCCTAGATGAAATGTTTATACAAGTAAATTCATAATTCTGTTTGATAAAGGCTGCAAAAGGTTTGCTCCGCTCAAATCGCAACTGCCGTACTTTTGTGTAAGTAACTTTTTTATAATTCAAATTTTTTGATGACGTACGGTAATAAAGAAAAGACTTACTTTTCATTTGTATCACTTGGAAACGTTTCTTACTATCAATTTTTAGTAGTAGGTGCACTATGCCCAATGGAGACCATACTTCGGCAACTTTTAATTGCTTCTCGATTCTTGAAGAATATTATCGACTTCTTGAATACAAGAATGTTCGGCAATAGAGTACTTCATGGTTACACTGTCTATGTCAAGATTCAAATGAAGATAGCTAGCAACGGCACAGGACATTATAGAGTTTCGGTTCTCAGAGACGCAACTGTCATTCCATGTCACTATATTTTTTACACTTGGATGTAAAAGACAGACTTTATTAACAATTGCCATGAAGGCGTTTGCTATATCATTCCCTGATTTACCGCACAATGTTTCAAGGCATATTACACATATTTTCTCAGAACTTGCATAATCGGACCAATTCTCCAAATCGGCCATATTCAGAACAAAGGCACAACCAAAACTATGCACAATTTTACTACTTAGAACCTTGTAAATTTTAATCAGCTTTTCCGCAGTGTTGCTTAGAACCATGTGGAATAGAATATTACAGCGCCATTCGTAGACCAATAAATTGCGGTCATTTTAAAATTCAACGATGCAGATTACTTCATTGTACCTACCGCGTAGAAATCTCATTTTTGAGCAAAAATGTACTTGAAACCCTGTGGAACTCAAGTGACGATATACTTATTATTTATTATTGAAGAAATAGGTATGCTGCTGGATGGTAAGCATGATAGCTGTTTTCTAAATCTTAGAAATAGTTGTTTATCAAAATACGATGAATATTCAGGAAAATTAGTAACTACATATTGCTGGGATCTTGAATTATAAAATAGGCTGTATATAAATATTTATTGTGAAATTATAGTAGGTTAGGATTCAGTAAATTTATATTAGTTTAAGTAAAACAATGCAACTATGTCATTATAATCTTTATTTTTAAAATTTATATTTGAATGATTCTTGTATAGCAATTAAATATTGAAAACTGATTGCTAATCTATAACTTTAGCGTGAAAGTAATGTATTTATAAGCCGCTAGTTGCGATGTTAGTAATATACATCTTTTAAGAGTGGGAATAATGCACCGACTAGGCATGCTTAAATTTTTTGTTAAGAATGATCTTTATAAAACGAATTGCACGGTAATTTTCGGGGAATTCTGTAGCAGCTGAAATATCGCTCTAGAATACAAACAAACATTCGGTGTCTGTATTACCTAAAATAAAATAATAATTTTAGGGATAATTTGAAAATAGTAATTTTATATAATATTTTATAAAGAACTTCAAAATGTTGATTGTAAACATAGAATAGCTTGTAATTAATTTAGAATAGGAACGTTTCCAGATTATTCATTTTAACCTTAAACAAGGATACAGACTCATTATGTTTTTTTTATTTACACAATTTAATACAATTTTTATCATATCTCATCATTTATTGTAGAGTTTATGTGAAATAAATGAGAACGAGATGAATATAGAAGAGTTTAACGTATTATACGAAGAACTCGGGTAGTTTATATAATAAAATATTTTCTAGTATTTGTACACAGTGTGTGTGTTTGATGTGGTGATCTATATTGACAGTTAACAAGGTTAATTCTTTGTTTGTTTGAGTTTATAAATATTTTATTGAATTTTGTTATAAGGTGTTTGTAATCTATATATTGCGTTGAACCAAACTACGTAAAAATATAAGTTTAGGAGAAAAGAAAACCATTGAAACTATTCGATATAGTAGTAGATTCACTAAACAAGAGTAAAATAAAAGAAACTGGTTTTGAGTGAACAAAAGAGCACAAGAAAGGTCATCATAGTATATTAGATAAAATGTATGTTAGTATTAATATTAATTTCCGTTTTGTACTTCACAACAAAACAGAATTACTCATCCTTCAAATTACAAAATAAATAGAAACAGTTGCTTAAATAGGCAGTACATATACAGAATACATATATGTAAACTTAAATAAACTGGTTTTACATAACCTTAGCCAAACAGCAAGACTCCAATGCGGTATGATCTTTAAAATTTCAAGAGGAATTCTATTCGACAAATGTTGAATTGGACAACATGGCCGTGAAAATGGCCTGGCCAAGTAATAGCATAAATCCACTAAATAATCGTTAATTATCTCGCCTTCTAATGGCAGTTGAGCAACAGGGAATAAATGTAAAACACTAAAAAAGAAACAACGATTAGAAGTTATGTTACGAATAAAACACCCACAAAGAATAATTAAAACAGAAGCTAGATGAACCCCACTAATTAATTTTCAGGAATACACATCCAGCACTTTTCTTCCAATAAAATCAATCATAAACAATAACGTCTTGCTACTTATCTCATTTAATAAGGTGTCGGCAAGAGCCCAGTATCAAATACGCGAGTTGTGGAATCGGTATCTCCGCGACGGTGACACTTTCCGAGTAGCAGCACGAAAGCGAAGCGTGAAGCAAGAGGAATTAAAATTAAAGAACTCAAAAAGAGGTATTTATTTATATTTGTTTTTTTTTTTTTAGAAAGCAAGTCAGTTTTCGAACAATAAGAAAGCTATTATGTGCTATTATTGCTGAACTTTTCGTATTTCTCAATAATTTAATTGCAATAATATTATCATATAATAAACATGTTTTTCAGTAGATTAGTTCTCACATACGTTTGTAGAAATGTAAAAGTAGATGTTGCTATAATAAAGTACAGTCAGTCTTACGAAGTCGTATTATATATTTCTTCACAAATATTATTTATAACACATTAACAATAAATTACAATCCCTACACAGTTTCTTTCACTCTTTAAATTGAAATCACGTCCGTTTCATCACCTTGATCTATAATTAATTTTATAGAGATACGGTTTTAATTTACTTATTGAATTATTGTCGAGACATGCGTATTACAATGACATATAACATAAAGATTATTAATATGACATACAAATTATTTAAATCTGTTTTAATTACTTTAAAATGTAGATATTTTTAGGCATATTGTCAATATTATACGCGAGTGCGTATATTCCATACTTAGATAATCATATTTTATTAAAAATAATTAATTAGTCGATGTATAGATAAGAGCGTAAATATTGACTGGTTCGTTGTACAGTTCGAGTCTTGTTAGTTTAGTCAGATACTATATTTGCTAGGTAAATATCACAGCATACGCAATGATATTTTTTTAATAATATTATTAAATATGCATATGGAACATAATTTTAAATAAAATAAGTAGGACAGTTTTTATTTCCACATGTAAATATTTACGTAACATGCAACGAATGGAGATGTTTATTTAACTTGCTCAGCTGGTATTTCGTGTGTATCCATGCTTGCTATACATGTTTGAGACGGAACACGTTTCTAAAAATTTGTTATTTAATATTTCCGTTTTTAATAAAAGACAAATAATTGCTTCTTGATTCGTCATTGAAAATATATTATAAATTACAAATTAATTAGAACAAATTTGTTATCAAGTATAACTTTCAAACCAATTTTTTAAATTCGAATAAATATAATTTAACGACAAGACCAAAATTTAATACTTTAAAAGTACAGTCAACATAGTCTGTATTTCTAATATTTACTTATTATAAAGTCTTTTTTAGATCAACTTCGTGCAAACAGAATAGCTTTCAAGAAATCTTAAAAAGCATATCAGTGTCGGTGCTGTTTACACAATGCACTCCAAATAATTTTCTTACACGTTGCCACGTATAAAATTAATGTAATGCCTAAGTGGCAGTTATTTTGAGGCTCCATCGTTACAAAGTGAAAAACAAAAAAACTAGAAAAATGCAAAATGATTTTTCTCCAAAATAACTATATCAGCCTACTTCCGTTGCTGCTTATCATCCGGACTGCCGCTGTCAGTCGAAGACGGTATGTTATAATGTAATTGACTTAAAATTAAAAGTTAAGAAACAAAACAAAACAAACTATTAAATCATTTAGATATGACTTATAAGTCATATCTAAATCTATAGGTTGACCTCAAAAATATGTAACACTGGGTATTTTAAAATGAATTCCGCTTACATGATCAAGTTTACGTTTACAAGAATCATACAAAATTCACTAATCACTACATAAGATTGAGATACCAGAGTTAGGTCTCGTAATCACACAATAATTGCAATGAACGGGCATGTCAGTTGGTTTAAAATAATTAAATAATTTAGTCAACTTATGGTCAACTGTGATAACAATAGATCAATGAAATTACACCGTACGAGCATTAGCTCAATTTAATATTACATTAAACAATCAATTCGTATTTTAAAAGTCATAGCATTAAAAGTAATTGCATTAAAAGTCAGCCGAGGAGGCTAATTAACATTAATTAGGTAATTCTGTTAATATAAGGTTAACGTTCAAATTCTCTATATTACAGAAGTTGCAGAATTACGAGCATTCACTCAAATTAATAATAAATTACTGACGCAAATATTATTACGAAAAATATAACAATATATACTAAAAACTCATAAATGGAATAGACTTATCTGTATACAAATATATCATCCATGGGCAAAAAAAATAAAATCTTCAGCTTCTATAGTGGTTATGACCATAAGGAAGTTGTACACCGTGTCTAGGAAATAATGATAACAGCACAAATTTACAATCTTGGCCAGTAAATTAAATAATGGTACTTCTACTTTAATCATTCTCGATATCTTAATGGCAACCAAATTAAATGAGACTGTCTTGTAGCTATTAATTAATTTAATATAAGCAAGTAATAACAAAATATTCGACATGTTTCACCAAGAGATTTCCATCACTTCATTTAATTATTAATTAATTCAATGCCATATTCTTCGGACTGACTGTTCTTTGTTTATTTATAATTTCATATAAGGCAAAAGCAATGGTAACTTACCTTAATACTATGACAAATAATTGAATTAACAGCACTTACTGTCAGCATAAGTTTCTTATTATACGATCATGGACGTTCATAATTTATTACAAAGCAATTAGTCCTCCCTAATTGATTTACGGAGTAAGCACGTATACAAACAATTAGACTTACCTAAACTCGCATCATATGTATTCATATATTCAGATGTCATGAATTGTGAAACGAGAGCAGTCTTCCCAACTCCGGAATCTCCTAGCATTACTACGCGATATTTTGGGACTTCTGCCTCTTCTGGTGACCCAAGGGGCGTCGAGTCAACGGTATGATATCCCGAGCCACAGCAAGATCCATCAAAAGGTGACCTTTCTCCTGATACATTGCTGGCTCTGAAATACAAAACAATGCTTTCTTTACATTCATATTATAATGTCAAATAAAAATTTTATTTAAAAAAATTGAATTAATATTTATGCGAATATAAACATAATGCAATAGATTTATGTATATACATGCTTATGTACAATAGATACAGGAAAACTAAAGGTATTTACATAAACAACATTACTATTACTTCTTCATTATAATGTGAGTTCTATTTTCTTATACGTGTAGTACACGTCATCTTAACTTTTCTTTTAAAATTTAAATAAGTTTGCTTTGATAAAAGGTAATATCGTTTTCCAATGTCTGTCCCTGCTTCAATTAAACATATTTGTCATATTTTCAATCATAATCCTATTCAAATTGCGGGTTATTAATGCCATTATATAATAATAATAATAATAATAATAATAATAGCCTTTTATTTTCCCCTGGCATGAACCTACATTATTCGTATAATTTTATATTATTTAAATAACAAGAAAAAGAAAATAAGGCGAAGTTCAGCTCGCTACTTAACGTAGTTACTGCTCTTCCACTCAACCCTAATTAAACTAACTTAAAGATAACTAACCTAAAGATAGATTGTGATTAGTACACATCTGCAAGACTAGCAAATCCACAAACACCGGATCACCGCTGCCCACGAAAGAGATACCGATAAAGCTTAAGTTTAAACAATTTTACGGACCAAGTTTCTTTTATATCCCGTGGAATAGCATTATAAATATACGCCACCTGGTAGGAATAGCATCTTTTAGCATACTGAGTATTACGCTCAGGCGGAGTTAAAGTTCCTTTAAAGCGTATATTTATATTATGTACGTCCGATCTGAAGGTAATATTTCTATACAAATACGGAGGCTTTTGAGTTAAAATAATGGAATGATATAAGCTAGCAGCATGTAGGCGTCTACGGCTGAACATATTCAACCATCCTACTTCCAATAGTTTATGTGATATATGAGATCTTCGTCTAACATTAAATATCAATCTCAAACAAGAGTTCTGAACTTTTTGTATTTTACGAACGTTTCGAGAATCAAGTGATGCATGATATAAAGAGTCACAATAATTCATATGCGATAAAACTAAAGATTCACACAATACTTTCTTTACATGTCTTGTAATAAACATCCTACTAGCATATATCACCCTCAAGGCTGCATAACTACGTTTGGTACACTGATTTATATGGTCACAGAAATTCAAATTCTCATCTAGAATAACACCTAAATTTTTTACACAGGGTTTTAAAGCAATAGCTGTACCATCAACAATTATTTTTACCTTAGAACGATAATTAGGATCAGACCTAATTCTTTTTGGACCGAACAAAATCAATTCTGTTTTGGCAGAATTCAAGCGTAGTGAATGTCTTTTTGACTCTCTAACTAGACTTTCAATATCTAAATTCATTTTATAGCACGCATCTTCAAAATTTCCTTTGTCAAAGGAGCAATACAGCTGAGTATCGTCAGCATAGAAATGACAGTGTGAGTAACGCACATAGTTAATAAAATTAAAAGTATATATTGTGTACAATAATGGACCTAAAATAGACCCTTGAGGAACACCAGAATCAACCGCTTTATATTCGGAGATATTGTTATCAATAGTAACGCATTGCTTTCTGCCGGTAAGGTAGTTATATATTAATTTTACAGCAGTTGATCCCAGACCAAGGTGATGAAGAATTGAAGCCATCAAATCATGGTTTATTGTGTCGAAGGCTCTTGAAAAATCCAACAAACACAACAACGTACACCTCCCCCTGTCACTTTCCATAACTATATCATCAACAATTTTTGTTAAAGCAGTAGTACAACTGTATCCCTTCCTAAACCCCGATTGTGTTACAGGTAAAATGTTATTTTCTGACACGTAATTTCGTAATTGTTGCTCAATAACCCTTTCAATAACCTTCGACAAAACGGGAAGCACACTTATTGGTCTAAGATCACTATACTCACGAACATCAGCTCTCTTCGGCAACGGTGTAATCAATGAAAGCTTCCAACATCTTGGAAAGCATCCGGTAGTTATACATTCATTAATTATATGCGTAAGATAAGAGACAATATGAGGTGTACATAATTGAATAAATTTTATATTAAGTCCATCTATACCGGCAGCATTAGTTTTTATAGAAAAAATTAATTCATAAATGGTCTGTTCATCCACTGTTTGAAATTGGAAATCAACATCAAGTAAACGCGTTGACATGTAATCATTAAAAACAGCACCATCCTGATGCAAATTTGGAACAGAGTTAACAAAAAAATCATTTATTTCACCAGCGTTTTTTATATGTGATGGTAGGCTAATTCCCCTAGAAACAACTACTCCCATACCTCGCAGCAATTTCCAAAATTCTTTGCTGCCGCTTGCTCTCCCAAGTTTATATGCAGCGTATGCACGTTTCTCCCGACGTATTGCCTCGGTTGTAGTATTACGCAGTGATTTATAATAATTCCAATGTGGTACAGATTTACTTTTTTGAAATCTCCTATAGGCATTGTCACGCAATTTTTGCATAAGTTTTATCGTATCGGTCATCCAAGGCGCTGGAGGTCTGGTAAACCGAGAAATCACTAAAGGCATATGGGTGTCAAATAGAGATTTGAGATTGTTAGTAAAAAAATCAGTTTTCTCATCAACGCCGTCCATATCAAAAATTAAATGGAACGGTGTATTATATAAATTTTCTTGAAATATATCCATACGGAAATATTTCTGACTTCTATATGTACGCCAAGCAACATTGGTTTTCCTAAACTGAATTTTAAAGGTGCAGACCAACAGCTCGTGATCGGAGAGATTATGAACTGGCTCAACTAGGGCATTTAGTAGTGAGTCCCTATTAGATATGAAAACTAAATCAATTAAAGTAGAAGTATTGCACGTAATTCTAGTAGGTGATTGTATAACTTGAACCATATCCATCGATAACATCGTATCTATGAGTGTCGTACTTGCTAAACTACCGATATTGTTGAGATCAATATTAAAATCGCCTGTTAATACAATATACTCACATTCTGGAATAAATGCAGATAAACTAGTTTCTAATTCACTAATAAAACGTATTTTTACGTGTTTAATAGACTTTATAAGAGGAATTTGGCAATATTTCGTTCAAATTTTTATTACGAAGTAACGTAAAATTTCATCGGAAATATTTTTGATATTGGGGCAGTTACCGTAAGTAGAGACGACTTCCGCATGACGGTATGGTAACTTAAGTTGAGACACTGAAATTGTTAGGTTGATAGAAGCGTTTTGATGAATTTGCATATTATATTTTGGAATGTTGAAGAGTCCTAAATGATCTGAAGCCGTGCAGTATTTATGGTAAATTCCCATTGCTAGAGCTTGCTTCGTCGATTTTGGTATCTAACCACGTATTTAATGGAAATCAACGTTCATTGGCGTTTTGTATAACTGCTAAGATATTCTTCGAGTTCGAAGGATTTATGTTAATAAGTGGACGTCGTCGTATTTTATATGTTGTTGTTTGAAGTGTTACTGTTGATGATTGTAATTAAGTCACCAGACTTATGTTATTGAATTATGTCGTTGAAATGGTGCAGTACTGAAATCTTGATGTTACTAAATGGGGTGCCGTTCTGAAATTTGAATGTTGGTTGCCATCGTAAAAATAGTATAAGAAAATATGAACATCCAAATAGCACTCTATACAAGGCAATCACAAATACAAATTATGTTGGGGTTACTGGGAGATATAGTTTTCCTCTCGTTGAAACTGTCATATACAGGTTTCATCGCCAGTTACAATTTTAGAAATAATTTGATGACCTCCAGCATTCAACATATCTAAAATTTGTTGGCAAATTCTAACATGTTCTGCTTTTTGTAAATCTGTCAGATGATGGGGTACAAACCGAGAAACAACCTTTTTCAAATGTAAATGTTCGTGTAATATTGATATCACTTGCGAGGATCCAATCTTCAGATTGGACTCTATCATTGCATAGGTAATGTGGTTGACCTCTTCCACCATCTTCGTCACCGCAGCAATGTTTTCGGGGTTAACAGCAGTTAAAGAAGGGCCCCAGCTCCTTTGTTGTGTACCACCGACTTGAAACCTCGCTCAAATTCTTTATACCATCTATAAACTAGCCGATGATGGTGAGAGATCCCCAAATGCCGATTTTAAACTTTCCTCACACTCATACGCGCTCAAGCCTTTCTTGAAATCATAGTAAATCATTCAAAGTTCTCTCGTGATAATTCCATTTTTCCGATAACAGAAGCTTATTCTATGGACTATTTCTCAGACACTATTCAACCAAATGTCACAAACTAAACTGCAATTGACAGAAAAAATAATGCACTACTTAATAAACAACAATTTGTTTTGCACGGGTAACTAGATTTTTCAATTCTCAATAATTGTAGCTTATCCCTCGTATACAGACGGATTACAAATTAATTATTCCCTGAGATTATAGTGTAAATACCATCATGGCTTTCTTGCCTTGTTGGCTGATCAGGTTCGTAACAAAGAAAATAGTGGTGCCGTTTATTTTTCTTTACTTTTTTTTTACTCCATAATATCCACATGTAAACGGAGTCCAGTAATACAAATGATCTCAAAATTAGAACTTTTAAATTAACAATATTCATTCTACATGTTAAAACCCGATATTATTTTAATAATTTGAATCTTGAAGACTCATCTTTACAAACTTAAAAACATTTTTCCTCTAGTAATTCCAGTTCATTATATTCAATGAATGTTAATTTCTGAAGTACGGTCCAATGGATTTTTTCTTATAAATATTTTATTGGTTTTTAGATGACCAAAAATAAAAGTTTCTTATTGCCTCTTCTATTAATTTTCACAATATAAATATGGAAAGAGAGGTATCGCTCAAAAGGATCTTCCTCATGCTGCAGCAATTTTATCGATACTATTAAGATCGAAATTAATTTTGGCAAAACACTCACTTAAGAGAAGGATAATACAGTTATGTGTACTCCGTAGAAGCGTGATTTATAAAACAATATTTTAGCATATACTGACTTAAAATTCAATACTCGTTCCATACATAGTAGGAAAAATGATGCGTTTGCCATCAAACCCACACTATAAAGATGCTAATTTTGGCTGTTTCCAACAAAAATATAGATGAATTCTTACTAAAATGCAACACCAAAGGCTGCTTAGAAACAGTGCGGCATCTGTACGTGAGATAGGGATTTTTTCCGTAAGCATTAATGATTTACTGCAGTCTCAGCAAGCACTTGTCACAAATTTTGTCAGTCAAAACATAAAAAAGAGGGTTCGTTATTTGTTGAATTTTATGCTGGTTAGGAGTATTTAAAGCAATTTGTGTTTTTTAGTTAATTTAGTCATTATTTACCAAGGTTGTGCACATTCAAATCAAGTGATATAACTGCTGATAAAATTGCAATTCACTAATTTGAACCAGATCATATGTACATGTCCGCCGACAGCTCTCACCGTCAGGAAGAGTTGTTCAAGTTATTGCCCATCTAGAAGAATTTAACAATCTCCTTAAAGTGGCTTATACTAAATTCAAATCAACCACATGCTTAGATTTTCTTCAAGTGAAAGCCAGTAAGCTAAATAGTATGAAATTACCAGAGCCATTAAGTGTTCCTGTAGATAATAAAAAATATTTTACAAAATGTGAATGTGGTTATTTTAGATGATAGAAATTATTTTTGGCATCAATACTAAACACAATTTACTATAGCATAGTTAAAAACTAGTATTTTTTTACAAAATTATATTTGAAGTTCTTTTTTTAATGGAAAGTTTCATAAAATAAAATATAAGCTTTAAAGCTTTCTTTACATTCATTTTTTGACTTTCTATATAATAATTGTTAAAGTCTATTTGAAGGACGTACACGAGTTAAATTAACACTTATTTTTATACGTAATGACAGAATTTCGTCACATAAGTAGAAGATATATATTATATTTTGAGAAAAGAATAATTACAAAATTAGAATTCTTTAGTATACAAAAATATTATTCATCGTCATCACTACTCATCACAAACGAAAATTCTGGTAAATATGTTGAAAAAGGAATTATACCTATCCTCTACTTTATTATTTACTGGTTCTGTTATATGGCCCTTTTTCCCTTTTCATGAGAATGTCTCGATCCTTTCCTTCCGATAATATAAAATGATGGGAGGCATTTTAGAGGTGTATTAGAAAGGCGCTTTAATTTATGTCTGAAACCTTAAAACGAACTGAATTATATTGTCGCGAGCAAATACATGTTGAGAAAGATTTCAATTTGTATAAGTACTACGTACATTCTCTTTCACAATAGTGTTTGTATTTAAGCTTGTGTTGTAACTTTAAAAAAGTCATTGACAATGCTATTTAATCATTTGTAAAAGTGTGATATGTTAGAAGCGTATATCGTGTGTCGTAAAAACTCTGTAAGGATCCAAGAATATTACGCTGAATGTTATCCTCTACACCTGCAGCCAGATCGACGCTATTATCAAACACTGTATCGATAATTCAGAAAAAATGATAATGTTTTCAAAAAAACTAAAACAAGAAAGAACTACGTAATTAGTGAGAACATGGAAATTGACGTTTTGGCTCACTTTGAAGTGCATCCAAATAATTCTATAAGAGACGCTGCTCGGGAATTAGATATAAACGTTAATTGTGTGCACAGAATATTAAGAAAATTTAAATATATCGCGTTTAAGTACCAACCAGTGCAAACATTATTCCCGGGTGATCAAGAGAGGAGACTAACGTTTTATCACTGGTACCTTAATTATTCAGCGCGGAATGTAAATGCATTTCGTCATATTTTGTGGAGCGATGAATCGAATTTTTCTGGAATTTGGAATAGAAAAAACCATCAGTATTGGTCACGATAAAATTTATTGTTGGAACGCCCCATGCTCCACAAATACGGTTTAGTTTTAATGTTTGGTGTAAATTAATTGGCTACGCGATTGTCGGACCATTTTTTTATAATGGTACATTAACCGGAATGTTTCGGAATAAGTGGATAGGTACGAATGGACCAATTCAGTGACCACCACGGTCCCCGGATCTAAACCCTATGGACTTTTATTTTTGGGGATATTTAAAAAATGAAATTTACAAAGGGAGATATGAAAACGTAGTAGAGCTGCAAAATAAAATAATTACTATTGCTAAACACATAGACACAAGATCGAATTCGCAAAGTACATAAGCGTATTCGGAAGTGTATTGGACAAAACGGTGATGTCTTCGAACATCTATTATAATAAATATACATAATACACAATGCTTGTTTAATATTTGCTGTTTTTTTCATTATAGCCATCTTGATTTTATTGATATGAATTGCTGTACAAAATAGTGGATAACTGCCGCAACTTTCATTTTTTGTCAATAATGCATGAAAGCATTATTTTTAAAATAACTCCTTCTTTCAATATATGCAAAAATATACTGGGTGTTCCATTTAAAAAAAGTAACATTTGTAAATAGCGCGAAAATTAGAAGTTCAACTGTCTTTTCGGTTCTGCCATCATTGTTCACTATAAATATACTACTACTTTGTTAATTTAACTGATAGTGTAGCTTCATTAATAATAATGTTAGCAATAGTGCCGACTTAATTCATAACACCCTGTATATATATATATATATATGTATATATATATATATATACTATATATACTGATATATATATATATATATATATCAGTACAATTTAAAGGAGTCGAGACCGAAGCCCGTGGTAGTGTAGTGGTTAACACACCTGACTAGTAATCAGGAGATTTCGGGTTCGATTCCTGGACCGCTGGGTAATTTTTAAAGATATTAAAAATTACCTAATTAACAATAAAACTATTTTTTAAATTAATTTGAAATTAGTATGACCTCTAAATCGTCCAAGAAATTTAATTATATATATATGAACATGAATATGTGAATAAGGTCAAGAAAAATTTAGAATTATTTATATATATATATATATAAAGTATAGAATTTCTTGGGGTAATATATATATATATATATAATTAATATTTTATATGTGTTTAACGTATATATTAAACACACATAATTCGTTTCTTTGCCGTATATATCTAAATATGTGAGAAGTTTCTTAAATTTAGCGGCGTATTAATTAATTGATGATAATTACTTGCATTATTCAAATGTTAATGATTTTAAGGAAAAGAAACACACCACTCCGAGGACTAACAAATATGCATTAGTTTCATTAACCACTACAACGTGAACATTCATCAGCTCGGCTCTGGTGTTCGTTTTCCTATCTACCGAAATTTTGTATATATAGTTTCGGGGACGATCTTGTAATTATCCAGAATGAAATTAGGATTTCTGTGTTCCAACACAGAATGCACTGAATGTGCTTTAGTTTCGTAGAAGGAAAACATAGTAGTTAATATGGTTCCTTCGTTAAATGAGAATAATTAGAAATTATCTCTCAAGCTTGCAAAGATCGTCCCCGAAACTATATATACAAAATTTCGGTAGATAGGAAAACGAACACCAGAGCCGAGCTGATGAATGTTCACGTTGTAGTGGTTAATGAAACTAATGCATATGTGTTAGTCCTCGGAGTGGTGTGTTTCTTTTCCTTAAAATCATTAACATTTGAATAATGCAAGTAATTATCATCAATTAATTAATACGCCGCTAAATTCAAGAAACTTCTCACATATTTAGATATATACGGCAAAGAAACGAATTATGTGTGTTTAATATATACGTTAAACATATATAAAATATTAATTGTAATTATCCAGAATGAAATTAGGATTTCTGTGTTCCAACACAGAGTGCACTGAATGTGCTTTAGTTTCGTAGAAGGAAAACATAGTAGTTAATATGGTTCCTTCGTTAAATGAGAATAATTAGAAATTATCTCTCAAGCTTGCAAAGATCGTCCCCGAAACTATATATACAAAATTTCGGTAGATAGGAAAACGAACACCAGAGCCGAGCTGATGAATGTTCACGTTGTAGTGGTTAATGAAACTAATGCATATGTGTTAGTCCTCGGAGTGGTGTGTTTCTTTTCCTTAAAATCATTAACATTTGAATAATGCAAGTAATTATCATCAATTAATTAATACGCCGCTAAATTCAAGAAACTTCTCACATATTTAGATATATACGGCAAAGAAACGAATTATGTGTGTTTAATATATACGTTAAACACATATAAAATATTAATTGTAATTATCCAGAATGAAATTAGGATTTCTGTGTTCCAACACAGAGTGCACTGAATGTGCTTTAGTTTCGTAGAAGGAAAACATAGTAGTTAATATGGTTCCTTCGTTAAATGAGAATAATTAGAAATTATCTCTCAAGCTTGCAAAGATCGTCCCCGAAACTATATATACAAAATTTCGGTAGATAGGAAAACGAACACCAGAGCCGAGCTGATGAATGTTCACGTTGTAGTGGTTAATGAAACTAATGCATATGTGTTAGTCCTCGGAGTGGTGTGTCTCTTTTCCTTAAAATCATTAACATTTGAATAATGCAAGTAATTATCATCAATTAATTAATACGCCGCTAAATTCAAGAAACTTCTCACATATTTATATATATATATATATGTATATATATATATATATTTATATATATATATATATAGAGAGAGAGAGAGAGGTTTTGGCGACGTTAGTTGTTGTCCTCTTCCGTTTAGCTTACACCTCCAAGGTTATCACATCTTACTCTACTGATGATGACCAATTAGTCAGCAACACGTGTCTACGGTTGCTCTACAGAGGATTATACCCAATATTTTTCTTTTTATAATATTTTATGTATCCGCGATAATTCCTTATTCTGCGATATATATACATATATATATAGTTAGATTAAAGATATAATTACTGATAATTAGCTAATATAATATAGTATTAAATAATTACTACTTTAATAAAAGTAGTATTTTGGACTGGATAGTTGATTCAAACACAATTGTTGACTAAATAACGTTTCAGAAATATATTTATTCCTTCATCAGATCTATAAAATAATTAAATTAGGGACAACTGTTAAGTAAAATATTAATTATCCTACAATTAATTGCCACACTAGGACGTAAAATAAAATATTATGAGTTTTGACAAACATTAAAATTATAACAATATATGACAGTCACTTATAAGTATATGACAAGATGATATACACAAAATTGTAAAAAAATTTATAAAGCGCTCATCAGGTATCAAAACTCAGATATATAACACTGTTAAATTTATATGTATGTCTTATTTAAAAAACAATATTTTATATATAATATTTGAAAAACTAAAAGTGGTCTTCATGTATAAGAAAATTTCTTAAAAGAAACATGACAATTACTGAATTTTAATTTTATTCAAAATTTTGTTATTAACAAATTTTAGTAAACCTGAATAAATATTACTAAAATTTTGAGAATCTGATCTCTGAGAGAGAGAGAGAGGGAGAGAGAGAGGGAGATATTTAAAAACCACTTTTTCGGTATCGCGGGATTTCAAAACTACAAAAATCTTGTAATCAAAAATTGTCATCGCAATACTTTCTGTAGAAAAGAAATAAAAACTATAATTAAGGGCGAATGTGAATATCAATGATTCCAGGTGAATAGAATCATAACTAACAAAACATATACCTATAATACAACTTTACAAAGGTCTTACTAATATCGAAGATACATATATAAAATATCAGTGAATAAAGGCTTACAAGGAACTCATTAGGGACATAGTCTGCCGAGAACGTGGGCGAACTCAAGCGTGTAACCAATTACACGCTGTTGCGTTCTCAATTAGTTAACTAACCTTTTCGGTAAAATCCGTGTCAGTCGAACTAGATTAGACATTTCCGTATTTAAATTCAAGTTTGTTAGAGCTATTTTATTCTTCATATTTAAACTTTGATTGCCACGGGGTCGTTATTATGTACAAGCTACATATTCAAAGAACAAAATAGAATTACATATATTAACTGGAAATTTAAATGATAAGGCACGGATTAATCCCTTAGAATGGTATGAATACGAGTTAATGAATGTGATCATATAAATAAAATATGCCTATCGGAAAACGAACTAAGTTTCCAGTTTCATGATTAGACTGAAAAAGTCGAATTTTTTACTTTCTTGTACGTAGTATAAGGTAGTATATGTGAGGAAGAACGACGTGGTAAATGCGCGAACGTAAGCGACGAAACAGCTAAAAAAATTAAGTGAAACCGATATAATTACATATTGCTATATATAATGTCAAACCATTTGCTATATATATATATAATAAAACACAAGTGTATAGTTTCAAAATTATTATAATGTTTAACATACTACATATGTTTCGCCACACTGTGGCTTCATCAGGTGGATGAAAATACAATTTCAAAATACAAATTAGCTCCTATATATATCAATACAAATTACAAAAATAATCTCATTCTAAGAGGGGGTGGACATGTTTAAATTTTAGATTTAGTAGGGGGGAGTTATTTAAATCAAGTTGATCATTCAATATTATACCTAATTTATTACATTTATTAATTTCTAAACTTTCTAACATATTAAGTTTTTTACTTTTTCCTAAAATATGTTCCTATGTTTCCTAATATGTTAGAAAGTTTAGAAATTAATAAATGTAATAAATTAGGTATAATATTGAATGATCAACTTGATTTAAATAACTCCCCCCTACTAAATCTAAAATTTAAACATGTCCACCCCCTCTTAGAATGAGATTATTTTGTAATTTGTATTGATATATATAGGAGCTAATTTGTATTTTGAAATTGTATTTTCATCCACCTGATGAAGCCACAGTGTGGCGAAACATATGTAGTGTGTTAAACATTATAATAATTTTGAAACTATACACTTGTGTTTTATTATATATATATAATGGAGTTTCAACATGTATCTCCTTCGTCGATTATTAACATATTGCTATAGCTGCAACAATGCTGCAAAATGGTAAATTTCTTATTTAAGATGAAAATGTAACATTGCCACACGTTGGGTACAGCCAAAAAATATATATGCTATGGATGCTACGCTGCTGATGAATGATAAAATTATAATAGTTTATTTATTAACTTGTTCTAACAGCATAAAATTTTTAAATGTTCTTATGAGTTCTTGCAGTGATTTACTTCTTATGTTCTGGTACACCTCTTATTTAGTTTTGCTTGGGATAAGGTCAAAAATTAAGCAAAATGTTGTTACGCCTTATTTATTATTCTTGCTGAGCTCCGCATTATCTTGGCATTGTGCAATGTGTATGATACCTTAATTCTTATTTCTTTTGACCGTGCCTGTATGTTTGATAATTACTAAGACATGGCCTACGTTTATTGTCTGAATACACTTCATTTTCTTTGAGCTAGATTTACTGAAGTTTAATTCTAGGTCCCTACTTGCACTCAGACGTCTAAAACGCCTGTATTTGAGGTTACTTAAGACTACGCTTTATAAGGAGTGTTTTCCGTGCTCGTAAAACCTATGTTATGCTGACCTACCTGTTCCTACCGTTTGTTCTAATTTTCGGATGCACACTTTAATGGGTTCAACGACATTTTGAGTTTTTAGGTTACGATATCTGTGAATTCCCATATGTAATCATCTTTAGTTTTATTGTGCTACCATGCAGCCTTGCTGTGAAGGAGGTTATTGTACTGGGATGCTTTTCAGCAAGTTTGTTTACATGTGTCCACTGCATCATGTATTGTAGCAGTCGAAAACTTTCTTGGGCTCTCTTGACTGTTTATGCTTGCTAAAAAAGGGGGGCGTATTTGTAATTGGAAGTGCAACTAGACACTGTGCATACTTATTTCCTTCCTTCACGGACATGCTCCTGTTGTTAACAGAGGGGTTTTCCACGGGGATCTCATCTTGGGACTCTTTGTCGTGCATAACCTTCGGGACATATCGCCGTCTCTGCGTTGGTTTGTTGCCTGTAATTACGCTTTTGATCGGGAAATTCCCGTCGCTAACTCGTGTGTATTGTCTGATGGTAATTAGTTTATTTACCTGAGTGTTGTTCGCACATAATGTGTATTTAGCTCGAGAGGTGTTTGTTTACTTGCTCCGAGCTTGGTTACCTGTCAAGGCGAACGCGGCGTTGTTGGACAGTTTGCATAATACCAACTCCCTAGACGTGAAATTACTCCTATCACTATATCTAATTATACAATCTTGCGTATGTTGTAGGTGTATTTCGAATGTAATTTGTTATCATTTTGAGCTCAGAAGATGGTTGTGTTTAATTTTATAGTTCACGTTATTGATGGGTTCTATTGCAGATAGTTTTGTGTTCGTTAGAATAAATTGAATTTTCCCGCTTTCTATTCTGAGCCATTTCCGTGATTCGTTATGCTTGAAACGTGCGTGTTGGCTGTCGCGCATTAGTCAGGGGGATACACGTTCTCTGGC
This sequence comes from Amphimallon solstitiale, assembly GCA_963170755.1. Lineage (NCBI taxonomy): Eukaryota > Metazoa > Arthropoda > Insecta > Coleoptera > Scarabaeidae > Amphimallon > Amphimallon solstitiale. Next base: position 84,189,902 of record OY720676.1, on the reverse strand, counting down.
TTCACTTTTTAAGTCCATCTTGCATAAAGAACAATAGTACAGAACTACTTATTTTATTTTAGTAATTTTATTACTATGTCTAGCAGATATTACGCTTAAGCGGCTTTGATTAAATAAGTAGTGAATGTCGATACCTTGATATAGGTGAATTTTCGTAAGTTTTACCGTATTTATCGCTTTTCGAATTTGCGAAGTTCCACGTGCTGGGCTCCTGAATTTAATTATGTGCTTTTGTGTGACTTTTGAAGTCGGTTTCGCTGATCTCCAGTAATCTGGGGATTTTTGGGTATGGGGCTAAGCCTTCAGTAGATATAGATCATAGTGACTACCATCGTCGCTCTATTAGTTGTACCTTCCCATCCTTCTCAGTGGCTTTTGGTGGAATTTCTCCTGTCGGCCAGATAAGCGCCGTTGAAACCTTGTCCAGCTAGGGAGTTTTCCGCCGCACCGTGGCCAGATAAGTACAACTACGTACATAATTTACGACGTGTAACTCGACTAATTTGTCGATATTTTGTGCCAGTGAGCTGGACATTTTATATTAGTTTTTTTTGTTCTAAGACTATTTGGTGGTTTTAAGTTATCTATTGCACCACTTAATCATATGCGAGGTCACATTTATTTCTAATTAAAAAATTACTGTTTAAATTGTAAATTGTTATTGCTGTACACAGAGTGACCCTAAGTAAGACTTGATTAGGGCTCTCGTTGATGTTTTTTTGTAACTTCATGAGGGATGACTTAGAATGTTTTTTTAAATTCCTAGATAATTCATTGCCGTTAAATCATTATGTTTTCATGTATGTTCTTTCCTTTGCTAATTTTTGAGCTAATTAAAATTATAAATGCAAATGTAAGTTCTATACCGTAAGCTGAGTAGATTCTCTTGATATAAATACTAATTTTTCCTACGCATAGAGCTATTATGATTAATTAACATTTGTAAACAAGTTTCTTTAATTAATTTTTAATTTTGATTTAGTAATCATAACTATGTTACTGTAAATTTAACAATTTCCCATCTCTTTTCTAAAGTCTTAAAGTGCTAATCTTAAATCAGCTTTCTTTATAATTGAGTAACATAAAACACATATCGTAGTAACATCGCCGTTGGTGGCACTTTATATGATATCAATTGTGGAAAAGCCTGTAAGGCGACGAAACGTTTCTGCTGCCGACCATTCCCTGCCGATAATATTTTCTAAAATTTATTCTGACTTGTTTAATATTTTCTGAACTGCTTAATGTCGCAAAATTCAATCTGAATTGTTAATAATTTTCAAAATTTTAAAACGAACAATTTAATATATAGCATACTACCCATCGTAATCTCTCTTCTATTTTACCTCAACATATTTTTTTTATTATTGTGACAAGCACTTGAATAAGGTTTGGCGCAACCGACCTATACAGGGTGATCCGTAGGAAACCCGCTGGAGGGACACAGCCAGTGGCTGTTCATAGGAAACGCAGGTAGGTTACCGTAAGGTAGCATAGTGTCCTGGTGCTCGGACAACGTCGCTCGCGTCGTCGCCGACCGACGCTCGATTCATTTTTCATACTTTCTTGAACCGACACGCCATCTGCGAGTCGAGTTAGCTCGGCCCTGCGATTTTCAATTTCTACCATCTCACTACTGTGATCTCTTGATACCGTACCTTGCCTTGAACTATTAAATTAGTGCGACGTTGACGAACGGGTAGCAATGTCTAAATCTCATATAAAAAATTATATTTACATTTATAAATGACAATTATTAATTACATTGTCACTATATATATTTTTTTGTTCTAAAATTTTTTTTTATAAAAAAGAACATTTATACTCACTTTAGAGTTATAATGCTTGTGAAATACTTATAGATCTATAATTATTGCTAAATGAATATTCATCTTGTTCCTTTAAAAAAAAAATTAATGATTTTGGATAATTTGTTTATTAGTACGATGCCGTCTCTATTTCACCAAAACATACATTCTCGCATAGTGCATAGGTAATCTAGAATCTTGCAACGTGAATGCTCTGAAACTGGCTTATACTAATCGTTAGCTGTAAACATTATCACATTGTACCTTTAGCAGCTAAGCATCTGCCCACCAAAAGCATCCCCGCTTATTCGTATTAATTTATTTGAATTTCTAAATTAAATGACTATTTAATACTTAATGATGCCCAACGATCTACTAAAGGCAAATATTCTCACATAGTACCTTCAGCATGCTTAGCACTATTAACTATCCCTTTCATTATTTTGAAAACGAAATACTGTTATAAAACAAGATAATATTCATCTGATATTCAATAAATTGAATTATTTTATCTCATGACTTACTTCATTTCATCGTATATTTTATCAAATTCTATCTTATTGATATCCTCCATCTTAAAATTACTAATAAGAAAAGAAAAATTAACTTAATAAATTTGTTTAAAAGGAAACTAAATTAAAATTAAACTCTAAATCTTTTATACAAATTATTAAATCGTGAGTTGATATGTAGTATATATAAACCCTACTCTCACTTTCGCTATATTAAATTTGTTAATCTTTCACAAAATTTGCGTCTTTACTCCTCGAATTACAAACTTAAAATCTACAGGTCTGTTCCTGTTTCTTGCCTTATATAAAAAAACAAATGCCTATTGACAATTTTTATCACCTCTCTCATCTAATTAAATTTTAGGTTGGCATCTATTTCCAAAACGTTCGTGATAAATTTTCTTGTTTGCTTTCTCCAAGTTGTCACGCTCGAACCAATACACGTCGATTATCTTGACAGTTATACACTAATGGCGATGCTTCAAGCTGTTTGTTATTATAGTTTCTCATAAAATTGGTTGCATCCCATCTTTGGTAAGTATATCTTTCTTCTCTTCTTCTTCAATATAATCAATCCTTCATTGTATTTGTATATAAACGCATTACCTTTTTCATCGTTTGTTACATATTTCCTTTTATCATGTACTAATGTTATCCTGATTCTTCTTCTAGAAACCCTTCAGTCCAGTAGCAAAGCAAACATATTACATACCACGGGAATTTTTCCTACGGAGCTTGCACTACGAAGAACGGTCGCCTGCGTCACATTCTCCCTGATTTCTAACCATGCTTTCTCCTCAGGTAACACGTCAATTTGTAGAATGCTATAAACAATATTAACATTGTATTTTCCTTTTGCAGATTTTTAAACAACACCTGACCATTTCCATTGTCTTTGAAGCCCTTGAGTTATACATACAAGAACTAACAAGTGTATTTTTAATTCATATTGTTATTATTTACAGAAAATATTCTTATTTATGATCTGATATTTTCCACTGAAAATGTTTTTGATTTATATCCCTTTTTTATATATAAGCCAGAGGTATTTGTTATACTTTAAGTTTCATTATTGAAATCTTTCTTATGAATTGGTACCATTATTCATATTTTAAATTTATATTTATTCAGTCAAAATCGTGTTATCTTATCGAGCACACCTAATATTACCGTGCTCATATAACTTAATAGCATTTAAATGATTTACTCTCTTTATTGTCCTATTCGTTAACATAACTATCTCTCTGTTATTCACTCTCAATACCTTTTTGTTTTTGAATAACGGACTATTTCTTAAAATGTTTAAGGCTGTTCTAACGCCTTGTGTGAAATTAGGCTCTGTATTTTTGTAATCATACCATATTTCGTGTTTGTCTTTTCTACAAAATATAAAGTGCATTGATTTATTTTGTGTTTGTATTATGCCTAATATTTATACTAATTTAACTATTACATACCAACAACTTATACATTTTGACAATAAAATCTGTCTTTAAATGTTGACAACTTATCCTTCTTACAAGTATGTGTTTTAACTAATGCTTTAATAACTATCAAAAGTATACATATATACATTTATACATAAACGTATATGCACATATGTACGTGTTGAGATACACAACATACATTTAGGTGTCATTACCAACAGCGAACGCACAGACACGTGTTTCGGCCTTTGAGGCCTCTTCAGTGTACGTGGTGCTGTTGGCAATGATCCGCAACTAAAATCGTGTCTTATGTCCGTTGAACCGCAAAGTGCCGATGAGAATATCTCAGCGACATCTGCAATCCAAGCGCGACACCGAACACGACAGTTTCATCTTTGCACACTGTGGATAACACAAAACCTGTATGCTAAATGTGTATCTCCGCATATAAGGCCAATAGGTGGCACCACCATGTCACAAATAAATAGGATATGAAATACTTGAATGTGTAACGTACATTAACGGATAAATAGCTATCAAAAGTATACATATATACATTTATACATAAACGTATATGCACATGCTTTAATTTTAAATAAACAATTTTTGAAATAAAATTGGTATTCTTTTTCAGTAACTAAACTAATACTTAATATTATTATTTCGATGATGTGAAGGTCACAGCAATATGTGTGCGATATGTGTCCTAAACCAAAAGTTGGCCAAAAAATTAATGAAATAGATAAAAAACTGATTGATTGCCATCAAACAATTTCAGATCAAAACATATTGACTCATGAAATTTTAAAGTCTATTTCGATCGCCGGAAATAAAACGGAAAAAAGGACTTTATACAGTGATACTGTAGAAAATAATAATGATAAAATTATTATAAAACCAAAAAATGAAACACAGGAAAGCCAGGAAACAAACATAGAATTAAGAAATAAAATTGACCCTACTAAATTGTCTGTAAGTGTAGAAACAATTAAAAATATAAGCAAAGGTGGTATTTTGGTTAGTTGCGGTGGTCCTACTTCGAAAGAAAAATTGAAAAATCAAAAGATTTGGGAAATGAATATGTTGTGTTAGATCCTAAGCTTAAAAATCCACAGATTCACAGATTATTACAGTAGGAGTGGAAAAAGAACATATTGACATGCAGCCAGAGAATATTATGTGCGCAATTGTTAATCAGAATGATTTAAAACTATATGAAGTGAAATAAAGGAAAAAGTAGAGATAAATAGAAAGTATCAACCATAATAATTGATGAAAAATCGAAAATATTTGGAAAAATGCTGCAGAAAGAAAATATTAATGTTGGATGGAAGAAATGCGATATACCTATATGAATACATAAATATAATAAGGTGTTATAACTGCGCAGGTTATAATCATTTTGAGAAGGATTGCACAGTTACTAAAGCATGCAGCAGGTGTGCAGGTGAACACTGTACAATTGATTGTGTTAATGGTGTTGGTGAGGACGAGAAGTGTGTAAATTGTATGAGGATGGTAGTAAAATTCAAAATTGATTTGGATGTTAACCGTAGAGCATTTGACAGAAACTGTCCCAGTTATCAACGAATTCTAGAAACACAAAAGTCTAAAATTAAGTATATTTAGTGCAAGACTCATAATTATAATCCATTCTAGAAAAATAAGTAATTTTTTATATATAAATGTGTACAAACACCAAAAAACGTTATAATACGTTACATATAGAAATTGGAAATTGTGTATATATAATTTAAAGTAGGTTAGTAAACGTTGCACAAATGGTATTTGTATTGAATTTATTGTATGTATTAATAGACAAAAATTGTGTAATATATGTAATGTTATTTTTTTTATTAAGCTAAATCCTTTCATATAAACAACAAAGTATTGTCAGAAAATGTAAAAATAATAGCAATTGCTAAAATAAACGTATATTACTATTATTATTATGAGGAGGTATTTTGATGACAAAAATGTTCGATCTTGAGATTTTGCAGCTATCCACCTTTTAAGACCCTTGGTACTAAAAAATCTCTCTCTGTGTGCGCGTGAGTCTTTGACCACGACAACGGACAAATGCTATAGGTATCAATACGAAACTTTGTATTTAACAGTATAATTCTCTGAAAAGCAGCATTTAGAGCTGAATTGGGACTAATTTTTATATAAACAAATTTCAAAATTCGGACTGGAAGTAGTAATTCTACTGGATTTTTGATAATATCTCGCAAATTACGCAATCTATACAAGCTTATTGAGAGAATTTTGGGCCGAATTTGGAATAATTCATGTGTATAACAAAATTTGAAAATTCGTTTCACACGACTATTTTATGAAGGTGTACATTTTACTTGATAAGTATAGTTGGTTTTTGTTTTGTATGGATTGATAATGCACATATCGTCCTCTGGCCGATAGAATCGCCAGATATAACTTATTACTTTCGCAAAGTATTAATTTAACGGAACAAGCGCAATATTCCCACTAGCGAGTTTGATACTCATATTTATAGATTGCAAAAGAGAACGAATTTTTTTACTGAACACTAGAAAAAAGTATTTCCGATAAATCACTAAATTAATTGAAACTATCAGGATATCCAACTAAATGAACTTGAAAGTTTAGTAAAAAGTCGTAACATCGTAGTTTAGAAGAAGAGTCTTCTAACTGAAGTTAGGCAAAAGACAAGAATTGACATAAAGCACGTTACACATATCATATTTGTTGAGTCTGATTCTTTTTAAAATATCACTAAAAGTTGACTATAAATGACAGCTTCTGTTCAAATTTCTTAGCAACTTTTCTGATTTAATTGATTCTGTATCTACGGAAATAGACACTTGTATATATCTGTGTATGTATTTTAATATATTGATTTGATAGTTAGATAGTTATGTCAATTTACCTATATAATTCGTATGAAACTAATGGTGGAATTCTGTAACTTTCTCGGAAGCTCCGATTATCGTAGGCCCTGGCAACGAAGTGACGTTGCGATGACGATTTCAGAATTTTTACAGTTAGTGACGTAGAAATGTCAAAACGTTCGTGAGTAAAGATTTTGTTGGTTATATTGTGGTTATATTATTATTATATAATTATTGTTAATATACTATTCCTGTTGTTATATTTATAGTTTCTGTTACTTTATTTGTTATAATTATTATTGTTCCTGTTTGTTTATTTGTTATATCTATTATTGTTCCTGTTTGTTTATTCGTTATATTTATTATTGTTTTATATTTGCAAATATGAATGGCTTTATAGCATTATTATTAGATGAAGATCACAACAGGTAGGTAATCGATAATATAAAATATATAGAGTATACATAATATTCTCTATTTTCTTTATTTTAGAAATTATATGCGTATATTCCGAAAACGTTTAAGAAATCACGGATATCCTTTTGAAATACCAAACAGGCATTTTAAACAAATGTTTAGACTGAATAAGGGCACTGTTCAAAACCTGATCCAGTTATTGGATGGACATATAACAAACAAATATACCATTACATTTGAAGGTTATTATCATAAACATCACTTGAAATGCATATTAACTTTATAGTGCACATTATATATTTGTTACAGGTCTTAACAACATTAAATTTCATAGCATCAGGCAGCTATCAGAATAGTGTTGGTATTAATAGCCTTGTTTCTCTCAGTCAGAATTCAGTAAGTCGAATAGTTCATCAGGCCTGTCTTGTAATATCAAACAATTTATTCCCTGAATGGATAAAATTTCACAGTGATTGTGAATCGAAGAATCGTGTTAAGTAAGGGTAATTATGTTGTATCAAAATATTCTAAAAATAATTCCTTATTTTGTTTTTATGATAAAAAATGGGAGACCGGAGATGTATTTTGTTTAATTGATAGCACCCAGTTCATATATTTACCAAGGGCAATCATATCTTTTCTAAACGTTCTAAAAATTATTGTTCTGTTTAGTTTTTATGAAAAATGGGGTGCACGAGATGTAGGTGTAATTGATGGCACACATGTTGATATACTTGCTCCACCTTTAGCCGATGAAGAACACCCTCCTTTTGTATATATATTTTTTATATTCACATACTGTAATTTTTTTAAATTTCAGCACTACTTTTATGGTAAGGTTAATAAAAAAAAATATATTTGACAATAAAATGTGTTTTATTTTTCAATATTTATACAAACAATTTCTATTTGAGTACCTATTATTCAAAGTTCACATTTCTAGTTCAGTATTATTATTTTTCTTTTTGATCTTTATTGTTAAGATTTTATAGTAAACATATAATTCATATCCAATATTAGTATAATTATACGAGTCAAATGTCTTCTATTGTTTTATAATACTTGCTGGTAAATTTATTAAACAATAATTTTTTACATTCTTTAGAGTTGACAAAGTGCAAATTTCAGCCTAATGAATATTACTCTTCTGTAAAAACTGCAAATAAAGAGAACTTTCAATTACTATAATTTCAGAGGCTCGACAACAAAATCCTGCAATAATATCGAATGATTTGGTGTACCAAGTACAACAATACAGCACAGGATTGGTCGATTTTCTAAATACAAAATCATCTATATCCTTCAACCATTTATGTACTTTGGCCTATGCTATTAAAACTTAATGTTACCTTTTTGGAGCCTAAAACATTAATCGTTCAATATAGTTACATATTGATAAAATCTTTGCGGTTTGACTTACAAATAAAGAAATTCATTGACTAAACAGGTAAATTTCCTCTTATCTTCTTCAACATAATATAAAGTTAAACATCCTCTCAATTTGATGTAGTTTTATTATTAGAAAATCTTATGAAAAAGTCAACTTTAAATTGTGAAGTTATTGTGAACACGATACCATAATAGACTTTTTCAAACAATTAGTTTGTGCACATTTCACATGCTTTATGTTCTGTGGATATTGTCTGCTAGGTTTATGTTTTTTTTTTTTTGTGTTTAGTTACTCTTGTAAGAAAAACAATGTCCACTTGATAGGGATATCTGTTCTTGTTGGCTTTATAAAAAAATCACATTTCATCATCCATAAATGTGCCTGAAAAGACATTTATCTGCAAATTCACTATACACTAGTGCGACACTACGTCCTTTGAAACTCTCCTAATGATAGCAGTTCTTGTTGAAATTTTCCAAAGTGTTTCGTGCTTTCTTGCTAGCAGTATAAACATATGGTTATACTATGTCTTGGCATTACAAAATGTTCCGTGCATTTTCTTTAAAAAAAAATGCAATGCAAAAAAGCAATCGCTATATTATATTTCAAACAATTTTCTTATTAGTTAAAATTTTAAATTGAAAGATTTTGGTATATGTTTACGAGATGGTGTTTGTTTACATGTTAAACATAAAGGTTATGTGCAAAAAATCGTAAATTGACACTTCTACGTCACTAACTCTAAAAATTCTGAAATCGTCATCGCAACGTCACTTCGTTGCCAGGGCCTACGATAGCCGGAGCTTCCGAGAAGTTACAGAATTCCACCATTAAACATGTATGCATGTTTAGTTTTAAAAACTTTTTATTGAAATTGATCAAATAAACTACATATCATTAGAAATATTGTGCTGATAAAAATGTTTGACCTCGAAGTCCAAGTCGTGCGTATGTGTCTGCCTGACTGTATCTGCCTTTATGTTTCTCAATAATCACAATAGCTACCAAACTATCAATACCAAACCATATATAAAACAAAGTATAGTCACCCTTTAAAAATCTGATTTGATAGATTTTCAATTAGTATATTTGTTTAAAAATATGATTTTGAAGTATAGTACAAATTCATTATTTTTAAGCAAATATACTAATTGAAAATCTATCAAATCAGATTTTTAAAGGGTGATTATACTTTGTTTTATATATTTTTGTTATTACAAAAACATCTTACTTTCTTTTAATTATAGGTACTATAAATTATTCTTAAGATTAAATTAGATATTGCCATGAACTTATGACTTATGACTATTATCATATTTTAAACTAAGAGAAAATGATTAAGGTCGTCCTATTGGGAAACCAAGTAATTTTTACCATTATTAATTATAGTTTACTTATTATAAATTAACAGACTTTTCCATAGGGGAAATATACTATAAACTTAACATTTGTGAATTAAAAATAATATGCATAAGCATTAATTTTACTAATAGTTACGTATAAAAGTTTAGATTTGAAAACAATAACATTTAATCTATTATAATGTATATATTCTTTATGAGTTTAATGATTTCCTATAATTATAAAAAAGAAACGTTCTACCGCAGTATATAAAGAGTCAAAGATAATAAGCAAAAGGGCAACTTTGCAAAGTGAATAGGGAATAATACACATTGTCTAATGCACCGTTACGTAGAATATGTTAATGAATATTAGCAAAAGGCTATGCTCATTCATTATGTATATATTCACTGGTGATGTGACTAAACATTTTTCATGCCAATAACATAGCAATATGTATTTATCTGAAACCAATACCCAAATTATACAATAGTACAAAAAGATTATTTCCATTTTTCATATTACAAGTGAAGAATGTCTGAGTGGGTGGTACCACAGATATTTTAAAATAAAATTTTTTGCTTGTAATTGATACATTTTTTTTAATTTAAAAAAATTATGGAATGTCTGTTTAAGACATAGTAATAGTCAGGACATTGCAAATGTAATAAACAAGTATTTTGCTGAAATGGGATAAAGGTTGGTGAAGGAAGTAGGAGGAAGAAAAACGGGAATCAACAAAATAGCACCTAGGGCACCTATGAGAAATAGTGCGTCTATGTTTTTGATAACAACCACCAATGAAGAAATAACAATAATAGTCGAAAGTATCAGAAGCCACTCTGACCCTGGGAAAGAAGGAATAACAAGCATGGATATAAAAATGTTAAGTAATATAATAATACCCACAATCGTTGAAATAATAAATCATAGTTTAGAAGTAGGAAGTTTTCCTGTGTAGATAAGGGAGTCAATTGCAAATGCCTGTGCATAAAGGTGGCAATAAAGAGAATCCATCCTGCTATAGACCAATATCTTTGATAGTCACCCTAGGAAATATATGTATATGAAACAAGACTAAAGAAAATACTCGTGGATTTTATAACTAATACAGTGCAATTTGATAAACATCAATTTCGATTTCAGCCAAACAGCAATACGGAAGTAGCAGTAGGGACTTGAATTCATGCATACAGTGTATGAAGGCCTTTTTAATAAAAATTATGTCACAGCGTTTTTCCTTGATTTAAAGAAAGCTTTAGACATGGTTGATCATTGTTTACTCGTCAACTAACTAAAATAGGACCGATCACAAGTAGTTACCTGCATAATTAAGAAGAGGTGTTCCGCAGGACTCGATTTTAGGACCAATACTATACCTATTGTACATTTAATCGTTCTGCAGCATTGGCTTACAAGAAAAATATGTAATCGGTGCAGATGATACGGCAATAATTTATACAGGAAAAACTAAGGAAGAAATAGATAACAAAATAACTACATATCTAAAAAGCTGGGCCAATGGCTAGTTGGGCAGAAATTAATATTAAACACAAAAAAGACAGTTTATATCACCTTTCAACAAAAAAATGATTAGTGAATACATCTGAGACTAAACATATCTGAAGAAAAACTTGAAGAAGTAGACACGATAAAGTACTTGGGAATTATGATAGATAACAAATTATCATGGGGGCCCCATGTCGCATACATTCAGAAAAGTATGACACCCATAGTAAGGGCAATAAATAGAAATGCGCTATGTAAGCAGATAAAACTAATGACATACCACCATAGCCATGTCACCTCGAAAATACGCAACTTAATAGTGACATGGGAAAAATGTGCAAAAACATTAAAGAAATCTATGCAGGTGATTCAATACAAGGCCCTGAAAATAATCTGGACTTGGACTGGTAAACATATAATAAGAATAAATACAGCGATACGGGCTACTCAGTATAAAACAAATACTTAAATTGGAGGAATACATAACAGCTTACAATTACATAACATTCAGAAGAACAACTTCGCTCTGCAGGGGTTAAGTGATATTCGCAACTACTGTACACGCCACAACGATGACTATAATATATCTCTGGGGTGGATAGCGTTATGAGGAAAATATGTTTTCAGTTTGAAAGCATAGAGACATTTAATAAACTTCTGTCGGAAATAAAGAACTGCTTGAGTTTCAGGGTATTCAAAATCAAAGTAGAAGATACACGGTAGAACATGTCAGTATACTCTGACACTTTCAACTGGGGGTACAGTGTGGCCCAGGAGAGTCAGAAACCTAGAGACGAGGAATTGAACTATGAATTCACATATAACTTACAATGCTCCCTCAATACCAGCAATAAGCTGACTGAGAGCAGTAACTGCATTTAATTTAATACTTTTGAATTAGAAAACTACAAATATGTTACAAAAATTATTTCTCATTTGTAATAATAATATATAAATAAACTTTAGCAACCATCTTCGCAACCATTCACCATACAAACTTACGGCAAAAGTCTTGATAATTAAAGTGACCAAAGGATTTCCAGCAAAAATATAAGTTCACAAAACGATTACAAGTGTACATAGTCCGCAAGGACACAATTTTCTATTAAAATAAAGCTAAAAGTAGGCTAATTTTGCTGCCAATAAATATTCAACAATTTTACACAATTTACAATTTACACATTTTAATATACCTCATACGCAGGGTGATGTGGAAGGAAGTGCCCCTTGTTATTCTTTTGAGCAACCAAATAGCTTTCTACTATATAATCAATATCCACTAATTTTTTTTTTTAATAAGCCTAGAAATATTAAAATCCGTTATGGTAAACTGGATTGTTTTACTTTCATAGTTGCACCCCTTGCACCGAACCCCTCGTAGAGGAGCTAGATACAAAAAATTATATTGAAAATTACTTAAAATCGTCTCAGTATGTAGTTAAGAATAATTTCAGCCTATCTTTAACCTGAATTTAATTCCAAATCATAAGTTCTTTTATTCACCTTGAGAATTGCTCCCCCATGCAATCATTTTAGAAACTTCAAAATGTTCTTCTCAAAATTGGTTACTGTTCTTATTAAGACTTTTGTCACAATATTAATATATGACCAGTAGTCAAGCTTGACAAACATTAACCCGGTATATACGTATATTTTCAAAGCTGCTGCTTACTCATTAGAATAGATGAACACATTTACGGACACAAATAAATTTCTATCCGAATAAATAGAATATGTCTATATTGGTACACAAATAATCAAATATTTGTATACTATTACCAATATATATAAATTGGCTTTATATAATCCTGTTTGTATTTCATCAATTCCCATGATAAAAGATATCTGACATTTTGCTCTAATGTTATTTCAGGTCGACGCAACTTTGTCGGATTCACAAGCAGATCGTTTAGGAACCCATTGCACCGTGAAAAAGCTAATTATTTTTTCCCGGTCACCTTCCGGTTGTTGATTTTTTAATTACCTTCATTAGCTTTCGGTAAATGATTTGTTCCTGATATCCTGCGCAAACGTAGCAGTTCATTTAGTTTTCGTGTAAAATAAATTTTGTTCTCAATCGTAAATTTATTTCTGAACATACATTTATGTTCTCTTCTGTCGCAATCCTTATATTAAAAGGATATCAAATTCTGTATTATGTTGTACTTAAAAGGTCATTTTATTTCGGCGTTCTTTTCAGATTATCTTCTGCTATTCATTTAATGAAACATAGGAAATAACAATGTTGTAAAATACGTTCATTAGATACTACACAAGATGTTAATCGTTATGAAAGCAATACCATAACAAGTTTGAAGCGTTTCTCAAAACATAATGTAAGATTAAAATACGTTTTCCCATAATTCTAGCAAAATTACACTTTAGAAAGAATAATTTTAGTTACACACTCACATACGTACATGTGATTGTTTGTTAATTAATTTTAGAAAGTATGAAATAAAGAAATTGAAGTATTAGAATAAATTATTTAATTTCTAAGAGTAATTTAAGTACCCAGACTTTTGCTAATGATGCTTAAAGAAAATCTTGAACAAAAATCGCATTTAAAGAAAACAAAACGAAGAAATGTAACTTCACCCGTGAGTAAATTTTTGTAATTAAAATTATGTAATTAAAATCAGAATTAGAATTTTCAAACACTGAGAAAGGTAATTTTAAAATTATTAAAAATTTAGTAGATAAGTTGGTCTGTCGGCATTTTAACATCTGTCTGTTAATTTGACTGGGTACTATTTAAAAGATTCGAACTTACATCACAGACGGTGGCCTGGTCGCAAGGGCACTTGACTAGGAATCCGGAAGTCTTGGGTTTGAATCTAATTCGTAGCTATTCTTTTTAATTAAATGTACATAATTAATTTATCAGTACAAAGCAGAAAATCATAATTAAAATGCTCAAACACAGACATTTTTAAATATAAAAAATTACTGTTAGTTGATATAAGCCAGAACGATTTGAAAGACTCGAACTCGCAATACCCCGGAGACAAGACCACCTGACTAGCGATCGGGAGGTCATTAGTTTGAATCGCACTCGATGGTGAATTTTTATATTTAAATTTACGTAATCAAATTATCCGCGCAAAGCCGAAAATCATAATTATTATTTATTTATAAGCACTGAGAAAAGGAGATTTTTTAATTACGTAAAATTAGTAAATACATAGGACTCGCTGCATCTTAACATCTATAAATCTAATAAATCATAAATAGAGTCTATAAACGTGTTTATAGACTAGAAAAAGAGAATTTTCAAACACTAGAAAAATTATAATATGTTGTACGCGTTCAAGGTTATCGTTGAGAACTCCTTGGTTTTTGGCTTGAAACCGTTGCGTTATCTCTGCTTCTTCTGCCGAAGTTTCTTTCACTATCTTTAAGGATATTTTCAGGGTGTCTACTGCCGCGATAATCTGAAACAGACTGAAGTGTCCGCAATAGAAGCAGTGACGACGACTCAGTTTCAACCCGGAAACCAGTATGGTAAGTCGAGAAACGACTTTTAATGTTTGGATAAAAATATATAAATAATAATAGTAATAAAATTTATGTAAAGAATAAAAATTCTATTTTAAAGTAATGTTACGTTAATTTTGAATAGATCTATATATTCCGAAATTTTGTTTCCTTTATTTAGTTTCGTAGGATTATTGTTGTTTTCTGACGTTTGACGTTAGCAATTTTCGCTTGATTTGTTTTTCTCCATAATGTTATCATATTTAATAGTAATGTATTTGTGTATTTTAAATTTAAATAAGAATTACTTTAAATTTATTGAGTTGTTCCGTCATCTTCTGGCAAGCTCGGTCTTTGACGTAGAATCGACATATAAGATATCGCGGCTCTTCTGTTAGCGTGGTACGTTCAACTGAGCTTATAGGCATCTTCAACTGCGCTCGCTCTAAGGGATCTGAAATCTAACCGATACGTATACAACCTTAATTGCGCAATGCTTCGTATTTCAGAATTTAAATAGTAATTAATTACTTTTTACTTTTGTTCTATTTTAGAGAATCTTCCTTTAATTTCTCCTTCCTTCCCTAGTAATTAGTAGGCTTCCTTTTTGGTTACAACTGTCGTCGATATATTTATACATGTTGGTACCATTGTATTTTATACTTCTCGTTTTGTCAGTCGAGTGTGTTATCGTAGTAATTAGACGTCTTCTCGTCCCATTTGATTTATGCCGTTTAAGCAATAAAGAAGCAGATTGGTTTCGATAGATATTCACTGTTAATTTTTGGTAAATTTATAGGTTAATAGATTACCCCGTTGGTCACTTTGTACTCGGAAGCCTGGGGTGTGTTTTTAATTCATTGTAAATTTTGCGTTGATTAGAGATCTAGAACGTTGATTAAAATCTGAATTAAGTTTTTATTTAAGCATTTTAGCATGTATTTCCAGATCTTAAACGGTGCTGGCATTTAATTGTTACTTCAATTTAAATTTTATAGGCCTTAAGCCGAAATTTCATTAAATTGTTTTCCTTTACAACCATTTGTAAGAGTTTTATTTAATTTTAAGTACATTTATATTTATACACAGTATTGATATTTGTACAATTATTTGGAAAGCTGAGATCTCGTGCTAACATTAAATATCAAACTTGAAACCTATATTTATGATGCATGTGTGATATACCGTGTGTTGAGTATTTACTTTTCTCCCGGATCAAAGATCATTTTGGGGTAGGAAATATTACACATAAGGAGATGGCGTCCGTAAATTCATCCATTTGACATACTGTGTAAATCCACTGCTTACAAAGACGATTGGGTTAGAGGCAGTTCCCTTCACCATCTTTATCATCTGTACGCAAGGGTAGTGACAGGTAAGGCATTCCTGAAGATGTAAGCATAAACTTTCCGAAACTTTGGTGATTTAATAAGCGGCGATGCAATTCTTTTAGATTGGCAATTACTTTGCTATCAGTATCGAAGAATGAATAATTTTTAGTTTCCGTCGACGCCATTTTTTTCTGCCCCTTTGTTTGATTCTGACAACCAATTTTAATTTTAATTTAAACTTTTGGAAGGGCATAGCAGTAAGTAGTCTTATATTTACATTATTATTAAAATTCAAATTCAGTCTTCATTCAATTATGTAATTCTGAAATATATTTAAGAAAGCAACTTTATTTTAGAAAATGGTTGGACATACTTTAGTCTTCAATAATTATTTCCCATATTTCAGAAATTTTGCTCTGCTCTGCACCTAAAACTCTCATTTTTAATTTACATATTTTCCCTTTATTATCTTTCGTAAACAAATATATTTAATTCAACGAACATGAACTTCAACTAAGGGAACGAACAGTATACATACCAACTAGGGACTTTAAGTGATGCTGTAATAAGTATATACATCAACTACATGTTATATTGAATTTCACAACTGTCATCTGAGTTATTTATTTTAATAAATTAATTTTCATATCATCAGTTTATGCCAAATCACAACAGAAAACGAATTTAAAAAATTATTTCATTCCCTACAATATTGACATTTTGTGGATCAAGCTATTACAGTAAAACATGACACCGCATCTTCTCCATATACATTAATCATTCATTGGTAAATATTCTTTTATGCATTTTCTTCTCTCCTCAAGAGTTTGATTCCGCTTCTATATTTTCTGCTCCGTTTTACTATTTTTTAGCTGCTAAACCACAAAAAAAAAGAAACAAACAAAGCACTTCTTTTCCTTGTGGCTAAAAAAAAAACAATATAAAAACTCCCGTCATATATTTTCTTATTGTAGTATGGATATCACTTAAGGTAGAACAATCATTTTGTCTTAAACCCAAATATTTGCAATAAAAGTTTATTAAAGTATATCATTCAATAGCAATTCAAGGCCACATGCACGTTCAGAAGGAAGAGCAATTTTGTAATTTACTAATCATCTTTTATTACAACATACAATTCATATTTTTTTTATATTTTACAATGTTAAGAGTCGTTAATTTTTAATTTTAATCTGGCGTAAATATTAAACTTTGTGGTTTCTGTTTGCGCAGTGGTGGGCCGTCATATTTTTAAGCAATAATCATTTCTAAAATTTATAGTAGTAATTTAGTAATAAATAATATGATATATTATATAGCAATATTTCAAGGAATAACCTTATATTTCAGTTTCGAATATTACAATTATTTTATTAATTATATCGGTAAAATGTAAACTTACGTACCAAAGGTAGCCGGACCTGCTTTTTAATAGCTGCACATTGTTATGTGTAAAAATTACGTTCGTTTTGGTACTGAAGAATTACATATTTTATTTATTAAATTTTGAGGTGTTGTATTTTGTTTTACAATAAGTATTGGCTTCGTTACTTGTGAAGAAATTATTACAAATTCGCATCATTAATAATGAATGAATAATTTTTCGCTTTTTCCTTCTCTATGACTAAGTACTGTGAAATATTTTGTGGTTTGCTATTAATATTTATCGCTTATTTAATATACTTTCCGCCATCTTCGTGTTAAGAAACGAATTTAGATTTATATATTCGCAATTAGTGGGTAAACGTCAATATTTTTCATGTTAAATTATTAACTTTCATTGTTTTTGGTCATCTGCTAACCTCGTAAAATTTCGACCTATTTTTCTTCTTTTTCCTTAATAACATTTGACTTTTCTTTGACAAGGTATGCGACATGCGTAAGTGTTCTTTAGTATGCGCACTTTTTTTTATCTAGTACGATTTTACAAAAATTCTTGTGGCTTTTATATCTGGTATTTTGGAAGCAGCTAGAGGAGAATTCCTTCGATAGGAATTGCTCTTATTAGTATAGCCCATATTTAATTGCCAGAGTTGAGCCAGATTCATATTTTAACCGCTTGCCTTACTAGCCCGAGTTAACTCGACGCAGTATTTATGGCAAAAAAATACTGCCCCGAGTTAACTCGTCGCAGCTACTTCTGATCGTCTGAACCATTTTATACCGAGTTGTTTCGGTCTTTGATGCTTTAATACGCGTACTATGCCGATATATTGCGTTGATATATGATTTTTTAAGTTTTCAGCCACAAAATACAGGTGTTTCTAGTGATTACTGGTGACACGTGAATGTCTGGTCGGTCGTCCGTTTAGTGTGATTAGGTCTGTATATGTACACATAGTTTATTTCATGTGTTGTTTGCACGTGTACTTGTATTGGATTCTACTGTGACAAATAATATGGAAACTGAATCTGATTATGAGCCGAGTGAGGAAGAATTTGTGTTGGAAGATGAGTAGAACAGTTGGGGGGAGTAGTTACTCAGAAGATGAGTTATCGGATGTGAAAAGAGACGACGAGAAATACGAAGATGTAATGCCAGACAGTGATACGAATTCGATGCAACTTTGCCAATATCTGCTGCATCTCCTCGGTTCCCATTTGTAAGTAAATATTCGTCGATATTATGTAATAAAAAAAATATATTCTAGAATTTATTACAGATACCCCAGGAATTTCGCCAAATATAAACTTTGAAGAAGATATAAATAATTGTACATTGCAGTTTTTCCAATTTATTCTTTGACGATCAACTAGTAAACGAAATTGCTCTTCAAACTAATATATATGCTGGCCAGGTTAGGACTGAGGGTAATGCTAAGTGTCAATGGCGAGATGTAACAAGCAATGAAATTGGTCTTTTTTTTAGCGATAAATGTCATGCAAAGTGTAGTAAAGAAACCAGATCTCCAAGATTATTGGAGCAGAAATCCTATTATAGAAACGCCGTTTGTTAGGAAAATGATAGCGTACAAAAGATTTGTAGCGATAAAACAGTACCTTCACTTTTCAAATAATGCGGATTATGATCCCGAAAATCATCCTAGTTTTAAGTTAAATAAAGTATGGCCTATGGTTTCGGACTTGTCCCAAAAATTCTCAAAATTTTATACTCCAGAAAGAAATATCACAATCAATGAGAGTCATCTTTTATACAAATATATAAAGGCAGATTAGGTTGGGTACAATACATACCCTTGAAAAGTAGGTATTTGTGGGGATATATCATTTATATGGGAAAGGGTAGTCATTTTGATAATGATTATAAAAATTTACCAATGGCTTCTCAAGTAGTACTGACATTTCTAAAACCACTTCTTGGCAAGGGATATTGCCTTACTACAGACAACCTTTACACATCACCACAATTCTTATTTCTAACAAGATTGACACTTAAGGAACAATGAAGAACAATCGTAAAGAAATTCTTCTTGCTTTCAAAACTAAAAGTTGAAATCTGGAGAAATGAAAGGTTTTCGAAAGGGAAACATGTTAATAATGCGGGGGAAAGATGAAAAAGATGTCACTCTTTTATCTACCATACACAATAGAGAAACAAAGACCTACGTAGAGAGAGAGGGGGAACGGACGAAGCCATTATTAGTAATGGATTATAACCATACAATGGCGGAGTAGATAAAGTCGATCAACATTTGTCCGACTATCCAATCACTAGAAAACGTGGAAAAAAATATATAAAAAGATTTTTTTTTCCATATTATCAAACTAGTTCTTTGGAATTCTTATATTCTGTACAAAAAAAGCGGCGGTAAAAAATGAGTCTTACAATACAGACAATCACTCGTGAAGGAGATGTCCGAGAAGTATCAGAACGACCAGATTCTTTCTTCTGGCCATCCTAGTAAGACTCCAAACCCTCTTCGATTGGCAAAGGGGCACTATCCAGATTATATTCCAGCGACAGGAAATAAACGTTGTCTAACAAGGAGATGCGCAGTGTGTTCTCGTAAACGGAAAAATTCTGGTAAACCTGTCAGAAGAGACGTGGGCTTATGCGTAGATTTGTGACGTGGGCTTATGCGTAGCGCCTTGTTTCAAAGACTCTACAACTTAAGTTTTATTTTTGCTATTATGCGTTAATTTCATTGTAAGATTAAATAATTTCTTTTTGTGATTGTGTATTTTATTATATTTAGCAATGTTTTTTCGAAATTTATGTGAAATGACAAACTGACGAGTTATCTCGGTTTAGCACCCATAGGTTAGAATTACAACAAAAAACAACCAAAATTTTGGCAAATCGGCGAGTTTAACGTTATAAATGTGGCTTTTTCGATCTATCATCATCATTAACAAAAAAATTTAATATTTTTTGACGAAAAACTGACATTAAATTGGTAAGACTGTTTAGCTTGTTTGCGATACAACAAGCTAAACAGATCATATTTGAATGACAGAACATCTATAACAAAAATCGGAAACACTAGCAGCCACCAGCATCAAATTAAAATAGGAATACCACAACTTACGTTACTAGGTGCCTTCCTCTACCTACTATATGTTTCTACCCTAGAAGAAGCTAAACTAAATGCTCACCATGTAATCTTTGGAGACGATACGATTCTCTTATAATAATAATAATAATAATAATAATAATAATAATAATAATAATAATAATAACAATAATAATAATAATAATTTATTCACTATAAGACCACAATATTAGGGTATAAGTTTCGTCATCAAATTCAAATATTACTTACATAACAATATATCACAAGAGATAAACAAGTTAATTAAAATAATCCTTTACATCATTGTTAAGGAAACTTCCTAGTTCGAAAGTACCGTAAAATAAAACTCGAATATCAGTTCAAATACTAAATAATATGGGAACCTTTACAAAATGTGCATGATAATGAACTCTTGTCGGTTGACACGTTCGCTGATGTTTTGTAATGTGTGTTGCTGGCTTTTGAGATTGCTTCTAAAGTTTGACATTTTTGTGTGAGAAAATTCGTGAACTCTTTTAATGTAGGTAACTCTGTAGACTGTATTTTGGCTTCCCATTCCTTTATTGACTGAACGTCTAACTTTTTGGAGACAGTGCATATTAGTAGATCATCCCAATGTTCTGTAGGACGTTTCAGTGCTGTCAGGGCTCTAAAATGCTTCATAAAACAGTCTAATATCTGCCTAAGAATATTTACGTTTTCTTTGTGTGCTGTTGGCAAGTTGAAAATACCATTTATGTGTTTCTGTACAATTATTCTCGTATTATTGTATCTATCTTGTAACATTTGCCATGCATTTGCGTAATTCTCGGATGATATTTCTAAGGAATGTAGAACGTTGGCTGCGTCTCCTTTCAACGACGATTTCAAATAATGAAACTTTTGTACATTTGGTATGGCACTATTATTATGTATAAGAGAATTAAAAGTATCGTAGAATGAGAGCCAGTCATCATAGTCACCAGCAAATACCGGCAACTCAATTGTAGGCAGTTTGATGAAGCTATTTACTGTGTTGGTACTATTATTTTCTGAGGATTCATCGTTGTCTCGCACAGGAGCTAACATAGATGTATATCGTAGTTTATTGTCGTAACATTTATTTTCAAATTCTTCACGCTCAGTATTCTCGAATTCTGTTTCATCTAGCTTCTCAATTTGAGTCTGCACTTTATCAAATTGTTCCAGTAATAAAATATATCTTTCATAGCGATCGCCGTCAACGATGTCGTTGGGATCACTTTTATCTAAATAAGTGACCGCTCTTGTCAACGATGCTTTAATTATTCGGCGCTGAAATTTTAAATCTTCCATTTTTATTATTTTTAAATATATACAGATATATTAGTAGCTCCGCAGCAGTATACCTTGCTCCGTATCAGTATTTCACCTCCGCATCAGTATACCTTGCTCCGCATCAGTATCTCACCTCCGCATCAGTATCGCACTTCCGCATCAGTATCGCACTTCCGCATCAGTATCTCACCTCCGCATCAGTATTTGACCTCCGCATCAGTATCTCATCTCCGCATCAGTATCAGACCTCCGCATCAGTAAATGGAGCTCCGTGTATGTATTTCAGCAAAACAAAAATAAAGAAAAATCTGTCTTCAGTATTAAATTTTTCTATTTATTGCAGCATCCACAAACTGCTTATTTTATGCACAATGTATTTAGCTCCGCAGCAGTATTTCACCTCCGCATCAGTATTATTTGCTTCGTATTAGTATTTGAGCCAAAGAAAAATAAAGAAAAATCTGTCTTCAGTATTAGATTTTTCTATTTGCATGCACCAATCTCGTGGTAGGTACCTGGATTTTTGTAATCTATTTTTGCTCTGCGTACGTGTGTTTGTTACTGTACGAGAGTGTATATTTCGTGGTTTGCCAGGCCACTTTTCATAGATGTTAGCAATCTATCTTTTCTCTGCGTAAGTGTGTTTGTTACTGTACGAGAGTGTATATTTCGTGGTTTGCCAGGCCACCTTTCTTAGATTTTAATAATCTTTGTTTTGCTCTGCGTAAGTATGTTTGTTACTGTACGAGAGTGTGGTTTGCAAGGCCACTTTTCTTAAATTTTAATCTTTCTGTGCCGCTGGAATAATAGGAAGTACGATAGCCGCACATATATCATCTGCCTTTGCGAACAATTGTTTGTAAATATTTCTAACTTAAATATTTCAATTGGATTCGCCGCAGTATCAGGATATGATGTGATAATCAGCGTATGTATCCTTTGCGTAAGCGAACACTAAATTTGTATACGTCTTGCGTATTATTTTAAGCGGACCAGAGCACTGGACGCTTCGTGTCTTTTTAGTCCGTTGCAGAACTGAATACGATACTTGCCTATGTATTTCCTGCCTTTGCGGACTATTAATATTTCTAATTTTCTAGATCCGCTACAGTAAAAGCTGCTTTTTCGGACTAGTATGTTCGATAAGCCCGGTCATAGTATTAAATACCAAGCGATATGCGTATGTATTCTCTGCTTAAACGAACAACATTTCTTCGTATATCAATGTATACGATCCGACTCGTAAAGGACCAATATGTTAAGGAAACTTCCTAGTTTGAAAGTACCGTAAAATAAAACTCAAATATCAGTTCAAATACACATTTATTTATTTCGGTGTGCGCCGAGAATTTCGGGGCCGCTCTTGCATCGAACATAAGATTACAGCATATATAATGTGCATCGCTCGTGGAGCTAATGGTCCCCTACATATGCGCACATGCCAGACACTGCCGTCCGTACGCATACATAGGAGGCCTTGCATCGCCTTCGGTGTGCAGTCGTGTAACCCTGCCGGCAGACAATAAATTCGGCTGGTGAGACTGTATACGCCCGAAGCCGGCTCCGCATCAGTATGCTTAATATTTGTATGTAAAAAATACATTAAGTGACAATATTTTAAAAGTTGAAAAAGAAAACATACATTACATAAATATAATAATACATAGAAAATAGAGAAAAACATTCATATATAACGCAAGAAATAATTATATAAAATAAAATAAAAGATGTTAAGTTCTTAACAATCATAATAGCATTTGTTCACAAGATATTGTTTCAGTTTCTCCTTAAAGGTTTTCTTTGAATTGAGGGTTTTCAGATCTTCTGGAAGACGGTCGTATACCCGGATGCATGAATACTGAGGAGACTTCTCATATGCGGTCGTTCGATGCAAGGGAACACACAAACACCTCCGATTGCGAGTCTCATAATCATGAGAGTGAGAGTTTGTAATCAAAGTCTGAGGTCTCTCGTAAGCAAGAATTGCGCACTTATATAGATATACACTGGGCAGGGTCAATATACCATATCGGCGAAAAGTATCACAAGTTTCTCTATGTTTCAAGTTAAAAATCAATCGGATCACTCTTTTTTGCACTATAAAAAGTCTGTTGATCTCAGTTGCCCTGCCCCATACACTAATGTGATAAGACAGATGACAGTATACAATGGCATAATAAATATGCAATAGGCCACTAGTATCAAGACAGTTTTTTTAATTTCATTATTGCGTAAAAACTTTTATTAATTTTAGAGATTATGTTTTGAACCTGAATGGACCAATTCATATTCGAATCCAAACATGTTCCCAGAAAGTTAGCACACTCAGCCTCACCCGGAATTTTAATAGAGATATTGTCCCTAACAGGAAATTTTACAATTACATTATGTTTACTATTTAATATTATTCTGTTCTGCCTACACCATGTTTCTACTGTGCGGACTACACTTTCTATCTTCAGCTGAAGGTCGTTGTCATTCTCACCCACAACTACAATGGATGTGTCGTCTGCATAATTGATTAGGTGGCCATCCTTTACATACGATCTCAAGTCGTTAATGAAGAGTATGAATATTAGGGGTCCCAGGATAGAGCCCTGAGCCACACCAAGATTCACCTCATACAGTTCAGATTTTGAACTATTCACATCCACAACCATATGCCTGTGTTCCAAAAATGACAAAATTAACCTCAGTATATTGCCCCTGATGCCAATCGCGTTCAATTTTTCCTCAACAAAGCTGCTCCGTACCGAGTCAAACGCAGCAGTGAAGTTGCATTTTTTGGTCATCTTGATTTCTTCTAATATATTCCACAAACTCGATGCACGCCGTCTCTGTGGATCTTCCTGGACAAAATCCGTGCTGACAGTCACTAATAATATCGTTCTTCTCCAAGTAGTCAAGGATGCGTTTATACATGATCGACTCATAAATCTTGGAGAATGCGCTCAACACTGAGATGGGGCGACATACAACGGAATAAACATATTTGTCATAGAAAGGAACATAAACATTGACCAAGAATACGTAACTTGGCTACAAAGTGACCTATTATCTATAAACACAACAAAAACGGAATATTTAATATTCTCATAAAAGAACAAAGAGGAACATCCGAAAAAATGACAAAGAACTGAGACAAGTTAGCAGTGCTAAATACTTAGGGGTTAGTATCGACAACGAATGGAAGTGGAAAGAATATATCAATAGAGTCATCATCCGGAAAATATCGGCAATAATAGGAGGCATCAGCAAATGCCCACGTACCAGGCAGTACACTGCCAAACTAATATATAACGCCTACATAAGCAGCGTACTGCATTTTAAGAAACCTTTAAACGTTCTGGCTTTTGTAAATAAACCACAATGATGAATCGTGAAAGAATGTTACCAAATAACACATTGGTATATAAATTTTCAAATAAACCAACATTGGATATTTGAAACTAATATTGCATAAAGCATGCATGTTTCAATAATTAATGAATACCAATTCACATTAATAATATTAATCATACAAGTTGCGCCGCCAATATGATTCGAACATAGGTCTCGAAATTAACCAGGCATACGTGCTACCAACTGCACCACAGGAGTGTAATGGGTGTTAGAATCTTATACCCTATAAAGTCTGGAAAGATTATGATAAGCAATAATTTGCACATAGTGGCACACTATTTCATGACAATCATATGTATCATCTTATCTTAATATAATTTAAGACGTTATAAGATCCTAACATTCATATCATCGCTGTAGTATAGTTTATCTATTTATTAGTTTTCAGTTCGACAATGACAGATTAGGTAGGTAACTCATTATAATGACACGACATTTTAAATACTATTGTTGGTTAGGATATTATTCTATATTATTATACTACGTGAGCATTTTGAACTGTCCTGGGTCGGCTACAAAAAAGTCCCAGAATTATCAAAAACTAGGAAATATTTCCTTCCGTTAATTGCCCATACTAAATTTACTTGTCAACAAAACCATAATGTATTGAAGTGTCTTGTACTTTTGTATTTTAAATGTTTTATTGTCGATTTTCTGTCTATTTCAAGACAATATACCTTTTATACGACGCCTTTTACGATACAACAGGACACGTTTATCGTAATGTCGCACTTTCGCAGTTGAACATCGCAAGAGGATAAATTATGGAAGAATTCATTGGGATTGTGTTTTCAACAATTTGTAACCGAAAATGGAAATAAACTTGGACACATTCACTTGTCATTGTAATAGGGTGATTGAAAGGTTTAAGGAAACAGAGAGTGTTTGTCAATGTAAACCTGAAAAAGCCCCAACAGTTTTAACTGAAGATGTTGTCGCAGACATTAGGAAGCGAATGAAAGTTAGTCCCACAAAATCTGTACGAAAGCTGTCTGCTCAAATTGGTAAAGAGATCTAATTAATTTAAACGTAATTTGTTATACAGCATTATTTTTTAAATTGTAGGTATTTCATACGGAAGTACTCATAAGGCAGTGAAAACAAACTTACATATGCACCTATATAAAGTTTCTGTACTACAACATTGACGTGGCAATCATTTTGATGCTTGAATCCATTTGTCGGGGTATATCAACTCTCAAAATTAGTGTATCTGGTCAACAGAGAATCTACATGTTTTTGTTGAAAATTTTTTTCCATGATACAATAAATGCAATACGATACAGGATCTAAGCTTAGGGGAATACAGCGCAACTATATCTTGGTAGATTTCAGAGAACACAAAACAGGGCTTAAGACCATTTTCAGAATGTCACCATTGACCCCCACAGCGAAACTCATAGCAGTCCAACAAAAATCTTATCAATGCGACAAATCAGACGATGGAAATAGCGAAGTTTTACCACAAAGCCATTTATAGAAACAAATCATTTCACAGCAGTAATACAAGAAACGCGACCAACATCTACACTCCTTCGATTAATACAAACACCGGCAAAAAAATCCTGCATATTCCAGAACTCCAAAATTTACATTGACATTCTAGTAGTAATAAGACATTTATCGAAAACAAAGGAAGTGTCAAACTAACTCAATAATCACGTCTTGCTAAATACGGAATACCGAAAGCAATATCGAACCTTCCAACACCCCTGCCTACATTTATTACGTTTACTATGTTATTTATATTTTCTTGTACAACCAAACATAATTACTTGATTAATTGTTCTGTAAACCTGACACATTTAAAATAAAGTCAAACGTATTTCTTTTCTTGAAATAGCTCACTTACCACAGTTTAAATGAGACAATTTAAGGCTCTTTCTGCTTCATAAAGATATATTGTTAGTTTGCCGTTCTGTTGTTATGATCTAAGTATTCTAATATCAGATAACTTACATAGTTTTAAAATTGTATTTGTGGTAACGACAATTATAAGTTAATTGCGACCATATTTGTTCTAAATGTCTTATTTATTTGACGATTAATAAATCGATTTTAATTTTAAATATACATACCTTTTTCTTTTCAATTTTTGAATATTTACATACTGGTCAAGTTTAGATTAGAGCGTTAATTAAGGTATGGATAATCATATTTTTTATTTTGTAAATGTTAATTTTGTTTCACTAGTTCATTATTTGTGTGGTACGCTTGATACTTCTTTTTTTATTGATTGTACAAATTGTCGACGGACTATAAAATATACAGAAAAATCTTATTCTAGTGACGAGATTTTTTTTTGGTAATTAATCGGAATTGTTTTGAGATCTAAATATAATAAGAATAAAATTTGTTATTGTGAAGACTTTTGGTCTTATTGGTTTTGTGTTTTATTTTAATTATCCTAATTGGTTGCAGCATCATGTCCCAGCTCTTTAGAAAGATTATGCTTTTAACTAGAATTACAAATTTTACGCTTTATCGTCACAGTATTTGTACTTTTATATCCAGGAACGAATAAAATGTCTGAGTTAATTTCGCTTATTCACTGTTCGTCATAGCTATCAACGAATTATGAAATATTTTGCACCTTTCTTGGAAATATGAGTACTTATAGAGTATAATTGCATTTTAAACTCTGCTCGTTATAGAATAATGAGCTCATTACTATTTTCCATGACAATTTATTATCACAGAATGAAAACGTTATTTATTCATGACATACTAATTAGCTATTCAATAAACACTCTCCGTTTAAAATAGTATATGTTTGCGATGTTTTATAAGTTTACCTATTTTACATGTATGTTATCACGTGCTTTCTCTTAAAGATGTTATGCATGTCGTATAAAGTGCCAAAGGCTAGTCCATAATTTTGTTATCAGAACTATTTAAAAGATTGAGTCCAAAACGGTTTTCTCTGAATTCGTTTTTTCTGAAAACTGTGGACCTCGAGATACAGATCTTCAAATAAGAAGAATAGGTTTTTCGAATGATGCCTATCTCTCTCTACATTGTTCGAAGAAATCGTATCTTTGCCAGATGAATATACTATTTATCCAAGGGTTACAATAACATAATCGGTCGAGTAAATATATATTCGGCCTTTTGGAAGAACAGGTTATGTGGAAGCAGTCGAAGCAAATAAGTATAAATATAAATCAGTCGTTTTGAATTGTCTTCATCAGTTGTTTCTGTACATAATATTTATAAACAAATTTTAAACAATGATTATTTTCAAGTACTGAAAAACAAATATGATATCTCATAATAGCTTGCTTATAAAAAAAAAAATTAATGAATTTTAATGTATTTTTTATTGATTGCATTTGGAAAAAACATGCTCTTAGTCAAACTTTCCTTTTTTGAAAGGGTTTCTAAATATTTTATTAAAACAGATTTATTATATACTATACCAACCCATAATATTAGTTGTATAGTCAAAGTGCTTTAAGTAAAGGTCAAACTCTTATAGAGACTTAGTATTAATCAGACGTAAATTTAAAATAATGCACTGTCTAAAAATACAGATACTATTAAAAAAAAACGCTTGAATATGAAAACAATAACACAATTGAAATTTTCACTAGCATGAGAAACTTAATCTATTTTATAAACCATATTTATATTAACTTGCAAATATCTGTTCAAGTAAATAATAACTATTAGGATAAAAAGAAATTATTTTCATTTTTACTCATAAAATCCGAAATTTCATACGCATCAAGTTAATAGTTTAGACTACAAAATTTGATGACAGTAATCTGCGACACATGTCTGCAAAAAGAGTGTAGGCCCAACGAGAGTGAAATTTGAAATTTCTTAGTGCTAGGTACTTTATAAAAATGATACCGATATATCATAAGCTTAAATTTAGGTGATATTACGTGTAATACACTATAGATGCTGAGAAATAAGATAACCTGAGGTCAACTCCAATACATATTGTACAGAGGGCGGTTGAAATAATAACAATATCAATAATTATTTTGAGTAATTAGATAAATTATAAAATAATCTGTTTTTTCCAATTAAAATACCGGTTAGTACAAATATGCGTTAGCTTTAATCTATGATTAAAAATGTCGTTAATCGGTGAAGATGTAACTGGTGTTTTGGGTACTTCCTAATATATTAAAGGGTTATTAAGATTTTTTTACACATAAATGCATTAACTTTTACCTTACTATAGAAGTTTAAGTGGTAGCTCAGAGATTATCTTTCTTGAAGAGGATAAATGAGTTTTGTAAGTTTTTTAATTTCACTACGATTGTGGGATCCTGTATGGGTACGTTTGGTCCTTCTCTCTTTGTAATTGCATTTAATATCACCTTATTACAACATCGTTTTATTCTAATGTATCTTGCATACACTCTAGTTATGTCATTAGCATATTAAACTATACTGTAAAATTACAAATCTAAACAAAAACATGGATGAAATTCCACAGAAGCCGACAGGTTCAAGTTTATAGCTTATGCAAACACTTAACGTACTTCTGGCTGGGCTGAGTTTTAATAAATAGTTAATGTATACTACAATAACAATTATTACCGGCATTGTAAAGCTCACTTCGATTCTTTTAAAGCAAAACATTCCTTATGTTGAAATCATATAAACCAACCAGGAAACAAGCTTTTCTGAATCAACTTTCTTCGATTAGAAGTGAAAACACCGTTAGTTTAAATGTAACAGCTAATAGATCTTTCAATAAAAATACCTGACCTTATTCATCCTACAGAAATTTGGTACATTTTGAACGCGATAGATAATCCAGCATCAGACTACAGACGCAAACTTTCTTTTTCAACAAACTTCCCCTACTTTTTTCATTATATTATGTGTTACATCTCTTAGATATTTTAATAACTCTTAATTTTCATATGAACATAATTATGTATGTATATTGCATTAGATTTTTTCATTTACCACAAAATGTTTGTCATCAACAGGAGTAATCAATATATTTGTTTCAGTATCACTCGAGTTTGTCTCGTTTTACTTTTTTTGTTTTGAAGTTTAAACATCTTTAGGCGCGTTGCGCTGATTGTAGGCAGTGAACAAGACTGACCTGCAACGCTCGGATATGTAACGCTCGGATATGTAACGCTCGGATATGTGTAACGCTCGGATATACATATTGCAGTGATCTTGAGTTGGGTTGTAAATTATAAATAAGTATAATCAAGATCACTTCAAGATTTTATTTAAATTAATTTTTATTTTATTTATTTTTATCATGATGTGTATATAAATATCCATTATGTCAATAATTTGCCAAAATTTAATTTTTTATTTAAGTAAAATAATAAAAGAATGTTAGTATAAATTTTATAAAAGTAATAATATTAAAATAAGGATAAAATGTTACGTGAAGAATAACGAAAAGGTGTTTCCCGCACGAAGAATACTGTTACCGGGAGAGATCGATAGTGTGGCCGGCGAAAACAATATCCTGCGCTAGATGCATCGGATGAGTCATGAACGTGTAAACAAGTTGATATTTACATGTTTGTTTACCATTTTCAAAGATTGTTAATACGCTGCTTTCCCGAGTGGTGCAGCACTGCGGCCATGTATTTCTGGAGGTGGAATCGTATATGCCGAGGATGACCGTACGTTTTTGTAAAGAAAATTATGCATATAAGGGCCTGCGGACAGAATGTCACTTCACTTGTCAGCTGGTGAAAACCGCTAACCTAGAAGAAAAAGGAAGTAGGTGATAAATCACTCCTTCTTTTAAAAGATTATTTTTGAATCTGAACTTAGAATATTTTTGAGATTTTTTGATACTTATAAAAATTTTCAACAAGATTTAAAACTTGTAATATCTTTTTCGTAATAGTCATGCTGCACAATTTACATTGAGATTTGTAATTATTTTAGAAATAATTATTTATGTATGGGACAATTTTATTTTAATTCGGACTTTGAATTTATTTAATTTTATTTATTTTTCTGGAATGTTTTGTTTTGTATGTAGAGGTACTACGCCATACATTATGATAAAACATTCTAGTGATTGTAATGATTAAGTTGGATAGCATAATAATTTTATTTTTGTGTAAAAAAAAATTTTTTTTTCTTTACTACTTTATTTATCAGATTAAAGGATTTGCGATTAATAATTTTGTTTTATGTATATACAGAATAATTGAACAGTGATCTGTATTTGAAAGATGGAAGAATTCGAAATAATGTATGAAGAATTAAGGTGATTTGATAATGTTTGTTATAAATGTGTGTATAGTGTTGTAACAATTTTTTTTTGTGGTGTTTTGTATTGGAATCTCACAGAAGGTAAAGTTTTATTTTAATGTATATATTTTTCTTGTATGTTTATCAAGTATATTTTGTAGTACTTGTGTGTTCAATGTTAACGTGTTGGGTAATACATCAGGGATGTGTGAAATGAATTAAGTTGTTATTTAATTCATAGCATGGAGTCCTGGTGAATCCCTAAGACACGAATTAGTCTTGGTGGTACTGTGTTGGGAGCGAGAAAAGGCGCCAGGCAGAACTAATCAGGGCTGAGTTAATTAATTGAATACGCAAAGACTTTTATTTTTATTTCATTTTATTTATTTAATTTAAAATTTATATATATACCTTAAGGGGTGAGCACATTGTGGTGTATGTTCGGGTTGTGTCCGACGAGTTAAAAAGACATACTCGTAGGGTGGAACTTTGGGGTACCCATCTGTGTGAATTTGCTTTCTGATGGTACTGTGTTGGGAGCGAGAAAAGGCGCCAGGCAGGACTAATTAGGGCAAAGCCATTCCCTTAATGTTTATATTTTGTTCATAAATAATAAATCGTGTAAATTTTTGGTTATTTATATTCCAGTACAATCCATCATATGCAATAAAATTTTATTTTATTAAAGATGTTGATTGTTTACATGTATCTATGGCAAATATAAATCATGATAATCACGTTCACATTTTAAAAACATAAGATTTTCTCGACGTTATGCTTTTACTTATTTTAATTTCTTTATTATATTGATTTGTTGATTATGATATGTATAGATTTGGAAGATGTTTGAAATATTAATTTTTGTTTGTAAATATATATATATATATATATATATATATATATATATATATATATATATATATATATATATATATATATCTGTGTAATTTGAAATTTTTAATTCATTAATATTTATTTTAATAAATTAGATGATAAGATTTATTTTGCATTTTATTTTCTTTACCTGACCTGGAAATAATTAAAGAGCATTCAAAATCGATTGGAGAATCTATTTATATTTTCTGCCCCTGAGAGAATTATTTATTTTTAACCATTTAAAACTGAGCTAGTTGAATGTAAAAATTGCTTAACCTACTATTTAGCAGAAAATTTGTTGTATCTTAGTCTAGCATAAGGCCTAGCACTAGGATGCGTGCTTGATTCTTAACTACTCATTGATTGAATAATTTAAATTTATTTTATATAAACCTCAATTTGTAAGAGTCACAGCAATATGTAACGCTCGGATATGTGTAACGCTCGTTCGGGTAAAGTCGGCTAAGGGAACAAGGTAAATATATCATATAGAGGTATTTAATTTCAATTAAATTGAAATATAAATAAATAAATAAATTCATGCCCCGAGCAGATTCGAATCTGCGCCGAACGGGTATGACCAATGTATGACGCCGGCACGTTGCATCAGACCAACGCGGGACACGTAATCGATTATTCATATCGTCTCTTTATATATATCCATACGTCACTGCTATACTCGTTCGACGACCGATACATGGGAGAGCATGACGCATCAGTCGTATAATACGTTACTGAATATTATACGCGTGTATTTCGTATTATTAACCTCGCCTTGATGATGTTTACACTTCTGCTGTGTGGTTTTAAGCACACCCATTTTCTTGTTATTTCACATTAGCAATTTTAAAGGAAGATTGTTTGGGAATTTCTGAATACGTAGTATGTACATCATGTACAGGGTTATTCATTATAAATTACCCACCCTTTATCATCGTTATTATTGCATATACAAAAAAATGTTTCAAATAAAAAGAAATAAAGTTGTGTGACTGAGACTGAACTTTATTTGTACACTGTCAAAAATTCAGTGGAGTGCAGATACAACAATATAAAAAGAAAATAATGTTTTTTTTAATGAAATAGCCTGTATATTATTAAATTTTTATAACGAGTTCAAAAATATACCATATGATACCGGTATCTTAAACCGTTTTCGAATTATTAAATGTCAAATATCGTAGTTACTGTACTATGGAAAAGTTAACATTAAAGTGAGCTATGAAAATGACAATTATTGTGTTTGATATATGACATTTCCTAAATAAAATAGTCAAAATGGAAATGTAATTTATAAAACACAATAATTGTCATTTTTAAATATTAAATTACAAAGATTAAAATGGGCGGGGCACCTAGAAAGAATGGGTGAGGACCCAATCCCAAAGAAGGTATATAACGGTCAGATGAAGGGCGCCAGGGGAAGAGGACGACCAAGACAGCGATGGGTGGACAACATTGAGGAGGACGATAAACAATGACTGAAAGTGCGCAATTGGAAGGCAACAGCAAGGGAGCGAGATGTCTGGAGGCAGAAAATATGGGAGGCCCAGGTCCAAATGGGACTGTAGTGCCACGAAGAAGAAGAAGTATAAAATATTACCTTATCTATTGGTGGATATATTTTATTCCGATAATCAATTATTTTCAGTTCTGTAACAAGAATCGTCTTTCTCACACGAGCTCCTACTAAATGAATAAAACAGGTTTAAGAAAGTGTACTCTAGAATTATTATTTTTCAACATCTTTAAATGCCTCTTTAAATAATTTTCAATTACATTTGGTATTCAATTTTTATTTAATTAGATTTTGAAGCAACAAAAGTTTTATAAAAATGTTCGATGTTACAATTAGCGTTTTTTGACAATATTATAGTAATGTCTTGTGTCTTTTAATAAATATTAATTATAACAATTTAAGGATTTCATAAATCATATCCATTTTACGTCCCGCTATTTTAACATAAATCTCTAAAGATTCAGGTACTGTTCATAATGCTATCGTATCTTGTATATAATCTGACAAATCGATAAATTATATACTCCTATTGTATCAAATTGCTGGAAGAAGTTAACCTCTTCAACGATATAGACAGATTTGTGTACATTTGGTTTCAAGTTTTTCAATTTCGAGCTACGATAGGTGAATACGTGTTAAAATTTAAACTGTATCAGAGTTCTTCAAATCGTGATAAGACGAAACTAGGCAGTATTACTGACACTGTAGTAAAATTGTGTTGAGTATTAAAAGGGCGCAATCATAAAATACTTTTGGACAAAGTTTTTAGTTCAATACCAACAATCACACATGTAAAGAATTTAGATATTCATGTAGCGAAAATTGTTAGAGCTAATAGGATTCATCGGGCAAATGAAAATCTCATGGTAACATTTTACAAAAATGTGGTTGGGGTTCATATTCTGCGAGAATATCTTCAAACAATATAATAGTGCTGCGATAATCCGAAAACAATTCGGTGCATATGATTTTCCTCTTTTGCTGGCAAGGAGCCTCAAAATGTGATTAGACCATGGGACAGAGAAACAAAAACCCATCTTGAGATTCAAAGGCCACAAGCTGTTATACAGTACAACCGATTTATGGGAGGTCTAGATTTGGCAGATAGAATGAGCGCCTGTTATCCATTTGCTATGCAAAACATGAAATTCTACATACTTTTACATTTTTTACATCGTTTTTACTTCAGAATATTGCGATTGTAAGTGCTTGGTTACTATTTTATAAAGTCAGTGCATCTATTACTTCAACTCTGAACCAATTCAAGAGAAATGCAATAGAGAAAAGCCATCTTTGGAGGCAATTGCGTCAAACAAAAGTATGGACCAAAGTTGTATTAGAAGTTCGCCTTCGATAAAATGGGATACTATCCAATGAAGATGAACTATAAAATTCCCCAACGGTGTCATGACAAAAATTGCAAAAGCAAGGCAAGATACAAATGCAGTAATAGCCAGAAAAGCATATGTCTTGAATGTATGGAGTCACTCCATCAAAAGATCACCTGCACCGTGTTCACAGATGTGTACATTGTAATTTTTGGATTTTACAGCCTAAAATTGTTAAGGATTATTTTTGTGCTTCTTGTTTACATTAAATGTAATTTTAAAAAAACTGCTTTTTTAAGAGCATATATTAATTTGTCCTTGAAAAGGTTATGAGAACATCGATGACTCACGGCATTAAAAACGACATCCATGTTACACAGTTTATTGCCGAACTGAGCAAAACTTTGGTGTCACTATATCTTACTTTAAATTAAGATAATTAAAACTGAAAAATTGAAGATTTTAAAATTGAAGCTTTATTTTACTTAATATTCTAATTAATCAGCACAAGTGGTATTTATAAGCCAGAGGAGAGCTCTTTGCGGAAAATTTCACAATGAATTTTTTACACCCAATATTTGTTCCTTTTAGGAGGGTAATCGACTTTTCTCACTTGGCCTTGCCTATGTTAATGGTTCTGGAAGCGCAGAAATACTTGGAGACACCTTTATTCTCGTTTTAAGTGAATACCGGTAATAAAATTCTAGATAACTTCTTATTATAATGTTAAGTACGTTTTGTTTTCTAAGAACAAAATATAGAAACATCTATATGCATTAATGATGGTCATACAGAAATTATTTAAGCTATTTCTGTACTTTTAAATATGTGATTAAATTGAATATGTCGTTTTCCTTTCTGACCCAGTATTATTTGAATAATTGTCATAATAATAATAATTGAATGTCATTCTCGTAATAAAAGGGTACATTCTGTAAAACGTAATTTTCTCTTAAATAGTAAATGTTATTCCGCTTCTTATTTTATATTTGATAGAGAAGCTGTTGCTTATTCCTTCTTGAGCAAGCTTGATTAATTCTCTTATAAAATTAGAGTGTAGAATGTATATTATTAATTCTTTTTAATTGCTTCAAAGGAAAAGTTTTGGCTTACACAGATACTTTATTTTAAACTAATTTGTTGACAATTTTGAACGCATAGTTTAATAATAGTATAGTTTAGTAACAGATATCACTAAATTGGATAAATCTAACACATTAAAGCTCGGTTTTTCCATCTAGGATTAAAATTCTAGGTTAACTAAATTATTGATTAACTTTAACCGCTATTTTTCAATACGATACACACGGATAATCCTCAAACACTGTTTAATTAGAACAAAGATGGCGGCATATATGTTAGTAATTTGGTCTGAATTACATGTTGCAGGTGCAATTTGTTGTAATAATAATGGCGATCTCTTAGAAATAATTCGTTGGAAATGAAAGGTCTACATCTGCAGTCTCCATCTAGACTAGGAATCACATTCTAGCGGTACTTATTACTAGAGTCAGGTTTTTAGGTAAAATGCGAGAGTCATTCCTAAATACATTTTGAACAAAATAAGACATTTTGAGATTTCCTTAAATCCTAAAGTTCGCTTATATGTCCTAAAACTGAGGTAGCGTCGTAATTTATCCTATTTCCAAGGTTCTATCTCTAGTTCAGAACAAATATTAATATCAAAATACAAAAAGTTTTTCAATTTTTATGTTCTATGTCATTTCGTCACGATCCGAGTTGTTTTCAATCAATCAATCAATCATTTATTTCTGGATAGTGAACATACACAGATCGGTAGCTACAGTATCAGAAATTGTCAATGGGTAGATAAATAAATAACTAATATAACATTATATAAAAATAAAATCGACTAACAAGTATTAGTTTTGGTAACCGACTGATTCGATTATTATCGGTGATATTTTCCCAGGTGCCGAGCATATCGCCGACAATAAACGAAACAGCCTTGTCTATGTTTGCTCCACCTAAATGAACTCATCAGCCGCTTCTGGAGTATACATACGATAAGGCTGACATAACCTAAAAGAATACCTAAAGAAAAAAGTTGTCTTGAAACAAAGTGAGGGTTTGGCTTAATAGAATTGGCACGAGCTTTGAAACTAGATGCTATGAAATATGTGATTCCAAACAGGAAATGTTGTTTTGTAAATCTTGCGTGCAAGTACCTATGTACATATTAAATTAATACTAGGCGTGCTTTTGATGCGTATATTTCTTTTCTGGTTATTGTTTATTTAGTGCCTATTTATATTGTAGTTAATATGTAAAAAAATGTCACAC
The DNA here is from genome assembly GCA_963170755.1 of Amphimallon solstitiale. Taxonomy (NCBI): domain Eukaryota; kingdom Metazoa; phylum Arthropoda; class Insecta; order Coleoptera; family Scarabaeidae; genus Amphimallon; species Amphimallon solstitiale. The sequence continues at coordinate 84,152,419 of OY720676.1, read as the reverse complement.
AAAAATCGAGCGTTCACCAACGTTCTATTAAGTTGCCTGAAAGACAAACCTTAATTATTAATACTCTTAATTCAAATAATGAGAATAATCAGATTAATGTTAATCTATGTAATGCTCTTTAAGCTTCCAATATTTCATGGAACAAGTTGAAGTGTCGAGCATTTAAGGAATTTTTAGCAAAATATTGTGGTAGGCACATATCCAACGAAAGCACATTACGTAAAAATTATTTGCTCCCCTAATTATACCTTATTAGGTATTTTATATATTATTTTACTTATGTTTCACAATTTGTCTTATTTTTAAATTTTCTGTACTACAAAAGTATAGTATGGCTCTGATTGTTCTATTTTGAGTTTTTTCGATCCTATTATAGGATCCTATTTTTCAACTTTTAAGTTCCTTGAAATCCGGAATCTACTTATTACACTGTCCATTAACATCTTCGAGAAGATTTAACTTGCTTGAGATTTCTACAGAATGCATAAAGCTAGGTATTTTTACTGGTGGATCATATTTTAGCTCTTCATTTTCATTTCTGTGTAATTATTAAAAAATTTTGCATAATGAGGCGTCTTCAAATTGGTATATACAATTTCAACTTAAATAAGGTTATGATCTGAAGGAATAGAAATGAACATTACAATGTGGGTAATAAATATTAATCCCAATATTTAGCAGTAGACTATACAAGTGCAAGCTTTAAAGTAATAAAGTTTCTGCTAGCTTCCCAACTTGATCCTCCCAACATCTGTAGAATTTTTTCCGTGTTTTCAATTTCATTTACTTCAATATACTTTTAATACGTAGACATATCTAGAGTAACTCCAAGATATGTTAATGAAAAATGATATTATTATAAGGTGCTGTAAAATATAATTATAAAAAGAGAAAGACCAAATGCAGGCATAAATTGCATACAATATTCAGAATCCCCAAAAAATGAGACAAATTGTCAAAATTCTAGCGGAATTAAAAACCGTACAAAACTATTCCATCGTCATCAGAAAAGATGTCTTCATACTTACTAATTAATTATACTTCTGCATTTTGCTATATATCGGTATTACGTGGTATCATTTACTATCATTCACTTCAGGCACTTGTAAGAAATCTCAATTAGTGTTTAACATTTTACTAAGCACCTGGAATACTGTTTAAAAATTCTAGGATAACGACAATCCTAATAACTGATAATTGCAAACCGGTGTTGAAAAAACATAAATTTGTATTTATCCGAGTATTTATCGGTATTTAGTCAACGATTAGGATAATGGATATTTAGCTCGACGTTGAAAAAACAGTCCCTAAATCTACTTTTATTTTCCTTAACGTTTTTTCGGGTAGCTTTTAGACCTTTCCTAGTCGCGTGCTGCAAGGTGGCAGAACTGAAAGGGGTTAGTAGAAAGTCCTGCAACATTTAAGTTGAACGAAAATATCGTTATCCTAAAAGAAGCCTTCTAAGTAAAACTAATTGTATAAACTTTAGTGCAACCCCATTATTTAAGTATGTATGTAATTTTAAATTGTCTTTTCAGATAATCAATTAAGAAAAAGTATTATGTTAATATTAAAAGTACACTAAACCAAGGCTACAAAGCCAAACTCTAACACAAGTATTACTTTCAAGATAAGTATGACTCTCATCTGCTATTGCTAAAATCTTAATGCCATAATATTCGCAGGTGATTGAAAAATGGAACTAATATCTCTAAAAAAGCAACTTTAAAAATAATATTAATGATAATAAAAGAAGCAAAACTTCTCCTGTAATTAAATTTTATTTATCGCTATCTATTTCAATTTTTTCGTCTACAAATGTCATAAACTGCATCAATAACAAAGAATGTAGAAATTAAGAAATAATATGAAGCGTTTTGTCTGAAATGGATATCAAATATATTCAGAAAACTAAGTAAGTCTTTTTGATTTAATAAATATTGAATACCAAACCAGAACAGTAGCTTTTAATTTGATGTCGTAGCTTTCTTCAAATGATAGTGTTAATGATGTATTTCACAGACGAGTTACCAAAGCCTAACCTTTCTATAATGTTCATTTTAATCAATTTTATATTCTGATTTAGAGTTGTAGTATGTATGTATCCTACGTGACAGTCAAAGAATTGCCCCAGTATGAAAATAATGAATTTGTGTGTTGCTCTTTGTTGAACACTATGGGGAAATTTCGATTTTCTTTTCTATATTTTGGATGAGTTTGGTTTGGTTGGCCTTCCTAGACAACCAAACCGTTCCTACTTAATCGAGAGAAAATGCTCCCCAAAAGGTTGGCAATATTATAGTAGAGGCTCTGGACAACCTTGGAAAAGTAGCTAAAGGAAAGATTGAATTATCATAGCAAGTGTATGGAAGATATTTTTTGCAAAGATTGCCAATAGAACAACAGTGTTTTCTACATACCGCCGTATTCGTTCATTTGGGTATGTTTGACTATTTTTCACGGCATATTCTGCCTGTCTGACGTTAAAGAAATGTAAGACACTTTTTGATTTTTCCGCGAAGCGCGAAACTTTACCAACTAGACAATTTTTTTTTTATCCCAAATCCAGGTCAAAGTTTATTTTCTTAATAAATGTCTATAGAACGTATAATTTGAGAACTATTTGCAAAACGCTACTTTTTGACAGGAGTAAATAGTTATTTACGAAATAAGTGCGGGAAGACTATTTTCCCGCATGAGCGTACATTGAAAGCACGAGCGACCGCAGGAAGCGAGTGCTTTTAATTGCGCGAATGCGTGGAAGATGTCTTCCCGCAAGTGGTTTGTACAATATCTTTTGTTCGAACATTAAATTAAAAAAAATTTATTGATTAATGTCATAGGTATCATACCTAACCTAAGATAAATTACCTAATTAATTTAAGCATTTCATGTACGTAACTATTACTCACCTTTCCCTAAAATTAAGTTATTATATTCTTACATATGGCAAACATGAGGTATTTATTCTTATATTTATAAATTTATAGTACGGTCGCGGTTACATAAAAGCGACCGGCACTTTTTCCTATTGTAATAATATATATCATATTACTTAATTTTTGCTGTCATTGCTGACAAAATATATAACATTTTAAAAGCCTGATTTACCAAAATTTATGAAAATAACACAAAATGTCAAATTAGTGGTCGCTTTTATGTAACCGCGTCCGTACATTTATTGCGTTTTTTGGTTTAAATACAAACAATTCCGAACTGCCAATATGAATGTCGATGTGGTTCAAATAGATGGCCATTGAATCTTGCTTAAGATGTCGCTTAAAATGTCGTCAAATAGATGGCGCCACAATTTTTTTGGGAGAATTTTTAATTATTACTCCTATTTCCCCAACTTTTAGTGAAGAATAGTGGAGGGAAGTAGAATTTTATAGACTAGATTTTATTACTACCAAGTTAGATTTTTTTTTAAATGTCCCAAAGTGCTAGTGTTTCTTTCAATTTTTACAGTCGCCTCAACCGGGAGAACGTATTTCCCAGTCGAGCTACACATGCGCCAAAGGTCACTTTACAGGAGGTGAGTACAAAAAAGTTATTTCCTCTCCGAATTTTGAGTTTTTTTTTTATACAAAAGTAACTCCAAATGTAGCCCTAAATACTTTTGCAACCTCAATAAACTATGTACTTACGGTAAGAATTTCGAAAAACTTTTTAAAAAATCTGTCTCAAATTCATTTTTAGTGCCTACTTTTTAAATATCAAAAAAGTTATCTGAACTTAGAAGCTGAAGAGCTGTTAATAGATTCTAATTCCTTAACTGAAGTAAACTACTACTTCCGGTATCTCGATTTTACTGAAAATCTAATCAGATCTCAAGAGGAAAATTATACTTGAAAGTATAAAGTTTGGTATTGATAACTTTGCAGTTTGGACGCTATCGTAGCCATACAGAGGGAAAGACTGACACACTGAGAAAGGGAGAGAGAGAAGAAGGGAAGGGAGGAAGGAGGGAGAGGAAAGGATATTTTTTTAGAAGCCACTTTTTCAGTGTCAGGGGCCATCAAAAGCTGGACATCTGCAAAAATCTCGAAGTCGAAAATTTTCATCATCACAGTACTTCCTTATACTACGTATAACAAAGTGAAAAACATTTGTTTCCTATTTACACTTCTGGTGAATATATTAACACCATGACAAACTTTTCACTAAAATTAATTTTCAAAAAACATGTATTACTACCAAAGTTATCAAAGAGTGAGTGTATAAATTACCTTGCAAATTACAAATGGTTTAACACATTATTATATCAAAATTGCTTTGTCAAATTTATTATCTGACATACTACTTTTGTATTAAAGTTATTTAATGATCTAGATTCACTTTTCATTCCATAAAACCTAGTCAAGTAGTACTTTGATAAATTAGTAGAAAGTCTTCTATATAGTTGTACTATATATCAGTATATCAGTATATCATTTCTGAGATATTTGTTGTTAGGCATTACTAAGATGAGGCTCCGGCTCATTCTTCTACAACACATAAGATAGTTGGGCGTAATCATAGGCAGAATAAGAAACTACGTAGTTCACATAAAATACAAAAGTGGGATGGTATCTGAGTTGGGCCTGAGAAAATACTGGCTCGCCGTCAAAACATGGATAAGAAAACGCAAAAACTAGTCTAAAAACGTGGAATAGAACCCATTCTGTCTTATGTATTGAAAACCTGAGAAGAAAAAGGCTGTGCTCAGCTAAACTATATAAACCTAAATGCCCATATTTAGCATGACCTTGCACATATTTTTTTATTTTGTGATCCACATTCTTTTTTGTATATTTTGCCTTCATGTCAGCATGGAGTATAAATTAGAAATTAATCGATTCCAGGAAGAGTTAGAAAACGAAATACATTCGGGGTGCAGTTAATGTTGTTACTGTTGATGAAATGCGTCGCATTTTTTGATGTATGAGAAAAATAGCATCTCCAGGATATTTTGTATGGGACGTTTCGAATGGCTGCACCAAACCAACTTTGAAAGTCACCATTGAACTGAAAAGCAAAGAAAATATAAGATAGCCCAAAATGCGAAAATAGGAGAATAAACCAAAAAACCGCAGAAGAAGCATTTGCCATGGATATGGTATTGCGACGCTACGAAGATGGAGGATAGAGTTACGGTGGGAGTTGTAGAGATTTAGCAGTACGGAACCATAGCAACAAGACATTAAACACTAGGTCTTACAACCCATGTTCAAGTAAGAAAGGTCGAAAATTACGTGCGTGTGTGGATATTTGAAATCCGGAAGAGAAAATCAACGCCTACACGTCAAAAGTTCCGTGTAAGGGATCCCATCATATTCGAAATAAAAAAATCAATTCTAAGTCAAATGAGAAATACCATCACTATTAGGTTCGGAAAGAGAAACTTTTATGCAGGTAAAACGTTTGATAGAGCAGCAAAAAGGGATTGGGATCTTCCCCAATGAATCAGTAGAGTTTCCTTGAGTACTGCTTGAGGGGTCTACGGGGTGTGAGAATATACTCCTTCGACTCATGTGAGTCTTAAAAATTACAACTTATCATGGAAAGCGATGCAACTTAAAACAGGTATCTGGGACTTTGGTGGGCAAAACCAGAGCATAGTAACATGGTTATACAAAGACGGTAATGGAATCCCTTAGATCACCATTACCAATGAATTTTGATCCCTAGGTAAGTCATTTCTATAAGAGTCAAACAAAGTGGTACACGAGAATACATATTAAAAGAAAATAATCATAAAAATGTATGAAGAAACAATTAGAATAAAAAAATACTTCAAATCAAGGAGTACATGAAAATATAGTTTTAAACCTGGAACAAAATTTATTGAGCAAAGGCGGATGATGAACTGGCAGACCGACAATAGCTGAGCTGGTTTTCACTAACTTGCCAAAATTAAATTTTATTTATTATCAAATCATTTTTACACAGTTACATAATGTTAAAATTTTGCAGAGTAAATTAGAGATTTTAATGTCTTGAATGAACAAAAAACATAAAGATGCATATAATGGTTTCGTAGGAATGTTATGAGAGAATCTCGGAACTGCAAGTCAGGTGTACGATAACTATTATATTTATCATTAGTGGGTATTCTATGACTCGGGTACAAAATTTAAAGACAAGTACGTGACGAGTAACTAATAAACGCCATGTGAGTTCTAGAGATTTCCGAGCGTAGTGTTCGTTATATAATTAAGAAAAAAGATAAACAGGTTGCATCATTAAAGCATCGAAGATATATTAGAACGCTTTTGTTCTTTTACAGTATCTCAAATTGCAACAAATTTTAGAAACATAAAATTATGTTTCTATAAATATATATGTGAAATATTTATATAACTCCAAAACAATTAAACACTGCGATAAAAATAATTTGCTGTTCTTTGACGTAGTAATTAAGGAATTAATTAATGAATGTTTTACTTACCATAAAGACAGCAAATACATAAAGATCCAATATATTTTCGAAAGAAATAAGAATACCTTCTTTAATCTAGACGCAACAGTATTTTCTTTCAGAATAACTGTTCCGAATCCGGTAATATTTTTTCTATATATCCATTCCACGTGTGCCTTGTTTAGATGTGCGGCAGGGCTGGATATGATCGAAATTAATGTTTTTTCTGTGTGTTTTATTGAAAATATAGACAAATTTTTTTGTGTAAGGTGAAGACACACTAAGTTAATTTAGAGAGCCACTTACAATAGCTGCTATGTGAAATTTGCTAGTCTTGATCTGAGGAGAGTCTCAAATTTTAGGTGCGACAATTCCGAGGAACCTTTCGAATACCCTGAAGAAATGTAGTTCAATTAGTGTCCTTTTCATTATTGCCATACACTATTCGTTATCACCAGTTAAGGCAAGAAAATCTTAAATACTATTAATTCTTTTAATCTGATAGTTAAGTCAGGGCTATTCAATAAAAGCTACGAAAAATATCTAAGCAAAGCTTTCTATAATTATTTACTTAACTTACAAAAGCTTTATGAGTGCCTAGTTGTTAATTATAATGTAAATTTGGTGAGAAAAATATTACTGCGAATAGTGAATTGACTACTCTCCATTATTATTTCTTCCTGTCATAAAGTTTTAGATACAATGTATATGTAGAATTGCGAACATTCGAGTGATTGGTTTAATCACTTTTTGCCATATATCAAAAAATAATTTAATCGCATAATTTATTATTTCTTTCTTTGGAGAAATTACTGCAGTTTTATATTTTTGTTGTGTAATTAAAATTAATTTGTTGAAACATACGACTGATTTATTTTCTTTGTAATTAAAACTACAAACATCCTACAGCCAAAATAATTTTTAATTCATTGTTAAAATTTAATTTGGTTTCTAGTTAACTGAGCGAAATTTAAATACGAGTATCTTACATTTCTGCTTAGTTGTTATCTTCACGTGCTAGTTTCACTAGCAATCATTTGAAATTTAATTTTTGAAAAATTTTCCTTTGTATTTATTTGGATTTTATTATATAAGCTTATGTAATTTACTTATGAAAATTTTTACCTTCCTCACTTCTTTCTTTAATATTATTGAACTCGTTATGTCATTCTTTTCATTAAATCACTGATCTAAATCCCATTTGGGGTCGATCTTTTTTTTTTTTTTTTTGAGAATAGCATACGGAGACTGCTATTGTGGACATAGTTTTAGAAGTGTTGGAATTATCAAGAGTAAGACTTTTTAGTACATATATTTTTCAATCAAACATTTCCTTAGATATATAGGTAGTTCTGATTTGGACTAGCGACTCTGAAACAAGTACCTGAGGTTGCACTACACCAAACATCCATATTTAATTTACACATTTCCACGTTCTTATCTTTTTGTTTTGGAAGTTTTGGGATAATGCGTGTGTTGTGTACCATGTAGTTTAATTGGTTATTGTGTCGAATAAATTGATGATCCGCTGGCAGAAGCTACACTTGTCTTGGAAGCTTATCATCTTATTATTGTTATTAGTTTATTATGATTATTAATTGAGCCAATAAATCAAGTTAACATGTTTGATTAATTCTATACGCTTTTAATATATGGTAACGAATAATTTTAAAGTTTTATATGTCTGAAAATAGGTAATGAATAATGTATTTTTATTAATTACTATTGCTGAACACTGTGGAAATACAAATTTGGAGGTGTTGGGTTTATTAAGGGTAAGACTTTATCCTACACATAATATTCAGTCAACACACATTTTGTTGGAAATACTATCTGTTGTTGCACTGGACCATAAACTGCTAGTAATTTATTTTTAATATAATGAAATACTGTAATACATTGTGTTAAGATTTTTAATATAAATTTCGAAATATTATATGAGCAAAGTTAATTTTTTTTTTGAGGTGAACATTTGTTAATTGTTATTATTATTGCAATGGTCAGAAACGTATCTATTTATTTAACGTCGAATACCTGGAAGTTGAATTTAAAGAATGGAGTGTTCATTGGAAAACCGTCAAACTAATTTTTTTAGCGTTAGGTATAGAAAATTAAAGGACAGATGGTTTGTATATTCCTAGAGCTACATAATCAAGTACACATTTTGTTGTACTCAAGGCGCAGTAGATTGAAACCTAGTTGGTGACATTGTTACCTTTTATGTTATAACTTCTAGTTGGATACAGTTGCGCGTTACATACACTGCCCTATAGATGTTACATTTATTACATTTTGTATTGTCTGTATAGTGAAAATTACTATTACCTCTTTTTCATTTCCTGATGGCCTTTTCTCGGTAGAGATTCAAATATGTGTTTCGCTCGTTTTGGGATGCATAATTTCTATTGTTGTCACTTAAAACACCAAAATGTGTGTAAAATGTAAATCTTCTTCTTTTTTTCTATTCATGGTAGATAGGCTGTGCCTGTTTTCAACCTACCTATGGTTGTGTCCAGAACTCTTTCCAGCGTTTTGATGGCCCTTCCTGATTCCTTTTTCAGAATAGGGTTTTTAGCAGATTCCTTTTCGCAAGCCTATTGTCGTCCATTCTCTTTATGTGTCTATGCTAATCTTTTCTTCGGTGTCTTGTCCAGTTTTCTATGCCTTTTATGTTGCTTTGTTGTCTAAGGCTCTTGCTCTAATTCGGTCATGTAGAGTTTTTCCATGGATGCTTCTTATTATTTTCATTTCGACAGTTTGCATCATTTGATGTTTTCTGGATGTATCTGACTTTTTCTCAGCCGAGTATGTTATAATAGGTTCTTATGTTATATGTTTAGTAGCTTTGTATATTCTGGTTTTGCTCTTGGCTTTTAAGTATTTTTCCTCCATATTATGTCCCTCAAGCAACCCGAGATTCGAGATTCTTTCATTGTTTGTTCTCGAACCTTAATATATAAGTTTCCGGAGCTTATTACACAAGCTCCCAAGTTTTTAAACTGACCTACTTGTTCAATACACTCTTGGTCAACCCCAAATTTGCATTTTACCTGTTCTTTGGATGGTAATAGGCACCAAGAAATATTAATAATTATTCGAAATCTGACTCTGTTTCAACTAAAATTATTTTGAATTGCAATTCTCGTCAAGAGATTTGGTTGCTTTACTTCGAATGAAGAATATTTTCGAATAATAGCCAATAATAGCAAATACTGGTGAAAGGAGATTATAAATATTTTCAAACGGTTGTTTGAAATAATATGCTAATTTGGGGAAAATGGCGAAATTGAAAACGGGTATTTATATCTCAGTAGCGTATTGTTTGTCCGATTTTCGGTTTGGAAATAAACAAGTAATAGGAAGATATATTTAGTTTCTTTTCAAAAAAATTTTGAATTTTGATGCAAATTATGTGTACAATCGCTTTCAGCCCTCAACTTTATTTAAATGGGCTTTTTAATATATTAAATATTAAACATTGCACGCTCTTGTTTATCTAAACATATATCCAAAATAACACTGGTCAACAGTGAAATTGCTTCTTAGGTGAAAGTACCCAATCCTGAATGAATTCAACGTGCTGAACACGAATATCACATTGAAAAAAGTTGATTGGCTCACGTTCAAGAGATATTGACGTTTTGTCCATTGTATAGATGCTATTGCATAATGTAATGCAATTTAGTGAGAAATTACGAAATTTTGCGTCATATTGCATCACCCCTTCATGCAAAGAAGTTAATGCAGCATTTACTGTAAGTTTCCATTGAGAGTGTTGCGAAATTGATTGCGCAATATCAAGCAATAGCTAATTATAGTTTATTTATAAATGGCCGACGTGACAGTTAACTCGTGCAATGTCCGTTCATTCGCGCATATTTTTCGAAGCTCTAGCATACATAAGTGATTGCTATAGTGTAAAGTAACTAAACAGTAGCAATGCCTCATAACTGTGTTAATACTGCAAATAACTTCTGTTATATTTGCGGAGAAGTGACATTTGCTGCACAGAAAAAGAACATCAGTGCAACAGTTAAGAAAGCGTATCATTTGTATTTTGGTTGCAAGATAGGCGACCAGGACAAAGACTGGGCCCCACACGTATGCTGCCGCACTTGTGCCGTAAATCTTTCACAGTGGCTTAATGGCAAAAGAAAGGCAATGCCATTTGCTGTGCCCATGATTTGGAGGGAGCCCACCAATCACGTTGACGACTGTTATTTCTGTATGGTACGACCAGCTTCTGGAGGCATCACCAAGAAGAAGAAATGGACAGTTGAATACCCTAACATACCATCTGCTCTGCGACCTGTCTCTCATGGCGAAGGACTCCCAATTCCAGAACCTCCTACAGATTTTTCTATCAGTTCAGACGATGAGGATGGCCATGCGTCGGCGAGTTCTCCTCAACGTGGCAGTAAGGATGATGACTTTTCGTGCTTTGACGAAACATCTGCACCACATAAAATTACCCAGGATGAAATAAACGATCTTGTTCGCGATTTGGATCTGTCGAAAAGCAAAGCGGAGATACTGGCCTCAAGACTTCGACAGTGGAATCTTCTGGAACAGAATGTCCGAGTGACTTCATTTCGCACTCGCCATCAGCTCTTCGAATCTTTCTTTAAGAAAGAAGAAAGCCTTGTGTTCTGCTGCGATATTGATGGTCTACTACAAGCTCTCGGTATTGCACATGATCCCCACGAATGGCGGCTGTTTATAGACGCTTCAAAACTGAGCCTAAAGGCGGTTTTGTTGAATAATGGGAACCAGCTTCCATCCATACCTATTGCACATGCGGTCTACATGAAGGAGACTTACGGCAATCTAAAGCAGCTACAGGAGACGATTAACTACAGCAAGTATGGCTGGCAGATATGTTCTGACCTGAAGGTAGTATCTCTGTTGATGGGTTTGCAGCAGGGATATACAAAGTACTGCTGTTTTCTTTGTCTGTGGGACAGCAGAGCAATCGATTTGCACTACATCAAGAAAGACTGGCCTCCGAGAGCATTTTTTAAGCCTGGAGTAACGAATGTACAGCACCCACCATTGGCACAGCCACACAAAATCATCATTCCTCCTTTACACATCAAACTCGGTCTTGTCAAAAACTTGGTAAAAGCCATGGATAAGAATAGACCAGCATTCAAGTACCTGCATGACAAATTCCCTCGACTCAGTGAAGCCAAAATTAAAGAGGGCATCTTTGTGGGGCCTCAAATTAGACAGCTCTTCCGAGACCCCAAGTTTGAGGAACTTCTTCAAGGTAAAGAAAAACAGGTTTGGGATGCATTCTATCAAGTGGCAGCAAACTTCCTGTGGAATGACAAGGCAGAAAATTACAAGTGTCTGCTTGAGGATATGTTGGCTTTGTTTCATGAATTCGGCTGCAATATGTCCTTAAAGATCCACTTTCTTGATTCCCACTTAGATTTCTTTCCTGATAACTGCGGGCAGGTCGGCGATGAGCACGGCGAACGCTTTCATCAGGACATTGCCACCATGGAGCAACGGTACCAAGGCAAATGGTCTACGTCAATGCTAGCTGACTATTGTTGGACAATCAGTAGAGATGCTCCACAGGTCCACCACAAACGGCAGGCCAAAAGAAGTCGAAAGCCGGAAGCAGACTAATGTTTTCTTACCATGTATTATAATATTGACATAAGTACACTTTTTCTGAAATATGCGTAAATGTTTTCTTACCATGTATTATAATATTGACATAAGTACACTTTTTCTGGAATATGCGTAAATGTTTTCTTACCATGTATTATAATATTGACATAAGTACACTTTTTCTGAAATATGCGTAAATGTTTTCTTACCATGTATTATAATATTGACATAAGTACACTTTTTCTGAAATATGCGTACATATTACAGAAAACCCGTAGCCAATTCAGCTTTTTCTTAGTCATTTTCGTGTTCAGCACATTGAATTCATTAAGAAATGACAATTTTCAGCTTGGAAGCATGAACTTTTCGAAAATTTGTTGCCCAGTGAAATTGGTCTACACTTTCCTCAGTTCTGTAAAAAGATCGCACTTTATTTCCTGCATTAGTTTTAATTTTAAATGTTAATTTTAGCGCCAAATCATTAATTTTAAATTTGCGTGTATTTGAGCGGATACGAAGTTATGCTTACGTAACTTGTGCCTTTAGAGGGATATATAGTCATTTCAATTCAAAATCAACAATTCTGAAAAATGTCAAGTTGACTCTACTGTCGTCAAGCGTAGAAAGAAACCTTTAATCTTGATTATAAAAAAATATTTTCATATAAACTTGAATAAAATGAAGTGTCATTATTTATGTACATACGTATACCAACGTCCTAAAAAGATATAAACTTACATAAAGGTAAAGCAAGCTAAAGATTACTTTAATATGAAATTATGTTTGTTAAGAATGTCGCGACAATCCCCTCTCCTCCCCCTCTTCTAAAATATAAGTATAAACTAAACAAAAAGTAAAAGTTAATTTTATTTTATTTCGTCCCTAATTGTATCCTTTAATCTTTGCTAATTAAACTTAACTTGAACGAGAATGAATAAACGTCGAGGAAATAAATAAGATGCTTGTGTTTTCATCGTCAAATCCAATTAAAAACTGGCAGTAAATATATATATAGAGAGAGAAAGTTAGAATATTGAGAGTTTAAAATTGAGCAGTCGCAGTCTGGGATGAGTTAATTTTCGAGGATCGCTAATTGTCATTCCGCAAATTAATTATACACAGTCATGTAAATGTTTAAATTAGAAGCCGTTACCAATTATACTAAATGCATTTAGATGCCATATTCCAACTTATAATTCTTAACTTATAATTCTCACCCTTCCTTCTTTATCAAAAATGCTAACAAATTAAAGTATTACAAGAAAATTGTAATACTATGTTAATTTAAAGATTTAATTATATTTAGTTATAACAGAAGTAAAAAACATGAGTTTCACTCTTTAAAATATTATAATATTCAACAGCCGCCCGTTGATTACCCCCAAATAATATTATGTTGATATTGTAGTATAAATAAATAACATTTAATAATGGTTTATTAAAAATGTGTAACGATAATATAATAATTCTAAATACTATTTGAATTTACCGCGTTATTAAAGTTGATTATAAAGCCCAAGATCGGTATCAAAATAAATTTATATTTATACTTACTAGTCATGTAAATGTGTCAATGGATATAGGTTTCTTAACATTTGGTTCGTGTCTAGTGGTCCTATTCTGAATTCGATGTATGTGTTTACAAAAATTAATGTGAAATCAAAAATACTTAACTGAAGAAAGCTAAATGACCTGTTGAGCATAGCATTCTCGAACAATTTAGATATATTTGAAAGTAAAGCAGTAGGTCTTTAATTGGCCATTCTATTGTCTCTTTTATGTAGCGGTCTAATAATAAATTAGTGCATCCGGAAAAATTTCCTTATCGAAGGAGAGATTTATAAGGTAAGTAATTGACTTACTAAGTGGTCCCTAAAATCTTCAAGCAGCCTGCTTGTTAAATTGCAAAGCCTTGTTTGGCTTAAGACAGTTAAAGAATTCAAAAACCTCCATCTCACTAAACTCAAGCAGGTCCATGCAATTAGCAGTGAGGCAAGATGCAGAAACCGAAGGAGAATGATGTATTTTAGCATTCAAGTTCAAAGGGATGAAATAATCGTTAAAGGTCTCTGCCATACTTTTCGGATTACACACGGATTTTACAACTATTACCTTCTATGATTAGTTACTTCAAATATTAACCGATTCCTTCAACGAATTAACAACATTCCACATAGCCCCAGTTTTATTACTGGATGCACTTATAATATCCGAATAAAAATTCTTCTTTGTTGTCAGAAGTAATTGTTTGTTCAGGATATTTCTTTTGTAGTACATACACATACCTGTCAACGATATATTCGGTTGCCATTGTGAAAAGGACGACATCCCAACGGGAACCAAAAGGCGTTCATGCCTCCCTGAATAGTGCTAATTAGCTAAACGCGTCCACGCCTCGCTTATTAGCAATGGCAATATGTGATTCAAATTTACAAAATATCTCATTCACACAAACATACTATAAACAATATTATTTACACGAAATGAATTTTTATTACAAGAGATGCACTATACGATTTTAAATATATTATACATATAGGCATGTTTATCCAGAGAAATGTATTTAGCTGAGTTCAAAAATAAATCAATGTTACAAGACAAATAAAGACAATGAATTAAATATTTTTATGAAGAGATCCCCTAAATTAATTTTTGTTAGCAATAAAATAAAAAATTAGGATAAAGTTATTAATTTAGTATTATTCTGTTACCTTATTATTAATTTATAACCAACAAGAAATTGCAAATATAATTTAATTGTTATATTCTATAGACAAAAATGTTGACGAAGTTTGAAAGGCAAAAGACGAATCAAGTACCGAAAATTAATTAAAAGGATACTGAAACAGAGTTTGTGGAGAAATTTAGTTAAAAATTGACTCAAAAAGTTAAATGTTTGTCTGTGTTCTAAACAAATCAAATTAAAATTTTATCTAGAAAGTAGTTATAAAAGAAAAAGCGCTACAAAGTTATTTCTCAACGGCAACCTTCAGGAAAACGACCTATCCATTTCAGGTTATAACTTAGACCCTAGAGCTTAAAGCATCGATCACAATCACAGAATGACTTACCTGACCTAGGGTTTTGTTTTATATTTATTTATGGAGCATATTCTTTATTGCTATTTTATATTTATACAAGATGCAAACACTACATGTCAATAATTTATATTACAATGCATAACTAATATTTACTAAAATTTATCAATCACCAGATAAAGAGAAAATATTTGTATGTTTTACATATTTTACTGAATTTTTTGGTTATATTCCCGAGAGTCTGAATGTCCGTGTACAGGTTAATATACCAGGAAAGGTTTTAAAGTTTGCAGAATGTTTGTTGAATGGTAGTGCGAGAACTCGCCATGTCGTAATATTCTCAGTAACTCATTATTAGTATAAGTGTAAAGTTTTAACACAATCGCGCGGTTGTGTTTAAACTATCAGGGAACAAGCAACTTAATCAAGAAGAAATTTTGAGAAAATCGAATATCGCGCCATTATCAAGTTCCTCATAAAATAACGAAGGTCTGTTCATACCATACTGAAAGAGATATCGTAGGTTACGGGAATTCTTGCCCGGTTTGCCTTGGTTTTTAAATGGCACAATCGCTTTACGCAAGGTAGAGAATAACAACCCAGCCAATATAATAACTATATATATATATTATATATATTATTATTGTAAGTTTAGCGATAATTCCAGAACTAAAAAACGGCAAAAAACTAATAACGGAAGATGCTCGACTAAAGAATATACAGCTCGTAGATATGACTGGAGTACCTCATACAACAATTTTAAAACTCTTTATGATTATCTTCTAGCTTTTAGGCTTCTATATTGAAGACGGGGATAGTGTATGAAGTCGAATTTTTACTGGGGATGAAACTTGTGTTCATGATTATACCCCTCGTCCAAGACTTCATACAGTGGCACAAAAAGGGCACACCACCATCCAAGAAGTTTAAGGTGTCACAGTATGCAGGAAAACTCATGGCTGCTGTTTTTTGGGTCTCAAAGGAATCCTGTTAATTGATTAAGGCACAGGAAAAATTGTGCCATTTAAAGCATTGTTAATAATGGACAATGCATCTGGTCAATCAAAATCCATTGCTATGGAAGATGAAAACATTATGATTGTATTTTTACCGCCAAATACTACCTCATTACTGTAACCACTCGACCAGGGTATTATTCGGTGCGTTAAGGCAATGTACACTCGTCTTGTATTTGAAAGACTTAGAATATCAATGGATATAGAGCCTTAGTTGCAAATTATGGATTGCTGGAAAACATTTACAATCGCCGACGCAATTACATTTATCAAAACAGAAATAAATGAATTAAAACCAGCGACTATAAAGTCCATGTTGGAAGAATTTGTGGATTGAGGTTGTTAGCGACTTTGAAGATTTACCAACTGTTGATGAGGAAGTAAACAAAATCATTTACATAGCAAGGCAGTTTAGTGAAGAAGGATTCGTTGGTTTGATGGAGGAGGAGGTGCATGAGTGTATTGAAGAACATGGAGAGGAATTATCAAATAAAGAATTGGAGGAACTTATAACTTCATCGATAGAGGTAGAGGGAGATGAAGAAACACACAAGCATATGAATGGTGAATATGAAATATTGGGCGACGTATTTCGGCTTTCACAGGATTTAAAGGAAAAGATCGTACATTACGATCCTTTAATGGAACGCAGTATGAAAGTAACTAGATAAATAACTGAAGCATTGGACCCTCTTCAAACACTATTTAATGAATTGAAGAAAAAGAAACAGCAGCTTCCTATAACAATGTTTTTACAAAAAGAGTGACAAAAGGGCATCAACGATCGAGAATCCTGTGCCATCAACATCGCTTGCGTTTACTTTTTCTCCCGTGGAGATGCAAGAATCATTTGATGTTGAAGATCCTTTTTCCGATTAAAAATTAATTTTAATATCTAATAAATGTATGTACTTTCTAGTCTACAATATAATAAAATAAATAAATGAGACTAAATTCCTTTTATTATTGACTTAATACAAGTATGTAATATCATCATACGTGTACTTGCATTTAAACGAAAATTGGTAGATGTTCGCTATTATCCGCGGTTTTCGGTATCCGCGGTAAGTCTTGGAACGTATGTACCGCGGATCCGGGAGTACTACTGAATAAGCAATCTTTAATTTCTTTTATTGTAATGCCCAGAAATTTTTATTTACAATAATGTACTTAAAGGTGTCGTATAGAATAAGAAAAGCATCGAGAAATGTGAATTAAAGCATTAACAATTTAATGCAATTTCATAACAATATAACTTTATTTGACATATAATTGTATAGAAATGGGAATTATTCTGATAAAACTTATCTGAAAAACTTACATTCAACAAACTATATTGCAATATCTAATATATTAATTATACTTAGTCATGTAGTTTGTCAGAAACTATTTGAAGCAGCTCCGATGAACAGAATAATAACTGGTTTATTTAAAGCATTTACTAAATAATAGGACATGCTTTTGCAAAGCAAAATCAAAACATATGGCTTACAGGGATGTGATTCGTGTGGAATTTAGGATATTTAATGAATTTGTTTACAACGTTTTGAAGTTTAATATCGAGCGTAGCGTGTGGTGCCCATTCTGCACACGTTAATACATAAATGCTGCAAAAACAAACAAAACTTTCTGTCATATTGAAGTCCATGTTTTGGAATTATACAAATACGCAATATCTACTCTGTTGAAATGTCTAAATATAAATACCTGAGAATATACGAAAATGCACTTTCATAACATGGATATGTGTATACACCCTATACTTAGTTTAGTGTTCACCATTGTTAACTTCCTCATTATTTTATTATTATCAAGTTAGGGAGTTGGTTACACTAGGAAGCTCTTGTCATTTTTGGTTTTAATGATATAATGCAAACATAAAAACAATTACATTTTCAAGATAATTAGAAAAACAATTTTTGTTACATGGTATAGCAGATACATTATAGGTACGTTACCTACTAGTGTAAAATTATATTAAACAAATAAGAAGAACTTGCGTTTTCCAATTATTGTCAAAAGACGTTCTATTGCTATTTTGACCAACACAAAGGATCTCAACACGACACGTGTTGAGATCCTTTCGATCCGCTTTAGAAGCTTCTAGAATAGCCTTACCTTCCTTTATAAGCTGCTCCATAACAAGGTATATTTGCAGAACATAATCAATCCGTAACTCTCTGTCTAAAAATGTTATTCTAGCCAACATATGAGACTAACCAGATAATTCAATTTTGTTGTCTTTAACTTTTTGGAAATTATTCACAAGTTTGTATAAGTTAGCGACTTCAGAACTACCTCTTCCAGCAACGTCCTCGGTCGAAGTTTGCATAAATGACTTATCGCCATCTACTGTCAGCACGTGGATCCCAAAATTTTAGAACCAAAGTTGTCTCAGATAAAACGCTTTCGACATTGTTAGTTTAGGCAAAGACATTGTTGTAAATCCATCGTGATGTAATACAGTTTTGAATTCACTGTTTGTTCAATTTTTTTATGCAGCCTAATAAATGACAGGTTACATTTTGTCCTAAATATTGTTACGTACGAGGATTTTTTCACAAAAAATTCACCGCCTCGCTTTTCAGTTTCACACTCCGCCAAATACAAGCGATACATAATAGACGTGTTCAACACTGGCGATAGATACAGTTTTAGAGGGTTACTGTTCTTGGAAAAATGGCATGCTTCTGACGGTAACTTCTTTATATAATTGATTATTGCTTTCACCACGTTGTTGCCTAACTTATGTGGTCTGTTTGAATGACAGTCTTTCATATCTTGTGATAGTGCAGAATCACCGCTTTTTATTTTTTTGTTTGATGACCTCTATTTTGCCTCTACCTATTTGATGTAGTTCTGAGAAAGCTGTTTTGCAAACAATTTCTTCAGTATTATTCAGTGTGATAGTATATATGTAGGAACTCGATTTGTATGTTTTTGCATTTTTCCGCTTACGGCTTACTGGAATGGATAGAATGTTTCCGAATTATTATAAACCTCGGTAACCAAGCGTTTTCTGTCTTCCAGATTAAATTTCTGACTGCATTTTGGCCCACATTTGTTGTCATAAAGATGAGTTGCAACTATATTTTTGCTTCCATTTTTCTTCCCTTAAAAGAAATATAGACATTTATTTTTTGCGGATTTTTTTCTCTTTTTCTTTCTTTGATACCTTCAATAATATCATAGACTATATAATGTTCAGTATTCAACGTCTTATTTGCGTTTGTGCTTCTGGTATTATGTTTTTTACTTACTTCAGTCCTGGAAGTTGATATTGGAAAATTTGCCGTTTCATTGCATCTCGAGCTGGAGCTATTTTCTTCATTCATACGTGGTTCATCATCAGATCATTCCCTAAATGTATTTGCCAAGTAGTACATTTGATATTAGTTTAATTTTTTACCACATATATTATTGTAGAGGCCTATTCATAATAAAATGCACTCTCACCTGTGGATACATCTATCGCTTGAATCAAACCACTTGTACCAGGCGGGGTCAAAACTAGCAGGCCGTGTGATAGCAAATATTTATCATTCTACTTATATAAAAAGAATATTATTTTATGTAGAATGTAATATTTTATTGCTTACCATCTAGTGCTTCCAAGTGATTATTAATATTGTTGTTTGTCGGTATTTCAGATTGTACTACCACTTTTCTTAAATTCCCATTATTACACATTCCATATTCTTTCTCATCATTATTTCTGAAGCTGGCTGTATATTTTTAGCGTTTTTCATTACTAATTGTAAAATCTTTTGACCTCTTGAGACCTTTTTTGTTTTTGTCGTTTTAGTCGGTAATTATACTCGTCAATTAAGAAAATTGGGATGACAAAAATATTTGTTGTTATGTTGTTATATTTGCGCATGCTTAGATTAGACTTAGCACTTTCTTCTACGAGTACATTAAAGTAAAACTGTTCACAGAGAGAGAGAGTAGATGAACTTTATACGTACGTTTGAGTAAACATAGCATATTCTTCTATTTAATATCCACGAAATGATGCAACATAGCACATTCATCCATTCCATATCTCTAAGGAACAATGTGTTTTAACCACGAAAACTAGGTGAGATGATACAGAAGCACATAAGATATTCTTCCACGACAAAACATTAATTTTTCAGATATTGTAACATAGCACATTCATCTCCTTCATCTCATTCATTATTAGATAACTTAAGTGTTGTTTATTTCTTTACATAATTTTACAGTAATAATGTGTTAATATTTTTTTGTACAGAATATTATTTTTTTTAGAATATGTTAAAATATACAGATGTTCTACTGAGGTAAATGTTTTTGTGAATATCCTGGAAGAGGAAAGCAATTGAATGGTTTATCAATTATTTTGCTCTTCATAACACCATCATATATATTTGAAAATATGTCAAGAACTGTGGCAGTAGTTAATAACCTACAAATCAATAATAATAATAATAATAGAATGTCCCGCACAATAATCCTTCGATTGATTAAAGTAATTAATTCGAATTCACGACGAAAGGAAAGAGTTTGTGATAGTAGCACTTGCCATAAACTTTCACAGTTTTGTGACGTGACAGTGTAATTGCTTTTAACTTTAATAATAAACAGAAAAATTAATGAAGTGTTCAGTAGCTTATTCTCAACGAAATATATATTCATAAATAACAACAATATTTATTAACATGAGGCAGCAACACAGATATAAACACTTGATCTCCCCACATAGAATAGCGGTAATAAACACAAGCATTATTAAAATAATAAACACAAGGATTGATAATATGTGATACATATGCAATATGAAATTAACTAAACAAAATAGCAATAAGTTCATAAATAATATGTTATCTATTAATTATAATCTAACAAATTAATATATAACAAGTGCCACTACAGTCGTAACTAAAAATGAAAATAAAATAGCAAAAGAAATTGATGTTTTTTATGATGTAATCAGAAAGTCGAACAAACACGATACATAAATAACTATTGTAGCCTAGATATACAGAGAAAAAATGCATAAACAAAATAAACGGTAATCTGCATATTTAACATGATCTTATATAGGTAAAAAAAGAGGGCAACGTTACGTGACCACTTAAACTAACTAAATATTAATGAGTTGCTGCTACTACTATCTTTCAGTAAACAATCCAATGTTGGGAATTTTGCTTTTGGCGGTAAACACAAGGCTTGAGGAATTTGGTGGGAACTTAAAGGACTCGATTCCAAATCCGAGGCTGCAGATTTTGGTTCTATTTAAGAAAGAGTCACGACTATAATCCAGAACAGACGGAACTAAATTACCAACACTTAATGATTCACTCTTCCATGAAAAAGTTACGCTTTTCGCGTTTCAATTATTTCAATCTAATATTTATTACGCATAGTGTCTTACGTATTGATTTTCTAGCGTTGTATACAATTTTAAGATTTTCAAGTCTTTCGATATCTAAGTATTGATTTTTTGTGGAAGACATCATCTGTCAAATCGATATGTACAAATAATCTCATACAACCTTATATTAAAATTTCCAAGGGGGGCAGTAAGTTCCACATTATGGGTAGATGTTGCTTCATCCGAAAAGAATATTCTGGCCGCTAAAGAGTGATTTGGATTCATCATTATTTTGCAGAACTGAAAGCTGTAAACTGGATTATCTTCACTTAATTCTTGAACCAGCTTAAGCTTATATGGATGAGAATTTTCAATTTTTAAATATTTTATAATTATTTATTTTAAATATTCCGTTGTTCAGAGCTAATTCTCGGGATGTTCGATGTGGATTTTCTTTTAAGAGTAGCGTATCAAGCCTAATATCGAGGGGATCTTCTGGTAACACATCCTGAATCGATGCATAATATTCTCTTCTTCCCTAAAATCGGTTTCTATTTTTCTACAGAACGGCGATTTTCACCACAACTGAGCATAATAACTTTTTTATTGAAACTTTTCATTTTGTTTTTAACCAAACATAGGACTTATAATAAGTGCAACGTATTAAAGCAGTTCAAACTTTATATCTCCAAACTGATTAACCCCAATAACAACTAATTAACAAACGATATTGCGATTGGCAAAAGCAAAAACGTCACACCAAAAAAAGACAAACAGATATTATTACTCATGGAATATTGAAAGGTATTTTTTCTTGTTTTAATTGATCGTTTTAATAAAAAATTCCCCATTATATAGAGAATAAAACAATCTTCCCGAAAATGTAATATTTTACCCTCGTTGCCTTTTAAATTTTTCGTGTTGCCCCCGTTACACCGCCACTGGTTGGGATAAAAATTTATATTTTCTGCTCAAAGATGTGGATTTAAAATAAAAGAAAAATTGTCAACAAGTAGAGATAAAAATTTAACGAATTTTACTTTACGTTACATTACTTAACACTCGCACTGTATATATAATAAATATAAATTGTTAGTAATTTAAATGCTTTTGATTAGTTAACGCTTTTAGTAATATATATTATCTCTATCACTCCAATACACCACATACCTTCGTCCATTTCATCGACAAAACACAATCTCACCCGTTTTTTCTCTTATGACCCGACTATGTTTTTGTTATTCTGTATAATTTCTCTTATCTTATAGTACGTATTTACCACCCCAATGATTGATTGTACTATCCACACAACATTTCAACTTATACTTTCTATTATATTAATTACAGGGATTTTGCACGAAACATGTAATTTATTTAAGGCTGTGTTCAATGAAACGTATATTCTTGTTACACTTCAGAAATCAACAAGGACAGGCTACTATTAACAGACTGAAAAGTGACACCATGACATGTCCGCTAAATGTTGCTAGAAAAAATAACGAAATATCAAGTTTGAGAGTAAATAGAAAAATTAATTGGATTCTTTCTTCTCAATGTTTAAAGAGTAGATAGGAAATTTTGGCAGATAAAGTGAGCAGGTTTTGGGCTGCAATCGAGTGCAGATCCACAAGTGCCAAACATTTTTTTCCGCTAGTACTGGTCTCTAATATCGTCTTACAAAATGAAATATCTTTAGTAATATGATTGATCGTGTTGTATCTTACGAATGCTCTAAAGTGGGCATAGCGAAATATTTGTATGTTCGTCTATGTGTCGAGACACGTACATGCAGTAATTATTTTCAACAATTACTGCTCTAATATCTTCTGCCTTAGCACTTATTCTTCTTTGGCTATAGTCATCCGAGAGGGGTACTGGTTTTAATTTTGTAGCTAGCTTTTCACCAATCAATATTTTCACCATCTCAACAGCTTCTGGTAAAATTAAATCTTCAATAATTTTATGTAGCTTACTGGTTTTTGCAATTCGATATGCAACTGGATATCTCGCTAGTAATACTTTTTTTGATGGATGTTTTCTATTTAGATGGTTCTAATGATCTTTCTAAAAATTTATCCATATTAGCAAAATAATAAATATCAAAGAACGAATATAACACATGTAAAATAACCTTAAATGTTTAATATTGCACAGCACATAGCTTGCAAATGTCGCCGCAACGAGATAGTAATCAGGCGCATCTCTCTATTCAGCGTCGTCAGCAAGATCACTGTTGCCGAATACGATACCACAGCACATAGAGATATCAAACTTAATAGCTAAAGACAGTTCGGCTTGTGATCGCGGCACTCCAAATCTTTGTAGCTGTACAGGCTCACAGAAAGAATCACCACGTCTTTCAGGAAACATGAGAACACCATCATGGTACCCTTGGACTTGCGGAAGGCATTTGATAAAGTCAGGGGCGAAGGGTTGCTCTCCGGGATACGCAACCTTCAAGTCCTACCTCGTCCACAGGAGTTTTACAACTGCCGTAAACGGCACCACGACGGCACTTCGGAAGAATAGTCAAGGTGGGAGATGGGTGGAATGCCGCAAGATTCAGCTTTCGGGCAGGCCCTCTTTACGCTCTACAACAGCAACATCCCCAGATCTACGGACCACAGAGTAATCAACGCCCTCTTCGAGGAGGATATAGCTGTTGTGGTTAAGTCTCGTAACCCAGAGTCACCAGTCCGCCTAGCGCAAGCATAACTTAAAAAGATCGAAGCTTTCTACAGTGCGTGGGACATGTAAATCAATCCAAGAAATTTGCAAGCGGTCATGTTCACCTGCAGACCTCTAGAAACCTCACCCAAGACCAAGATCGCCGGAGAGGACATCCACTGGAGTCTCTGCTTCGAATACCTGGAGGCCACACTAGACCAGAAACTCGTCTGTTATCAGCACGTCATCAAGACGGAGCAAAGGGCACATGCGAGGTTGTGCCATCTACACCCCTCTTGAAACGCCGGAGGCTCGCGGCGAAGGCCTACTTCCTCCCGATAAGGAGCAGGCCGGTGCGGATTACGAAGACAATGAAAACGACCAAAGTCCACCTGGGAGTAACGCAGAACCGCTGCCTTAGACTGGCAACATGCTCTCCAAGAGCAACGCACCCGGAGGTCCTCAGAACCACAGCAGAGACCGAGCAGCTGCAGGTAAATATCAATGACCTCAATAAAAACTTTTTCCAGAAGGCTCTATTAATCAACACACAGAAGTAGAAGATGCGACCACGAGAAAAGCAAGCGGACGGACCAAAAGAAATATCACCACACAGGCACTCAGGCTCTTGCAGTAGGTAATTTCCAAGATTATTAACCCCGTACCTCCTTCAGGAATCTAAAAACATAACAATTCTTAGATGTATCCAAATATCGAACCAAGCAACGATACATACATACATAATTAATTCACCGAGGCTCCGGGAAGATCCGGGCACGACATAATCGGTCAAGATAATTCAGCACATTCGGACATTTGCTTATACACATTAAATAGCGAATTAGATCTATTTCGAAAATACATCATACACTTATTCTGTCATTTACTATTGAGCATGAGAGTCCGGAAAAACTAGTAGTGCGTATGTGTTGAATCCTTCAACACACACACATTATTAGGAGGCCGCTTCCTCAAGCGTGGAAAGCTTCCCGCAGAAGCCAGCTGTACTAATTCGTTGCCAGACATAATTGCCCTTTCTTGACAATGCGCTGAAAGTTCTGGAAGGCAAAGGATTTGCTCTAGTTGATGGAGCAAGTACAAACACATTTTCTACCTTGAATTTAATTGCGTAGTGTTGTTTTATGTTTTACAAATAAAATTGAATATCGTAAAAAAAGAAAGCCGCAAACAACTAGAGATATGTCAGTGAAAAAAATAGCATACAAATAATATGTTGATATAAAAACAAACTTATTATTTATATTTCATATTTAAAATCATAAATTTAGAAGAAAGATGCGACAACAGAAAGTGGAAAAAATTGAATGAAAGACAATGTACCCAAGATGTATAATCAAATACACACACAAATTATTTATAAGTATATATCAAATGTAAATTAATTTCTAAAAAAAAAAATATCATAATTCCATTCTATTATATAAATGTTTTTTTTAATATTTAAATTATATACCTATCTAAAAACATGAAACAACACTATGTTAACATAAAGATAACTGCTAAACGAAATACAATAATATAAATATGCAACTTTTTAAATTTTCTAGGTTATGAGCAGCTGTTGTCTTTGAAATTCTCCTTCGTCTTTTAAAATTAATATGTAACTAATAAATACCTAATAAATTACAAAACGTGTATATGTATAATGTGACTTTATATAAAAGAGAAACTGCCAACTTTGTCAGTGTTTGTCCATAAAACTACTCCACACTACTGAAATTCAGGGAAAAGTAGAAGAAATATTTGGACGAGCTACGTTTAAAAGTTATTTTTCCATTTAATAACAAAATAACACAATTTGTTTCAAACCCTATAAGTGTATGTAAATCACCAGCTAAGATAAACTGGCAATAAATTAGCTAATAGCGATAACGAGTTTATGATGCGCTATGTTCAACACCTAGTATTTCCATTTAACCATCTCGTAAAAATTTAAATTAACCTAGAAACTCTTTTTATTCCGAAGAAGTAATTGCCCTTTTGTTTCATCAACATAAAAGGAGAACTGAATTTACTTGCCTCTCAAGCACATTTTCCGAATCCCTTGTTTATACAGCGTCATAAAGGACCACGTTAAATTTATGGTCGAAGGAATTGCGCGAACTTGTGCGTCATTCCGCCCTCAGAAGTCATTTCAAATATGATCAGAAAATGTAGTTCGCGGTATGTAAGAATACATATTGTCCTGTTTCATTTCTTTAATTTAGATTTTAAATTTGACATGAAATTGTGGAAACCCTAGTTTGATGCACTTTGATTGAAGTATTAATTGACAAATCTTAATTAAAATGTTTGTAACTTTTGAATTGTGAATAACTGGGTATATATTTCTTAAGAAAACATATTTCTTGTTATGTTTGTACTTAACTACATGTATCGTATTAATTTAAATTAATAGATGCAATAAGTAATATGACTTACCTTCGCATTGTGTATTGAACACCTGTACTATTTGATACGATATATTCCTTTCATGCGACTGCTTATAATACTATAAATTAAATTCCCATTAAATATTCACAATTTGTCAGATGCTAGAAGCCAAATCAATGAAGTATGCATAATGTTCGGAGTGCATAATGACGACATTTTGTGCAATGTATATATTAGCAAGCGAAAACTAAAATATATAAAACATGCAGCAGACACATGATGACGTATGGAAACAAGCGCTGACAATAAATCAAAAAAAGTATATTTCGAGTAACCTAAATGAATATACTGAGGAACATATCGAGGTACACACTAAGAAATAGAATCCGAAACAAAAACATAAGAGACGAATGTCAAGTGTTAAATGTGGGAAGATATGGGCGACAACGTCAAAAGCAGTGGAACGAACATATCAAGAGGATGAAACAGAAACAACAAGGATCGTGCGCAGCGGAATATCTGGAACAGGAAGGTGTCAGAGCGACCTCAAAAACTCTGAAAGGACTCATAGGACTCAACAAAAGCTAGGTTGGAATAAGGTCTAAACTAGAAAAAAGGAGAAGAAAAATTATACAACGTGTCTCAGATAACATTTCCAGCATGCGGATCTCCCTTATTGTAAAAGATACAGGTTTAATTAAATTAGATAAATTATTCCTAAGAATAAGTGAAATTATACGATATTCTCCAATTTTCAAATGTCTATGTATTTCAGGACTTAAGCAAGAAAAAGAAAAATGTAGAATTTCTTTTCCATGTAATAACGTCATAGACGGATCATATTTATTTGCACTTTCATGAAGCACTTTTTATGCAGAATTTAAATATCGACTTGGATTTTTCCTTGCACTTTCCATTTTTTAGTTTTAACCATTAACTTAATTTTTTCTTATGGAACGTCAAGTTGAGCTTGAATGAATTGAACGTGTTTTTTATTCTCTATACGATGATATAACATGTGTGCTATTTATTTTTAAAAACAACAAGAAATTACTAAAAAATAAATCATATTAAACATTCAACAATAAGTAGGCCGTGTACTTGAGAAATCGACAATTAATAGATGACAATAATAAAAGAAAATAAAATAAGAATTCAAACAATTGACAATCTCGTTATAGACATAATTGTGCCATGCGTAGTGTCGACGTAATAACACTGAGTAGTTTTTGTCTTTTAATGCCACCAAATGTTGCAAAAACAGCTTCACGAAGATCTTCTGTATTATCATATGTTTGCACATACGATGATTTTTTACGTATCCCCAAACAAAGAAAAATCCAATGGCGTTAAGTCTGGAGATATAGGTGGCCATAAAATCGGTTCTCGATAATCAAATAACGAATTTGGAAACTGATTATTAAGTAATTCGTTGATTATATTTGATTTGTGGGGTGGGGCGCCATCTTGTTGGAAGCAGATATTAATTTCTCAATGAATGGTAAATCATCAAGTCTTTTTTCTAAATCAGTTTGTAGTAAATTCAAACACCTCGCTCATTATATAGTGTTTTGTTAAAAAATATGGGCCCATATCACTTTTTTGATAATATCTTACTTTACGTTACTTCCGGTCCGAATTTTGAAATTTCACATATACAAAAAATATTGCAAATCCAGTTCTAAATACTTTTGTACTCTTGATATATACAGGATGCATAACTTACGACATATTTGCAAAAAATCGCTATTCGATAAGAGTAAAAGCGGTACTTCCGGTCTGAATTTTGAAATTTTTTTTATACAAAAGATATTGAACATTATGTTCTAAATTTAATTTTAGGTACATATGAATTCTTTATAAATTTGTTTAAACTTAGTAGTTGACGAAATATTGGCTACTTCCGGTCTACCGATTTTACCGAAAAACTAATCAGATCTCAAGAGGGAGATTATACACGTAACTACAAAATTTGGAATTGATACCTATAGCGGTGGTCACACACATACACACACACACACACACACACACACACACACATACACACATACTGACACACACACAGAGAGAAAGAGACATTTTTTAAAATTTTCATCACACTACTTCCTTATACTACTTATAAGAAAGTAAAAATAGAATAATAATTACCCATCAAGGTATCCGTGAAATGAATAGAACATTTTTTCAGCCACATATTCTTTTAATTTAATTTTTAACAAATTTCTATTAGTAATCTACCTTTAATTCCAAAGGTGGTACATTGAAGGCCTTTGCTGCTCTAGCCATTCTCAAAAAAAATGGCATGTGTATTTGCAAATTTAGTCATTTTAGTGTCTTGTCACCATGTTATTAAAAATATCATGGTTCCACTCAAATAGATCACTATCATACACTAGAAAGGATACAAGCTACAATATTTACAAACACTAAAGATGTAAAATGTGAAATTGTTGGACCAGTGGCTTGCATTAAGTTGAAAGTCCCGAAAACTTCGAAACATTTTCTCAATTGGTTTCAAATGTTAACGTCCAAAGTTTAATTTCACAGGAATGAAAGAATGATCAAACTAACCATCAAGATCTAACACACCAGTAGTAACTAAGCCAAACAAACTTAAATCAATCAAATCAATTTCATTAAATCAATTAATGAAATTGTGTTTGTGATTCTGGTAGATTCATTAATGTGCTAATTGGGAGCGTATGTGTTACTGAGCGGCACAAAATTATTTGTCATTAGAGTGTGACTATCTAATAAAAAATCAACAACACCCAAGAAAACATACACGTTATTACCTCATGTTAAAAATAAATATGTATGCGTGTTACTTTTACCAAGTGTATATCCCCAAAATTCGCTAGCAAAAGTATAAGCTAAGAAATAACCGAGAAGTGAAAACGACAGTTTATTTCTATATGCGTGTACTAATACGCAATTTATATTAGTCGCTATAAGAATTTATGCGATGGACTTCATTAAATATTTTACTAAATAAATTACTGTTAGCTATTTATTATACAGGGGGGAGAAAAAGTATGGATACAGCTAAATACTTTGAAGAAGGTTTATTGGAACTCGCATCAGTGTTTTTAAATAGTAGTCAAATGTAACTTTTTTGAAAAGAGTGTTATTTTCTCTCTTCAGTGACGTAACACGTGCCTGCCTTAATTTGCATAAAAACAGAAGTAATCTTTTTTACGAATTCAATTTTTAAGAAAAGTAAAATTAGGTTAGTTTTTGAAATGATGTTTAAGTTTATTCATCAGAGAAGAGAACGCGATTGATGAAGCTACCATCTTGATTCATTTTATTCAAGATTTTTTCGCAAAATTTGATTCTGCGGTCAAAATCATCTCCATTCAGTTCTTGTAAAAGGTGTATTCTGTAAGGATGATATTTTTCGCGTTTTATTATATTGTGTATAAATCTTCGACTCATATTATGATTTAGAGCCAACTGGTGTAGAGAAGCTTTTGAATTTTCTTCCACATCTAATATGACATTCAAAGAATTTTCTTCGTTTGTAACAGCTTTTGGTCGTCTGGGTTTTACACAATTTTTGGTGCTTTCAGTTTCATTAAATCTTCTTAAAGTTTTTGAAGCCGTTGCTCCGAAATCGACTGCCGATTCGGATGTATTTCTTTAAAAAGAGTTACGACCTCAGCACAACTGCGTCTTCTACCACCATATTATTATCCAACCATCATCAGGATTTTTATTTGTTCCCTTTCACTTAAATGCGACTTAATTTTACTTTTCTTTCAAATTGAATTCGTAAAAAAAATTATTCCTGTTTTTATGCAAATTACGGCAGACGTATGCATCACTGAGTAGAGAATAGAATACTCTTTTCAAAAATATCACATTTGACACCCCTGCTATTTAAAGGACATTCAGTTAGCTTTGTATCTCAATTTCAAATGATAGAGTAAATTCTGCCAATTATCAACGGGTTCCAATAAACCGTTTTCAAAGTATTTAACTGCATCTATACTTTTTCCATCCCAAATCATCGTGTTCTCATTTATTATCGAGTAACTTGTCACTTTTTACTACTTTTCCAGTGTATTCCCGGCCCACAATTGTCCATATTTCTCTCGTTCCAGAAGGAGTAGCTTTCATATGTTTTGCCCTTTAACTAGTATTTATAGTATAAATACTAGTTAAAGGGCAAATCATTTGAAAGCTAGATTTTACAGTACTCATTTTAGAGGAATGCGTAAGCAAAAGATGCTTTAACAATAGATATTACACAAATCTTTAGGACAAAGCTCTAAACAGGGACACAGTTCCGCATCAAAAGGTCTTTCAAGGTGTCTAACTTTACGAATGGCAAATACAACAAGACCACAAAGGCAGGTATATGTTAACTGATAATTATCATGGAAAAAAGGCATTATTTTGTTAAATTACATACTTAGTATAACCATAAATTATTAACTATTTATATATGCTAGAATTATATTGTATAACAAAACAAGTCCCAATATCTCTACATTGTGAGTTCGATAGGAAAATTTGTTAAAAGCAGCGCATTAAAAGGTATACATATGTAGAAATCACGATATATGACAGAGTCCATAGAATAAAAATAAATATTGTTTTGTGCTTACCTATTTACAGTAGCTTTATAATATTTTATATTTATCACTAGCACAATATATAAATACACTGAATATGCAAAAAAGTATAATTTAATGAGGACCACGAACACAGATAATTTAATTTATCGCGAAACCCAAAAATAAGACATATATTTCGTATTGTTCTCGATGTATTCAAAAATCATCTAAAGCAAAAAATATAAGAGGACCACCTATTGCTATACATTAGACTCTAAGGTTGTGTTTGAATATAAAAGGGGAATTCCCGAAAATTGGAAAAAAAATTAAATCAATAATTTTATGTTTTTTATAATTTTATTACCTAAAGGAGTTTTGTTTGCGCAATTAGCTTCATTTCATATGAAAACAATTATAATACGCTTTGGTGAATGTTACATGGTATTACTACAATCAAGCATTTATAAAGTTTACTATTTATACAGAATTTAGTATTTATCAACGAGTAGCTAATTTAAATCAATACTTGTATAATACTGCCACTCTCTTTTCCTTATTCACAACTTATATTTATTAATACGATTGTCTGTTTCTATGTTAATTTACGTGTACATATTTCTGGTTCTATACTCATTTATTAGATACAAAGCCAATAATGCCGAGAAATTATAATCTACTTGTTTGTGACACCTTTTTTACAAGAAAAGTGTTACATTTTACATTCAATCTATACAGAAACTAATTAGTAAATATTAATTGTTCTGAAATTGATCTAAGAAACTAGTCATACTTTGAGGAGTAAAATGACAACTAATGAACGTAGACAGTCTGACCTTTTGCGATTCTATTTATAGGATCATAAGATAAAGTTCGTGAAATTCTGGATACAAACAGGTAGGAGTGCGGTATGTGTAACAGATTCACGGTTATACAAGTGGGAGATCTATTTGGGATTGGTATTCGGAATTCTCTTATGACAGGAACTTGTTTATTTTTCGTGAGATGGATTACAATTTTGGATCTGGATTTTGGTCTTATACTTCCATAACAATGCTTTTACACATTTAAGTAGGTAGCCATTTATTCTTATTCAATTATACATCGTAATACACTAATTAAATCGCGCTAATTCTAATATGTAGAGCATTAAACACAGAGCTGTAATTTCAACGAAAAAGCGTTACTTGAATAGGGCGACGCACAATGTACGATTTGACTAATCTAGGAGGACAATACTTATTTAAATGATATGCTTGGAACTACCTTTTTGTACTCTTTTTACGCTTTAGAATATATCCTTTAACTGATAATACAAAGCAAATAATTGCCTGTCTTTTTAAAACAATGGCTGACGAAGCCATTCGGGCTGTCAGTCGCTCAGTGTGACCGTTGACGCTAACATGCGCACAAATTTTTCGGTGTTTTGGCGATTTTGTGATGGCGTCATCAAATAGAGGTAATTATCCGTATATTGAGTTATTAAAAGAAATCCGAATTTACGTTTTCGAATGTGTAACACTCCCTTGAAAAAATACATAATTAAATAGATTTTTTTTCATAATTAATTTTCGTTTAGAAATATATTCTGTAGTCAATGTAGTCAGGCTGTGATAGTAGTCTTAAAAGATTCTATGTTTAAAAGACTTTCACGTCATAATAATCGTTTTTTGTGATTTCGTGCGATTATAAATATTCTTGTATTTTTCTTTATAGATGGCCGAATGCAGCGAAAATCAATATTTGACTTTTGGCGTTCTGTTCCGGTCAAAGGTAGATTAAATGAAGTAATCAACATTGTAAAAATTAGCTTTGATGATTTGGTTGTTAACAAAGATCCAGACGAGCAGCATTCATGTGAAATGGGCTTGCACGCAAAGGCGATTAGACTTGTTTTTACAGCATTATAAACAGTGGCTGAACGATGATTTAACTTTCGGCATGCTTGTGGTAGCAGAAAATTCTTCAAAACCAAGTAATACTGGGAACAGATCGCTTTTAGATTTAGTAAAAAACGTAATTCTGCAGCGTTGATTGAAGAACTGTCTACAACCTCACCAAGACGACCCACCATATACACCGTGTTTCATGTAACTAGCACATTAGAAGTTTTAGTGCTTACAACGCGAATTTTTTCCAGAAGTTTTGCCTTCTCACATAATTGACCGCAATCTTTCAAGTTAAAATATTTTTAAACTCGTGCAACTTCCGGTTACACCGGAAGTAGGCGCCATCTTTGTTATTTTAAATGTGACACCCTGTATTTTATTCGAGATTTGAATTGCTTATTTAAATAGAAGAACAGAGATACCGGGTTGGATTATGTCAAAGTCAACCGTTTCGGAGTTATTCAACTGTTTTCCATTTTTAGGGCACTTGAACGTAAATTTTAAAAGTTCTTTATCTGAGACATGAAAAAAGATAAACAATTGAAATTTGTTCCTGAGATAGTCAAAGTATTGTCCTATTCGAATATCACCAGGTTTTGCAATAATATTACACAGGGTGTTCTCTAATTAATTTACAATTATACACATTTCAAATGCAAGAAACTCAATTTTTTCAAATGAAACACCCTGTACATTTTCGCCTTTTCTGAAGCAGAAAAAAATTGTCTTTCGATCCACTATTACATTCCCTATACCTATCTCTAGAGGTTTTTGAGTTATTGGGGAGATCAGCCTGAAGGCCCGATATTTTGCCATTTATCACACACAATTTCAAGAATGCCTTGGAAGTAACAAAATGTTTAGTTGTCAAAATTTCGTTTGCTGTCAGTGTTATTAATTTGATGCTTGGATATTTTTTGTACTTTACTGAATGATTTGATTAGTGCATAATGGAAGGCTATAATAATAATTATCCAAATGAAAGTATGTATCCTTAATTTATTTTACATACACGGAGAATGTAATCGCATAATAAGTAGAACTTGCCGTGTGTTCAATCAGAGATACCCTAATTTGCCTCCGATGAATCGATTCAAATTTGCAAAAATTGAAACACATTTTTTGCGACATTGGAATATGAACACAAAAAGAAATTGTACTAAGCCAGTAACAGGTGAAGAAAACAACGAAATTAATATTCTGGGATATTTCACAGCTCATCCCCATGCTTCGATACGTAAAGCAAAGGTGGATTTAGATATTAGTATGACGTCAATTCAACGCGTGCTAGCAAAGAACAAATGGCACCCATATGCACAAAGGAAAGTCCACGAACTGAGAAATGGAGACGCTCAGAGAAGAATTGATTTTTGTGAGTGGCTAACTATTCGTAAACAGGAAGATCCGGACATGTTACGAAAGATTTTATGGTCGGATGAATCCAAGTTTACCAGGCAAGGCGTTGTAAATAATAAAAATTGTCATTTTTGGGCAGATGAAAATCCCCACTTTTCACGAGTAAGCCATTTTCAATATCAATTTAGTTTTAATGTATTCGCCATAATAGGGTGGGGAAGGGTATTTTATCATATTTATGATGAAAGGCTAACGTCCGAAAGATATTTGCGAATCATTAGGGAAGTGGTGGCAAACATACTCAATGACATGCCACACCAAAACTATTATTGGTTTCAACTGGATGGAGCTCCAGCTCACTCTACTCATGCTGTATATCAAGAGTTGACCCAGCTATTTGAGGATAGGTGGATTGGTCCAAATGGACCATGTCTTTGGCCTGCTAGATCTCCGGATTTAACTCCAGTTGACTTTTTTTTATGGAGTTACATAAAAAAAGAGGTCTATGCAACACCAGTTAACTCCAGGCAAGAACTAGAGGATAGGGTGCGAAGAGCATTTGACCAAATTGAAGTTCAAATGATTGAACGTGCAACGACTGACCAGCTCCAAACAAGGTTAAATAAATGCATTGAAGTAGGCGGTGGACATATTGAGCACTTGCTGTGATTTGGTTTTAGATTTGTTTTTGTTTTCTTTGTTTGACTTATACCGTGAGATCAAAAATGTTTTCGCAATTAATAAATTTTTGGTTTTGAACTAGAAGACTTTTTTTTCCATGCCCATAACATGCTTACAAATGACTATTAATCCACTCCTCCTATACTTAATCTATTATTTTTTCAGTTTTATTTGGCAAAATATCGGGCCTTCAGGCTGATCTCCCCAATAACTCAAAAACCTCTAGAGATAGGTATAGGGAATGTAATAGTGGATCGAAAGACAATTTTTTTCTGCTTCAGAAAAGGCGAAAATATACAGGGTGTTTCATTTGAAAAAATTGAGTTTCTTGCATTTGAAATGTGTATAATTGTAAATTAATTAGAGAACACCCTGTGTAATATTATTGCAAAACCTGGTGATATTCGAATAGGACAATACTTTGACTATCTCAGGAACAAATTTCAATTGTTTATCTTTTTTCATGTCTCAGATAAAGAACTTTTAAAATTTACGTTCAAGTGCCCTAAAAATGGAAAACAGTTGAATAACTCCGAAACGGTTGACTTTGACATAATCCAACCCGGTATCTCTGTTCTTCTATTTAAATAAGCAATTCAAATCTCGAATAAAATACAGGGTGTCACATTTAAAATAACAAAGATGGCGCCTACTTCCGGTGTAACCGGAAGTTGCACGAGTTTAAAAATATTTTAACTTGAAAGATTGCGGTCAATTATGTGAGAAGGCAAAACTTCTGGAAAAAATTCGCGTTGTAAGCACAAAAACTTCTAATGTGCTAGTTACATGAAACACGGTGTATAAGAAAGCTTGAAGGATAATTGATACTAGAAAAAAACAAAGATCATATACTCTTGAAGAAACGTTGGCCTGTTTCATATCAGATAATTTCCCTGTCCAGACATAAAAATGTTGAAGAGGCATAAGAAAGGACCGAAATATCGGCCGAAGTAAGACCAAATGCTCTATCGAGCCATACTGCACTGAGAATATGCAAACATATTCTAGGAGAAAGGTTAGATACAAGTGTGTTGAATTACATTATAATATACAAGTGGGGATGTGATGGATCGTCGGGTAATAATCCTGTCATTGTATATTCAACTACATGTTTCTGTGTTTTTAGCTATATTTATAACCATATGTGTTTAATGTTTTATGATCAACAATTTTATTAGATGTACTTTTTGCCAACGTGCTAGCCCTATTTTGTATAAATATTATGAATTTTATATTATTAGTTTCAAATGTCAAACAACATATAATTAATTATAGCTTCCTCCTGATGATGTTAAACATTTGTTAAGGAAGTATGAGGATTAAACAAATAGCATGTAATTGCTTTTTACTTGACCGATATACCCTGTGAATACATTATTCTCATACAATATTCAGCGGTCGTTATTTCCATTTAACTATATATATATATACAGGAAAGAGAAAATTATTGGGTAAATTCCGCTGTAGAGCAACCGTAGACACGTGTTTCTGACTCATTGGTCGTCATCGGTACGGTGTAGCCAAGGAATAAGGTGGGATAACCTTGGCGATGTATGCTATACGGAAGACCATCAGGAGACAGACCACCATTTGTAGCTTCAGTTAGAAGATCCTCAGTTTTGAGGACAACAACTAACGTCGCCACGAGGAAGACAATGTCAACCTGCGTGCCATCCGAGAACCGAGGAAAGATAAATAAAAGGAATTATCGCGGATACATGAAATACAGGAAAGAAAAAATTATTGGGTAAATTCCGCTGTAGAGCAACCGTAGACACGTGTTTCTGACTCATTGGTCGTCATCGGTACGGTGTAGCCAAGGAATAAGGTGGGATAACGTTGGCGATGTATGCTATACGGAAGACCATCAGGAGACAGACCACCATTTGTAGCTTCAGTTAGAAGATCCTCAGTTTTGAGGACAACAACTAACGTCGCCACGAGGAAGACAATGTCAACCTGCGTGCCATCCGAGAACCGAGGAAAGATAAATAAAAGGAATTATCGCGGATACATGAAATACAGGAAAGAAAAAATTATTGGGTAAATTCCGCTGTAGAGCAACCGTAGACACGTGTTTCTGACTCATTGGTCGTCATCGGTACGGTGTAGCCAAGGACGTTAGTTGTTGTCCTCAAAACTGAGGATCTTCTAACTGAAGCTACAAATGGTGGTCTGTCTCCTGATGGTCTTCCGTATAGCA
The DNA here is from genome assembly GCA_963170755.1 of Amphimallon solstitiale. Lineage (NCBI taxonomy): Eukaryota > Metazoa > Arthropoda > Insecta > Coleoptera > Scarabaeidae > Amphimallon > Amphimallon solstitiale. Next base: position 84,115,256 of record OY720676.1, on the reverse strand, counting down.
TACATCTCCAAGGTTATCCCACCTTATTCCTTGGCTACATCGTACCGATGACGACCAATGAGTCAGAAACACGTGTCTACGGTTGCTCTACAGCGGAATTTACCCAATAATTTTCTCTTTCTTATATTTCATGTATCCGCGATAATTCCTTTTATTTATCCTTCCTGGGTTCTCGGATGGCACGCAGGTTGACATTGTCTTCCTCGTGGCGACGTTAGTTGTTGTCCTCAAAACTGAGGATCTTCTAACTGAAGCTACAAATGGTGGTCTGTCTCCTGATGGTCTTCCGTATAGCATACATCTCCAAGGTTATCCCACCTTATTCCTTGGCAACACCGTACCGATGACGACCAAATGAGTCAGAAACACGTGTCTACGGTTGCTCTACAGCGGAATTTACCCAGTAATTTTCTCTTTCCTGTATTTCATGTATCCGCGATAATTCCTTTTATTTATCTTTCCTTTGTTCTCGGATGGCACGCAGGTTGACATTGTCTTCCTCGTGGCGACGTTAGTTGTTGTCCTCAAAACTGAGGATCTTCTAACTGAAGCTACAAATGGTGGTCTGTCTCCTGATGGTCTTCCGTATAGCATACATCTCCAAGGTTATCCCACCTTATTCCTTGGCTACACCGTACCGATGACGACCAATGAGTCAAAAACACGTGTCTACGGTTGCTCTACAGCGGAATTTACCCAATAATTTTCTCTTTCCTGTATTTCATGTATCCGCGATAATTCCTTTTATTTATATATATAATAAAGAAAAGAAATATTGCGGATTATAGAATAATAAAGTATAGAATTTCATGGGGTAACTCCGCTCAAAATGCAACTGCGGACACGTGTTTCGAACTACTTGGTTCTCGTCAGCGCAGTGTAGCCAAGGAATAGGATGGGATAACCTTGGAGCTGAAATACATCAATCAGAGACATACACAAGGGACAGCCTACCAATTGAGGCTTCAGCTAGAGTGTCCTCGATACTGAGAATGAATCTAACGTCGCCGCGAGGTAGACATTGTCCACCTGCAAGCCATCTGAACCCACAGGATAACAATAAAGAAAAGAAATATTGCGGATTATAGAATAATAAAGTATAGAATTTCATGGGGTAACTCCGCTCAAAATGCAACTGCGGACACGTGTTTCGAACTACTTGGTTCTCGTCAGCGCAGTGTAGCCAAGGAATAGGATGGGATAACCTTGGAGCTGAAAAACATCAATCAGAGACATACACATCAGCTCCAAGATTATCCCATCCTATTCCTTGGCTACACTGCGCTGACGAGAACCAAGTAGTTCGAAACACATGTCCGCAGTTGCATTTTGAGCGGAGTTACCCCATGAAATTCTATACTTTATTATTCTATAATCCGCAATATTTCTTTTCTTTATTGTTATCCTGTGGGTTCAGATGGCTTGCAGGTGGACAATGTCTACCTCGCGGCGACGTTAGATTCATTTTCAGTATCGAGGACACTCTAGCTGAAGCCTCAATTGGTAGGCTGTCCCTTGTGTATGTCTCTGATTGATGTTTTTCAGCTCCAAGGTTATCCCATCCTATTCCTTGGCTACACTGCGCTGACGAGAACCAAGTAGTTCGAAACACGTGTCCGCAGTTGCATTTTGAGCGGAGTTACCCCATGAAATTCTATACTTTATTATTCTATAATCCGCAATATTTCTTTTCTTTATTGTTATCCTGTGGGTTCAGATGGCTTGCAGGTGGACAATGTCTACCTCGCGGCGACGTTAGATTCATTCTCAGTATCGAGGACACTCTAGCTGAAGCCTCAATTGGTAGGCTGTCCCTTGTGTATGTCTCTGATTGATGTTTTTCAGCTCCAAGGTTATCCCATCCTATTCCTTGGCTACACTGCGCTGACGAGAACCAAGTAGTTCGAAACACGTGTCCGCAGTTGCATTTTGAGCGGAGTTACCCCATGAAATTCTATACTTTATTATATATATATATATATATATAGCAGTTTAAATAATGTATATCGACCGTACTTTGTATAAATAGAAAAACAGTATAAAAACTGTTACTATCGGGGTGATCGGTCTGTAATTTAAATGAAACTCATTTGTTCATGTGAGATATGAACAAATGAGTTTCATTTAAATTACAGACCGATCACCCCGATAGTAACAGTTTTTATACTGTTTTTCTATTTTTATATATATATATATAGTGTTAGAGTTCAACTGTTGACTCTAATAACATTATTGTAGAAATTATTTATATGAAAATTTAGTTACTTATTGAAGAACTTAGATGATAATAATATGGACAAAAGTAGTTGAAATTGATGTGAGAATTTATTAAGTTATTGTACAATGATATTGTTTGGTATGATACATTACTTGATAGACCGACTGGTATATTCACATGTTGACTAGTTTCATTTTTCATTAGGTTTTACCATAATCTGTAAAGAAATTTAAATGTTAATTATGGTACTATAAGAATTATTGTTATTTTGTAAAAACTAGTTTAAATGACGTTAAAGAGGTGAAAGATGCTTAAAAATTGAATATTGAAAGATAAATAATTAAAATTGAGTGAAAAGTACATTTTAAATATCATACAACCGGATGCGAGAGTTAAGTGTCAAAAGTGACATTTGGTTTATAAAATTTCTAAGAATGCATATTTTTAAGTACTAAAGGTATAGGAAAGCTTAATTAAAATTTAAAAGAATTAAAATAATGAAATTTATAAAGTTAAAATAGTATAGAAAATGGTCAAACAGATTTAAAAACTATATTGTTTGAAAAAAGTATGTAGAAGATATCTATTGGCTGAATTAAAAAGTTGTTAAAGATCACCAAGGAGAATTATTGAAAACAGATACAACAGAGAGAATTTTTATGAATTCTTAAGAGACGCGTGTGCGTTTGTAAAAGTAATATAAATATTTATGAATATTAATGGTAAAATAAACCAGAATTAATTGAAAAGTGTATGAATTAAATAATTATACATGTAAGAAAACAGTGAAGTGATATAAAAGTGATTGGTAAAATTTTTAAAGAAATTTAAGATTGTTAATTGTAATATTGAAAGATTACTTACCATTTTGAAGGATACTATTTAATAATTGAAGAGTTTGTTAAAAGAATATTGTATATCCAGAAGTTTACAATAGTATCGTTGAAAATCCAGGGTCCACAAATCCAGGAAACAGTGCTTTATTTCAGCTGTAATAATCCAGTGGAAGAATACCAAAAATAAATATTTATTGTGAGATACAGGAGTTTCATTAGCCGTTCCAGGGTGAATTGCGTTAGCATAGTGCAAGTTGGGAAGGCTGTTGTCCGGTGAGAAATTGCAGTTATTGGTTAAAATTCCGTTGATGTCATCTTTCCGAAGAAATTAAACATATTTCCAAACCAAGTATCCAGTAGGACAGCTAGATCGAGAATACCATCCAGAACAGGAGTTTTCTAGGATAAAAAAGGATCGTAATAACATCATTGAGAAACAAGAAGTATACATAAATTAATTTGGCCAAAAGGTTGTATATGTAGTGTATTAATTAGAAATTTATCGAAGCTAATAGAAGCTTACAATTGTTATAAAAGTTGACAAATTTACATTTTGAACAAGTTTACATAAATTGATAATCTTAACATTTAAATTTCACAGTGATATAGCCATTGAATTTTAATTTCTAAATTTCCATACCAAAGAAATATTATTCATATCTAGAATTATACAATTACATCATAAATATTGTCTTAATTAATTAATGTGTATAAATTTAAGTGAAATATGGTGTATTTGTATATTTGAGGGTATGTTTTTATAAAAATAGAATAGTATTTACCTTCGAGGTTGGTTGATAAAATATCCACTATAATAGATCCATATTAGTACCATCTACGTCAATTAAATTGGTTTATAATTGTTAGGAAACTGAGATGTATTTGTTATACATTTCACTAAAACGTTTATATTGGCATTTAGGTTGTTTATTAAATAGTATGAGAATTGAATAGTTCTATTATTGAAGTAGTGTTTTGGTAGACTGATGGTAATTTGACAGTAGTATTGATGCATAACCTTAAAAAGAAAAACCAATAATTATTTAATTTGAAATATATTTTTAACGTTGATTGATTGCTTACCTGATGCAAGTATTGGGGTAAATAATAAATAGAGTATTAATAAAACAAAGTGTTTTTAACCGGACCTTCTACACGATCCTAAGAATAAATATTATATTTATAAAAAAAAGCAATTATTAAGTATGAACATTCCTAATTTTGAAGTATTGAGTTAGTACCAACTTCTAAATAAAAAATTATCAAATTGGTGTATATTGGGAAGCCTAAGTGAAAGGAATAGTTTAAAGGTAATATTTTTATTAAAATATTATGAGAGATTAATGGATAGTATATTTACAAATAAATGAGTCTCATGTTCATAATTATATAGACTGAGTTAGATCCGGAAGCAAATATACGTGTGACAAATTTAATAAGAGTTTTATATTATTAATAATACCTTAAGTAGGTGTTTTTTATCATTTTTGGCTGGCCCAATATGGGGCATTTATAATAGGATTGATAAGAAATTATTAATAAAATCATTAGCGGTAGTTTTTTATCAATATATATAGCAAAGAACTTAATGGGTTAACTCCGCTGAAAATGCAACTGCGGACACGTGTTTCGAACTACTTGGTTCTCGTCAGCGCAGTGTAGCCAAGGAATAGGATGGGATAACCTTGGAGCTGAAAAACATCAATCAGAGACATACACAGGGGACAGCCTACCAATTGAGGCTTCAGCTAGAGTGTCCTCGATATTGAGGATGAAACTAACGTCGCCGCGAGGTAGACATTTGTCCACCTGCACGAAATCTGAACCCATAGGATAAAATTAAAGAAAAGAAATATTGCGGATAATGGAATAATGAAGCAAAGAACTTAATGGGTTAACTCCGCTGAAAATGCAACTGCGGACACGTGTTTCGAACTACTTGGTTCTCGTCAGCGCAGTGTAGCCAAGGAATAGAATGGGATAACCTTGGAGCTGAAAAACATCAATCAGAGACATACACAGGGGACAGCCTACCAATTGAGGCTTCAGCTAGAGTGTCCTCGATATTGAGGATGAAACTAACGTCGCCGCGAGGTAGACATTTGTCCACCTGCACGCCATCTGAACCCATAGGATAAAATTAAAGAAAAGAAATATTGCGGATAATGGAATAATGAAGCAAAGAACTTAATGGGTTAACTCCGCTGAAAATGCAACTGCGGACACGTGTTTCGAACTACTTGGTTCTCGTCAGCGCAGTTAGCCAAGGAATAGGATGGGATAACCTTGGAGCTGAAAAACATCAATCAGTGACATACACAGGGGACAGCCTACCAATTGAGGCTGTCTCTGATTGATGCTCTTCATCTCCAAGGTTGTCCCATTTTATTCCTATGCTGCACTGCACTGACGAGAACCAAGTGGTTCGAAACACGTGTAGACTTCAAATCCAGTAACTGCAATATTTCCTTTAAAATTGTTCTTATGACATGAATAACGCATATAACTTTTCATAACTTTTCAAATAACACGTTTTCAAAAAAAATAATTATAATAAGACATGCGTAGAAGTAACGGTGTGATATATCTGAGTTTTAAAACCCGATCTAACTTTTTGAAGGTGTCGTCCGAGTTACATTTTTTTTTAATATAAGCAAGTCACTGCCACAGTTTTATCTAATATTTAATCTTTGTCACACTTAAAAGTTTTAAACATACGTCCTTCTGTGGCAATTGTAAGTTAGTTAGAAATTTATTTACCAGTTGCCCTAATTAATGTTTTTATAGATCTAATGAAGGAATAAATTATATTCCGAAAAGTTATTTAGCCAAAAAGTTTGATTCATTTATCGTATCCTACTAATATTTGTTATTAATAGTATAAAAGTTTTAAAACCCGACTTAACTTTTGAAGGTGTCGTCCGAGTTACATTTTTTTTTTAATATAAGCAAGTCACTGCCACATATTTATCTAATATTTAATCTTTGTCACACCTAAAAGTTTTAATCATACGTCCTTCTGTGGCAATTGTAAGTTAGTTAGACATTTATTTACCAGTTGCCCTAATTAATGTTTTATAGATCTAATGAAGGAATAAATTATATTCCGAAAAGTTATTTAGCCAAAAAGTTCGATTCATTTATCGTATCCTACTAATATTTGTTATTAATAGTATAAAAGTTTTAAAACCCGACTTAACCTTTTGAAGGTGTCGTCCGAGTTACATTTTTTTTTAATATAAGCAAGTCACTGCCACATATTTATCTAATATTTAATCGTTGTCACACCTAAAAGTTTTAAACATACGTTCTTCTGTGGCAATTGTAAGTTAGTTAGAAGTTTATTTACCAGTTGCCCTAATTAATGTTTTTATAGATCTAATGAAGGAATAAATTATATTCCGAAAAGCTATTTAGCCAAAAAGTTTGATTCATTTATCGTATCCTACTAATATTTGTTATTAATAGTATAAAATTCCTTATCAGTTTACTCTACATAAGACTTTAATGTTTATATAAATAATATTCAAAATAAAAATCAAATATTTAGAGCAGTATGTTATACTGCAATAAAATCTAGACACATCTACAAGAGATGCGTGTAATTTAATTCAGCGTTTAGTGCAATGATAAACGAGGGATTTGTTTATCAGTATTGATTTTTATTTCTATCTGTATAAAAATCGTCTGTCGTAAATGTACCCCAAAATCGAGGCTGGTATATATTAACATTATTATTATTATTATTACACTCCCCATAATGAAAGTTAACAAATGGTTTATTTAAACAATAAATATTTTATTTCGACACGGAGTTTCAAAGTCACAAACTTCTGTTCAGAAGTGATGCAGTGCATGCAGATCAATTATAACACATTTCTTAATCATTTAGAAGACTACACAATCAAGGAAAAAATAAGTCAACCACTTATATGCCATTTTAAAAGTAGTTTTTGTTATACAATTTCAAAGTATATATTTCTTTTCGTGTTCAAAAATACATAGTTGTTTTTCAATAATATTTTATATTACACGGTTTTTATTATTTTTCTTAACAGGTGAGTTAAGTCTCGTTTTATAAATAAATTCCCCATATATTAAACATAAAATGTTTTTGTTTCCTGTTCTTTTTGGAGTTTAAAAACGTCGCAAGTCAGAATAAGAGCTTCTATAAAAGTTACATTGCATAAAAATTTGTCCTCCCCTAAAAGCTTTTTAATATTGCATCTCGCTTCAACTTAGTAATTTCATGGATTACGTCTTTCTATTTGCTTTCTACATGAAATGCCACGAATACAGCTTACCGATATAGAATATATCATAGCAAATATGCTAAAACAGTTAATAAAAGAATGTCTGTATTTATATAGATGCGTTTCTTACATTTTCAACAAAGCAATTTTGAAATTGACAATGTAAAAAACTTCACTGTCTGAGCTCTTAGTTTTCATTATTAGAAGAAAATACGTAAAAATTATATAAAATTAATAAGCTTAGCTTTCAGAATTAGGTACTCGCCAAAGGAAAATTTATTTGCATTATTACTATAAAAATACATTCGCGTGTACGTAAAATTAGCTTCACGTATAAGAAACTGAACTGAAATGTATATATTCAAATATATTGTGATACTATTATTAATTTAAATTTTATATTGATGTACATATTGCTGTGGTATCTATTTTTTAAATATCAAAAATAATAATTATTCCTTAACGTCTGACTTTAGTGTAGCAACATACATTTTAAAAATTATACGTGGATTCCAACATCGGTTCACTCCTTGGTTTACAATTTTTCCCTTATCTGGTTTTGTATTGGATAGGGTAAAGAAATTAAACACAATTTTTAATTCTTAATAATAATATTGAATATATTTATTTATGTTTGTTTTTATCTTCCTTGCTATACATAGATATCCATTTCTTTTATGATGATTTTTAATAACTAACATTAAACTGAATTTTTACATAAAAATTGTTTTAAACGCAATATTATTTATTTTGAGGAATCAATTTGAAATGATAATAATTTTATGTATGTTCACTAGGTATTTTATTTTATTTAAGAGAGTTTTAGTGAATATTAATCACAATGCAAACACTATTTCACCCAAAGCAAACATTTGCACATACTACTCTGATAATCTATGTCTTGCTACTTAAATATTTCGAAATTAGTTTCCACTAATTGCTAGGAGCAAACATTTTCACATACTACTCCAGCAGCTTAGTGTTCACACATCAAAATATTCCGGTATATTTGTGCCCGTTTATTTAATTTATTGTCTTGTGATTATCTAAATCTTTAATGACGCTTAACAATCCATTTGAGGCAAACATTTTCACATACTACCTCAAAGGTTGATTCCACACCATTAAACATATTTGTAATTAATAATGAAAAGCAAAATTTTAAACAAAGTGAACATTCATTCAATCATAAAAAATTAAGATAAAACTTATATGTTTTAATTCAAAAAAAGATATTATCACTCACTTAGTTTGATCATGTAATTCGTCAAAATCTTTTTTGTGTATGTCCTCGATCGAACTAGTACAAATAATATTCCTAAATTATATCTCTTAATAGGATATTTTAATCCTTTAGTAGTAGTGAATACAGCGCTATTGTTTTTATGATTATATAGATATATCAATCTTCAGAATGAAGAAAATTTTTAAAAATTATCGCCGGAGCTCTGTTTCAAATTTTAAGTTTAAGCGCGATGTAGGCCAATGTCGAACTCTTGAGTCTTGTTTCCGCATTTTATATATTTGAACAATTGAAGAGCGGTACTTTAGCGCACTCTGTTTTAAATTTAGGTTGGTCCTACTGCCACTTCCTTAGTTGAATATTCTTGTTACTTAATTTAAGTTTAAGTAAGTCCACTCAATCATTTTGACATCCATCAAATAATGTCCGCAAAGCAAATTTTTCTTATTCGAATTTATAGATTTACCTCTTTTTATTCCAGGTAAGTGTGTTATTCCTTTTTCTTTTTTAACGTAAACATCTGTTGTATTTATATATGAATTCATTACTTGCTATTGTTTGATAAATATCTCCTTTCACTATTTATTAATAGTATTCTTACTTTCTGTTTACTAGTCTTTTAGATTTGAAATAAAGAAATAACGTGGCAGACAAGTTCTATCTTCATCTATCAAATGACTCATTCTAGTCTATATATATAAAAGTTTTCGATAAATTGTTTTTAACCCTTTATATACCTATTAGCTTAATGATTAGTAGAACTTCTACTATTTAAACTTAAATAAATATTTAATTGAACTATAACGCTTACACTATAACTAAACTAATTCTAAATACTACATAATTTTTTTGTCTATTTTAATTTTCTCTTATATTTATTGATTTATCTAATTACTTTTACTTTTATTTACAAAATGTAAGGTTTATAGCAATATCTTATGGGCTATAGAGATGTTTCTGAAATATTCCCAAGTTGGACTTCCCATATGTTATAATATATGCAATTATTATAAATGTAAATATTTATGTATTTAAAAATCACAATTCATAGCGCCCCCTGTTGTATGGTGGAAATAAGTGTGTATGTTAACAGGCGTATCTTACCTGTGTATTTGTGTTTGTGTGCAATTGTGATAAACAGGATAACTCGATTCTCTTAACCTAGGGTCTGAAAGTAAGTCAGTAATACACTATACTTGATGTATAGGTATGACATTGAGTGTTGTATGTTTACCAATCCTTACAAATGGTATAGTAAAAACTCTACAACAGAGTATATCGTTTGTTGTATTCCAAACACCATGATAAACACCATACTAGAATTGTTTAATGCATGTAACATCAATCTCAGGTTTACAGTAGAGATATAAACTGATAAATCCATTCCGTTTTTTTGGACCCATTGGTTATAAATGAAAATAACAACCTCAAACTGAAGTGGTAAAGGAAACCATCCATTTCAAATAGACTCTTAAATTTCAACTCTAATTATCCCAAACATTTTTAAACAAACTTAATCAAATCCATGAAAAATAAAATTACAGAAATTACACACAGATATTACCTACAACAGGATTTACACATCTTAAAAAACAATCTGTTAGCTAATAGTTACCCGAAATCACAAGTGAAGAAAATTCTATTTTCGGGTGCCACACACGACATAAACCACAGAGGTACACCAACTCAAAGCAATATAAAGAAACGCGAAACAATGAAAACAACTAAATACAAAAAAATCAATACATTCCTGAACTAACAATTAAAATTAAATCCTTATTCCACATCCACATTAAAAGATAGAATACCAACAGAAATGAATAGCAGTGTTGTTTATGCTATCCCATGTGAATGCAATATGTATTATTTTGGTCAAACAAGACAAAGGTTAAAGAACAGAACAATTCAGCATAAGAGTGGCAGCCGAATTAAACCGCAATCATGTGCTTTAGCCAATCACATAGCAGCCACATAACATAAGGCAGACTTTACTAAAACCTAAGTCATATTAAAAGTATTAAACTGTATTCCAAGGATGTTCCTAGACACTCTCACAATTAGAGTCGAGACCATAATTTAAATTCAAGAATGTTAAGCTATATATGACATAATTATATTTACCACATTTAACTCGTCTAGTACATACATACAAGCTGGCCTAGAATTGATTTTGAATATTAAAACTTAATCCATACTCTTGGTGTACCATACATAGACATAAATAAGATAATAAAATATTTAGACAGAAACATATATTAAAAAACACAAGATAAAAATTCAAAACAAAAACAACGTAGGACTAACTTTAACAAATATGTGCGAGACAGAAACTACACTTAACGGCTCTTAGTATACAAGATTGAATTAAAGATACTTAAGATTTCAAGAATTATATCCACTTGTGTGTGTAGATAATTTGTATAGCTATTTTTTATAATTGCTTGAACCGTAGACATGTTTCTTCTCTTTTGCTGCATTAAGAAATATACGTAATAACTAGCGAATGTAAGTATTTATAAATTTAAGTAGAATGTTTTCTTTGTTTTTTAACATGTATGACCTTTTGTGAGTTTTATTATTTAATTACTGCTGTTTGTATTATAAATCAAATTATATCACCTTTGTAACACATGTTTTTTAAATACTCAAGTCCGATGAATGCTGAAAAGTGTGAAAACCAAACGTCACGAAGCTAAAATAAATTGTTTCATTTGAATATCCAACAAACCCTAATTTTGTCAACCAAGAGAGTAATTACTTGTTTCTTACTAATCAAGAATTACAAATTGAAATTTATTTATATACAGGGTTAGTCATCTCCGCGGGTAAGGCCGATTGTGTCTTTACAAGTAACGATATTTTCTTGTGATAGCAGCTTATTAAGAGCACATTTTAAAAATATTTTGTGTTATATATACAGTGTTCCTTAACTTAGTGGCTGACCATAGTTATAGTTTTTTTTTAAATGGAATATCTATGATGTCGCGAATCAACACTCTGTATAGAACTAGAATTATTACCTCTGTAACACCGGTCCGTCATTACCCCGCTGAATCCGCACATTCCTTCCGTTCGATCAACTTCCGTTGAACTCATCGAACGGATAGACAGGATGTATCGACTCAGTGCTAGGTAAATCAGGATTCAGGTTACCGCTGTAATACTTTTAGTACTATACACAGTGTTGATTCGAGACATCTCCCCCTCCTCCAGTTGATATGCCACCAGCATATACATAACCTAACCAATAACACTAAAACAAAGAAACAATAGCTCAGTAATAGTCACTACTAATGTATTAACATCTAATATGTTTTTGTTGTGAAATTTAATAGGCAATTCAAAAATAAACTGATATACAGGTGTCCCATTTGAAAAAAATGACTTTTATACAAAAACGTGTTATGTAAATTTAATCCAGTTTTCTGCACATGCAGTTAGTAACTGAAAAAAAATATGCTTCAATTACGACCTCTTAATGTGAACAATACCATAAGAAATTGTGTCCATCTAAAATGTCGTTTTCGAGAAATGTAATTTTATATAAACCTTGAATTTTTCAAAAAAATGTGAATAAGTCGAAAACATTAGACTTTAGGCCTATACTATCATATTACTTTTTAACTAGAAATTATCGGGGAATACAAAAATGTAATAATATATAGGCTGTTTCATTTAAAAACTCTATAACTATGGTGTGTCACCCAGTTATAGAAATCTGTATAATACAAAATATTTTGAAAATGTGCTCCTAATGAGCAGCTATCACAAGAAAAAAACCGCTTTAAAATATCTTTACTCGTAAAGGAGCAATCGGCCTTACCCGCGGAGATGACTCACTCTGTATATGACAGAACCTCGCACGTTAGTGATTAAATACTTTTATTTAATATAATAACAAGTTTTTGAGATGTTCGTTAAACATCTCTGCCGATTGGCATTTTTGGCATCGACTATTGTGCACGAAAGCTTTCGTGCTTTTTTTTATCTAAGCACTGGATGTAGTTTCTTCCTTATTAAGTCTGATATATAAAATTAGAAACAACTTTGCTAAAAATAAGTTTCTGCATATAAAAAAATATGCTTCAATTACGACCTCTTAATGTGAACAATACCATAAGAAATTGTGTCCATCTAAAATGTCGTTTTCGAGAAATGTAATTTTATATAAACCTTGAATTTTTCAAAAAAATGTGAATAAGTCGAAAACTTTAGACTTTAGGCCTATACTATCATATTATTTTTTAACTAGAAATTATCGGGGAATACAAAAATGTAATAATATATAGGCTGTTTCATTTAAAAACTCTATAACTATGGTGTGTCACCCAGTTATAAAACTCTGTATAATACAAAATATTTTGAAAATGTGCTCCTAATGAGCAGCGATCACAAGAAAAAAACCGCTTTAAAATATCTTTACTCGTAAAGGAGCAATCGGCCTTACCCGCGGAGATGACTCACTCTGTATATGACAGAACCTCGCACGTTAGTGATTAAATACTTTTATTTAATATAATAACAAGTTTTTGAGATGTTCGTTAAACATCTCTGCCGATTGGCATTTTTGGCATCGACTATTGTGCACGAAAGCTTTCGTGCTTTTTTTTATCTAAGCACTGGATGTAGTTTCTTCCTTATTAAGTCTGATATATAAAATTAGAAACAACTTTGCTAAAAATAAGTTTCTTCATATAAAACATTTATTTGAGTAAGTAAACAATAGGAGTAGTAGATTATATATTATATTAAAGTGACGATATTCCAGTAGCATTAGATTAAATTCAAGTAAACTTAAATCATTTCTTAAACTTAAGAGTTCTTTGATATTCGTGTCCAGTTTACTGTATGGATGGAATAGAAATGAATTTTCATAATAGACGTATAGTCAATATAAGGCTTGTCACTTTCTTATGGTGGGTAATGTATTAAAACATATCGATGATTGTAAAATAAGTGTAGCTCATAGACAAAGTAGTACATAAAAGAACATAAATTGCGATTCATTTTTAAATCGAGAAACAATTTCAAATTCTACTGAGGTATAAGAACAAGTGTAATTAAATGCTTTCTATGATAAATCTAGATCTTTGAATTAAACTGCATAGATAATAGCGGATGTTCCCATGTTTAAATGTTTACGTTTTCACGTTTAATTAGTCAATTCGCGTGTACATCATTGTATTTTGTCATTAAACACACAGGTCAGCATTATATCGTCCTGGATGACGTTTTTAATAAATCAAGATTTTGAATGATTCTATTAATTGACTTTTCTAATGGTCATTTTTGTCATTATTTGCTATTTTTAATTCAACATTAAGTAAAATGAAACTCTCTGGATGGTAGTTTGCTCTCCTATTATCATTTTTGTTATTAATTACTATTTTAATATATGTAGCTACTGCGTCATGAAGACAGCTTAATTTAATTAGACTTCTTATATATCGTACCTCACTCTCTCGTTTTTGTATTGTAAATTTCCACTAATTGTTTGTGAAAAATAATATAAACACTCAGTGTTCATGTGTTGCATTTATAAGACAACATGCGAGATGCTTTTATCCATTAGAGGATCATAAAAGAAACACTCAACATATTCTGCCGTAAAAAACACCTAGACACATCTTAATACTTAATTTTAATTGATGTTGCTTTAGGGATTATGGGTGCTGGGGATATTGCTGTACAAGTACTTTAATTGTGTTTTTACTGTTTATTGTTAATTAAATATCGAAAATAGTTTGTTCTCCATTTTTTTCAGTTGTTTCATCCATTATTATCAACCTGAATTACTGTCGAATTACTCCTCAAGAGATCTGGTAACAAGTTGTTGTTAGTTTATGTTTCGCATAACTTCTCAATTGTTCTTTAAAAAGACATTACATTAATTCTGGCATTAGTGTCAATTCCCAATTTAATTCCTCGATAGTCAAGTAGAGCATACAGGGAGTTCGATAATACACTACTGTATGGGGGTGCTTCAATGACTATCGAGATCTCTTAGTGAATTTGGAATCCAACCGTCTCCAGCTTAGCATGGCGACTCAAGCTTTTCTATTTTAAAACTCACTTCAGAAGGTTAGACGTAAGATTAGCTGAGAAAAAAGTAGAATATTCTATTTCGAAGCACTTGTTTTTAAGGTTAAAATTAGATGTTCATTTTGGCGACAGGATATTCCACTGGATTGGAAGTAGTTATGCCATATCTGGAAATTAGGAATCTCATGTAATTTTCGGTTCAATAGGATATTTGCTGGTTTTTGATAGCCTACTAAGGAAATCGTGTCCATATATATATATATATATATATAGGACTTTAATTGAGGAACTAGATATAGGCTTACCAGTTGAATAAAACTCTACAAGTCTTCCACATAATTAAATATATTTATTTTTAAATTAGTCTATTTGTTATATTGCAACAATTCTATGCTGAATTTTTAGTAAACACTAAATGCAACTTTATGATATGTTTTTGAAGATATTAAGGAGCACTTTCCGTAGAAACTTGCTAATTTTGTGGATCGAACGAACTACTTATTTAATACTTAAAGATTAAATTATTGAATTCGGTTTTATAATGGCGATAATATACGCTTTTGATTAATAATTTAACTTCAACTGTTTGTGTTTCGCAATTTGACACATTTTTGGCCATTTTCTTAACATAATTTTTTAATAATTAAAGTGCATAGTAAATATTTATAGTTTGTGTAACATTAATTAATCAGCATATTATTCTTAAATATATATATATACTTAAATATTCAAATAATTTAATTATTACACTAAATTATATTAATATTCCACAATAATATATATGCATATACTCGTATGTAGAATCTAAGTATGTATGTTTATCTACCAAGAACATTTTTCGATTCAAAAGAAACTCAGTATATAAATTGTTCAGCGACTGAGAAATTCTTGTATATAACGAATTTCTAGATAATAATGTACGGGAAAAGGTTAAAGGTATTTCAAATTTATCTCACATTTATTAAATCTTTTGTTTACATGACATTTTCGCAAATCGATTTAACTCCTCCTAAACCGTTCAGGATGTAAATGTGTTAGGACTGTAGCTAGTGACATAAAAGCCAAGGTAAACAAAAGTCCCTAAATTAACATTTAGGGTTTCTTATAGAATAAAAATAATAATTCTGGAAAATAAAATAGTTATATGTGGTAACTTTCTACACATTAATATATAACATTTTATAAAAAATAGGTAAAAGTTAATGTTATTTACAAGCTATAATGCGAATGTACATAGTGCGAAAAATAAGTTTCGAGAATGGTCGTGAGAAAAATCATTGAAACAAGAAAATTGAATATTATTAAATTTTTTTTTCAAAATATTCTCCTCCAGTTTCAATACATTTTTTACAGTTATTCAAATCCGTATTCTAGCTCTTTTTGTGGAATTGTCTTTAATGTTTGTGTTGTAGCTGGTCGAAATGTCATTAAAAAGATATCCTTTCAACTTCAATTTCAAGTTTTGAAATATAGAAAAATCGCACGGGGCCAAATTAGATGAATACTGCGGATGATCCAACACAGAGACTTGATTCCCAGCCAAAAATTAATGAACAAAGGGTGAGTTCTGACTTGGTGCATTAGAGTGGGTCTCTGGATCGCGATATTCGGGTTGAATACGACGGATTCTGGCTATTAGACGCTTCGAAAATTTCGAGAAAATATGCGCCAGTAATTATTTCTCCAGTTGGCACAAATTCTCTGTTGACAATTCCTTTGTTATCGAAGAATGTAATGCATATTTTTTGGATTATTGATGAAAGTTTTCATGTTTTTTGGGTCGTGGTAAGTTTTTCGACTTCCACTCCGCACTTTGACGCTTGGTTTTCGGATCGTACTGAAAGCACCATGTTTCGTCACCCATAAAAATTGATTTGAAGATGTTTGGATTATTTCTAGCGACTGCAACGACTTCTTTGGAATGATTGACATGCGCCGTTTTTTGCGTATCTGTCAAAGTGCATTTAACAAATGCTTTGCCCAAATCCTGGGTTGGATCGTTTATCTGCTGATGTTTAAAACATCTTTCATCATTTTCAGCGAAACATTGCGCTCATTTGCAGTAAAATCAAGTACTTTTTTGATCAATTCTGGTGTCCGAGCTGAAATTGATATTCCTTCACGATTATCAACTTCTAATTTCTCTTTGCTTTCCAGAAAAGCTTTATGTCTTTAAGCCGTACACTTGCTGCATCAACCGGAATATTTCTGATGTATGTTTGCCAAGTTTTGCGCGAAATTTCACAACTGCTCTTTATTCCATGTTAGTATTTCAACATCGACAAAAAGTTGTTTTGAGAAAACTGTCATAACTTTGCTATTTATCAACTGATTAAAGTAAATTTGATATTACTGGCAAGTAGAATATCATAGTTTTCAAACGCCGGTCTGAAGACATAGGTGGTGCTTCCAGTTAATCAGATCAAAGCCAACCGTATCAATATCGCTAAGCGATATAAGGCCGTCACATAACTTCGATTTACATTGATGAATTTGATTCTGGTAACCACAAAATATTGAGCCTTATTTATATATAAATATTAAAATAATGAAATAGAAAGAAATAAAACTAAAAAAGTTTTGCTGAAAATGGAGTTGTTGGGTAGTGTCAAGAATAACAATTTTATACTTCTAATTTTTATAACAATTCAAAAGGAAACTAATTAGGATTCAATTACGTTGGAAAGTGTTTGAATTTTGTATATGAGTTCTTGGATCTTATAAAATGTTGCGGTACTAACGTAGTCAACGCTTTCAACTGTGTTGGAAAATTTTTAAGCTTTACTATTCCACATCGCAATATTTGCCTCATAATATATTCAGCCAGTCTGTTGAAACATTTCTTCTACAGAATCGCAACTAGATGATCTTGTTAAGACAAAATGACTTTGTTGTACAGTATACGCAAATATTACAATAAACTGATATACATGCATGTACACTTATTAAAAGAAAAATAGAATACTTCCAAATAACACTGGTTAAAAAGGTAATATTCACTAAACTCTTTTTAATATGTATTTCGGTACATACCTGATGTACTTTTTTTTCCATTTTGGCACTATTACAATTTGCTAATTTAGTTATTTGCCATGATACACTCTATGATGCTGCTTACACATTTCAACCTTAAGATGATAAGAAGGTACATTATTTTTCATAATTAGAGCATTTTAAAAATGTCTATAGCATCTTTATTTATCCAGATACAAGTCTAATTCCAGAAAAAAATTGACAATGTTAAAATATTCATAAAAAACCCACATGTATGCTTTTTAAAACTAGAGTTCACATATTTAGACTTATTGTCAGTATTAGTGACCAAATAACGTCTAGCAAAGCTGCTTCACTTCAGCCCGGGAATTGTTTCGTTAGAATTTTATTCATCTGCAAATATTAAGATATTAATTTAACCTAAAAATGCAAAAAAATAGCTATTTACCAAGAATGTTGCTTATACTAACTACATTTCGAATAATCAATTCTCATTTTCCGAAGTACCTTGCGAATTACTTGCCTTTTAGCGCAGACTATTTTGATAAGAATTAAATGACCCAGAACCGCCACATTTTTTTCCTTGAGGAAACTAGATATATAGTTTTCTATTGGTACTCGACGTAACATCCAAAAAATAGCAAATATGAAGCACATATTAAATGAAAGGACTGAATATGTACAGTATTAATAACATTATACTGTAATAACATTTTATTTTTTAGTATTGTTTATAGTATATTTTTTATTTTCATTACAATTCCGTTCTTAGTAAATTTATAGAATAATTTAGTAAAAATTACTGTTTAATTAGAATTGTGCTTTTATTTTCCTACTGCGTTGTATACGCAATATAATAAAACTCCCAGAAGTATTTTGAATTCTTATTTGGTAAATATGTATTTAATAAGCCTGTGATGCTTGCTTAGATAAATACATGTTCATCCATCGACTGACTGTATGCAACTGAAATGCTAATTGTACTTTACTGGCACGACCTGCGCGTTGTTGCCGGTATGCATAGTATACATATGTCCTATCCCCAATATGATTTTACACATGCTGTATGTTGCATAAAAGTATCAAATATTCTTCCGGTGGTATTGGTCTGTATCTTTCGAGTGCTATAAACTGGACACAGTTAGAGATATTTGTCGATTTTCTATCTGTAGAGAATGTTACAATTATATTGTTGTATTTTATCTCTGAATTGAGAATTTTAGTTTTATCGTTTGAATACGTAAATTATTTCGGATTAAATAAATTATCCTGGTTAATTCGGGTAAATAGATCATCTTTCGGACTCCTTCTGCCACCTAGTGAAGAATTTCATAAGAGTCCTACAGCGTGCGTTGTGCATTATCTCATGTGCGTAATGTATACCTTCCCTGGCGGGTAGATGGCGTACGATGTTTTATTTAATAGATTGGGTATTTTTAATTATTTTCTAATTTAGTTTTGGAGTTTCTTTTTGGGCTTAGAGTTATGTAACAAATTAATTATAATTATTTTCCACTTTTCTATTGTCATTTGAATCTGCGCTTATGTCGTGTGTGTAAAATATCGGTTTAGGTCTCGTGGTTATTAGTCCAATGTGTTGATGACGCTTAAGATCGCTAGATGACACGTGGATTCTTTCTCTTTTGAATGTTAACTGTCGTAGAAGAAGCACTAAAACATCACAGAGCAGATGCAATCTTCTTAGTCACTACTTGAGAAATGTTGGATGTTAAAGTATATCGTGTGTAATCGCTAGTAAAAAGCGGATGGTATGATATTTCTCAAGGGATAATATGGATTTGGCGTTATAATTATAATCTTGTTGAGGATATTGTTGTCGTGGCTTAAGAATTGTTTAACTGCTGTAAGTATAATTTCCACGTGTCTGATCGATCTTAATTGTGTTGTTCCTATATTCAAATATAGCTGTTAGTGCATGGCATAGACCTCATTTGAGCACTTTAGTTGGGTTAAGTCTAAGAACCACGTGCCTATGGTAATTTTACGGTTCCACGGGAATTAATTGCTGTATCCTGCGGTGAAGACATAATTTGAGGTGCAGATAAATGAAATACTGTAGCCTTCCTACGCTAATTTTTCCCGAAGATGTCGTTAGCCGAAGATATGTGAGGCAGTTTTCCTTGTAACGAGTGTGATGCGTAGAAGGTATCGTGTATGGTAGCTGTGGATGTGGTTTTCCTTTAAGGTACTGTGACTGTGTAATTTTCCTGATATTACCCATAACGCGGGAATTATTGGCCAAACAGTTTTGGTAAAATTTATGTCAATTTCGAATACTTCGTACAGTAAAGTTCAATTTTTCGGCTTAACTAATCGCTCAAGTCATCGTAATTTCAGTATTTAATTGCATATTGGCCTGAGTGTCTTATAATTTGAATTTATTAAATTAACGTAGTTTTATTAATAACAGTGACTCCAGTTGGGGGTTACTTTGTCATTATTGGAGACGTTACGAAGCCTTTTTTTTTTGGATTTCGAACTTTGAACAAATTTTGGATGTGTATTGGCGTTGCAGCCTCACATCTGTATTGTGTAAATTCATAGCTTGTTATTTAGTGTAATTAGTCAACCATTTAAATTTATTATTGTACAATCTTGTAAGAAATTATTGAATTTAATTTTAATCACGTTTTCTTATGTAAAGCATAGTTAACTAGCGCTAATATTTATAGTATTAGATACCATATAACTTAGAGTCTGCACTCTTCTGTCGAATTGATTGTCGGTTGCCTCTGGTATACAGAGTGGTTTATTTTGGTGTTGACGTGTTGCAATTTACGATCAAACTGTTCGACTTTGGAGGGACTTTCGGCAAGTTGCTTTATAATTGTATGCTTTTGTAAGAATATTGTCAGGTAATTATTTTAACTTTAAGGTTGTTTCATGTGCTTCCATTTTGAATTTCTTAAATTTTGTAATTATAAGTCAATGGTAATTTGAAGTTGTGGATCACCTGGTTGATCATTTAAGATTTTATTCATTCCTTC
This sequence comes from Amphimallon solstitiale, assembly GCA_963170755.1. Classification (NCBI taxonomy): domain Eukaryota; kingdom Metazoa; phylum Arthropoda; class Insecta; order Coleoptera; family Scarabaeidae; genus Amphimallon; species Amphimallon solstitiale. The sequence continues at coordinate 84,094,662 of OY720676.1, read as the reverse complement.
AGAAGTTTATTACTGGCAACTGAGTTGCGCTTTTGTGATTCATATTACTTGTTTTGTGTCTTTTAAATATATTTTTTTTTGGAAACCAGAAGATTAGTTAGTAATAGCCGGTTTTGTGCTCAATATTTGAAACATTTTGGGTATTTAAATTTTAATAAACCTGTTGTTAAGTTTGAATGACTGTGTGTTGGTCTTATTTTTCTTATCACCTGGGGAATCTTATATTGGATCTTGTCCGGGGTCTGAATATCTGTTGGGCTCAGCATATTTTTACGGATAGGCGCCCTGACAACGTAACCTTCGACGAGTACTGTGTTCGAACTCGCCCTAATTCTGACTGTAGCTGGAGGCGGTGCTGACTCCCATATTTAACATCGACCCCTGGGAAGTAAGAGGTAAGACTAGAGTGTTATAAGTTGGTGATTATTTAATAGACAAGCGTCTTCCTAAATTTAAATAGAAGGTTAATTACCGTGGTGGTGTCTGACTTACTACCTTCTTGGAATTTGGGTACCGAATCTGTGTAGGGTCTTGGCCATCTGATAATTTAAATACGAGAAGGTAGCAAGAAGTACGTGCATTTTTTGATATTTGCAAAAATTATTCATGTGACTTATTTTCGTTTGAATAATATTATCGAAAAGAGGTATTTCTACCATCTCAACAACTGTTGATAAAATTAAATTTTCAGCAATTGTACAGGGTGAGTCATTAGTACCCGCTTCTTCGATTGCTTTTTGGTGTTTTAAATAAAAGAAACAGCAATTAGTGGAGGATCAATGGTTGCTTGTGGCGCATATTGTAAAAATACTTTAAACTCTGGCGCACTTCCTGTTTCACCGGAAATGCACGAAACTTAATTTTTTTTAATAACTCACACTATATATTGCCTGTTCAAATGTTTTTTCTTTTTCAAAATTGAGCTAATAATTTTTGACTTATTAATTTTTTTTGAAAATATTTGACCAAAACACGTGTTCAGAAAAAAATCATTTTCAAATTGTTTTTAAAAGCAAAAACATTAACTTTGGTGGTGCTTGTAGCCAAGAAAATTCTGCATCATTTGGTAAAGTTGCACTCGACAATATCTCAAGAAATTTTGTTTTTTCAAAGCCTACTTCCTGAAATTTTCACATACCAAAAATTTATTTTTTTTAAATGTAACACCCAGTATTTTAGCGGTCAATAAAAGAACTACGGGCGCTGTTCTCTACACCCAAATATTGGTCCAATAAAGGCTGGAATGCGGCTGACTGCCTGAGTCAACTGTTAAAGAAAGTCGGTATACATTTATGTCAAACTTATAAAAGCATCGCTATTAGTTATCATCCAAATGAATTATTCTTATGAAGTGTTAATAGATATGATTGATATTTTGGGTGAATCTGAAAGAAACTTTTTGCTAGCATTCAGACTTCATGCACAGCGATCCCTGGTAGAAGTCAACCGAAGCTAGAAACCTTCGAAAATATAAAGTGGACGGTTGGAGTGAACAGAAAGCATTGAATATGAAAGAAAGAGCGGAAAAGCAATAATTGGTGAGGATAAGACGTTTATGGTACTTGCGAGTGAAGTTGAACACCCCCATACTAGTACTACGAAAATTAGTCGGCAGTTAGATGTAAGTCAAATTTGAGAATCCAGAATAATTAGGAAATACGAAATTCACCCGTAGCATATTCATACACAGGGTTAGATGAAAGCAATTTTCAGAATCGCTTACATTTTTGTCAATTGGCAGCAGATAAATTATCCTGGCTTTCTCAATTTTTTGTTGTTTACCAACGAAACCTTCTATTCAAGTGAATACGTTCATCGTCACAATTTCCGTTATTATAACACATAAAATCCCCCATTTTATCACACATGTAGACTTTCAAAATCGTTGGTCATGAAAACTGTGGGGAGGAATAGTGGGTAGTTACATAATTGGACCTTATTTCTTTGATGAAAATATTAATGGAGGAGAGTATCTTCGCTATCTACGAACGGATTTTCAAAACTTTTTGAAGACATCTTCAAATATTTCAGTAAACATAACCTTTATTTTATTTGGATGTTAACCAACGGTGTTAAAAAGGAAATACTGCAACTGGACATTGCCGGAATTAAAAAATTGAAATGCGATGCTCTTCATTCTATAAAATTATTACTTTTGGGATAGTTGGATATAACATTTACTTTATTTGACAGTTGACTAAGGAAGTCGGACGCCGTCCCTGCCTTCCATTGGTTGAACGAATATTTTGGTGCATAGAACAACAGCGCTCGTAGTTCTTTAATTGACTGCTAATTGCTCCTATAGTGATTATCTCAGAAATTACAAAAGATAGGTATAGGATATTGTAAACAAAAATGAAAGAGAATAAAAAAAGGAACATAATGCCTCAATAAAATACTGGGTGTTCCATTTAAAAAAAAGAAGTTTTTGGTATGTGAAAATTTCAGGATGTAGGCTTTGAAAAAACAAAGTTTAATGAGGTATTGTCGAATGCAACTTTACCAAATGATGCAGAATTTTCTTGGCTACAAGCACCACCTAAGTTAATGTTTTTGCTTTTAAAAACAGTGTGAAAATGAATGACAGTCGAACAGACAATTTAAAGCAGTATAAGAAAATCTAAAAATATATAGGGTGAGTCATTTAAAAAAATTATGTTTCGTCCATTTCCGGTGAAACCGGAAGTGTGCCTGATCTTAATGTATTTTTACAATATGAGCCACAAGCAACAACGGATCCTCCACTAACTCTTTTTTCTTTTATTTAAAACACAAAAGAGCAATCGAAGAAGCGGTTACTAATGACTCACCCTGTATATGGCTTACTGGTTTTTGCAATGCAATGATGCAACCGGTTAACTCGCTAGTGATGCTTTATCATTACTATTTGTTGATAATCAGATAGTGCATTTCTGTTGTGGAGAAACATTAGTTTTCTTTTACAGAATTGTACTGGATTGTTTTTTTATGCCTGTATGTTTGCTGATTAAATGTCGAAGTGGCATTGATAGCTTTATACTTTTTTTTGATAAGTATTTTCCACAAACTACACATTGCGGTTTATTGAAAATAGAGGTAAACCGCTCAATAATAGATATCCAAGGACGAATATTACACGCGTGAATTGCCTTAAACATTTAATGCTGCACAGCACTACGCATACTACAGAACTTGTAAATGTTGGTTTAAAATTTTTTAGATGTAAAGATAGAATTTTTAATAAATGAAGTAGGATATATAGTTAATAGGATAAGTTCTGACAAGTTTGCTTATGCATAGAAGTTTGGTGGCTGCTTCGTGAAAGTCTAAGCAAATATGACGGAGCATATTTTTTCGAGAAGGAGTGTAATGCCACGGAAATTTTCATATATACGTAAAAGTAATAATAATGCATATCGTCGTTCGATGCATCGGAGCTGACTCATTGACTTGCCAGCCACGCAAGTTACGCAGACTGCAATGACGCTAATAATGTAAAAGAAGAAAAACCAGAGGTATCGAGCGAGGTGTGATGATGGAAATCAATCAATATAGTTTAGGTATTTAAGACCTTAAGATTAGAAAGTTATATATTAATAGATACAGTTGAGAATAAAAAGTAGTAAGAGTCAATAAGTGGTTTAATTAGAGTGAATGCAATCCATAAGCACACCATTCACAAAAAATTATATCACGTTATATATTTTATAACTTTTAAAAACAAGTTTCATGAAACAAACCTATATATACATATTTTGATTAGTATGGCTCTTCTAACATTATTCAGTCTAACAATCCTTATACGTTTTGAGAAGAATTTTTGTATGTGATTTTAATATATGTATACTCCAACGAAATAATTTGTTTTGTTTACTGTGAATCAGGAACACGGTCACTGAGTTTTACTGATTATTAGAATAAAAGTCATTCATGTTATTATGTATGTTAACAACCCAGTTCGGCGTACATATTGCTATAAACTAAACATGTTAAAATCATAGGCAAAATATATAAGAAAATTAGGACATAGGTATGTTCCAGAATATAGTCCAGTGCGTGACGTTTGAGTATTTTTTTTTTGTTATTTACTACAACATTTAATAATTTGCCTTGTAGATGTGAGATTGTATTGTAAACATTAGATATATTGTTCAGTGGAGCAATTAATGTGTAAAACGTCTACTTTATAAGATGGTAATGGTTGTGAGAAACAAACTCTAGTAATTTCAAGTTGCATACACAGTGTCCCTAGGATGTGCTACTTAAATATTAAATAATTCACCTATGAGCAGATAGTAACGATTATCTAGAAAGGAAAGTATCGTCGAACTCCTTGATATTTTGTATTCCACTTTCGCTTGTCGTATTTGAGTGCTAAAGTACACTGAGAAAACGGTTTTTTTATTTTTCAGAACCGCAAGTAATGTTGCTCCTATAATACGTAGGCAATTGTTAAAATACACAAAACAAATTATTGTAACAATCTTAAATTTTAATTAGTTGCTTGAATTATAAAATGTATAATAATTCTACATTTAAAATGAATGAATGTATGTTTTAATTACGTATATGAAGGTTAGACGACGCATTGTGATCGTTTTTTAACTCGAAAAAAATAGTTGTTTGTGTCGAAGAAATAAATATAATTAAAAAAAAATAAAGGAGGTGCTTTTGTTTAGGAAACATATTAGGTGATATCCTTCAAATCATGTATGTTTTACTTCTGTACATTATCTAACATTGTTATTAGTGTTAATACCAAAAATATCATATATTATATAAATTTGCGATAAGGGCAAAAATAAATTAACGCAACAATTTTTTTGATTCTGCTGTAAAATTTACAGAATGCTAATTAATATGTTTTATAAATAAGCGATTCATACCGCATGTGTCAATTTTCATTAGCCATAGGCGATCAATCCATACAATACGTGGCAACGTCGTACCCCTACTTTCCTTTCCAATGCCAGCGACGCGACAACCGATACATGCTCGCAAATACAAGTTAGCAATAACCATTGGACCACCGACTCGGGTGTTTCTAATGCGTTCAGAAATAATATTTACGAGTTGCAAGTATTTGTTTTTCTTTTTCCTTTCAGTAAATGCAGAGAATTATTAAGCTGCGTTCACGCTGCATGACACAAACAAAAGCGTAATTCTAATAAAATTAAAAAATAACCCTAATAAAATAAATAAATAAGGATTCCTCCCTGCACAGCAAGACATTGCCCTAGGCGGTCGTTGAAATTTACTCATGTACTCATGAAGATGTGAGCAGTTACTCAATTAGCAGCCTCAATTATTTTTTCTCTCAAGGCAACTATGTTTTCTGCTCTACCAGCTTCATGGGTATAAACAATATTTTTTAAATATCCCCACAAACAAAAATCATTTGGAGAGAGATCAGTAGATCGCGGAGGCCATTTGATGTTTTCCGTTCCAGTAATAAGACGGCTTTTATTGCAGGCAGACTAGATCGCAAAGTCTTCCCAGCTAAGCATTGAATGTAAAATCTGGGTCTTGATCGGAGAATATCGTTGTGATGTCGGTTGTTGTCGACATTGGTGAAGGACAGTAGGGGTACCACGTTGTCACGTATTACATTCAAACGTATAGATCGCACGTAAATATTGAATCCCTATACGTAATGATATTTGACACATGCGGTATATTATAATCTTATCTAAGTCAGTCTGACGAGGATGCAGCGTCGCAATGACAACCACGTTGCCTCTACAGCCATAATGCCGCCTCTACAAATCGCTGAATGTATTCGCCGAAGATTCGTATACGAATGTTTCGTCAAATAATTCGTGCGCAAATATGAACGAATTGCCTATCCACACATCGTATTCGCAATATTTGCGTTGAAAAGAAGATAGAATGATGGAAGGTAAACAAGTTGCTGCTGCATTATACTGTATGATTACTTGCAATTATTATTCGAGTATTAAGTCATTACTCCACTCCGCCATAATTCATTAACGTATACAGAATAATACCTTTTCTAATTTGAAATCTTTAAATTATAAGCTATGTTTACGAATTTATCTATTTACTTATATAGGTATTTATCACACTTCAGTATGCGATGTGTAGTCAGGTTATTTGTGTTCGGATACGAATTTTCTTTGATGTGTGAAACGAAAACCGGCTTTGAACGGATCGCCATTCGTGTTCGGCGCGAATATTGGCGAATATCAAATATTTGCCGAATAAACTGTCTACACATCGCTGTTCGGCGTAATTTGCCGAATGTTCGGCGATGTATAGAGGCGCCATAAGAAGCAGGGACACGCCAGCAGAATGTTTAAAGTTGGAATTCCAAATTTTTATCGCATGCTATGGTTACTATTAAAATACTATCACATTCCAGTAAATAAAATAAATTTATTTTCTTTATTTGAATACATTTTTAAACTTTTATTAAGTTTCATTTTATGTTTGTATATTTAACACACGTACACAAATCAGGTACGTGCAAGGTTGTGTAAATCTGTATGAAGATTGTCTGTAATTGTGAATACAATGCCGTAAATATGAATTTGAACATTTATTTTAAAAATACGTAGCTTGTATTAAGCAAATAAGTCACGATTCGAAAGGGAAATACATATACAAAATAAAGGATTACTTAATTAATTGTACGTGCATGTGAAACAGGGTGTATTTTCTCTTATTGTGAGAATGCTTAGGCAATATTCCGTTTGAACGACGCAAGTATTATTGTGCGTTATTCGTTTTACATTAATTTTAGGCACGCTACAATTCGTTCTGCGTGACGTTATATTTATATGTAATCAATTATTTTTCTAATCTCAATTACACAGAATATTAAAACAGTGTGTTCTGCCTATATAAAATGCTTACTCCACATATTCTTGCATCATTAAGATATATTTTCTTATTTAATTGTGTATGTAGATGAATAATAAACAAGTTGTAATAATATTCTCCTATGTTTACTAATAAAGTAAATCTTTATATATAAAAATAATGCTATTGATATTTATAATCTGATTTGCTTATCCTACAGCAAAAAAAAATACACAGGTATTTTTAAAGAAAAAAATCTCTTACTACTCATTTTAAAGAGCTAGACTATAATTATTCTCAACAAGAAAAAAAATGGAGAAAAGAAAGTAAGTTTTCCTATCCCACATTATTGTCAAACATGCGTATAGATTGCATGACAAATTTAAATACAAAATATAAACTTTAAAGATATTACCAAAAATATTTTCATGGAAAAAATTTGTCATAAGACTTATTAAAGCTAGTGGAGAACAATGTAGTATGTCGGTTTCATAACAAATTCTTTGCTAAACATCACGGTGTGCGCTTAAGCGCGCTCGCGCCCATGCTTGTGTGTGCGCGCGTGCTTGCGCCGTACGCGCGCGCCTGTTATGAGTGTATGTGTTCGTTTCGAAAAATAAAGAAACAATAATATCGTATATATCACAAAAATTCCTACTTGTATTTTTCAGTTGCAATATTCGCCAAGCAGTCTCACAACAAAATCCATTTCATTCGTTCGCCACTTCACGTTTACTAATTAATAAGGTCCTCATCCTATCTAAGGCTTACATGATTAATAATAATTACATGTTAGATTCGTAATAAAATTTTACGGTGCTATTAGAATGGTTCATTAACAATATTGTCTCAGATTTTCAGAAGAAGAGGCAACGTATTCCTTCAGCAGTTTATTCCTATTAATTATTGAGGGTCTCTTCCTATGCATCAATTTTTTGTTTCATGTAAGGCGTACCTAATTCTAGCAACATGTGTTAGTAAAAGCTATCAAAAATATTTAACTTTAACATGCTAATTCCCAAAAAGAAATTATTAATATGTATCAGAAAGTCATATTAAAATAAACGTTACAATTTACATAAACAGCATATTATTCAACACTTTGGTATGTTTATGTCAAATTACTTAATATGGTCAATTAACAAGTATATTTAAATGAATGTTAAAAGTTCGCCCGTCTTCTTCACTAATTTAGTATACAAGCTGACTAAGGAGTACCAATCTGGATCGTATGTATAAAATTCAAATTAGGAGTTGCAAATATTGGCCGGAAATGCAATATATTTATACAGGGTGGGGCAGGGAGATCCTATTTTCAGATGAGCATTGCGAGAAGGGACAGGTCGTAGAAGGGTGAGGATAGACTTACGCGAAGCAGTAGTTCGCGAGGTTTCGGTCTGTAGGCTTCTCAGTCGCAAATATGTTATGGTCGATGTAGCAACTTGTCGTTAAAAACATACTTTTTCCGAAACAGATCTATAGTCAGTGCAGCGTGCGATGCGTACCAAATCCCTCCTCAGAATGAAGTTCCCCATCGGAAATTGATTTTGTTATAAGTGACAAACTTGTGGGAATGTTCCGAAAAAGAGAATTGGCACACAGAGGACCAGTCGAAAAAGGGAGAACATAGAGCGAGTGAGAGAGTTGATTCCACGGTCTCCTAAGCGCTTTGCTCGTAAGCATGCGATCGTCTTCAACTTATCTAATCATACTGTACGTCGAATTCTTCACAATGGCCTTCATTTATATTTTTATAAGATGGTCGTTACTCAAGAACTGTCACAACAGGATTGGACTAGTCGAATACAGGCATGTTAAAATGTGACTGAATATCTGCCTGGTAAAATTTGAGTAGTTTTTTTCAGCGAAGAGGAGCATTTCTATCTTTCTTCTTGCATTAATCAACAGAACATGTGTTATTTTAGTGATGTAAACCTTTGCACCACATGTAAAACAATTGCATATGGGGCGTGTCTGGTTTAAACAGAATGTGGAGACGGTCCACATAGCCCGTAATTCAATGTTAAAAGTTCGCCCGTCTTCTTCACTAATTTAGTATACAAGCTGACTAAGGAGTACCAATCTGGATCGTATGTATAAAATTCAAATTAGGAGTTGCAAATATTGGCCGGAAATGCAATATATTTATACAGGGTGGGGCAGGGAGATCCTATTTTCAGATGAGCATTGCGAGAAGGGACAGGTCGTAGAAGGGTGAGGATAGACTTACGCGAAGCAGTAGTTCGCGAGGTTTCGGTCTGTAGGCTTCTCAGTCGCAAATATGGTGTAGTCGATGTAGCAACTTGTCGTTAAAAACATACTTTTTCCGAAACAGATCTATAGTCAGTGCAGCGTGCGATGCGTACCAAATCCCTCCTCAGAATGAAGTTCCCAATCGGAAATTGGTTATGTTATAAGTGACAAACTTGTGGGAATGTTCCGAAAAAGAGAATTGGCACACAGAGGACCAGTCGAAAAAGGGAAAACATAGAGCGAGTGAGAGAGTTGATTCCACGGTCTCCTAAGCGCTTTGCTCGTAAGCATGCGATCGTCTTCAACTTATCTAATCATACTGTACGTCGAATTCTTCACAATGGCCTTCATTTATATTTTTATAAGATGGTCGTTACTCAAGAACTGTCACAACAGGATTGGACTAGTCGAATACAGGCATGTTAAAATGTGACTGAATATCTGCCTGGTAAAATCTGAGTAGTTTTTTTCAGCGAAGAGGAGCATTTCTATCTTTCTTCTTGCATTAATCAACAGAACATGTGTTATTTTAGTGATGTAAACCTTTGCACCACATGTAAAACAATTGCATATGGGGCGTGTCTGGTTTAAACAGAATGTGGAGACGGTCCACATAGCCCGTAATTCAATGGCTGTTGTGAGAAAAATGTTATCCGGTCGTTTGATCTCCAGGTTCGGTAACATTTCATGGCCCGCGCGCTCGCCGGATTTAACTCCGTGCGATTATTTTCTATGGAACTACATCAAAGCTGAAGTCTACAAATATCGCCCTAACAAGCTACAGGCTTTGAAAGAAGTAATAAGCCAGAAAACAGGCCACATACCGCAAGACATGCTTCTGAAATCGATGCGGAATTTCAATATCTGGTTGCAACAATGTATTGATGATGAGGGTCATCATTTGCAGGAAATTATGTTTAAAACGTCATGAAATAAATTTTAATGTTGCTATTTTGAAAAGGAAATTGTTCAACCTTTTCTGTTTTCTTTTTTATTCACCTTCAAAGTTACGTATGATTGATTCCCTTCCCCAACTTTATGCTGTATTTGTAGTCTCTAAAACAGTGAGCACCGTATTAACAAAAAATACGTAATCAAAATATATTGGCCGCAATTAAATAATAACTTATATAGAAAGATTCAATGTATTATTAAGGCTACAGAATTGCCAGTTATTGATCACATAAGTTTTAGCTAAAAATGTGAGCGATTCATTGAAGCCATCAATTATAAGTTTTAAATTGCTTTCCCAAGAATACACAAGACACGAAAATTAATAAAGTATAGATCACAACTGGGACAAGAGTTATTCAATACAAAATATAAAAAGTCACGTGATTAAAATTCGTAGAAAAAATGTTGAAGGGCCCAAAACCTTCCAAGGAAGCAACCAACATAAAATAAGTATAATTATTACAACTGTACAAATACCGTCATAAAGCCGAATCTAGGGTTTTTAGTTACGTTAGTAGGTAGAATCTAATTTTAATTATTATATGTCTAGATACATTGAAGAATGGACAAATAGCAGAGAAGAAACTATTTAAAAAATATTAGCAGAACTTAGATTATTGGAGTCTTATCATAACCCTTTAAAGTTTGCATGCTTTGCTTTAGAGAGTATAGTGAAATATATGTTCATTTTTTTAGAATCCAGTTAATCTTCTGAACTCATTCTTAAGAGACCATTTACTAGACAAATTATCTTTGTCTATTTGGAATAAACTGCAGCTATTGAAGCTTTTGAGCTTTCTCAAAGAAATTTATTTAATAAGAAAATACATTTGATAAAAACGTAATAAAATTGTAATACAAAATTAATCAGAGCTTGTTCTATAAATGATCGTCTCCTAAAATTGCACCAAATATACTTGCCTTCCGATAATATCTAAGACTATCCACGAATTCTCGGAGAACTTCGTAAATACTGGGTATGTAAATTAACTAATGAGACTGATTTTTTCTAATTTTTTTATTGCAATAAAACTACAAATTTGCATTGTCGCCTTCAGAGTAACTACCTTGGGAAGCCACACAGCGCTGGAGACGATTCTTCCATTCCTCATAGCAGTGCTGGAACTCGGATACTGGAATAGCTTTCAGTTGGTCGGTTACGGTTTCAATGTCCCAAAATGACATCCTTGGAGGTGAATTTTTAATCTTGGGAACAGAAGGAAATCACATGGACTCAAGTCGGGTGAAATAAGGAGGCTGATGAGCCACAGGAATGTTTTACTGGCCAAAAACACATTGATAGAAATCGCGGAGTGACAAGGGGTATTGTCGTGATGCAACACCCACATGTTTTTGATGGTTGGTCTCAAACGCATGGCCCTTTTCCGAAGTCTCTCAAGAACTTCTCAGTAAAAATGTTGATTAATCATTTGGCCTTGAGGTATAAACTCTTTCTGAATGATTGGGTATCAAAAAAGCAAATCAGCATTCATTTGATTTTTGACTTGCTCATTCTTTCTTTTTTGTTGGCCTTGGCGAAGTTGAAGTGTGCCACTCTATGCTCTGGCGCTTGGTTTCCGGGTCATACTGAAACACCCAAGTCTCGTCACCTGTAATGACATGTTCCAGATAATGGGTATCGCTTTCAATTGCCCACAAATAGTCAAGCCACCTTTCGTTTCTGATGTCTTTTTGCTCTTGTGAAAGATTGTTCGTAACCATTTTTGCACAGATTTTCCTCATCCCTAATTCATTGGTCAAAATTTGATGAATGGTTGTGTGAGTCAAATTCAACTCTTCACCAATCATTCGGACTGTCAAACGACGATCTGAACGCACGAAATCGCGGATTCTGCCAACATTTTCATTGTTTCTTCAAGATGAAGGCTTTCCCTGTGCGAGGTTCGTCTTCAATTGAATCTCTTCCTTCTAAAAATGCCTTAAACCACCTGGGCTCTCAACAAAACACTGCCTCCATAGGCCTGACGCAGTTTTTCAAATGTTTCCGTTGCACTGTGTCTAAGTCTGAAGCAAAACCTGATAGCACAACGTTCTTCGATATTGATGTCACTCATTTTTAGAAGGCACTAAAAAAACCTTTCACACAAAAAAAATCACTACGGACAGCGCAACAACTCTAGCGTGTTCAAACTTGTACTAAACGCGTATCAGATGTTTATCTGCCTGCCCTCTACGTGTCGCGTCCCCAGTTTTGCCAAATCGAACACTAGAAAATCAGTCTCATTACTTAATTTACACACCTCATAGTATCGTGTCGGTATAACTCAATACACATCTAAGTGTATCTTTTGAGAAATGTTTTGATTTGGTATCCCCACTAGACAAATTAAAGTATATAAAGATAGAACTATTTAGATAGCCATTTTATTAGGCTATTTTTACTAATTCATCTGAGGGTCAAGAGGAATCGTTAAATAGTCGAAAAACAAATTCTTTGTCAATATTGATTTAGATATTAAATAAAAGAAAATGGGTGTGCTTAAAACTACACAGCAGAAGTGCAAACTTCATCAAGGCGAGGTTAATAATACGAAATACACGCGTATAATATTCAGTAACGTATTAAATAAAACGTATTCGCACATTTATTACATTTACACATGTACACACGCCTACAATATTCAGTAACGCATTATACGACTGATGCGTCATGTTCTCCCATGTAACGGTCGCCAAACGAGTATAGCAGTGACGCGAGCGGCCGTTTCGTTTGGTCGGTTCGGATATATGTATATGTATAAATAGACGATATGAATACTCGATTACGTGTCCCGCGCTTGGTCTGATGCAACGAGCCGGTGTCATGCATTGGTCATACCCGTGCGGCTCGGGGATCGAATCTGCTCGGGGACATGAATTTATCACTTTATTTAAATTTCAATCTAATTGAAATTAAATACCTCTATATGATATATTTATCTTGTTCCCTTATTTGACTCGAGCCGACATTACCCGAAGGAGCGTTACATATCCGAGCGTGACGGGTCAGTCTTGTTCAGTGCCTACAATTAGCACAACGCGCCCAAAGAAGTTTACACTTCAAAAACATTTGGTTATATTTATGTGTTTCCTTAATAAAAAGACAATTTAGAGTAAAGTTCATGATTGCCATATAAGGAACATACTCTTAATTTAGAACTCTTTACAGTGTCTCTTGTAGCCTTTAGTTTCTGAGTGGGTTAAATCTGGAAATGCATAATCTAGTATTCCTATTTTGCTGATCAGTGGTAATAGTTTAGTTTGTGCACACAGCATTATAAACAAATAGTTGTCTATAATTATAATTTCTTTCTTAGTTCTGATAACTCAGTTAGGTAAATTCAATTACAAACAGTGTTTACCTTTGGTTAAGATTTGAACTCACAACCACCCAATGACAAGTCAAGTGCCCTACATACCGGACACCTGCTAAGAGAGAAGCCCGCAGTGAAGCGTATATCACAAAATTTAAAATAATAAATTTCCTTTTTTTAGTATTTGAAAGTTTTAATTGTAATTTTCTGTTTGGCACTGATAATACTTTAATTAGAAAAAAATAATTACAAATAGATTCGACTTAATACACCCCTGATAGCACGGTTAATACAGCACCTGGGACGTATTATTAAGTTCGAACCTCACCCTACGATTAACATTCTTGTAATTAAATTATTCTCCCATTATGACTCTGCAAATTGAACTCGTATGCATGCCCCCATTATTTTTCAACCATGGTGTATATTATTATTCTTTATTACAAACTTGCGCTCAAATGTGTCATTATACAAAAGTATCTTCTATAAATTCTGTTTTATCTTTACCTGTAAAAGTGAAATGGCGTTACTCCTAGTCACGTTTTTACTACACAGTAAGCATAGTCAAAATATGTATTACCACTGCTCACAGAGACAAGAGCGCGTTTGGCGCTTGTTGGATCTCCACGACTTGACGTACGGCTTCGAAGTGGTAATTGCAGAATGTAATCGTATATTATTCGTATGATTGTGTCTATGACAAAATAATATAATTTTATAGGATTATATGGATAATATGCATCTAGATATATTGCTTTTAATTCAAAAATGCCATAAAAACAAATGTCTGCTTATGCATATAAACTATTTCATGACCTACACTTACGAAATGCTCTCTAGTCATGTCATATACTAAATACCTTTCATTTAACAGCAACTAAAGTAATACAAATTTATTAATAGTTTACTAATTGAAATATCTACCGGGTGTCTGTCTAAGCTCGGCCAACGGCCATATCTCGTCAACCGTTTATCTTACAACCTGGCAGAAAAAGTCTTGATAACAAAATGGACCACGGGAATTTCAACCAAAATATTTTTAAGTTTCCAAAATGGTCGCAATTTTCAAGATGAATTAAAAATTCTATAATTTTTCATTAAATTCTACAGTAAGATAGATTAAAAATTTTACTAGTAACATTTTTAGACTTTTTTACAATTTTCATTTGAAACGTTTTCATCTAAGTCCCATACGAAGGGGAGGGTGGAGGGGGGTATGTCTGCGTACAAAAGTAGGTATAATTTCGGTTTGCCCCCAACGGATTTGAATGTTTCAGGGCTCATTAGATACAGAATTTTACAAAGAATTGAAGGGTAAGTAGTACGAAATTACGTGGTTGTCAAAAAAAGTAACAGGGGGCACTGTTCTCAATGTATGTATATTACTTATTTTTTCATTAAAACTTTAAATGGAACGGTGTATTTTTAATATCGTAATATTGAAGCTCCTAAAAAACTGAAGAGAGTGATGAAAACCGAAAGTTGATACCTCTTTTCTTGACGAAGATATAGTCATACGAAAACAATCCAGAAAAATAAAAAAAAAATTGAATATAAATTTATATATATATATATATATATAATTTTTTATTTTTATTTTAAGAGAGTTCCTAGACAGTGTACAGTTTGTTTTCACTTGAATTTTCATCATACTCTTCCATAAATGTATTCATTTCAATCTTCTCACCGATTTATTAATTCATTGCATATGTTACGTTAGATTCTCCTTTTAAATGCTTTAAAATTCTCTAGTTATTGTCTTGTCTTTCTAGACATTGAAATAAAATAATAACAATATTAATAATAATATAATAATATCTTTAATACCCAACAAATATATATCTAATTATAGGTAAAGAGCAAAAATAATTTCCATAACTTATGAACTAAGTAGACAATAACGAGAAAACAAAACAATATAATACAATGCATTACTTATAAACAAATCATTTACTTTTTAGTAACGAAACGTTACAAAAATTGATATCTAATGCATCCCCACCTATAACATGAAAGTAAGGAAAATAACTTAATATTAAACCTAAACATAAATAAGAAAATATATTGACAAAGTAATATAAACAAAAAAAAAATATTTGAATCAGAAGGTACAAAAAAAAATTCAACTTAACAAATGTTCAGTGTTACCATTATTTTTAATACACATGTTTACTCGTCGATTAGTAGAGATCACAGTTTCTTCAATTTCGGAGGCAGCAATTGTTGTAATCGGCTGTTTGTGATAAATTGTCTTTTATTCTGCCCCATAAATAAAAATCAAAACTATCTCGCAAGGCGAATAAAAACTCAATAAAGTTTTCTTTCCGGATAGTTTATGGAATGTTGCCGGGAAGCAAGAATGCATTTTCAAAGCATTGAAAATACATTCTGATTATGTCATATGCTTCAACGTTAGAATATGACATTTTACAATCTTAATAATTATGTGCAGGTGTCCAAAAAAGCTTAATTTGCTAAGTACGTACAAAAAGTTTAACTACAAGTGACACTAATATTTTGACATTTTGATTTTCATGGCCCACCTTGGAAATCTCATAATAAGGTGATTTAGTATCACGGTGTATGCGATGTTATATGATGAAAATTTTAGAAAAAATCAAACTACACTGTTCAGTATTATTATTATTTTATTTCGATGTTGGAAAACACCAGAAATGATATTTAAAAAATAATAGCTAGGGAATTTGAAAACATTTAATAGGAGAATCTAACGTAACATATGCAAGGAATTAAAAAATCGATAAAAAGGTTTGAAATTAATGCAATTATGGAAAAGTATGATAAAAATTCAAGTGAAAATGAACTATACACTGTCTTGAGACTCTCTTAAAATTAAAAAAGAATTATTACTCCCAATAAATAAATAAATTTATATTTAAAATTTTTTATTTTTCTGGATTCTCTTCGTATGACTATATCTTCGTCAAGAAAAGAGGTAGCAACTTCCGTTTATCATCACTCTCTTCAGTTTTTTATGTGCTTCAATATTACTATATTAAAAATATACCGTTGCATTTAAAATTTTAAGGAAAGAACAAGTAATATACATACATTGAGAACAGCGCCCCACTGTTACTTTTTTTGACAACCACGTAATTTCGTACTACATCCCCTTCAATTCCCTGTAAAATGCTTTATCGAATGAGCCTAGAAACATTCAAGTCTGTTGGGGCAAACCGAAATTATACCTACTTTTGAACGCAGACATATCCCCCTCCACCCTCCCCTTCGTATGGGACTTAGATCAACAACTTTCGAATGAAAATTGTATAAAAACGTCTAAAAATTTTTCTAGTAAAAATTTTAATCTATTTTAATCTAGAATTTAATGAAAAATGATCGAATTTTTAATTGATCTTGAGAATTACGTCCTCTTGCGATAATTTTGGAAACTTAAACAGACACCCGGTATAAAACAACTCTCGTAGTTTGATGTTTCCGGTAAAAATCCTATAAAGTGTTAAGATATGTAGTTTCTTTTATTATGTTATAATTTTTTTAGAGGAGTAATATTTTCTGGAATCGTCAATAGCAAGCTAGTAAGCATATTTCAACACTTTTCATCAAATCTTATTGACATTATTATTTTGCAACTATGTAATGATATTTTGACTATTAACTAGCATTTATTTTATAAGCACTAATTACAGTAAGAATCATATGATTTTGGATATATGTCTTACGCTGGTTAAATTACTGTAATGTATATCGAAAATAACAAGAACTGAAGTAAATATAAATTCTTTGATAAACTACTAGTTCAAGTAATTATTTATATATATGTTATTATTTATATATATGTTTAATCTTTCAGAATTTTATGTTTCTGGCAATAACAGATAAAGCGGTTGTATATGTAGTTTCTTTTATGATGTCAAAGTTTTGCTTAAAGAAATAATAATTTCTTTAATCATTAACAGTAATCTAATAAGAATTGAAAATTATCAAATGTTTCCTAGGAGCACGGCTTGGCGGATACCAATCGGGTAAACGTCTACCATAGTTGCAATATCTGTAGAATACCAATGTTTTATAAATAAAAAACTAATATATCAGGTCAGAGTCAATTTGCACCGCTGAGTGGATATCCGACCAACATCATCTATATTGCTAATATATTAGTTAAATATCGGCTACTGATCTTCTATTGACAATAATAATCTAGATCCGATTAATATTGAAGGAGAATGTCTACATAAAATAAAGATCATTGTAATGTTTGTTGTAAGTAAATGTTTGACATATAATGGACTAAAGGGAATGATATTACAATTTATCATTCCATGATGGAAACCAACATACTAACTTTGCAAAACAATATTGCTATAGTATTTCATATTAATTTAACAGAATTATACGCCATGAATAATTGTCGATGTGTGCGAATGAGAGCTTTCGAGTCAATTAAGCATTTACAATAACAACTCTTCCCACCACCTTAATAACATTATAACTAGTATGCACTCATAACGCTTTTATAATAAACTACGTAAAATGTTACAAGTTACTCTTGGTAGGGATATTTATGATTCTATACTCAGGAAACAGTTATAGTATAATATAAAAACACCGATTCTTTTTGTAAAACATTGATTATGATACTTTTGTACCCGAGTTATGCCACTGTAAATTTATTTGAATAAGTTAGGTTATTTAGGGTTTCAGTTTATTTTCAGAGAGCAACACTTTACATAGAAGCTGAGCTTTCTTAAAAGAATAACTTTCTTCTTGTAATAGATTTTTTTGCATAACACATACATAAAAAATTGTGAAAATTCCTGTCGTACTGATAAATTCCAATCATTGTTCTACTAGAGAATTGAATGTATTACTTGCATAGTAATGTAACTGTACCCAATATGGCCTAGAACTCAATATGACCTAATTACGTTTTTTCGGTTAATACGCAATAGATTCGAAACAAGACTAACAGTATGTTATGAGCCGTTGTAGAAATTGCTTGATGTATTCCTACGTCACTCGTCAGTGATGGAATAGCATTTTGACCGACTTGTGTTGTGAGAGCACGTTTATTCGTAATAGTGGCTATAATTTTGTGCAAGTAAATATCTGTATTTAATAAATAGCTAGAGTTGGTGAAGAAAATTAATATTTTACATGTACGTAGCACGTTTATTCTGTTTTTCAATAACACAACCACATTTTAATTTATTACTACACATCTGCTGGTATTACAAACAATGAAGTCAACTGTACGGATAACCCAATACGACTTAAGTAGGCCATATTGGGTATATATGTGATTTAGTTTCCAGTGTTTACATCATTTTATATTCGTTTCAGTTATGAGTGTAGTAGTTTGTAAGAAGTGAGGAAACAAACCCCTAAAAAAAGTTCTGTAGGCAATTACCATGGAAAAAATGTCCGATTATAGAGCAGCAGCGCAATTTGGTATTTCTCGTAGGAATCTTCGTAGATATGTAAAATCAGATTATAATGTTAATGCAAAGTTGGGGCGTCAATTTGCGCTTTCGGAACAACAAAATCTTGAGCTTTGTGGCAGAATTGTTTGACTGGCAGAAGTGGGCTACCCGGTAACAATCAGAATATTGCGATTATGCATTTACAAACACTGTAAGCAAAATCAAATTAAACATCAGTTTTCCGACAGAAACCAAATTGAAAGCCAAAATGGATAAGAAAATTTTTGAAAGCAACCCCCTTTATATCTATTAAAAAATCTCAAAATCTGAACCCAGGGCACACAAATTAAATAAAGTTATTGTTGAAGATTATTATTCCAAACTCAAGCAGGTTTTCCAGGACAATGACATATTTGGTAAACCGAAGAACTTTTGCAATATGGATGAGAAAGGTTGTAGACTTAATTTGCACAAAGAACCAAAAGATTTAGCCAAAAAAGGCGCGCGGAGTGTTCATATCATTGGAAATGAACAAGGAAAAAATGTGACGATTGTCTCATACGCAAATGCTATAGGATCAGCCATTCTTCCGATGATCATGTTCAAAGGCGAAAGAATGTAACTAGAATTTGCTGATGATCTACCACCTGGTTCAGTTTACCGTATGACTGAGAAAGACTCCATAACAACAAAATACTTTGTTGATTGGCTACACCATTTTGGAAGCTACAAACTTCCAGGTCGCTACGTACTCATTTTTTGATAGCGCCATAAGTCACTTAGATTATGACACTATAGAAACTGCTAATAAATATGATATTGTGTTATACTGTCTGCCATCTAATACGACACACGAACTCCAACCCCTGAATAAAGGGGTGTTTCAGTCTTTTGGATACCATTGGGATCAGCAAGTGATGTTGCGCTTTCAAAATCATGGTAAAAGAACTTTAATGAAATAACGCTTCAGAAAAGTTTTCGCCCCAGTTTGGAATCAAAGTATGACACCATTAAACATCAAATCAGTATTTAGAGCAGCTACAGGCGTATTTCCTTTTGACCCAAATGCAATTCCTGAAAATGCCTACCAAACAAGTACAGTATCTAATTTACCACTTCCAGAACAAACAAAACTTCAGGCGACAAACCTGATAATTTCCTCGTCACTAAGAGAAACTTCTCCGCAACCTAGAACTTCAGGTATGTGAACACGTAAGCGCCCGAGAATGCGTGGTGTATTTATTGACGAAAGTGATCCTAATGTTCCCAACTGGATCAACCTGGAAATGGAGAATTACATGCTAACACAAGCATATTTTTCTACTTGCTTCTTACTCCAATCAGGAAGACACGGAAGGTACTACTAACAGGCAAAAAGCGATCAACAGTACACCTGTTATTTTAAAAAAAAAAGTCATTATTTTCCAATGAAAATAGATTCCAGGTTGTAGCTTCAAAATTGTAAGGCAAATCACCTCCTTCCACATCTGTAAGACCTCGCGTTAAGAAATCATCAAGAAAATCTCCAAAAAAAGAATCCTGGTATTGCTGCGTCTGCAAAGAAGATGCGGTAAAGGATATGCGCATGTGTATTTCCTGGTCTATCTAAGTTCATGGGAATGTGTTGGTTTAACCAAAAGTGATAAGGATCATTTTATATGCACAAATAGTGAAAATTAGTATAAAATAAAGGGTTATTGATATTATTATTTTGTGAATATTTTGTGATTATTTAAATTAAATATAATAATAATAATAATAATAATAATAATAATAATAATAATAATAATAATATAGTTTATTGTTTGTAAATTCAAATCAGAACATAAACAGAGTCAAAATTATAATATTACAATAGTAATACAATATAAATACAAAATAAATAATAGGTACTGTATGTCAGTAATGAAACAAATGCAACAAACAAATAAAATAAATAAAACAATACAAATCAGTACAATCACGTCAAAACAAAATAGAATAAAACATATCCCCCAAAATGTCAGGCAATACCACTATAAAACTCATCCATAGTGTAAAATACGCCATCAATGAGATAAGCCCTCAACCTGTTCTTAAACTGGTTCAATGAAACGGCATGCTTAACATCGAAGGGCAAACTATTATAAATCTTCACGCAATTGTAATAGGGTCCCTTCTCGAATAAAGTTGTTCTGTGCCCACGAATACTTAACTCAGATCTATTTCTAGTCTGCATACTGCCGTAGAAGTCATTATTTCAATTAAATAAATGTAGATTCTTTCTAGCATGAATCGCGATACATAATATATACAACGACGGGACCGTCATAATACCCAGGCTCTTAAAATGCGGCCTACACGAGTCGCCATACGGCACCCCCAGCATTGTGCGCACCACGCTTTTCTGGCCAGTAAATATCCTGTCAGTGTCAGCTGCATGATACCAAAAAATAATGCTGTATTGAATCACGGATTGAACGTAGGCAACCAACTAACCATATTTCATAATTTTTAATTTACGGTAAAAATCATATGATTTCTGCAATGTGCGTAATGCTGTTTAAATTACTCTGATGAACCTGATATATTTACACATAATAAATTCTCCCACTTACTCGCACTATAAGCGTTGATATCGACGAAATTTCCGAGATTTCAGACTCACCTATCGACGACGTATAGTAACACAAACAGAATGTACAGATGTTACTCGTTACCAAAATTCTGTTCAGGCTTAATATACTCTTGTGGGTACTTTATATTAAACGCACACCAACCGCGAATTTAGTATTTGCTTGGGTGAGGTTAATGCAAGAACGGTATTGTATGCTATTTTTGGCTTTTTACTTTGCTATTTTCCCGGAGGGCTTTTATTAATGAATATACTTTTTGTAGACATTCTATCCCATCGACGCTATATTAATTTCCGTTTTCTTATATAGGCAAGCAAATTAACTTCCGCTTCAGTGTATACACATTGTGACTTCAGAACAATAGCTAATGTACTACAATATAATAGTTTTGAAATTGGTATTTCTATGAGTGTTTAATGTGTATAGGTGTGTAGGTAAAATATGTACAATCTGTGCAATTCAAATTTAGAGGTATATTTATTGCTTAATAAAATCTAACAATATACGATATCCATTGTTACCAATTCGAAAGAGTTCACCCACCGTAGTTTAAAACAACAAAACAACTGTAATTGTTACTTAATTTAATCAAGATAAATTAAAATAATAATAATACTTATAAGATATAAATCTGTCATTGGAAAATATAAATTCTGACTGATTGTCAAAAAATGACAATTTTCCACTTAATCATATTATCCTGTGCAAATAAATATCATATTTCGAACATTTTCAAATAACGTTTTTTCTCACACCGAAAAGTGGCTCTAGTATAATAAGCAACACCATAATACATACCCATAATAGACGCAAATATGGAACAATAACAAACACTATTTTGATAAATACATCTGCAGTTTTTAATCTATGTTAGGGGCCTACTAATCACTGAGAAGCCTAGTTACTTGTATCGGAAAATATTATTTCGCGGAAGTATACACTATATAAATGTTAGGCATAGGCATACTCTCACCTTGCCCCGTCACAGGACAGCCGTGTTTCGAAAATCGTCTTCATAGAATGCTGTTAAATTGTATAATAAATTTCAAAAATATTTTGTTATACCTAGGGAAAAAAATTAGGTACTATGTTAGGCAAACTCTGTTGAAATAATTTCTTATTTTCTTAAAAAAGAAATTCTTTTCCATTTTTCTTTTGTTTATATTTCAGTTTGTACATCACCTTGTATTTTTCTTTCTTTGTATTGTTACTTTTGTGTATTTGTATGAATTCATTGTAATTTTTCTGATGTTACTGTGCTGACTAGATTAAGTGTAACGGTAGCTATAGCTAAACTTCGCCTAGATCAGTGTACTGACTGTACTAAACTTGTATACTAACTAAACAATAGTGTCGGTTTATTATTAGTATTATAATAGCGATTGCTATATACAGTTGTCTTTTTCCTCCATGCTGATAGATAGCCATATTTATTTTAGTCTTTTACCATTGGCATAAATTACAACATAGAACAATTAGACTTTAGAATATTAAATACTAGTAGGTATTATACAGTTTAGAATAAATAGTAATAAGAGAACACAAGAATGAGATACACCTTAGTTAGGCCTCACAATAAATATAAATGAAGTGCAAAAATAGGCGAAACGTTACAAATGGTGGAGGCGCCGGTCATTAATCCAGGTATCTCTTGTATGTGAATTGTTAAAGAAAAAAATTTCCATTGAAGTTAAAGGTTCGCGCAATTGCTACTGCAAAATTACAATGCAATATTAAAAATTTTAAAAAAAATTATCAAAGAGCAAAGCGACCTTTTGGAAAAGCTTAGGTATTAAAAGATGGGAGATCAAAATCAACTATGGACACAATAACTAAGAAAGAAAAATAAGAGGAATTTCAAGATTTGAACCAGTACAAGAAAAATATCGGGTATATTAAATAAAAACATAATTTAAAGAAACAAGTATCGACCACTGAAAAACTTAAAGAAAAAAGAGGAAGTCTGGCAAGTATCAAGCATAATTTTCAGGAGACAGCCAAAGAAACAGACACTATAGTAGAAGACCTAGACCTTTTTCGACTACTTTAAGGCATAATTTGTTGAATGCAAGTTATGGCAAGTCGTATTTTGAAGTTAATAAGTCGTAATCTGCTTAATCCACATATGATATTGTATACCTTTTATAATATAGCCGGCCAACGCAAAAAAGTAGGCATCTTTGAATAGTAAATTTTTAATACTTTTCACTGCCACGTAAATATACAGGTGTTCCATTTAATTTTGTCAAATATTTTGAAGTTCAGCAAATGGTATGTAATTATAAAGAACGTGCGTTGAAATGCCGAAACACACATTAAATACATACATCCAAATTATATGTTTAGTAATTGAGCCCATAGGCGTTTTTAATTGTTAATTGTTATTTCAATGGCATTTCCAAAAAAAAAAAAAATCGACGAAAAATCTTTATAACTTAGAAACAGCTGAAAATTGACAAATATAGGTTCATATCTATTTAATTAACTCTTGAAGATCTATCATAAAATGTGAAAAACAGCATAGTATTTCATTTTAAGAAGTATAACTTTTTGTTTGACGCTCCGTATAGTAAAAATACTTTTAATTTGTAGAGCCTATCATTGTATACAACTTATATTTAAAAAAAACTACATTATTAAATACCGATAATGGTCGTTTTTGTGGGACGCCAAGTATAATTGAAATTAAAATAAGAATTATCATAACAAGTGAATAATAAATGTCTTTATTCATATAATATCATAACATATTCAAGTAAATAATATGTATATATATGAAATGATCAATTATAAACGAAACTTCTGCAGTAGCTCGTTGCAACTTAGCCTTATTGTAAACTGAACAATAATGACTAAGCTAAGCTTATGCTAGAAAAACAAGAAGGACATTCACAGTGCCTACTAAAAGTATATTCGATGACGAACTCGTTATAACACATTACAATAACTTCATTTTCGTTTCTACATCAATAATTAGCAGTACTTAAATACTCAACACCAAGCAAGATCTCCACTGGTTAATCTAAACGATTCCACACGAACAAACTACCAACACAATACTAATGTAGTACCTTTACTGTTGGCTCACACTAATGTCTTTTGCGAATGTAAATATCTCTTTAGTCTTTCACGAAAAGACACTGTAGTGGAAGTAATTCTATAAAGAAGACATTTATATTTGCTGTAGATATGAGATAAAATGATCTTTGATTGAGTGCAGTTTGTGCTAAGGCGGAGATATTTTCTCTCAATATCTCGTATTGAGGCTATCTATATTGGTCCTAAACCTTATCTTACAGTCTTTTTCATTTGGTTTTCCCCTTTTGTCAACTGTGTTTCACAATTTGTCAAATGACTTTCCCATTTATTATAATATGGCGGCGATGTGTCAAATAATTTCCTTATTTGTCAAATGTGTGTCACTATATGTCAATTGACTTTCACGAAGCGTGTTAATCATTTTATATTCATCTATTATGGAGAATCGTCGAATTAATAGTAAAATAAGTAATGATTTAAGAGCTTTAATAATTCGTTCTATGAACAACGGGCTCACGGCAAATAATATTGGAGAGCAATTTGGAATTTTACCCAATACAGTAAGAACGATTTATTCTACATACCGGAGAACCGCTAATATTCATAAAAGAAGTGCTGGTCACCGACTAAAAAAATTATCTGTGTTACAGATAAATGAAATTTGCAATTGGATTGATGAAGATTGCAGTTTATCACTTCGTCAGTTAAAAGAAAGATGTTTGACGCAGTGTCCACTTCATCAAAAATCGCTATCGACGATTAACAGAGCACTTAAAACTTTCCATTATTCGTTTAAGAGAATCTCTTTCGTTCCCGAAAGAAGAAATACACCACAAATCATACAGACTCGCTTTGAATATGCTATCCGGTACAATAGAATCATGTTCGAAAGGGAAAAGATTTTTTTCATTGATGAATATCGAATTCAAGTTAATTCTCGAACTTCATATGGAAGATCAGTTAAAAATACTCGAGCAACGAAAATAAAAGCTCAACTAAGAGAGCGTAATTATTCTGTGGCTGCTGCAATGAATATAAATTCACTATATTTGTTCCAAATCCAAGATTGACCATTCAATACAGTTAATTTCTGTGAATTTATTACAACTCTAATTAATCATTTACATAATGATAACATACAAGGCGCCTTTTTTGTTATGGATAATGTTAGATTTCATACAAATGAAGAAGTTGTCAATCTCATTAGAAGTCATGAGCATTTTGAAGATTTTTTTACCTGCTTACAGTCCATTTTTAAATCCTATAGAGGAATTATTTAATCAATGGAAACACATAATAAAGAGAACTCAGCCGACAAATGAAGATGAATTATATGCAGCAATACACAATGCTTCTGAACAAATAACTGCAGATAATTGTCTTCATTATGTTCAACATATGGAAACATATCTGGGTGATTGTTTAGAACAAAATGAAATATTAAATTAATTGTTTCTTCATTTATATATTTCGATAGTTTGTACTGTGCATATTTGTGATATTTGAAAATGTTTTGCATACATGTTTTTATCAATTTCTATGTAAGTACATTACACAAGAATAAATTAGATAACTTAAAATTTCAAATGTATACTTTATTTTCAAGGGTATGTCAATAACTAAATGAAAATGATGCACAGCTTGGTAAGTAGTTATTAAGCAAGACATATAATTTATATACATGGGAAAAGTAATTGATATAAAGTGAAAGAGATTTGACAAAAAAAGAATTTAATTTGACATATATGTCAATATGACAGGAATTGGGAAAGTCATTTGACAAATTGTGAAACACTATTGACAAAAGGGAAAAACCAAAAGAAAAAGACTGTAGATATGGCGGCGACTTCAAGGAGAGTATTGTATGATGCATATTTAAACACCCTTACTGCCGTCTGTTCCATGCCAAATATATAAATTATACAATAAATTTAGCATATGATACTCTCATAAATTTGCTGAGTTATTTCTTAAGAGCGTAGCTTATTGGAATAAAATTTAAAGTATGTAAGCGAGATACAGTGAACCATAGATAAAATATTTATACTCTTATATAGATGGCTAACTTCACTAATAATACGAGACTTGCAATTAGTAATTGTTTTTGTCGCCAACAGCGTTATGTGCACGAGCGGCAATTTTGAAATATGTACCTTTAATTTTTAAGTTTTAAAATTGATAAAACAAAGGAGACCGCAGGTTAATAATACTCTAATATATTTTTTCGTAATAATTTATTTTGCATTTAAAGTACATTTATTATCTAAGTATAATTAATAATAGAATATATGCGTATGATTGCAGACATATTTAGTATACAAGAGAGATCAGTATTTAAATGAAATAAAATGTGTTATATAGTGTGTGCTTCATTAAGTTCATTTACAATTTTGATGAACATCAACATTTTAACAAAAACATTTTTAGTTACTGCTAGTTCTATCAAAGCATTTGCTACTTTTCTGGCAGAAAATATATATTACTATTAAATGGAAAAATTTTGATTATAATTTAAATTTATTTATGTGGTACTGAGGTGTGTTTAAAAGAAATATGACAACTAAAAGTATTTCTTAAACTAAACCTTTCTGACTACGTAAATGCACTAATCTTTGCTTATTTTATCTAAAATAGTCAAGTGCATGTACTTTTATCGGGTCAGTTATACATTTCGATAAATTAGCTTTTAAAATTTTGTTTATATTGTTAGTCCACTGAAAAATTAACATTAACGTGAAATAATCTGTAAATATATCTAGCAAATTATGTTTTTTGCAGGTAAAAGAAAATTCAACCAAATTTAAAATTTTATTTACCAATTTCGCATGTACTTTATTTTTAACGCATAATTTAGGCAAATAGAAATTTGTAACGTCTAAACATTTCGAAAATGTACGAATAAAGTTTGTTTTTGGCCTGACTAATTTTTGTACACTATAGGCTCGTACATCAATTAAATGGTGTATAGATTCTGAGCCATGAGATACTAAATCAGACCGACAAGTTTGACACATGCCAATCCGTTTTAAAATTCTTTTTGCGATAAACCCGACATGCTTTTGTAAAATTATGTCGTGACTCTCATTTTTAAAGGTAAACAATTCATTATCTTCTACATCATTGCTTTCATCTTGTGTTATTTCTGTTGTGATGTTTGTCGTTACAAAGTTTTTTAGTGTATCAAGAGCACCATCATGCTGATCTTCTTCACAATTTGCACCCAGAGAATGTGAGGCGGAAAAATTATTTATCAGAAGGCTTTTAAAAGATGTTATAAATGAGGATCGAGATGGATTTATGTTTCGCACTCCGTGGCTTCTAATACAGCCAAAGAAATTTTCAACGGGGTCTTGATTAAGGTTGCGGCTGCATAGATATTTAAAGCCTTTAGTTTTTAATTTCTGCCAAATATATATGAAGCCACGAAGTGTCAACTACCAATTTTTTATAGTTGGAGGGACAAACTCGCGATTGGCACTTCATATGAATCGCCCTGTATCCAATACCTGAATGCATTCATACCAAAATGTGACATGATTTGTGTCATTAGATACTGCACTACATAGTGTCTTTTCATGTTTGTTAATCTTGGCCAGAGCATTGACACTGTCAAACATTTTGTCGAACAACAGCAAAAAGTCTGCTTTATCCAGAGCTTCCTTTGAAAGACATTTCCCTACAACAATAAGTATGAGTATTACAATAAAAGGCAAATAAATAAAAATATACCATATTGTTCCAGTCCACGCATTGTTGACGATAGACGATGTGAAAAAACCTGTGCAGGAAGTTTTACTTTCATTTTCTTCATTTTGTCCTTGTATGTGTGCATCCGTTAATTTATTTAACATGCGTGTATCATCATCCCCACTATCTAATGATAGTCACACACCCGATAATTTCTTCGCTTTTCAATTTTAAGGTCGTCTCGTTCCACAGCTATCTTCCACTGTTCAAAAAGCTAAGAATAAAAATATAGTTAGCACATATTTTATCGAATATGGTCGAAATTTCATTGCGTGACTATTTTTTATGTATTGAAAAGCTAAAAAGATAATTTAGTTAAAAATCAAAATAATATGCTTACCTCGGGTTTCCTAGGAAAAATATGCAGAATTGCATTTTCCTGGTAACTTTTACACCCAGTTATAATGCATTTCACCATTTTCCCAAATTAAAAACAGTTCAAATAACCTAAGATATTTCAAACACAAAACATAAACAAAAAAAACTAAACTAACTTTAAAAACGAATATAAATGATTATAATACAATGGGGAAACACGTAACTAGTAATAAGAAAGGAAATTAATATAATACCGAATCACAAGTAATTATTAACTGAAAATATTAACACAAAGTGACATAAACCTCAAAACAACTATAAACACGATTGAAAGCAAAATGAATCAAGATGGCTCTATGAAAACACTTCCGCGTGCTCCGGCAAAAACACCACATAATTCGTTTTTAGAAACTGTAAAATACTAAAATTCCTAGATAAATTACTAAAGTGCTACAGACCTGCCGCAGGCGACAAAAACTTTTATTAACGGTTTGTAACCGAGCTAAGTTTCTATTGGTAGATAGGAAGTTTACCGGGCATGCAGTGAACTACTGGAGGCGTAATCGACGCCCAGCGTTGCCAAACTGCATATGTCGGCCAACGAGTTTTGAACATGAATGGCAAAAGTGACTAGTAAAGTAGGTAAGAGAATTAAGTTTCATATATCATCTACAAGGGCTAATTGTTGATTCGGTCTATGGTGAGTAATAATTATGGACCGGACGCTAGAGGTTGATGACTCATCGCCCATGGGCACTATTGAAATTTTCTATTTTTAAAGAGTTTTTAATTTTATTTATATAATTGGATAACAATGGGTGGTGATCTATAAAATACAAAATACGTTATTATTTGTACAATTTGTAGTTCACGTCGAGTAAAGGAGTATTAATATTTACTAGCAATACTTTCTCAAGGTTCTCTTCTGTAAAATTTGTTTTCTTTGAATGAAGTACATCCTTGTAGATAGAAAACGTCCTTTCTACATCGCAACTGGTTATAGATACGTACTGGAAATATTCTTTTATTTCAGCGTATTTAGCAGTTTGATTTTGTGTCATTGTCCCCATACACAATTGCCGCAATGTTATTAAATCTGGATTTCTATTAAAAACTGCGTCTAGCTTTTGCCGAAGGCCACATCCGAAGTCACTTGGAATACTATTGAAATTATTAATAGCCACATCTAATGTGATTCATTCATCTTTTAATTTGAGATTTCGATTTTCAAAATATGTGATTAGTTTAGGCAAATTTCGAAAGTGTTCCTGAAGAAATAACAATGGATTTTTTAAATTTGAGATTTTGTGTTAATTCCTTACACTCAGAAATACTTCGAGCATTGTCATTTAAATATGTAACGAAATTTTATAAACTATCGAAATTCTCTCCATAAAAACTAGTACTCTCGATGGTGCTTTTCTGAAAACTTTTTTAAAAGCGGTTACAGGTCTATCAACATATAAGGATATGTTTCCTTTAATAGTCTGCCTGTTTTTAACATATATGCGGCACTGTCACTCACAAAGAAAAGTATTTTTTCCGTGTACCTGCCGTCCGAATGAAGCATTTTGTGCAAATTCTCGTCAATGGTTTTAGCAACTGTTTCCGCATCAACTGTATTTATAGATTTAGATGCTGTTACATATGCGTTATATGGAAGAGTTGGATGTAGTACACCAACAACATTTACCACACAGCGTCCTAATATATCGACAGTTTCGTCGGCACTTATTCATAGGTACTGATTTGAAAGATGTCTTCTAATGCATTCTATTCATTTATCAGGAACATTTCGACCAGTATATTTTTGGAGAAATCTTTTGAAAGTGGGATTTTCAAGTTTATTTAATGAGCCATTAGCCGCCATTAAAGCTTAACAGAGTTCTTCGTTAAAATTGTCAGTTTTCAACGGGTCCAATTTCTGTGTATGTTTTTGCGATGGTAAGTGACGTTGTAAGTGCGATTTTTGACATTCTGTAACGATATTTTACAGATTTGCAATAAAAGAATGTTGTAGTTCACCATATGTATAGTGCTATTCAGTAACTGCGTGTTGTTTACATCATTTCTTTTCTCCGTCGTAATTTAAACCTGGTACACCCGGTCAATAGTAATAATGCTGTGTATTTCAGCATTTGGATGTTTGAGATGTCGTAATGTCCTAAGAGATGTGGATGGTATGTGATTATGGCAAGATGAATGAATGCCGCTTATATTTTTGGTGAAGTGTCGTTTGTTTGCTAATTAGATGAGTTCGATTTTGTTTTAAGAATCTGCATTAACAACCCCTGCAATCGATATATCAACTACATATCGATGAGTAGAATACATTTTGTTAGAGCACCTGATTGATGTCCATAATTATTTTCTGTAAGCAAATCCACCTTTGATGTAAGGGCTTTTTCTATGTGCATAAATTGTTTCAGAAATTTACTTATAATGTTCTTCATACCATCTTTTACTTTATGCTGTATTATTTATTACTGCAAGAAAGAAGCATTAACCTGTGTGGTCTTGTGAATAATTTTATCGTATTGTTTTTCTCTTCAGAGAAAAAATTTATCAGCTAAGCGTTGCAATATTTGCTTTTATTACTATTGCACATTATTCTTATAATAAAATACCTATACCATAACATTTCAATTTATCTGAATGAAACATTCAATTTTCTACCCATCGGACTCACAGTATGTGCGGTTTCCGTTTGAAATTCGGCATTTGTATTTTTATTAAATAGCAGCTGGCCCGGCAGACGTTGTTTTGCCCTTTCTCATAAATCGGGTTAAGATTTTATGATTTCTTTTAGCACTAAACTAACATATATTGTGAATATGAGTCATTTTAGTCCATAAATATAGAATTTGTTAATAACTTGATTACAGAGTGACCTATCGGATTCTTGCATAGCTATAAACAATAGTCCCGTCAAAACAAATATATATTGGTTTAGTGAAATAGAAATAAAAATTTAGTTATTTTATATCTATTCCTATATATTTAAGTGCGCAAGTGTCGTTTGACAGCTGAATGTCAAATTGTGACACAACAGATTAGTTACATAGTGACGAAAAATTGATAGAATAATAGATATAAAATAACTACATTTGTTGGGCAGGCCGTGAAACATCACAAAACTAAAAACAAATGAAATTTTACATTTAACTTTTTGAGTAAATTTAAACTGAATTTCCTGACATACTTCATTTTAGTATTTATTTATTTAATTTTCTTTACTTCATTTGTCTTATATCTTACAAACCTTGTCAACATTTTGCTCTACAGAATATTCCAATTAAATTATTTGTAATTTTTTGTTGATTATAAATTAATAGTTTGGTGTACCTAAGAGAATGATATTAAACAAATAATAACATTAATTTTTATTTCACACTTCGTCAACATCTTGTTCTACAGAATATAGCAATTAAATAGTATTTGCAATTTCTTGTTGGTTAATAAATTAATAATAAGGGAACAGAATGATGCTAAATTAATAAGTTCATCCTAATTTTTATTTTATGACTAACTAAAATTAATTTAGCGAATCTCTTCATAAACACATTTAACTTATTATTTTTTATTTTTCTTTGTCTTGTAAATTTGACATATTTTTCAACGCAAATAAATACATTTCTGTGAAAAACATGCCTATATAAACAATATATTTAAAATCATATAGGGGATTTCTTGTAATAAAAATTCATTTGACGTAATTAGTCTTCGTTACAATAATTCTAAAATCATAGCTAATTTTATTTTTGCATTAGTAATCTATTGTGCATATAGTTTTCTGCTTATAGAATACTGCTACGGGGACTATAAAAGCACCATTTGCTTTTCATGCATTTATTATTTGTCTATTATTTGTTACCTATGCTTTTTGTGATATATTCTAGGTATGGTTTTAAATGATAGAGAATACATTGAATTTACCACAACACAATGCTTGTATCACTTTGTATCTTGTTCTACTATTCATTATTTATATACATGTCTCGATCTACTTTTACTTTCTTCTCCAGACATACAAATTACAAAGTACTAATTTATCTGCAGAAGTATGAAGATTTTTCGACTCACAACTAATGCAGTTAAATTAACGTGAAACCATGTTACCACTGTTTAGCGAGGCATACACGCGTTTTGAACTCTTTGGTTCTCCTCGGCATATCGTACGTTTCGTAATGGCAAGTATTCCTGTATGTTCTTCAAATAAATGGCGAAATGTCGATTTTAATTTATTTGTTTCACTATGTACCTTTAAGTTCGCGATACTTGTAAAATTTATAATTTTAACGAGTATAATTGTACCCCTCTCACTCAATATTCGATTCACTGTTGTTTATTAGCTTTAGTTTCCTATGTCGAAGTTAAACTAAACTTGGAACTTTGTATGATGTATACTTATACGTAATATGGAGGGTGGGGGTGAATAACGTCTTTAAACTAAAATATTATAATATTTGTGGGACCAACAAAATATTTCCCCTCAAAACCGATAATCCTTAAATCCTTAAATTTCTATGTAATTACTTATTCCAAGAACCAACCTTTCACGTTCGAACTGCAATTCATGCTTCGGGTTAACGGTCCTCATTATGGTCTAGGTGCTAAAAGTAACCGCGACTGCAGTTCATGTTCGCCGTTTTTTTTGCTGGTAAACAGAAGATACAGCTCTCTAGACAACGTTTCTCAAAAAGTTATTTAAACTCAGTTTTTTGCTAATATTTTGCAAGTCATGCTTTTTTGACAGGTGCGTTACGAGTATGAAAGTATTTAGAACTTAATTTTCAATACCTTTTGTATAAAAAAAAATTCAAAATTCGGATCGGAAGTAACACTTTTACTCTTAGCGAATAGTAGTTTCTTTCGAATATATCGCAAAGTATGCATTCTATAGATATTAATTAAGAAAATAGAAGTATTTATAATAGGATTTTGAAAAATTTTTATATAAAAAAATTCTTAAATTTCCATAATTTGAAACTCTCATACGTATAAGAATGTCGTGTGGTAGCCACACCTGATTATTATTAACGTTGTCTAGAGAACTGTATTTTATGTTTACCAGCAAATAAAGCTGAATATATTTTACAACATTTTAATAGTTATACAAAATTTCAGTTTTGGAAAAGAAACAATGAAATAAGCGTTTTAAGTCGAGATACTAATAAAATTTTTACAAAATTACATTAAAACGAACCCCTTGATGTAGATATTTCAATTATGATCTATGCTCGTGCATGTCAATTAGAAAACGTGTTATAATTTCGCAAACGGACAGAACAATTAAATTAACTAATTCTAAATACAAACTAAAACACTAATAAATTCTATTATCAAAACAAGAATAAATAAGTTTTATAATAATATAAATTGTAATGGAATTAAAAAGGTCAAACCATTCGATATTTATCACATAGACTACATGGCATAACTTTAAATGTGATGAAACAAAAATAGTATGTAATGATCTAATAACAAAACTAGGAACATTCCACAACAAATACAAATAAAAGAAATTGATAATGCACTAGATGACTTAAACGGATTTCAAAATTTAGCAATAGCTTACAATTCAATAATTTAATATGATACACTTATATATTTTCTGGATTGCCAATATTATTTTTTATGTACCGAATATTTAATTACAACTCACTCTCGTCTCTCTCGCGTTTGGGATGGAAGAGCAACACAGCTGATTTAGTTCAATTAAGATGGAGATTATATTTCTTAGTCTAGTCATTTGTAGAGGGAGGATCACTATTTGAGTAGAAGCAGTATGACTATCATCAGGGTCAAAGGAGTAGATGGCAAGACCCCTGCACGTATCAGTATCGTGACAATGCAAACTTATCGCTGATATAGGTAACTAGCGTTAACCGGCGCGCGTTGCTTCACCAAAAAAAAACACACACCAAACCTCACAGAAACACTCTCCAGACTATGCTAGAGTCTTCCTAAAAATTTCATCAAAATCGCTTTCGGAGTCCATAGGAAACATACACACCCACACACATATATCCACTTTTAATCTAACCACGGAATAATAACAGGTGATCCGATATCAGTAAGATTGAATTCCTGTGAAGTTTGGTGCCGATCGGACTAAAAATACAAACATTTTCCATATGTTTTTATTTTTAGTCCGATCGACAACAAACGTCACCGGAACACGCTCCAGACTATGGTAGAGTTTTCCTGAAAATTTCAACAAAATTGGTTCAGTGGTTTCGAAGTCTATGGGGAACATACACACCCACACACATACATCCAATTTTATATATAAGATGAAATGAAGATGACCTAAAACAGAATCCTGCGCAAGCATATATAGAGAATTATTTTTTATTTGTTTGTCGACAATTGCCAAGGTAAAAACCGAAGACAAACATAGCTACATAATAGCGTAATTTAGCATACAGCTGATCGAATGCCTTACAAAAAACATGAGCAACCACCGTAGCAGCACTATATATAATCCATAAAATATATTTTTAATATTTAAATTAAATAAGAACTAACAACACTCTATATTTAAATAACATTTAAAATCTCTTTTTTACTTGGAACTTGGAACTAACTTATGATTACTACAGTATGTAATTTAGGTATACTGAATTACTTTTTTTTAATACAACAGGGTTTTAATTAGTTGGTCGTTAAAGTTAGTGTATTTAATTGATGATCTACTACTTTACTACTAAATAATAATTAATGAGTTACTAGATCTATTTTGAATATCAGTCTATTAATTACTGTTGATGGCAGCTGTCATCTCCCGGTGAAGTTTTAACTTTACAAAAGAAATAAGATTTATCTTAAGATTGATTATTATAATTTTACATTCAACAGTTTCGACATGCATGAGAAATTTATATCGTGTTTGGGCGCTAGTTTATGCTACTCTATTCGAGTTATAATTAGGAAAAGCATATTAAATTAAATATTGCTATTATCACCCACCATTTGCATTAAATACATTAATTGATTGCGATACGTGATAGTCTTCTAAATCTCTCTATACAATATAAACCTGAAAGTATATATGGATTTTTAATTCGATTTAAACATGATTTTGTTAAGTATAATACGAAAATAGTTATACATTCATTGTATTATTCTATAGAACATGTACACTAAAAACAAATTGACTACGATATTTGCAAAACAAAATTTGTTTTACGATTGCATTTTACTCATATAAAATTTCAATTTTCGATGAGTGTATTTTTAGTGGAAAGCACTGCATATATTAAAAAGTTCAATTGCAAATAATCTGCTATGAGTTACTGCATGTACAAATTATTTATTGTTTTACTAATTTCACACTAATTGCAATTAATTCACAATAGTATTTAAATATTCCCTATAATAAACCAATTTCGAAGAAATTCTACTTGACATGATTTCTCACTGTTCACATGATGAAAAGTAAATAATGAGGTGTGGCCGCCACGCGACTTTCTTATACTTATGAGCGTTCAAATTATAGAATTTTAATATTTTTTTTATACAATAATTATTCAAAATCCTATTCCAAGTACTTCTTTTCTCTTAATAAATCTCTATACATTGCATACTTTGGAAGATATTTGAAAAAAAAAGTGTTACATACTCGCTAAGAATAAAAATTTACTTCTGGGCCGAATTTTGAAAAATTTTTAAACAAAATATATTGAAAATTATGTTTTAAATACTTTTGTGCTCGTAATGTACCTACCTAGAAAACATGACTTGCGAGATATTCGCAAAAGACTGATTTTCGATAAGAGTAAAAGCCCTACTACCGGTAAGAATTTCGAAAAACTTTTTAATACATATTTTCTCAAATTTAATTTTGAGTACCGGGTGGCCAACTAAGAATGGCCGCCGGCTATATCTCAGCAACCAGTAGTCATATTGCTTCCGGGTAAAAAAAATTCAACTAAAAGTGCCCAAGAGAAAATGCTGGAAATTATTTTGGAGTTTGTAAAATGTCCGCAAGGGGGCGTAACAGTCAGGATCAATGTTAGATTTAGAATTTCTTCATATTTTTACTAATTAAGGGGTATTCAAAATTTCTAAATTTTATTCCTTACACATTCTTTAATACTTTTAGTCTTGCACATTTTTCACTATCTAATGAAATAAAGTGGTGGGGGCAGTTCAGATGTTTTTTTAAATAAACTAGGATTACTCCCGTTTGGCTTAACCGATTTGAACAATTTTGATCTCATTTAAAAGAGCCTTGTTTGCTCTACAAACTGAATCTGTGTTTTTGTATCTCGGACTTTTGCTGTCACCGGTAGATGGCGTTATCTGAAATGTAAGCAAATATTAGGCTTTTTTTCAAAAAAGTTAAATACAATGGTATGTTTCTTTTTACATAAGCTAATAAAGAATTAAATCCTCTACATTTCGGTAAAAAAACCAAATTTGTATGTTTTTTAGAACAGGAGATATTGACAAAAATAGATCAAAATTCATAAGTTCTCCTGTTTTACTGGCCTTTTTTTTTATGAAGCTAACAATTTTGAGCTACATATATTATTATTATCTATCATATTATTATTATCAAGAAAAATGTTATACCATTTTGAAAGAGCCTGTTTAATAAAGCAAGATTATTTTTAATACTTATTTTAGTCCAAAAAATATACCATTGAAAATAAAAAAGTAAGCTATGAAAAAATAAAACAATAACTCTGTGTTAAAACGACCAATTGTGAAAATAATAAATATTATTGTCAGTTTTTGATTGATTCCGTTTACTTTTTTGTGTTTGGGAAAACTACTCTTTTAGTGAGATGCGGTTAGCGAATGAAGAGACATTCGATATGATTGGTGTCTATTTCGAATGCATGCGAAATGCTACATTTTTTTTTCAGAGTGTATGCTACGCAGTTCCCTGGAAGACGACATTATGCGAGCAGTGTTTTTCGTAGGTTAGTGGAAAGGCTTTGGACCACCGGAAATATTAATCTTCCGGTGTATAGAAGGCAACCTACTGGTCGAACCGAAGAAAATGCTATAAAAGTATTAGAATATATTGAATTTAATCCACATGTAGTGACCGAAACCACAAGTAGAGAGTTGGGCATTTGTAGAACTACGGTCCCAAATATATTGAAAGATTTAAGTTAAAAATAAAACAAACTTTATTTCGAAATTTGTAGGGCCTTTTGTTGGATTTGCTTTATCTCCTACAGTTTGTTTTAATACTTTTAAGCATTAAGCATAACAGTTGTTTTTAACGTTCCGTACTCGGTTCCCTTAAGTTTAACTCATACATTCATCTGCCTATTTATTGTCTGTTTACCGGTCACGGCCATTTTTATCCGATACCGTTTATATAGACCACAGTAATACTTTATAATAGTAAGTTACCTAAAACAGTGTCTAACAAGTTTGGATAAATTTGATCTCAGAGTTTCGTTCACGTTTGCCATATTATTTTCAGGATGTATCCGTATTACATCGTTCTTCATCAAGCTTTAACGGCTGAAGATTTCGATCGCCGGATTGACTATTGTCATTGGCTATTAAATATGGTAGTGGAAACCCCGAAATTCTTTCTCGCGTCCTATGGACGGATGAGGCAACATTTAATAGCAATGGTGGTGTGAACTTGCACAATATGAACTATTGGTCCAGGACAAATCCGCGTTGGATGCAGGAAGTTTAGCATCAAGGCCGCTGGTCGGTAAACGTGTGGTGCGGTATTCTAGGAGGTAAAATTACTGGACCCGTTTTCTTTAACCGACATCTCACTGGAGAGGTTTATTTAAATTTTTTTATGAATGAGCTGCTCTTTCTAGCAGAAGATGTTCCTCTGGACGTTCGTCGTGATAAGTTTTTTCAGCACGATGGGTGCCCGGCGCATTTTGCGGCAAGCGTCCGGAATTTCTCAGATCAGACATATCCTGGCAAGTGAATTGGACGGGGTAGTATATTTCCCTGGCCCGCCAGGTCACCAGACCTCAACATCCTAGATTTTTATTTTTGGGAGAGAGTTAAGGACATTGTTTTTGAAAACCGGCCTACAACAAGACAAAATATAATGAGGAAAATTATAGCAGCAGTACGAAACATATCGGAGGTGGAAATTGAAACTTCTGTTTTATCCACGCGGCAAAGGTTGCAGGCTTACATTAACAATGATGGGCGCCATTTTGAACAATTAGGCCGCCATTAAAAATTTTGCAAACCAATCTTTAAAGTAATGTAACTGCAGTTATTTTAGTGTTTAATATTAGTTTTATTCTGATAGTGTTGGTATTAATTGTTAGTATAGTAAATCATAGTATATGAAAATTTGAAATACTTACATGATTTTCGAACGTTTACATAAAATTACATTTATGTAATTTTGGTTTCTTAAACAGGAACTAACGAAATGTTATACATATTTTTATTTAATATATTTTGCATCGGTATTACAGGAATGCCTTTCAAATTTCTTCCGCTTTTGTGACATTTTATTATTTGGTCTGCGTGTAAGAATTTTACTGAATTTATGATATATATATAATAAATTCAGTAAAATTATATATATATATACATATATATATAATAAAGTATAGAATTTCATGGGGTAACTCCGCTCAAAATGCAACTGCGGACACGTGTTTCGAACTACTTGGTTCTCGTCAGCGCAGTGTAGCCAAGGAATAGGATGGGATAACCTTGGAGCTGAAAAACATCAATCAGAGACATACACAAGGGACAGCCTACCAATTGAGGCTTCAGCTAGAGTGTCCTCGATACTGAGAATTAATCTAACGTCGCCGCGAGGTAGACATTGTCCACCTGCAAGCCATCTGAACCCACAGGATAACAATAAAGAAAAGAAATATTGCAATATTTCTTTTCTTTATTGTTATCCTGTGGGTTCAGATGGCTTGCAGGTGGACAATGTCTACCTCGCGGCGACGTTAGATTAATTCTCAGTATCGAGGACACTCTAGCTGAAGCCTCAATTGGTAGGCTGTCCCTTGTGTATGTCTCTGATTGATGTTTTTCAGCTCCAAGGTTATCCCATCCTATTCCTTGGCTACACTGCGCTGACGAGAACCAAGTAGTTCGAAACACGTGTCCGCAGTTGCATTTTGAGCGGAGTTACCCCATGAAATTCTATACTTTATTATTCTATAATCCGCAATATTTCTTTTCTTTACATATATATATATATATATATATATATATATATATGTATTGAAAAAATGAATGAAAATCTTCTTGGTAGTAGTGGCATACAATGAAATAAAAATAATAACAATATGACAACTGGTTGTCAATTAGAAAACAATGACAAATATAAAATGTAAATCAAAATGTATAAATGAAAATGTATTCAAATAAGCATAGGACTATCGGTATTACTTATATAGTCACATCAAAGGGCCTAGGTTTACCACAAGCTGTTCAGTCAATGCAATTATAAAAAATAATAACAACGACGCAACTATGTAATGAAAAATTAAGAGTAGAACTGTTGAATTATAACAATATAGAATGTAAAATCAGTCATGTATAAATGTAAATGAAAGCAAATAAGCATAGGACAATCGGTATTACCTATGTAATCCTATCAAAATGGCTTAGATTCATCTAAACATGTACAATTTTGATTGAAATACATAAATAATCAACAATGCAACTATGTATGTGTTAAGATGTAATTTGTAGCTACAGACATATATGTTTCTACCTAGTTTGGTTTCGTCAGTGCAGCATAACAAAGAAGGTGTATGTTAAAGCATTAATATGTGTTGAATAAAAAAAAAATATAGTATTACCTTAAAATGTCAATCCAAAATGTCCAAGTGTAAAACAACTGTGCACTTACTTAATACTGTGTAATGCCTTATTTCAACCAGGCAGATAATAAAATATATTACAATTCTTTGCCAAATATACAAATGTATTGAAAAAATGAATGAAAATCTTCTTGGTAGTAGTGGCATACAATGAAATAAAAATAATAACAATATGACAACTGGTTGTCAATTAGAAAACAATGACAAATATAAAATGTAAATCAAAATGTATAAATGAAAATGTATTCAAATAAGCATAGGACTATCGGTATTACTTATATAGTCACATCAAAGGGCCTGGGTTTACCACAAGCTGTTCAGTCAATGCAATTATAATTGCATTGACTGTTTAGATGAATCTAAGCCATTTTGATAGGATTACATAGGTAATACCGATTGTCCTATGCTTATTTGCTTTCATTTACATTTATACATAACTGATTTTACATTCTATATTGTTATAATTCAACAGTTCTACTCTTAATTTTTCATTACATAGTTGCGTCGTTGTTATTATTTTTTATAATTGCATTGACTGAACAGCTTGTGGTAAACCCAGGCCCTTTGATGTGACTATATAAGTAATACCGATAGTCCTATGCTTATTTGAATACATTTTCATTTATACATTTTGATTTACATTTTATATTTGTCATTGTTTTCTAATTGACAACCAGTTGTCATATTGTTATTATTTTTATTTCATTGTATGCCACTACTACCAAGAAGATTTTCATTCATTTTTTCAATACATTTGTATATTTGGCAAAGAATTGTAATATATTTTATATATATATATATATATATATATATATATATATATAACCAAAAGAAGACAATTAAAACAATAGAATTCATGCATTTTCATCTATTTTTGCCAATATCTCCTGTTCTAAAAAACATACAAATTTCGCTTTTTTACCGAAATGTAGAGGTTCTCATTTTTTATTAACTTATGTAAAAAGAAACATATCATTGCATTTAACTTTTTTGAAAAAAGGCCTAATATTTGTTGACATTTCAGTTAACTCCATCTACCGGTGACGGCAAAAGTTCGAGATACAAAAACACAAGTGCAGTTTGTAGAGCAAATAAGGCTCTTTTAAATGAGATCAAACTTATTCAAA
Organism: Amphimallon solstitiale; assembly: GCA_963170755.1. Classification (NCBI taxonomy): domain Eukaryota; kingdom Metazoa; phylum Arthropoda; class Insecta; order Coleoptera; family Scarabaeidae; genus Amphimallon; species Amphimallon solstitiale. The sequence continues at coordinate 84,053,282 of OY720676.1, read as the reverse complement.
TCGGTTAAGCCAAACTGGAGTAATCCCAGTTTATATAAAAAAACATCTGAACTCCCCCACCACGTTATTTCACTAGATAGTGAAAAATGTGCAAGACTAAATGTATTAAATAATGTGTAAGGAATAAAATTGAGAAATTTTCAACACCCCTTAATTAGTAAAAATATGAAGAAATTCTAAATTTTAACATTGGTCCTGACTGTTACGCCCCCTTGCGGACATTTTACAAACTCCAAAATAATTTCCAGCATTTTCTCTTGGGCATTTTTACTTGAAATTATTTACCCGGAAGCAATATGACTACTGGTTTCTGAGATATAGCCGGCGGCCATTCTTAGTTGGCCACCCGGTACATATCAATTCTTTATAAATTTGTTTAAATTTAGTTATTGACGGAATACTGGCAAAATTCGACTTTTTCACTAAAATAAACTACTACTTCCGGTCTACCGATTTTACTGAAAAACTAATCAGATCTCAAGAGGGAGATTATATTCGTAAATACAATACTTGGAATTGATATCTATATCCATTTGATCGCTATCTTGGTCAGAGAGAGAGAGAGAGATTTTTTTAAAGCCACTTTTTCGGTATCAGGGGACATCTGCAAAAATCTCGAGGTAGAAAATTTTCGTCATCACAATACTTCCTTATACTACGTATGAGAAAGTACAACAGCAATACTATAAGTAATGTAATCATGAATGATAGCTCATGTAATATACAATAGAATGCTTCTAATAATTGGATATCGGATAATAAACAAGATACAGACAAACTATGCAACTAGAATGAACTACTATGGAAAAAGAACAATCCTGGATCACAGACTAACAAATAAAGATCCAAATAAATTGGAAATTGAGGTTAAGAATCACGCGGATTACATATTTGATCAACATCTTCTTTCCATAACAGTACAAAAATTACAGCACAGGAAATTGAAGATGAACACGTACACGCTAGCTAAAATAAACCACGAAAAATATGTAGAAAAAGTACAAAACCAGCTATTAAAAGGGCCTCAAATTACGTTCGAAACGTTGCAAAATATAATACTGCACTGCAAAAACGGCGCAACTACTTATATAAAACAAAGAACTAGAAACAGAAGTTAGATGAGTAAATAAATCTTAAGGAAAATTGATGAAAAGAGAAGCGCATACGATTTTAGCAAAAACCACCCGAGTAAATACAATAAGGGAAACTACAGAAAACTTAGAAATCAGATAAATAACATGATTAAAAAAAGAAAAGTGGAATATATACAGAATAGGATAGTAAATGCAGAAGCGGATACTAGAAGGCTAAGGTCTATCACAAACGAAAAAATAAAAGGTCACAAGGGAAAGAAAGAAGACATAAAACATATATAGAATATGGGAAACTTATAGTAATAGTCAGGACACTGCCAATATAATGAACAAGTACTTTGCTGAAATAGGACAAAAGCTGGTGAAAGGAGCAGAAGGAACCAAACGGGAAGCCACAAAATAGCACCAAGGTTAGCTATGAGAAATAGTTTGTCCATATTTTTAATACCAACCACCAATGAAGTAATAACAACAATAATCAAAAGCCTCAAAAGCAACTCCGACCCTGGGAAGTACGGGATAACAAGCATGGATATGAATATGTTACGTAATGTAATAGTGCGCACAATCGTTGAACTAATAAACCATAGTTGAATAGTAGGAAGCTCTCCGGGGGAGATAAAGGAATCAATTGTAATATCTGTACATAATGGTGACAGTTTAGGGAACCCATTGTGCAATAGACCAATATCTTTGATAAGCACTGTAAGAAAGATATATGAAAAAGTACTGAAGCAAAGACTCATGGATTTTATAACTAATACAGCGCAATTTGATAAACATAATTTGAATTTCAGACAAACAGCAATACGGAAGCAGCAGTGCTTGAATTCATGCATACAGTATATGAAGACCTTGATAATAAAAACTATGTTACAGCGATGTTCATTGATTTAAAGAAAGAGTTTGACACGGTTGATCATTGTATACTCGTTGATAGTTTGGAGGAACGTGGAATTCAGGGCATTGCTGGCAGGTTGATTGGCACGTATCTGGAAAAAATAACTCAACTAACTAAATTAGAGCCGATCACAAGTAGTTAACCTGTAGAATTAACAACAGGTATTCCGCAGGGTTTGGTCTAAGGACCAATACTATACCTATTGTACATATAATCGTGCTGCAGCATTGGCCTACAAGGAAATATGTAATCTAGGCAGATGATACGGCAATAATTTTATACAGGAAAAATAGGGAAGAAACAGAAAACAAAATAAATACAGATCTAACAAAAACTGGACCAATGGCTAGTTGGACAGAAATTAACATTAAACACAAGAAAGGCAGTTTATATCACCTTTCAACAAAAAAATAAACAGCCAATACGACTGAGGCTAAACTTATACAAAGAAAGACTTAAAGAAGTAGACACGATAAGGTACTTGGGAATTATTATAGATAACAAATTATCATGGGGGCCTCATATGACCTACATTAACAAAAGTATGACACCCATAATAGGTGCAATAAAAAAAAAGTGGGCATGTGGAAAATGTGCAAAAACATTAATGAAATCTATGCAGGTGACTCAAGGCCCTGAATCTAATCCTGGACTTGAACTGGTATACCTGTACTGAGAATATATACAGAGACATGAGACTATTCAGTATAAAGCAAATAGCTAGACTGGAGAAATACATAAGAGCTCATAAGGTAGCACATAATATTCAGAAGAAAAACTTCACTTTGCAAAAATTAAGTGATATTCATAACTAAAGTACACGCCACAACGATGACTATTTTATCCCTGGAGTGGATAGCTTTGTGGGAAAAAGGTGTTTTCAATTTGCAAGCACATAGATATTTAATAAACTTCCATCGGAAATAAAGAACTGCATGAGTTTGAGGCTATTCACAGGCAAAGTAAACGGATACACGGAAGAACATGCTGTGACTCTCGACTGCGATGCAGTGTGGCCTAGGTGTGTCAGGTGAACGAAGAATTGAAATATAAAAAATATAAGTTAAATAATTCACAATATAACCTACAATGCTCCTCAATACCAGCAATAAGCTGATTGGGAGTAGTAATTGAATTTAATTTATTTTATTGTATTAAGAAACTAGAAATATGTTTAAAATTATTGTTTGTAATTTCTAATAATAAATAATAAAAAAGCTAATTATTATATGTTGACTATGTTTTACATTAATATATAAAATAACTCAAATAAACTCCAGAATTTAAATTACTTGTCAAGTAAGAATTAGTACAGGAACGTGAGTACACGAGGAGTTGATTACAACAGTAAAACTGTTACATTAGAATCAAGAAATAACACTCATTGAGGTGTTGCAATTTCTCTAAATTAATAATTAAATTATAGATATGGGTCATATTGGAGACTTCAATATAGACTTTTCCTTAAATATAAGAAAAAATTTACATGTATGCTGAACTTCTTTCTGACCTTGGTATGCAAGAATGTGTGTCAAAGTTACTGGAGTCTCAGTATGTAAGAATGCCAACGTGTTTACTAATAATTAATAAGGGATATTTGGTCAGCATTGTTCCTGGTTAGAGACGGCCATGCTTTTCTTTAATGGTTGGTGACAGTGCACGTAACCAGACACAAACACACCATTTTGACAGTTTTGTTATGTCATGTAAATAATAATAAGCGTCTATAATTTGAATTTAAGTATGACAACTGTCAGAATTTGAAAATTTTAAAAGCTTGGGATACACCAACATTGATTATTTAATTACTTAAAAAACAGCCTACTTTAATGAGGTAAGATTTTGAAGGCCCGATATAGACATATTACGAAGTCACAATATCCCATTTTTCGATTCTTTACAGAACATGGAAATTGTTATAGCTATTTGGTAAATAATATTTTGAATGTTCGAAAAATTCTTTTCCATTAAAATCTATTACACATAAGGTACATAATGTAATGTTTAACCAGATAACATTAAATATATGCAGGGCACCATGATCCCAGTAGGACTGATTATACAGTGAGGACGCGCGGGTTGGAGTAAATTCATTTAAAATTTTTGGTTTTGTTTTATGGAAAAACGCTCAGATAGGTCGATTTTTATTTTTAGCTGCGGTTTTTTTATGGTAAATTGATGTGCAAAAGATGGTCTAGAAACAAGTTATGACCATCAATTTTTTTTTTTAATGGAAACATATTTTTTATTTAATTTGTTCATTCTGCATCGAATCCTAAGTATGTTTCATGTACCATGTCCTATACCCAAACTCAACAGTTATCGAGAAATTCGATAATATAATCGATAACTGTTGAGTTTGGGTATAGGACATGGTACATGAAACATACTTAGAATTCGATGCAAAATTAACATATTAAATAAAAAACAACAAAAATAAGTTACGATCATCAATATTTTTTTTAAATGAATATATTTTTTATTTAATTTGTTCATTCTGCATCGAATTCTAAGTATATTTCATGTACCATGTCCTATACCCAAACTCAACAGTTATCGAGAAATTCGATAATATAATCTATAACTGTTGAGTTTGGGTATAGGACATGGTACATGAAACATACTTAGAATTCGATGCAGAATTAACATATTAAATAAAAAACAACAAAAACAACAAAAATAAGTTACGACCATCATTTTTTTTTTCAAATAGAAACATATATTTTTTATTTAATTTGTTAATTCTGCATCGAATTCTAAGTATGTTTCATGTACCATGTCCTATACACAAACTTAACAGTTCTCCAGAAATTTACAATTGAACATATCAATATTTCTATCAATTATTGACATGTTCAATTGTAAATTTATAGCATATTTTTACACCACTTGAAGATTAATTTTTCGGAAGGGTTAGTATTTGATGGGGTCCTCGCTCGCACTGTGTGGTTTACTCTTGGAGACAAGATGTCAAGTGACAAATAGAGGGATCTGTACTATTTGCAGTTACGTAACCCAAATTTGCGGGAGTTTTACTCTGCTGCGAGTAGGGATTTTGCTGCTATTCTACAAAATACTAAACGATATCTTTATTCAACAAACTTCTAAATTTTAAAAATATAAACAGTGTGCAGCTTGGGCAATTATAACGAAACTTACAAATAAACAGCCGAAGGCCAGAGAAAATATTTGTTTAATTATCGATAATTGTTTGATAGCTGATTCTATTAGAGTTGATGATAAATATTAGTACTCTTTTTTTATTGAGGGCACAATCAACATTGTATTTGGTGCTGAAACTACTATATAAGATGCAGTGGTGGTTGTAATTCCATGTATGCTCTTTCTTTGTCTCAACATGAGATGCTTAATATAGTAAATAAATTGAAAAACACAGGTATTTCGAGGTCAGATCACCTTCCCTGCAGCTTGCTTTGTCGCATTACTAAAGCATGGGTTTGGCCTATAACGCAACTCATTAGTCTATCTTTTCAAAGGCGGTCTTCTCCTAAAGTTCTTAAAACATCGGTTATTAAGCCAATTTATAAGTGGGTGTCCCATTATTGCCAATTAGCACTGTGCTCAAGCTACTAAAATGTATTTGAATAATGTAATGCTGAATAAGTTGCTAGGTTACATAAACAAAAACAACATAATTTCAAATAGACAATATTTGGTTTCACAGAGGGTTTTTCAACTCTAGCTGTCGTGAAAATCTTTATTTACGAGGCAGTTGATAGTTTGGATTATGATATTCTGTTAGAGTTTTTTGTGACCTAACACGTACTTTCGATAGCCTGGATCATCAGCTTGTGTTTAACAAGCTGGATAACTACGGTATAAAACGCGTAGTATCCAATTGGTTTGTGTCGCATTTGTCTGAACGAGCACAATACTTTTGGATATCCTACAAAAAAATATAAAATAACTAGCAATTGTGGTTCCTTGGTTTTGTCTGTGGGCCTTGGGGTGTGTTACGTTTAATTTTGGCCGACTTTGTATTTACATTTGTTATATGCCTTGGAATTTGTTACATTTACTTTTGGCAGACCCTGTATCTTATTTTCATTTTGTACACTAAATTAATTAGTTTTTACTTTTGTTGCATTTTATGTGCATTGGTTTGGGGCACCTTGACCTTTGTATCTTCGCGCAGTCGTTAAAACGACGTAATACCTTTTGTTTTCTTTTATGTCTTGACAGCTTGGAAATCATTTCCGTATTTACTTTATTTTTATTTACATGTGCGACATACTAGTAAATACCATTATTGTATTTTTCAATTAATTATATATTATTTTAATGTGGTGTCGTGTTGGAGCTGCAATCTCCTTTATTTGTTTTATGCGTATTTATTTTAGTCCCGCCCCCAATACGAATCAATTGAAATTTTAACTTGTGGAAATTGTATTTATATTTCTAATTATGTCATTTATTCTCGTAATTTCGCCCTAGTAATTTGATTACTAATTTTCCTGCAAATCATTTAGTACTTATCGTTTGTTTTAAACCACGTAAACTATTGGGATTGATAGCAAGACAAGCTTTTGTTGATTTCGTCGTTAAATTTGTTGAGAAACAGATTCCGTTTGGATTATGGTCAGCGTGCAATGACTTGGTAAATTTGATACTATGCAAATTCTTTTTTTTAATTAGTACTTATTTGTGACCTTTTCTCTTATTACGTAGCTGCTAATTTTGGATATTTTGTACCGTTTCCAATTCTGGTTAATTGAGTGTCGTTCGCCTGTGGGTAGGAGATCAACTTCGTTTCCGAAATAACACGTAGTAACGCCACTTTGAATCCGACCAACTTGTGTGGATTGCTTTTGTAGCAGTAATTGTTATCATCGATTATACTCGTATGTGTTTGTGATTAAGATAATCTTACATGATATGTCTTGTGTGCGGATGTAATTCGTTTTTTTGGGATCTCTTCGGCTGAAAATACGAAAATTGAATTCAACGACCTTGAAGTAATACCTTTTTTTTTGTAATATTGATCATTCTGGAAGCATTTTGTTAATTATTAGAACTTCCATTATTCATTAGATAATCATCCCGTTGCAATTTTACTTATTTTGTGTATGCTTTCGATGTACATTTTAAATTTTTGGCATAATAATTGTGTATGAAGTAAATTAACGCGCAACCTATGCAATTGTTTGCTAAATTTTAATTCGTAATTTTTGTACTATCTTAAAACTAATTTTATTTTCATTTATTTCTGCATACCAGGGCCACTCAGTTAATTTAAACTTGGTTACGAGTGGCCATCCTATTATTTTGTATGTTAGTGCTCACAATTACGAAACCACATATAGTGTGTTTTACTACATTTAGTAATATTTTTTCATAATTTTCATATTAATTGTAATTAATTTTATTTAGACGTAGCTATTTTTACAAATGTTTGTGGACCAATAGGTTTTCAGTTATGTATAACTTGTAAGGCAATGAGATCTCAATGCTAATTTCGACCCAGCATTAATTTATAAAAGTAAATTTGATTTCTCACATCCACATCTTGTTAATTGCATAAACAGGTGTCTTTGCCTTATAGTTTATGGTTTTTTCTTGATAATTTTGTTTTGGCATATTAACGTTGCGGATCAATTCCACCAACTAAGATTAGAATTTAGCTACTGTCAGTCAATTCAATTTCAACCATTTATAGAATATTTAGCTAACACTGCTAACGTATTTAAAGATTAATTTTTAATTTAAGGTTTATCTACTCAGATCGTTTAGCTTTAGTTAATGGTATTTCTTTTACTTTCAAATAGATTTTGGAATTGTGCCATCCCTACCCTTTTCTTTTATTTGTATAATGTTTGAGTAAACTAAATAAATAATTGTTATTGTTTTTAATTTTTGGGTACTGTATTATCTCCATATACCTCCTTATAGTTGATAATTGATTTTTTCCCGGGTCAAAATAACCTTTTGGAGGGCGGCTTATCTAATTACGGATGTGGCGCCTTAAATTTCACTTATATCACAGCCTCCTACACTTACAAGCCGTGAAGTACAAATTGGCAACATCGCAAATATGAATGAAGGTAGTCCTATGATACCGCCTATGGTAGTCACGATTTACATTATCCCTTTGAAGCAAAACCAATTTTAATTCTTGATAATCATATTATTATATGAATTAAATACATTAATATCAAATGAACATATATTATTTATTTCATATATTAATATGTATGAAATAGATGTAATATTAGATGATTGGTAAATAAAAATCATTTAGTGTGTATTGCTTTATTCATTATACATATATCAATAATTACAATAATAATGATAGTATTAGTACTAGTAACAATAATATAATGCGAACACATAATTAGCTAACTTAATGTTTGTAGCTTTCTTTTTTTGTCGGCACTATTTTGTATATTATATCATTGCTTAAAGCAATATTACTTATTGTAAGTGCTATGGAATAAAATATATCTTTGAGATATTTTCCACAATGACATTTTTCATTGAAATTAACTGCAGAATTGAGTTGATTTTCTAATAATTCAAGAGTAGACTTTATATTAAAGTTTTTCTCTGTTAAATTGTTGATAGCTAAATTAAGATAAACACGAGCTTTTTCTACATAAAATTCGCTATCAATTGAACTATACTTTCTAAACTATATCTTGATAACAAATTTTGAATTTCTGACCATCTTGTAAGTTTCTTGTCCTGTGCCAAAATCCACTTTAAGCCATTTGACGATACCTCATTATTATTTATGAAAACAGTTACAATTAAATTCTCTGAAATTTTTATGCTAGCTATTACCTTAATATCTTCAGTAGCATCTTCCACACAATCGACATTTAATAAATAAAAAAATATATTTTCTTCCATAACTTTAAAATTCCACTTATTAAGATTTAATTTTGACTCGGCTAAATTTATAAATTCGTTGAAACTATGTATTTTATTACTGTTTGATAAATCTAGCATTTTATCTGCTTCTCTTTGTAGCATATCTTTCTATCGTTCTTCAGGATCGCGTCTGGATGGTGGTTTTGAAGACGACATTTATTTTGGCTGATTTTCAAAGATGCTGGGGACTGATCCTACTTTCAGTTTAGGATACGTCAGCTTTTCAGTGTGCTCATTTCCAGCATCATCTTTATAAACACTAACCCTTATTATATCACTACTGCGAAAATGTTTTGCACAAACAACGGAATCTTTTGTTAACACGTAGTCTTCACGACGTATTGCTTTTAGCCACAGTAATCTTGTTTCACTATTACTGGGAAACGAAAACGTGCTCTGCGGCTCTTCATTTTTTAACGTAGAAGCGTAATTTGAATTACAGCATTGTACACAGCAATGTCTTGGCATCTAAGACAACAAAAAATGTTTAATGTGAATTAGATATATTGATTGTATGGATGCCTAACATAACCTAACTTATTTATGTGCACACTTGTTTTAGTTTAATGCAACTTACCGTGATATATTCCCAAATTACTTTAGGTGTATGTAATTACTGTACTACTTGCTCCACTTTAAACCGTTTTTTCAATATTCTATATCACTGAACAAACAGACGCACAAATTTAGTAGTTTCACATCGGACTACCTGCGATGTTGCCAGATTTCCAGCTTCACGGCTTGTAAGTATAGGAGGCTGCTAGTACTGTGTAGTAAACCACGCTTTGCGACTGGAGCTAGAGTCATTCGCCATCATAAATTTTTGATAGCTGTATCAGTGGCGGCTGGTGAGTACGTTTTGTTGGGGCACGTGCATAGACAAGACTAATTCGTTTATTACCGGCGAAATACTCCCACTGGGCGTATATAGCCGATAATAAACGAATCAGTCTTGTGGATGTACGTGCTCCAACACAAGGTACTCAACAGCCGCCACTGAGCTGTATACGAGGGAAGTGGCAGGTAAGTCTGAGTGTAAGCTGAATTTTTAAGGTCTTTTGACTACCTTAACGTTGCATTGAATTTGAATTAATAATTTAAAAAAAAATTAAGATGGATAGTTATGTGGTAGCACCATTTTACTACACTCTTAATTAATTTGTTTTTAAACACATAGAAGGGTGTAACATGTGCCATAGGTATTAGTTAGTAGCCCAGTATTGTTCTTACTTTTTATTAATGACCTTGGACCATAGACTGATTCTCCAGTATACATGATACCAGTCCTGTGGTTTCCGGATCTGTCCTGCAGGCGTGCGTAAGAAGGCTACTGAAGTCCTTGCTGCTGCTTTCGGAGTAATAAACTATTTACGAATCTATCAAAGAACATTTTGTGATTTTCCAAGCGACGCAGTTCAGGGCGGTGTTCAACTTGGATGTCGTTTACTTAATACTGATATTAGTCATCAATATTGTTAGTTTGCTTGATATAATAATAATAATAATAATAATAATAATAATAATAAACTTTATTGTCCAACAGACAAAATCCATTTACAGGACAAACATTAAAATTTAGTACAATGCAAACAAAAACATCGGCATATTCCCATTAACAAAAAAAAAAACAAAGTATTATATTAGTATACAGTGTGCTTAGCGACGACCTGCGTATAGGGCTTACTGTGAGATAAAACGACGACACCGAGAGTTTGTATGAGTTAGTACGAAAAAGCAATATACAAACTGCTCCTTGGTCGAGTGTAGTGTTGGAAAAGAGGGGATTCGAGTAGATTTACGCTGAGGCTAGAACGGGCTAGGCTGACTCTCCGTTTAAGCAGAGCAACGAGTATAAATAGCGCAGCTGTACTGCAGTTTGTATATTGCTTTCTCGTACTAACTCATACAAACTCTCGGTGTCGTCGTTTTATCTTACAGAAAGCCCTATACGCAGGTCGCCTGCAAGCACATGGTATATATCAAAATACATTACACAATAATTGAGTGCAATTACTGGCATTTTCATGGCAGCACGCAAGGATCATATAAGGAATGGATCAGAATATAAAATATTCGCGTTTCTTGTCATGTGAGTTAGCGGTGCTGTAACCATCACATTCGTTCGAGCTGTGGCAACTAAAAACGTATCAGTCGAACGCGTTGCATACGTCTTAAGTACCCGGCACTGGCTATCTGCCTCCTTGAAGTTAAGCTTATAAAATTATGGGTATTTAAGAGTGCATCATAATCAGTACCACGTGGGGGGTAAACGCCGCTCAGTCTAAAAGATACATATTTTAGAAATCTCTTCTGCACTCTCTCCAAAGCAAGTTGCTGGTACACGTAGCAAGGGTACCATATTATTGATGCGTACTCCAATTTTGGCCGAACCAGTGTATAATATAGGGTGGTAAATGTTGACAGATTCGAAAAGCCTCTACAAGACCTTATTACGAAGCCAAGCGTACGTGAAGCAGAAGAACAAATAGATTGTATGTGGCTAGTGAAGTCCAAACGGGAGTCAAATAACACACCCAGATCTTTAATGTTGGTCTGCCTAGCTATGATTACTGAGTCCACAGAATAGTTAAATAAGACCGGTTTGTTAATTTTTGTGAATGTCACAACTGCACATTTATTAATACTCAGCTTAATTTTGTTTTCCTGACACCAGTTGTTAATAATTGAAAGGTTTCTTTGTAAGTGATGGCAGTCGGACAAGTCGTTGATTTCCGAGAATATTTTCAAATCATCTGCGTAGGCAAGTACCCCGCAATCCAATCTACTTAATAGATCATTCATGTACACATTGAATAATAAAGGCCCCAGATTGGATCATTGAGGTACCCCCGACGTGATCGTAAATACGTCCGAACTGTAACCATTATAGTGCACATAACTCGATCTGTTCTCAAGGTATGAGGCGATTAAATCGGTAAGAGAAGCTGAGAAACCGATAGAACCCAGTTTGAGCAGTAGTATATTATGGTCAATGGTGTCGAATGCCTTAGCGAAGTCAGTGTACAAGACGTCCACCTGTTGCCTTTTGTCCATTTATGCACTTAGATATTGAGTTATTTCAGCCAAATTTGACAGTGTAGACCTTCCTGTCATAAAACCATGTTGTACTGTAGAGATGTAAGGTCTTACGCAGCTGTATATCTTGTTATACAGCAAATGCACACATACCTTGGAGCACGTAGACAGAATGTTAATAATTGGACATATCATTTTTATTTCCCTTTTTAAATACAGGATTGATCTTGCTCAATTTCCAGACTTCAGGAAATGTTGATGTACGAAGAGATAAATTGAAGATTGCGCATAAAGGTTCGCTTAAGAGCGATGCATATCTCCGTATAAATAAGTTGGGAATCCCATCGTGACCAGTGACCAAATCCATCCTAATCCTTTTCAAAGAAATTTAAACTTCATCAATATGAAACGGGTTTACGTAGAAACAGTTGGAGACCTCTGGAACACTCAAGACAGGCGACATACAACGAGGTTGGTAAACATCAGAGAAGTTTTTTGCGAAGGCCTCAACAATCTGATGTGGATCTGTAATGTCATCATCGCCACCATTTTTCATGCAACCCGGAATTCTAGACCTGCCAGTCCTACTGCTTATATAACCCCAGAACGATTTAGGATCGCTTGAAATCTCATTCTCAACAGAAGACAAGTAAACTTGATATGCACTCTTACTTTCCTTCTTAACCAGAGCGCGTACTCTTTGGAACTCACCATAGTCATTATCAGAGCCTGAGGTCCTCCACCTTTTATAGCAATATTCTTTTAACTTCAGCAATTTTATTAGCGCCTTATTGTACCACACGGGATATTTACGGGAAGTTGTAGTGATTTTGGGTACATGTTTATCTATGATAGAATAAATTCTGGAATAGAAGTAAGATACTGCCATGTTAACGTTGATACAAGAGTTTAAGTAGGACCAGTCACTGTGAGCCAGTTCACTAAAGATACGTTCAAAGTCAGCCTTACGGAAATTGTACCTTACATTGTTATTCGAAGGAAAATTCTTTGTATGATTATCAACGTAAACACTTAAAGTAATGTTTAAGGCTGGATGGTATCTATCTTCAGGTACTAATGGTATTTTATCATTTGCAACAGTAACCAGTGAATTAATGTTAGTCAGGACTAAGTCTAATAACTTATTATCAGAGTTTAGCACATTATTATATTGCTGTAAGTTTAAAACATTCATAAAATTTTGTATAGAAATAAATTTGTGATCAATCAAATTGTCACGCGCACTAAATTTAGAACAATTAAAGTCCCCACATATTATTACCTTTCTATCTAACAATCTTAAAGCTAATGCATCAAAAAATAATTCATAATCATTAATGTTTAGGTCCGGGGGTATATATATGCTTATAAGATAAATGGTTAACGAAGAAATAATACATTTAGACATGACAATGTCCACCAACGGAACTAAATCAGTCAGGTTAGATGTATCGCACAAAACGGCAGGAACAACGCCGGGCACCGCCAGCAATACGCCACCACCAGTAGATCTTCCAACCATATCATGATGCCTATCCTTCCTAAGCACAGTCCACTCTTCACCAAAAAGTTCAGAATCGTCTATATCCGGAGTAAGCCAGGTTTCAGACAAAAAAACAAAGTCACAAACAAATCCGAAGCTGGAGTGATATACTTCAGCAATTTTCGAACGCAAACCACGCACGTTTTGGTAATATATGCGCATTGGAGAAGTCTGGCTGCTGGACGACTCTAGTTTTCCGACCTGGTACGCTGTATAATTTTAGGGACGCCATTAAAGTGCTTTATGTGGATATTTGTTTCACCAGCAGCAATACGCTCATCAAGTTTATGTTTCACAGTCTTGAATAGTGAATTCTGAAACGGAGTCTTATCCTTGGCGAGGACAACTGATTTGAAATTTTCCTGCTTCTTAAGTTTAGTATTTCCACGCAAGGCGATTGTTACATGTTCAGGAGATGGCAGAGTAACCTTTATAGGCCTTTTACGCTGTTGTTGAGAAGGATCATATTTACCAAGTCTAACCGGACTAACCTGCTCGACATTGATATTCAAATTTCTAAAAATTTCTCCAACAAACACTGAATCAGCAGCAATCTGATCAGGTTTGTTAACATTTTCCATCTCAGCACAATTGAAGATAATCAAATTATTTTTACGCCTTTCACGATCGGAAACCTCATTAATTGTAGTTTCCATAAATGATGAATCCAGATCACCAGTTAATGGTTCAGAGACACGTTCGCTCTTCAAGGCCCGAACTTCTGCCTGGAGAGAGGCCACCACAGAGTTCAAATCGTTTAATTTTGCAAATTGTGCTTTGAAATCAGAACATATCACGCAGTAGTATGTAATCTTACGCACTTTACTCTTGAGACATTGCACCTCCAACCTGGACAATCCACTACATGTTGTGTGTATCATTCCCTTGCATAAATCACAGGCGATTTCATTATCAGGGACAAGATCCTCATTACATATAGTACAACAAGAACTCATAGTTTTAGTTTGGTAAGAATGTGATACACAGAGGTAGGAAGGAATGCACAGGGACACTTTTCACACACAGGCGGCCTATCCTGGTGACTAACCAAAACATACAAGAGGGCCACGGAGCAGCAGGAAAGAACAATAGGAATTTATTTTAAAAATCAATAAAACTTGAACGGTCCTTGTATATTTAATAACATTCGTGAAAAAGAAAAAAGTAAGAAAACAAAAAGCAATGGGAAAAAAGTAGGTAGGTGAAGAAATAAGTGACAAATGGACAAAGGATTAAAAATGCAAATCAACAAAAATTCAAACGTTAAACTAACGTGATTAACATGTTAGAAAATAGCAAATAATGTAAGTTACAAGTTGGTATAATTCTTAATAATAATAGATAAATCCAGTCAGTAAAAAAATGGAAAAAACTCACAGCGTAAGAAAACGCACTGTACACTCGTATGGTCACACGACTCAAGAAGATATGAGGGTTCATGAATGTTGGGATATATTGTGAGAAGTTGATCTCCTGTATTAATTCCGTACTGAGGCATTTATTATACATCAGCTTCTACTACATGCAGGCTTTCTCGCAGATGCATATGGCATGATCATTTGGTTATCTTCTCTATATGCCTATGAAGTATTTTTTGCGCAGAAGGGTGTAATTCTTTTTATTGCCAATGTCCATTCCAACACATCTTGCTGGCCATATTTCAAGCAATACAACATATAGCCTTTATCACTAGACATTTTAGAGCTTTTAATGTTTACTTTTAGAAATATCAAAGATTTTTAAAAAAAAGTCTGAAATACACGCATACAATAGTAGACACAAATACAATTTTGGTTAGAATAACAAATTACATATTTACGATTAAATTTAACTAAGTACATAATACCAATATGCGAGTATTCTTTATACATTATCTTTCCCATCTATAGTATTCCTTTATCAATGACAGAATCTGTGATTAAAACCGAAGCGCTGTGATCGAAACCGAATATCATCTAGCTTCTCTATTTGCTGATAAGCGCCCCTCTTAAGTCGACGTCTGAATTCCAGCAGTGCAAGCATATTCAAGTTCCTGATAATCAAACCAACTACAATTTTAAAAAATCATATATGTGATATGAGTCCAAGGAATTTCATGACTAGATCAATTGTATACGTATGCTGGAGTTTTGTCTGGAAGAACTTTGTAAAGGAAAAAACTCAATAATAAATATTACTGGAGACTATACAGATCCAATCAACATGTTTCACGAATTTTGTAAAAAATAGAATCATATGTCCTTAAATTATAAATACACCGATGATATGCATTCTGAGCCCTCTCAATTCGACATGAAGTGAATTGATCCAAAGCCTCTAACAATATATAAATTGTGACAATGCATATGTATCAAACGGATTCTTTTTTGTACATTGCTTTAACATTACATTCTTATCAGTAGAAGGTATATTGAAGTATTGTGACGATGAAAATTTGCGATGTCGAGTTTTTTGCAGATGTCCATATTTTGAAGTCTCATGAAACAGAAAAGGTGTTTTTTATAAAATCTCCCTCTCTCTCTCTCTCTCTCTCCCTCCCTCCCGCCCTCTCTCTCTCCCTCCCCCTCCCTCTCTCTCTCCCTCCCTCTTTCTCTCTCTCTCTCTCCCTCCCTCTCTCTCTCTCTCTCTCCTCTCTCTCTCTCTCTCTCTAATGCCAGTGTGTGTGTGTGCCCACGACAGCGGTCTATCAGCTACATCTAGCAGTTCCAAATTTTGCATATGCGAATATTATCTCCCTCTTGAGATCTGATTATATTTTCAGTAAAATCGGTAAACCGGAAGTAGTAGAATAGAATATTGCAAATATTTCGTCAACTACTAAGTTTAAACATATTTATAAAGAATTCAAATGTACTCAAAACTAAATTTGAGTACAATATTTTAAAAAAAGCTTTTCGAAATTCCTATCGGAAGTAGGTTTTTTACTCTTATCAAAAATCAGTTTTTTTGCGAATATCTCGCAAGTCATGCTTTCTAGACAGGTGTATTACGGGTATTAAGGTATTCAAGACCACAGATTTTCAATACCTTTTTATAAAAACGTTTAAAATTCGGAGCGGAAGTAACGCTTTTGCTCTTAGCGAATATTACTTTTTTTTCGAATATCTTGCAAAGTATGCATTCTATAGAGCTTTATTAAGAGAATTGAAGGACTTGGAATAGGATTTGGAATAACATTTGAATAAAAGAATCTTAAAATTGTATAATTTAAAACGCTCATACGTATAAGAAAGTCGTGTGGTGGCCACACCTCATTTTTTCTCTCTATATTAAGATACGCATTATGAACATATTTAGAAAATGAGCCTTCTACTTAAATGTATTATCATAAAATTTGCCCAGGCCTTTTTCTTCATCCACATTTGATTACTATGTACAGAGTCTGGTTACTATTAGTTAGATACCTATTCTTTAATTAGCGCAACTGCACAGACCAGAGAATGAATACAATGATTCATTGTATGAAATACTTTAGCGTAATCTAACAGCAAAAGACAGGGTATAATAAATAAATAGAAAAATAATACCCGTATATTATAAGATAGACATGAATATGATATATACAGTGGGATCTCCGCGAGGAAGGCAGATTGTGACTTTATGAGAAATGGTATTTCGAAGCGGCCTTTTTTCTATGATAGCCACTTATTAAGAGAACTTTTTAAAATTATTTTGCATGATACAGCGTGTTCCATGACATGGTTCCTGACCATGGATATAGTTTTAAAAATGGACACTTATTACACTTTTGTATTTCCCGTAGAATCCTTAGTCAAAAAGTTATTAGAAAGGATAGGCCTAAAATTTAAGGTTTTTGACTTATTAATATTTTTATTAAAATTTCGGTGTTTTTATAAAATAATATTTCTCGAAACCGACGTATTAGATGGACAAAAGTTTTGGTAGCTTTATTCACAATAAAAGGATCTTAATATAAACATATTTTATTTTTTTGCTATTACTAATTGAATTGCAGAAAATTGGATTTAAGTTACATGACATATTTCTGCTTGAAAGTAAAATTTTTCAAATGGAACACCTATATGTCGGTTCATTTTTGAATTGCTTACTACATTTCGCACAAACAACATGTAACACATTATTATTTTAAAAGTGACCATTACTGGAGTTATTGTCGCTTTTCTATATACTTTTGCCAACTTTATGTTTTTTTATTTTAACACGGTCTTTTTGTACTGAAGGAATGTCAAAGATATAATTTATTAACCCAAAGAGTTTACCAGTAGTGTTACCCTGACAGAAGATGTCCCAACACAGATGCCTTTAGAAAAGTAAAGGATGCTTTCATTACTACTGGTAGTATTACTAATCCAAAACCAAGGAAACCTAAATATGTGGTTAATGAAGATAATTAAGAATTCTTATGACAACAATAGATAATCCACACGTCAGTACCCATGAAAGAAGCCGTTTGCTGGATATTAGCCAAACCATCATTGCAATAACCTTAAAATGAAATCAATAATGGATATATTAAAAAGCTAGAAGAGTACTCTACCAATGGGCAGTAATTAAAATAAATGCCCGGGCGATTCTTTTTGATAGTGTGTTATTTGCGGATGAAGCTGGTTTCCATAGAAACGGAACAGTTAACAAAAAAATGTTCATTCCTATTCAAATAAAAACGCTTACTTCACTAATAAATAGTTCATCAGCATAGGTCGAACATAATGTATCGGAAGGTATTCTTGGTGATTAGATGATAGGCCCGCATTTATTTGAAGGCAGTATTAACGGAGAAGCTTATATGGGTAATTTCTGTCAAGCGGTTAGTGGAATTATTGGCAGACGTTCCGCTAAATATACGAAGAGATGTAGATGCAACAAGACAGCGAATCCCCACGTTCTATGCTACAGACACGAAATATTTTGATTAAATGTTTCCAGCGAAGTGGCTAACCCGTAAAGACCCCACTGACTAGTCTGCTGGATCTTCGGACATAATAAAATTAGTTTCTTTCTATAGGGATCCGTAAAAGAACAAATATACAGTATATATACAGCTTGAGCGCGCGAGGTATGATCACCCGATGCTAGTCGATATTCTTCGGACGTATATTCGGCAAATGATCTCCGCTAGCTGTGTTCGCCAGATATAGATATATAGATTTATTTTTCCCGAGTTGTTATTTCGTTATATTTACTGGAGAGAATCTCTAATTTTAATTTCTATTTCAAGGGTCGTTTTTATGTTATTTTATGGTATTCCTGTTATACTTATTTATAGTTTTTTTTTACCATGAAATTTCTATTTATTTATTTTTCTCTAGACATCTTAGTTTATTCTGCAGATGTTTCAGGCGGGTTGTTTTTATTTCATTCTAAAACCCAGTTGTACTGCTATAACTTTGTACACAACTACATTATTATTTAATTTCATTAGGATAATCATAATAACGTTATAAGTATTACAATCTTCGCGTTATTATCGACTTAGTTATCTAAGCAATCGTCATCACTTAAAGAGAAAATTTAATTTGTTCTTTTTGTCAATCTGCAAAAAAATAATCAGATCACTATGAGTTCGAATATGAGCAGGCAATGCTAGTATGTTGTGCCGTTACTCTAATATGTATTATCGGACCACGTTTAGATGCGAGTTTACGTATACCATCGGGTGATCATACCTCGCGCGCTCTTGCTGTATATAATGTCAATTTATCATTTCGGAAGCATATTTAGAAACTTTATAAAGTGAATGTGAACACTTTTAATTTTTACCTATTTAAATAATTTTTTTAAAAGTTTATATGTATTGTTATTTTATAATTTTTGTACCTGTTTCTACACCAACTAAAATCGAGTTATTAGTTTCTTTTGTTTGGTTTTAAAGTTTGTTTATTGTGCCTATTCTACATATTCTTTAAATTATATTGCTGTATTGTAAATAAGATATATCTTTTCTAGAGCTTAGAAGACAGTATCGCATGATGCATGCAATTGAATTGACATATCCGTGAAAAAACACGTCACTTTTTCTTTGTTATTTACCTTTCGAATAATCTCTTCAATTAATTGAAACAATGCTCTGTTTGTCGAATTGTGTATCGGTTTTGATTTTTATATAAGATGTTATGAGACTATTAAAATTTTGCATTTATATCTATACAATTTTCTCAAATATCCTGAATATGTTGGATATTAGAACAATAGGTCTATAGTTGTCAAACTTGATTTTATTGCCTTTTTTATGTACAGATGCTACATATTGCTGTGATACCTACTTATATAATTAATACAAATGATGTAACACTTTCATATTCGATTTGTTCAAAACAGCATAAATTATTAGATTTTATTCGTGAATTCATACAGTGATTTACTTCTTGATTTCTGGTCTTTCTCTTATTTAGTATACTTTGGGATAAGGTGGGGAAATTAAACACAATATCTATGTTTTATACTAACATTAGATATATTTTGTATTATAGTTACTTACAACATCAACATCTTTTTTAATTGAAATTATTTATACTCCTTTTTGTATTGTAATATGTGTGATATATATATATATATATATATATATATATATATATATATATATATATAATGATGTTTAAATGGATATTCACTATGTTCTTTTAATTCTGAAAGAATGATTCTTGTAAAATTTATTAAGACGATGCCGTCACTATTTAGTAACTAAAACAAACATTCACACGTAGTGCTTTAGTAATCTAGTCTTGCTACTTAAATGTTCTGAAATTGGTTCACACTAACCGCTAGCCGCAAATATTTCCACATAGTACCTTCGTAGCATGTCTAACACCATTAAATACATTTATAATTGAAAATGACTATACGAATCATTCAAAATCAAGTGAACATTCATTTGATATTAGATAAATTGAAATATTTTCATATTATAACTCACTTCATTCGATCATACAATTGATCAAACTCCATCTTATTAATGTCTTCCACTTTACTTTTATAACCATAAAAAAAAATTAAACGAATTTATTTGAAAAGAAAAACTTAACTAAAATCTTAAACTCTATTTCTGAATACAAATTTCTAAATCATAAATGAATAAGTAGTGCTTATTTGCCCTACTATAAATTTTATAGTGTTATCTCGGAGTTTCGCTTTATAATTTTCGCGTGTTTTCCATTTAAATTGCAGTCGAGAACTCTGCATGTCCTATCCTGTTTTGCCTTTTTATATGGTCAAACAAAACACTGTCGCTTCTTTGGCGCCCTCGCTTTCAAATTTTAAGTTGGTATCTTTATAATGTTCGTAGTAAAATTTTTCTTTCTCCTTTTAAGTTGTCACTTTTATTTAAGTACACATGAATTGCACTGACAGTTGCACAAAAATGTCGATGCTTCAAACTATTTGTTATTGAACTTTACAAATTTGTTGCTTCCCATCTTGTATTGTTTCTTTTCTTGATCTTCAATATAGACATTCGTTGTATCTATATGTAAATGTAATTGCTCTTTTCACTGTTTGTCAAATACTTTCTTTTGTCATTTGCTAACTGTATTCTGATTCTCCTTTTATTAGTCCGTCTATCTGGAAACAAGGGAGAAACGTTGCAGACAGCCTTTATGTTCCTAACCGAGCTCGTACTGTGAAGAGTTGCCGCCTCCGCTTCTTCCTCCCTGTCTTCATTCCACGTTATTACTTCAGGTGATATAGCTATTTGTAAAATGCTATAAACAAATATTAAAGTTGTACTTTTCTCTTGAAGGTGCTTAAATCATACATGATTATTTCCAATTCCTCCAATACACAAAGGCTACACATACTAGAATCAAAGAATGCATTTTAATCTTACATTAGTATTTAAAAAAAATGTTTTTATTTACGTTTAATATTTCTTACTAGAAATATCGTAGTTATATCTTTTTTTGTGAAATGTACGTAATTACTATATTTTAGTTCTATTACTAGAATCACTTTTATGAATTAGTACTATTCATATTCACATTCTTTATTCAAGATCATGTCATCTTCTCGAGTACATCTGTTTTATTTCTGTTCGTATTGAAGCATTTAATGTGTCATTTTGACAAATGAAAGCTTTCCAAATTTATTTAGGATGTGTATCACATCTCGCTTGTTTATATATATATCTAATATTTAATTTCACTTAATTATAGTGTATTAATAACTTTATTATGTTTATTTTATTTTATTATTACTTTTAATAAAGGAATTCATTCTTAAATGTTTGCAACTTATTTTACTTATGTGCATATATTCTAATCCTACTGTCTAACTTTGAATAAATACTTGCTCTTATTTAATAACTAGATGAATACTTAAGACTATCATTTTCAAAATGTAAGGGTCACGGCAATATGTATATTTAAGTTTTACAATAAACTTCCTACTCTGGAACGGGATGTTGATTATATGACTAACAGAAGATGCTAATATAACTGCACAGTATTTAAATAGACTCTCGGAATATGTACTTATATTAAAATAAAATAAATAAAGCAAGTGACAGTTCTACTAATCTCTATACTATATAACTCTATGTTTTATGATTATTGAGGGGAATATGTGTGCTCAAGCTAAAGCTAAACTTTACTCGATATCAGTGAATCCATAATACGGGATATGTAATTTATATAATTAAGGAGAAAGCACTTCGAAACTTGAGTTTCACTTAAAGGACGCCTATTCGGTACACTGTATGTGTTTCACATAACAAACTGTATTTTATTCAATAATCGAGACAAAGGAATACTGATTTCCAGCAAATGAATAAAATGAAATGTATTTGTAAGTTTTCTTTAGAAAACACATTTAAGTTTTCAATTACATTATTTCCCACATCATTTCATTTAAAAAGCATTAAAATAAAGTCAATTATACAAAATTCCTGACAAATAATAAAATGGATAAAATTTAATAATAATAGTAATGTAGTTATTAATATTAATAATAATTTATATCCCGGCACTCTTTTACAAAAGAACGAAATAAGGGGGAACCATTGTTACCAATCAATGCTATTAATGAGGTATATATTAATTGTATATAATATGTAATAACAATATTAATGTTTCTTTTATGGAGAGCTAGTTAAGTATTAAATATTACTATGGTGACTGTAAGTCGAATTGGGCAGTGCATCAAGAGTGAACAGCCAATACTTAGCCCCCCCCCCCCCCCAAAAAAAGCAACAGGCCACGGAGAAAATGAGTTACGGAAACTGCTAGAACTAGTGAAGAAAATATAAGGAATTTAATATATGAAATATATAAAAAAAGCAGCACGTAATTCAACGTTCTATATTAGAAGAATTTAAAGAAAAGAGACATTTTTAAAGGTGGTTTAACATCATTAAATATTATATAACAAAAAGTTGGTTTTCGAAGGCTG
Source organism: Amphimallon solstitiale (assembly GCA_963170755.1). Lineage (NCBI taxonomy): Eukaryota > Metazoa > Arthropoda > Insecta > Coleoptera > Scarabaeidae > Amphimallon > Amphimallon solstitiale. The sequence goes on along the minus strand of OY720676.1, from coordinate 84,030,454 downwards.
AAAGATAGTCCTAGAATAGGTCTTATGGAATTACCTCACATCGTATTTTCAAGATTTACTTTTTTCGAAGCATATGTAAGAAATATGAGATCCGAAAAATTCCAATTTTTTTCTTGGGATGAAACGTATCTTTGAGATTGATAGCATCTGCAGGTCGTAGCAAAATGGTAATAAGAAAAATGTGAAATCACTGAAAACAGATGGGACTCGTTATATTATTCTCCATGCAGGTAACAAAAATGGCTTCATTCGAGGGACTTCTTTGTTATTTTCTTCTAGAATATAAGAAAGTGATTATCAGTGAGAGATGAATCAATATAAATTTCTTTCCTGGTTGGAAAATCAGTTAATACCGAACATGAAAAGATCATGTATGATGACAATGCGAACTTCCATTCTATATTAGAAAATAAAGTATCTAACTCTAATTGGAGTAAAGCAGATATTAAACAATGGTTATTAACAAATAATGTTGCTTATGAAGAAGATATGCACAATCAGCTATTATTACATCCTGTATTAGAAAATAAGCCAAGGAAAACATTTGTAGTAGATAAAATTGCTGAACAGTATAATCATAAAGTTTTGAGATTACCACCTCACCACTGCTTTTTCGACCCTATTGAAAATGTATGAGGAATAACGAGAAGTTAATAACAATCGTCATATTGGAAAAGACGGATATGGAAAAGACAAATGCATTTCATTATAGAAGAAAGCATTAAGTACAATTACTCCAGAAGTATGAAAAAATATTATTAATCATACCGAAAAAAAATACAAAAATGGTAGGACAGAGAAGTGAGATTTGACGAAGACGATGCTACTGAATTAATTATGCATTTAGGTGATAATAGTGATTTCACTTGTGATTCAGACTCTGATTAATTTGTTGTATTTCTTTAGATACTACATAATACCAAATTTAATGTGCTACATAATTACTTAAAAATGTTAAGACAAAAAATGCGGACAAATACATTTTAGCGGTTAAAATATATTATTATTTATAATTTTCTTTATTAGTTACTGTAATCTAAATTTAAAATTCTATATTGCACATTTGAAATATATATTTTTGAACAATCTATAATAATAAACTCTTACTTTTTATAATTTACAATATGTCATAATCTAAATTCTATTACCGTAAACGTCCCAGTAGCTGGGGTCTTTAGCTCAACTTTCTGATGCTTTATGATATAATTTTCAAATTCAGAAGCTATTAACGTCGATTTTTTTTATATTGAAGCTAGATATATTGTAAATTATGCTAAGTCTATTACCATCCCGCTATAAGCTATCGTAATTTTTTTACTCAATTTTAAATAATAAAAGTGCTATTGTACCTGTAGCCTGACATGTCTTGATCCAGTAGTGGACATTTGTTGTCCCAGTAGCTGATGAAGAGTTTGAAATAATTTAGTTGGGTAAGTAAAAAATATTAAAATGCAGTTTACTTATACAAAATACTTTACAAAATACAAAAATACTGGTAACTACATTTTTTATATAAATTTATTAAATTATATTTTTTGTAACACCAAGGTACTTATTTATTTCAGGTACCGTATATAGCCCCCGAGTACCCATAGTCTTAGGAGTATTTATAATTGCCATAACATTTTCCTCCATTTTATACCATAACTTGTCGGGAGGATTTTGGCCATTTCCAGAACTTTTTACTTGAACACATTGCACTTACAAATATTTCATTTTCATGGATTTGTTCAACAATACCAGGGTACTATTTGTTTTCATATTTTACTATGACGTAGTCATAAATTTTTAAGCCTCCTAAGTTATTTTTTACCTGCAAATTATCATTTGTAAAAGAGTGATCTGAATCTGAGTCACTGCTAACATTTTTACGATGCACTTCCTTCCCTTTCTTCAAAACTTCTAAGGAGTGTCTTTTTTCTTCCCTCTTTATCTTTCTTTCAAGTTTCTCTTCTTCAAGTTTCTTTTTTTTATTTTCTTTCTTTGTATGATATTCTTTCCATTGTTGGGAGGTAGCAACAGACGGAATTTTTTCTTTTCTTCGCTTCTTTACGATTTTCGTTTCACTGGAAGGCCAAAATAAGATTCTTTTAAAAGGCGATAGTACAGAGGGATCAACCCGGAATTGCTGTTTCTTGTTACTAAAACCTGTATTTACTTCACCAGGAACATTAGTATTTTTTTCAGGAGTACTGTGTTCAAGTACATGCGGTTTTTCAGGTATACTTTCACTCTCACTTCTGGGAGTAGAGTCTTTATTTTGTGAATCATGCTCATGGAGATTTGTGTAGTGATTTGTAGAACATGGTTCTTGATATGTTAAAAATATTAGGTCATTGGCTGGAACGTCCGCCTTTGTATCGCTACTAGTTTTGACAGGTATTGCTCGAGATACTCCGTAATTTGCATTTGCATCAAAGTCTTTATTTTTAGTCTCAATGTCAGACAAATTATTGTGCACAATCAAATGACCTTCTCCATCTATTTGACATTCTATAGCATTATTGTCATTTAACAAATTCTCCAAGTCCATCCAGTCTTGATTTTCAATGTTGTCATTGTTATTTTGATTTGTTTCATTTTCAGCACTAGAATTCCCAAGGTTGATATCATCACGTAGGCTTTTCCAAAACTCATATAAAGCTTTATCCTCGATGTTCCCAGTCCACATTCTACCTTGACAGTTTTGAAACAATTGCAATTTATGCGCAAGTTTCTTATCTATGAAATTTATATATTTTATTGTCTCTGTATTTTGAATATCTTTTTCTGGTTCAACATTTCTTAAGAGTCGTGACATTGACATTCTATAGCATTATTGTCATTTAACAAATTCTCCAAGTCCATCCAGTCTTGATTTTCAATGTTGTCATTGTTATTTTGATTTGTTTCATTTTCAGCACTAGAATTCCCAAGGTTGATATCATCACGTAGGCTTTTCCAAAACTCATATAAAGCTTTATCCTCGATGTTCCCAGTCCACATTCTACCTTGACAGTTTTGAAACAATTGCAATTTATGCGCAAGTTTCTTATCTATGAAATTTATATATTTTATTGTCTCTGTATTTTGAATATCTTTTTCTGGTTCAACATTTCTTAAGAGTCGTGAGTAATCAACAGCGTCTACATCAAAGGGATATATACCACATTTTCTGAAACCATTAACAAACATGTTAGTTGTTAAAGTTTTGTTTAAGGTTTTTTGGAGAAGAGGCGCAAAATTTTCTCTCTTCAATTTCTTACCGTTATTTTCAACTCTAATTTCTAGTACAGACTTTTTCCAAGAAGACTTCAGAGGTCTAAACACAGATACATCCATTGGTTGAAGAATATGTGTTGCATTTGGGAAAAGAGCTACAAAATGATTCCATGTTCATTACAGAAGTCACTCAGTGGCATAGTTAGATGGGATTTATGCCCATCAATATAGACAATAATAGGAAATTCGATATTTTGGCTGACTACCCATGGATAGAAAATGTTTAACATATATTCATAAAAGTTGGCACTGACCATCCAGCCATTTTCACTTTTTCCTACACTCCAATTTGTTGGTAGTAACAAAGAAACCGCTGCAGGAATTCTTTCATAAGAAAAAATGACCATTGGTGGTGTTTGTAAACCTAAAGCGTTACCACCCAGAAGAACCGTTAGACATTCTTTTTCATCGTTTTGATTAAAACTGTAAATGCACTTCTGTCCTTTTTGCACAATTACTTTGTCACCCTTGGGACACAAGAAGAAAGCCGTCTCATCCATATTAAAAATTCGATTCCCATTTTTAGTAACATCAAAGTTTCCGTCAAATTTCAAAAATTCTTCAACTTCTTTGAACCAGTTTCTCATTTGTCCTTCAGTAAGGACACCTCGCGAACCACAAATATTTGATGGTGTTCTAATTGATAGCTCAGGATGTCTTTTATGGAAATTTTCAAACCAATGCCTGCCGGGTCTATTATTAACAAAAGGATTTGTTTTCTTTGTTTCTTTGAGCAGTAATTGAACGCTATCTAATAATTGATTCTTTGTTGCAGGAAATCCAGCCCTTGCGATATGAAGTATCCATCGCACCAGCGCATTTTATTCTTCTTGGAATAGTACCGTGGCAGGACCCATTTTTCTTTTTGTGGGATATTTCCCCGAATGTTTGTATAGTAAAGTTGTCCTTGGCACTTTATATGTTCTAAAAGCAGTTGACACAGCCATTCCACTTCTAACTGCTGCCAAAGCGTGCTGCATATCTGCTTCAGAATATTTCAAAATCTATTAAATGTCAACATCTACTACCAATAAGGCTTCCTTAGAGATAATATGTTATTTAAATACACTCTATACTATTTGCACCTAAAGCTGATGTCCCAATAGCTGATGGAGCATTAAAAATGCATAAGCACAACTGTATAAGCTTGAAGCGCATGTCAGACACTGGTCCCTTGAATTCTATGAGAAAAATAATTTTGATTTTATAAAAATCATCAAACATTCTCACAAAGCTTTGGATTAAATGTTAGTGTATTTTTAATACGAGGTCCCAGTACCTGACATGTAGCTATCAGCCTCATGACACATGGTGTTTTTAATGTACCCAAGCCTGACATGTGATTTAATTACCAAAAAGAGAAACCTTGGAGGTTAAATATTGTTTATAGTCAAACTTTAAGTTAGTCTAAATATATATAACACGACAATATGTTAAAAAGGTTAAAATGTTTGCGTATAGTGGTTAATAAAATCATACACTTTCTTAGCTTACCTGGTAAGACTCAGAACAAAAGCACAAATCAATGGAAACTAGTCACTCTTTACGGCATGTCGCCATTACAACTGTCGACTGAGAGTGAAAACTGTGGTGCCAACAGCACTAACAAAGTCTAAAAATATCCCTAAAATTAAAAAATCTAATCTCACGCAATAGCAGACCTTATTTTATTAATTCAATTAAAAATACTGTCAGCTACCGGGCCACTGTCAGCAACTGGGACGTTTACGGTATGTAAATTCGCAATTCATAACCAACAAAATAATTACTATAGACATATACGTTTCTTCTAACTTTAAACTTTCAATTTGAAATTTGAAACAAACATGAACCGTATCTATATACCAATTCAAATTAAGGCGGCATACAGTTGACAATATTGCAAAAAATAACGTCATACATTAGGTATGACGTGCATAAACTGACCTACCCGGTTTCAATATATCTTTACTTTATTTTTAGTATTAAACCTTATACATAATTTCTGTTATGTTACGACTACCGCCACCTATTGTTAGAGATTTTTTTTTTCCACATGAATAGTTGGATGCCTATATTAAATAGTAGCAATTTAGTTGCAAAGATATCGTCACTACTCGAGACTATTTATGATTATCTATAAATATTATAAAATGGTGATGTTGATGTAGCCTTTTGGGTTAAATAATTTTTTTATAAATGGTGGTAAATTTTGGTTATGCTTTTATCTGCAGTTTCACCCGATATTTTTAAATTTTACGTCAAAATTTCTCCCTTCTATTCCTACTAATTGCCACGACATTTGTGCCAGCCATTTTGACTTTTGATATTTAGAAGGAAATTTGAAAGTTGTAATTTATAATACTTACAGGTTTCATCTCCACGGCATCTAGCCGAATTTTTATAAACACATATAATTATCAGGAGAACCTCCGCATCAACGACTATCAGATATTCTAAGGAAAATACTATCTCCCTGAGTCAGGTAAATTAATTGTTTTATCATCTTTTCATGTGATTATTGTAGAATCTTTTCTTATGATTATTGTAGAATGGCGTCACCATCTGCCATAGTTTATTAGTTTTCTTGTCATTGCCTTGCTTTTACACAAACCTTCTTTTTTGTTAAAGGGAGCTTCTGTAGATTGTTAATTACGTAATTGGTGTAGATTATAAATTTGCGCCGTCAGAAGTATATTATTTAATTTCCTCACCAAGCTATTAGGCTGTTAGAGATTATTATTAATTCCTAGACCAGGTATAAGTACCCCCTTATGGCCACAACCTGCTGTAGAAGCCCAACAGTTCTTGTTTTGCCCATGGAAGCCTTTGTATACTTACTGATAAGTTTATTCCATTATGTGTTTATAGTGTATACTGTTATACTGTTCGTAATTAGATTTGAGTAAGCAATTTATTATTAATTTTAGCAAGTGCTCGTTTCTAATGCCCGTATGGTGTAATTTTAATGATTTATTGTTATGACAGTTGACCAAAAGTCGACTAGATTGTTTAATTAATTTAAACCAGCTGACTTGCTGTCGTTTATTGCAATTAAATTGTGATTACGAGACCTAATTTTGGTATCTCAATGTTTTACTATCACATGTCTACGTAAATTTTGTATGATTCTTGTAAACGTAAACTTTATCAAGTCGTAAATTATGCATTCTATATATATTTATCAAGAGTATAAAACTATTTAGAGCTGGATTTGGAATACTTTTTGTATAAATGAAATTTTGAAATTTGGACCGGAAGTAATACTTTTACTCTTAGCGAGTAGCATTTTTTTGCAAATATCTCACAAACTATGCATTTTGTAGAGATTTATTAAGAGATTAGAAGTACTTAGAATAGGATTTTGAATTATTTTTGTATAAAAAAATTTAAAATTCTGTAATTTGACACACTCATACGTGTAAGAAAGTCGTGTGGTGGCCACACCTCATTATTTTTCTTGTGACACACCTGCAGTGTCAAGTTTATATACAGTGGTCCTTTATTGAAGTCAGTTCTAGCTTTTTCTTCTTTGTTTTTGTTCCTTAACTTTTAACTTTTAACTTGAAGTCAAATTACTTATTCGAGTTACACGATATTCGTTCTCTACATAACTCTTTCTATCACCTTTTTTTTTGTTATGACTTTTCATGTCAATTAGAAATTTAAATAACCGTTAATTAAATTTTTCTAATAATTGGACTTTTCGATTTTTCTTTTGAATTTCTTTGTTGTTACCGGTATCATATATCCAACTTAACTACCTATATAACATCTACTTATTCACTAACCTTTCTTTTAGATGGGCTTTAGTTAGTGCGACCGCCCCTTCTTAATTTGTCCACCTGTTTCGACGCACGTCGTCTTCGACTGACTGTGCGGCACAACCTTAACTTTTGAAAATCATTTTGACAGAGTCATTATGGCATGAATAAATAGGTCATTTGATTTAAAGATACAATAAAACAATAAGCTCAGCTGGTACTCTAGATTTTATTAATAAAGAAGGCGAAATTAAAGCAAATGTTGGAATTGCTGTACATTATTTTCAATTCTCACGTTTATACGTCACTCATGGTGATAAAAACATTTTGCAGCATTGCGAGCACATTCTTCAATAACACTGGTCAACAGTGAAATTGCTTCTTAGGTGAAAGTACCCAATCCTGAATGAATTCAACGTGCTGAACACGAATATCACATTGAAAAAAGTTGATTGGCTCACGTTCAAGAGATATTGACGTTTTGTCCATTGTATAGATGCTATTGCATAATGTAATGCAATTTAGTGAGAAATTACGAAATTTTGCGTCATATTGCATCACCCCTTCATGCAAAGAAGTTAATGCAGCATTCACTGTAAGTTTCCATTGAGAGTGTTGCGAAATTGATTGCGCAATATCAAGCAATAGCTAATTATAGTTTATTTATAAATGGCCGACGTGACAGTTAACTCGTGCAATGTCCGTTCATTCGCGCATATTTTTCGAAGCTCTAGCATACATAAGTGATTGCTATAGTGTAAAGTAACTAAACAGTAGCAATGCCTCGTAACTGTGTTAATAGTGCAAATAACTTCTGTTATATTTGCGGAGAAGTGACATTTGCTGCACAGAAAAAGAACATCAGTGCAACAGTTAAGAAAGCGTATCATTTGTATTTTGGTTGCAATATAGGCGACCAGGACAAAGACTGGGCCCCACACGTATGCTGCCGCACTTGTGCCGTAAATCTTTCACAGTGGCTTAATGGCAAAAGAAAGGCAATGCCATTTGCTGTGCCCATGATTTGGAGGGAGCCCACCAATCACGTTGACGACTGTTATTTCTGTATGGTACGACCAGCTTCTGGAGGCATCACCAAGAAGAAGAAGTGGACAGTTGAATACCCTAACATACCACCTGCTCTGCGACCTGTCTCTCATGGCGAAGGACTCCCAATTCCAGAACCTCCCACAGATTTTTCAATCAGTTCAGACGATGAGGATGGCCATGCGTCGGCGAGTTCTCCTCAACGTGGCAGTAAGGATGATGACTTTTCGTGCTTTGACGAAACATCTGCACCACATAAAATTACCCAGGATGAAATGAACGATCTTGTTCGCGATTTGGATCTGTCGAAAAGCAAAGCGGAGATACTGGCCTCAAGACTTCGACAGTGGAATCTTCTGGAACAGAATGTCCGAGTGACTTCATTTCGCACTCGCCATCAGCTCTTCGAATCTTTCTTTAAGAAAGAAGAAAGCCTTGTGTTCTGCTGCGATATTGATGGTCTACTACAAGCTCTCGGTATTGCACATGATCCCCACGAATGGCGGCTGTTTATAGACGCTTCAAAACTGAGCCTAAAGGCGGTTTTGTTGAATAATGGGAACCAGCTTCCATCCATACCTATTGCACATGCGGTCTACATGAAGGAGACTTACGGCAATCTAAAGCAGCTACAGCTCTGACCTGAAGGTAGTATCTCTGTTGATGGGTTTGCAGCAGGGATATACAAAGTACTGCTGTTTTCTTTGTCTGTGGGACAGCTGAGCAATCGATTTGCACTACATCAAGAAAGACTGGCCTCCGATAGAATTTTTTATGCTTGGAGAAACGAATGTACAGCACCCACCATTGGCACAGCCACACAAAATCATCATTCCTCCTTTACACATCAAACTCGGTCTTGTCAAAAACTTGGTAAAAGCCATGGATAAGAATGGACCAGCATTCAAGTACCTGCATGACAAATTCCCTCGACTCAGTGAAGCCAAAATTAAAGAGGGCATCTTTGTGGGGCCTCAAATTAGACAGCTCTTCCGAGACCCCAAGTTTGAGGAACTTCTTCAAGGTAAAGAAAAACAGGTTTGGGATGCATTCTATCAAGTGGCAGCAAACTTCCTGGGGAATGACAAGGCAGAAAATTACAAGTGTCTGGTTGAGGATATGTTGGCTTTGTTTCATGAATTCGGCTGCAATATGTCGTTAAAGATCCACTTTCTTGATTCCCACTTAGATTTCTTTCCTGATAACTGCGGGCAGGTCAGCGATGAGCACGGCGAACGCTTTCATCAGGACATTGTCACCATGGAGCAACGGTACCAAGGCAAATGGTCTACGTCAATGCTAGCTGACTATTGTTGGACAATCAGTAGAGATGCTCCACAAGTCCACTACAAACGGCAGGCCAAAAGAAGTCGAAAGCCGGAAGCAGACTAATGTTTTCTTACCATGTATTATAATATTGACATAAGTACACTTTTTCTGAAATATGCGTAAATGTTTTCTTACCATGTATTATAATATTGACATAAGTACACTTTTTCTGAAATATGCGTAAATGTTTTCTTACCATGTATTATAATATTGACATAAGTACACTTTTTCTGAAATATGCGTACATATTACAGAAAACCCGTAGCCAATTCAGCTTTTTCTTAGTCATTTTCGTGTTCAGCACATTGAATTCATTAAGAAATGACAATTTTCAGCTTGGAAGCATGAACTTTTCGAAAATTTGTTGCCCAGTGATAATTCTTTGCTGCATATATCGCGAATTAGCAACAGGAGTTTTAAATATTCTATTCTTTAGGTGAGGAAACACGAAAATGTCAATAATTGTCAAACAAGGTGATCGGGGTGGAAATTCAGTTTCCGTATGTAGGCTTATAATCCGATCGTCAAAAAACAAATTTAACAAACAATATTATCTTGAGTTGTGTGTGCCGTTGCACCATCTTACAGGTAGTAACAATACTGCAATTCATCGTCGTGCAGATGTTCAATAAATTCATTCAAAATGCTTCCATACCTCACAGCATTAATTGTAAAAGCAACAACAGTTGCGCTGCGAAAAACTGCTAGCCAAACACAAAGTTTTGCAGAATGCAGAAATGATTCAACAAAAATATGAGGATATTCACTACTCACATCCGAGTATTTTGAGAATTGATGTACCCCGAAAAATGAAACCACGCTTCATCAGAGAAAAATATCAAATTAGCAGGTCATTATCGTGCACTAATTTATTTGCAAACAACTGGCAGTAAGCAAGACGCCTTGGATAGTCTACCGGCAAATTAGCCTGATGTGATTGCATCTTATACGGTTCCATGTGTAAGTCTCTCTTTACAATTTTCTGGCATGTTTCATAAAAAGTCCAATCTCTTGAGAAAGACATTTCAAGGTTTTGTGATTTGAATTTCTATACGTTGACGAACATCATTTATAACTTTTTTCGAACGTACCAGTACATGAAGAGTTGGAAAGGCAATTACAAAAATTTTTGGAAATTGCAGCTAACTCTGGGAAGTCCTCTCTGAAATCATCCAAACATGCACACTGGATGTACACCCAAATGTCATCAATTCGCATTCTAGTTCGAAGATAGGTTTCAATCACGTACGATTTTTGCACTGTATTGTAGACCATTTATTTATTCAACCTCGATGTTGAAACTTGCTTTCAGCAGTATTAAGATATTAATTGATGAAGTCAATGTCACTATCAAAATAATTTTCAAAACCGATAAGTTATAATCCTTGGATTAAGTTCAAACACATATTTCTTATTTCAGTGCTTCTCAAAATATTCGACCTAGAATCTTTATGATATCACGGTATTAACAAACCTATAATGGTTAGTAATTTTCCAAAAAAAAAAAAAAAACTACTGTTAAAATAAAAGCGGAATATTACATACACACATACAACGTATTATGGAGCAATAGGAAATTGTAGATATGGAGAAGAAATGTTTGACATTTATATTATGTATTATTCTAATAATTTTCGATTATTTTTCTTAAAGTTACGTTTTTATATGTGGAGCATTTTTGATAAATATGTTAAAATATACGTCGAAACGTTAAGCGTATACAGTTTTTAGTTTTATTTTATTATAAGTTTGTTCTTTATGTTACCCCAATACCCAAAAAAGAAAACAATTAAATTTAAATTGATTATAAAAAATAATAAATTTAATATACATATAACTCTAGACCATGTGACATGAGTCATATTTAAGATTTTACCTGCAATAGGGTGAGTCCACAAAAAAGATTGGGTTTGGCACTTTATAAACCGCTTTTTCAGTGCTAATTAATCTACTCAACCTCCCCTGCTTCTAACTCCAATAAACAGAAAACACGAAAAATGAAAGACGAGTGATCTAAAACACCTTCATTTAAAATCCGCAGGGATTCTCCACAGAGAGACTATACAGCTAAATCCGGAAATAGCCACCGGTAAAAGCGATACATAAAAAATGGTGAAATAATCTTAGCCACTCGTTCCAGAAGCTAAGCACTAAAAATTTACCCTTTTGAGTATAGATATAAATTAAGCTTACAAAATAACTTGCCTCTATCGCGTAGCAGTGGCGTACGATATTACATTAATTGTAAATCGTAATTAAAATGTGAAAAACGAGGAAATATATCTAGGAATTAACTAGAATGAAAAATAAGATTTCTGAAAATGAAAAATCAATTGACTATTTAAAAAAAAAAAAAAACTTGTTATTTTAAAAACAAATAATTAAGAATAACTACATCAATCAACCGCATATGACGCTAGATGGCTTAAATGTAACTCTAGTGATTTACCGCTGAGGACCAAATTGAACAAGATGAACAATTCGAGTATTGCAAAATACTATTCTATTATAAAAGACCCAAGAATTTAAAATTTAGCAATAACAAAAACAACAACATAAATCTGGCAACCAATTATACACATATACATATACAGCGTGTGCCGGAGGAACAAACCGAATTTATATTAAAAATTATTTTAATACCTTTAGAAGCAAAGTAAATGCAACAAATCGATATAAAAAATACACTTATATACAAGACGAACATAATATTAATTTTCCTGAAAGTAGTTTATTATTCTTCAGATAAAAATGTAACAATATGGATATTCATTTAAAAAATTTAAGTTGGTAGCATTTTCTGTTAGACAAAAACTGTTATGCTACACTAGAAATGAAAAAAAATACCATGACTGTATTTGTTATTTTGAATTATGTAACTATACCATATTACTTTTTAATAACTAAGTTATTCCACCATTCTGGAACTTTATACTAACCTTGAATAGAAATAGCTTTTATTTATTGTATTTCTACTCTGAATATCAAATTGTTTTTAAATGTAACACTATGGTGTGTGTATGATATAGACTTCTTAAATAAAGCTGAAATATAATCATTAGTGTTAAGTAAAAATAATTATTAGAATTATTACAGTTAGTAAGTATTTAAAATTAAAATATGACTTGACTCTTTTTAAAACTTGTGGCAAACACATAAAGGTGAATAACTTAGGTAGGGGTTACCACCCCTCTTCTGTAAGTTTGATGGTGAGAGTAACAAACTTTGCAGAAACACTTCCGATAAGACTTTCCAAACGACTTTCCCTTTAAAACTGTTGTCTGAACGGAATGCTTAGTCATTAGTGATCGTTTAAGGTAGAGCATGTATTTTTATGAGAAGTTATTAATGTGAAGCAATATTCACAGTTCGAAACCTGTTCAACACAGTTAAAATTTATGAATATGTGAAAGTTCGTGTAAATGGCAACTCACAAAATTCAATTCAGAATTGTGCTGCAATCAATAAAAATATACAATGTGTTTTTCGAAGTTCATGCACATGTTCAATAAGATAATAACGATATGGAATATAGTTTTCAATCCAGCAAAAGATATATACAAGGGTATATACAGTGTGTAAAGTTATGTCGTTTCCTGTAGAGAAAAATATTTTAATATGACTTTTAGGTGAAAAACGTATTCTTTATAAAAAAAAAATGATGGTGTCGAAACCCCTGTTGGTAAATAAGAAAACCAGTAGTCATTTAAGATAAGGTAAAAAAATTGAAATTATGTCGATGTCGATTTTATGTTGAATTTAAATATGACTAAGTCCAAATATTATATTACATTATTAATGTTAGACAAACGGCAAGTGTCATTTCGATAGAGCTTTTATTGTTTTTGTGTTTGTAAAAAAAAAAAATTACCACTAAATTCTAATATTATTCCACATAATCTCCTCCATATCCGGGGCAATCTTCAACTTTTTCTCTAAATTGTTTGTAAACTTTGTTCAATATATCAACATTAATTTCTCGAACAGCCTCAGAAATTCGCATTTTTACATAATTTAAATCATTTTCCGTTATTTCTCTGTCCACTTTTTGCTTTAGGTAACCCAAAAGAAAAAACTCCATGGGAGTTAAGTCCGGCGACCGAGCTGGCCAATGTATTGGTCCATATTGTCCAATCTATCTACGAGGGAAGTGTAAATTTAAGAATTCTCTCACAATAAAGGTACCATGAGTTTGACACCCATCTTGTTGGAAGTAGATGCGTCGCAATTCCTCTTCCTCAAGTGATGGAAATAAATAATTCTGAAGCATATCCAAATAATTGTGTTGATTTAAATTTCCATTAAAAAAAAAAGACCAACGATTCTGTTTAATAGCATTCCGCACCAAACATTGACTTTTTGATATCGTTGATTTCGGACATTAATTCTAAAGTTTGGATTATCCTTTGATAATCTACAATTTAGTGAGGAAACAGTACCATTTGTTGAAAACTTTCCTTCATCACTAAACACTAAAATCTGATAAAAAGGACGATGTACCATAATGTTCCTCAGAAGTCGAGTTTGAGTTCAGTTGCTCGCTAGCGTAAAGAACTTCTAGGATGTTCCGCAACTGATTCGATAGCCACAATGGACACAGCATCATAATCATCGTTGTACGCTTTGCGTGGCTTCTTTTTTCGGAAACGGATCCCGTTCCATCAAATTTATCAATTAATTTCTTCAATGTTATTCGGGAATTTTTCAGTAAATAACCGTATTGCATATTTATACGAGACAGCATTTTTCACAAATAAAACTCGCTGAACTGTCAGACAATGTTGTTTGTTAATGACTAATGCATGGGTAATCCAATACAGATGTAACATTCGGACTTAGTCATATTTAAAATCAACAAAAGGGGTTTAGATAAAATAAAAAACTTTTATAAAGAACAAGTTTTTCACCTAAAATTCATATTAAAATATGTTTTCCTATAGGAAACCACATCGCATTACATATTGCTGTGACCCTTGCAAATTAATAATACATTGAAACTATTAAAACTCTATATTCCTAAAAATACCAAGGTTCAAGCATATATCTCAAGAAATTAGCCTTATGCTAATCTGAGATCTTACTACTTCTGCAAAAATGTGGGGTAGGCAATGTCGCACTTCACTAGCTCAGTTAATGATATTGTTACCACCCCTTCCACCCTTCCCATATGTTACCTTTCATGATGTTAATATGGAACGACGCTGTTCGACATGATCTCCAGGTCATGTGTTTGACGGGAGTAAAAACGTCAGAGGGAAATTATTGAGTCAGTGGTCAAATGACAATTTTTATGTCAGTTGGTTACATAATCAATACATAATTATTTATTGTGATATTTACTCTTTTAAATGTTATTAAATAAAACGTTTGGTAACATTTTGGCGCCCAACTAAGTGGCATTGAACATAGTGTAGTGTTCGCGAACCTTCTCCCAGAACCATCGCAGTGAGGATCTAAGCTGCCACACCCTCCCTGGAAGGGCTGTTAGCAAAGGTCTACGGCCATCGCCAACCATAATGGCGTTCCTCGGACGAGGAGTCGCCCCCAGGAAAATTGTTAACCACTGCTATAGTCATGGTTACTATGAACCACCGCATCCCTTCAGTGGGCACCCAGCCGAGGACCCACGCGAATTCATAGACCAATTAGAGGACTACCTTCAACAGTATGACCTGGACTCGCCAAAAGACATAGATGACGCAGTACGCCCATATCTTAGTGGAAGGGCAGCTGCATGGCATCGCCCAAATAAGGGCACCTTTTGGCATGTGGAGGGATTCGGTGGCAGATTCCGGATGGAATTCTTTAACGACGAAGAATATGCGGAATTCCTGAAGAATTCACCTCAAGGTGATTGCGAACGGACTCCATTGGCTGATACTGGTACTCCAGACGATGCGCCATCCGAGTATGTGTGTGCAGTGGAAGTTAATCAGGAAACAACACAATATATAAAAGATTCCTCCAGTGTAAGAACTATCCAACCGCCGCCGCCCTACGGTGGATACTTTGACGAAGACCCACTAGTCTTCATAGAATTACTGGAGGATTATCTGCTACAATTCCCTCAGGATGTATTGAGAAATGTTGACCTGGCAGTCAGCCCTCACCTGACAGGTGTAGCAAAGAAGTGGCATCAATACTTTTGGGGAACCTTCCAGACATTAGAAGAATTTGGTAGGCGGTTTCGGACCGACTTTTTCAATGATCAAGACTACTCGACATATCTGAGAGAAACTCAGATTCCGTCTGCCAGTATCGAGACTACCAAACACATGGGTTACGTGTACACAACAGACGACAAGCCACCGTCACAGCCCACAGCAAATGGATCTACTATGGACACGGATGTGCTAGTTCAGGACGGTGTCGTGGTTCCAACAGCATACACCGAGGGTCCTTCTGCCAAACCTATGAATTGTGTGAAGATCACGCGGAATGAAGAGACGGCGTCGCAGTCCTCAACAAAAGGACCTCCAACGGCAACGCGCTTGCCCATCCAAGACAATGTCTCAAGCTCAGTGATGAACACCAATCACCCAACCGGTGGGAATAACGACGGTGTGGACCACAAGACACCATCACGGTCCTCAGTAGATGGACTTATTATGGACACGGACGTGCCAGTCCGGGGCGGGGTCATGGTCCCAACAGCCCGCACCAATCTTCCAACTGCCAAACCTATCGATTGTGTGGAGGCCACAATGACTAAGAAGATATCGTTACATTCTTCGGCAAATAAACTTAGCACACCAACGGACGTGCTAACCCAGCACAATATACCTACCTTAGGAACTACCACCGACACGCGGAACAAACTACTACCCACCACGAAAGTTGACGGATTATGGTGCCGAAATTCACGCAAACCATTTCACAGCAAGCAGCCCACACTCAAATTGACAAGTCGTCAAAACCGAAGCATAGTTACTCGACCCAAGGAGTTGCTTAGAAGAACCTTAAAGTCTATCCGGAAAAGAACCATGCAAAATGGCCAACAACGCCAAAACTACAATAAGATGGGTCAAACATATTGGATCCTAGCGAATCATAAACCATTTCATCCGGGCATCCGCCGGACCAGAATCTCATCATCCAGGTCCACCGATCGAACGCAAGAAGCTCAAGAACCAGGTTCGCTACCGCCACCACCTACAGAAGAGCGACGATCGGGGACCAGTCGCCGGATTCCTAAACATGGTTTGGACACAATAAGTTTTAAACGGACCTGGAGCATCAATCGAACCAGCGTCTTTCAGAGGGGGGAGCGTATGTTACCACCCCTTCCACCCGTCCCATATGTTACCTTTCATGATGTTAATATGGAACGACGCTGTTCGTCATGATCTCCAGGTCATGTGTTTGACGGGAGTAAAAACGTCAGAGGGAAATTATTGAGTCAGTGGTCAAATGACAATTTTTATGTCAGTTGGTTACATAATCAATACATAATTATTTATTTTGATATTTACTCTTTTAAATGTTATTAAATAAAACGTTTGGTAACAATATCTCTAATTATCTTTTATCTCATGGGCATAAATATTCTTTCTCCAAAGGATTGTACACTTAAGTTTTAACAGGTCCTACACATTAAATATAAATACAGAAATATCTTACAATATAATTTATTAAACATACTAAGACAAACAATAATGATAAAAAAATACATATTCACAAACGAAACGAAATATTTTAAATAATTTATTTACACGCCACAATTAAGGACATTAGCATCTAATAATGTATATAAACTAAAGTACAAATAAAAATCATGTATAACACACTGATACGTGCTCAGTTTAAATTTTTAGTGCAATCAACAAAACAAAAGAAAATTTCTCATAATTAATCTATGTGTAACGACTTATATTAGTTATGATTATAAAACAAAATATTATTATTATTATTATTATTATTATTATTATTATTATTATTATTATTATTATTATTATTGTGCACACACTAGAGAATAGACTTTGCTTTGATTCTAATTCTGTCCAAATGCCTTTTCTCGCTTCTGAATAATATTCTCACCACAAATTCATATCAGAGAATCAATTAGGGCTCCATTCTACATGTTCATTAATTGTATAACTTGTTTAATACATCCCTAATTCATAGAGTCCCAACATGTCAAATTTCAAAGCACAAACACAGCAATTCAAAAAAAACTCATAAACTCTAAACAATAAAATATAAATTTTTGTAACCTTATTAACTTTCAATATGTCACCACACAAAAACAATAAAACACTTTATATACAAAAAGAAAACTCTATACAAACTAGCGCTTCATATAAAACATGAAATTCATCCATATTCATTTTTAATTGATTTATTTTACACCAATTCTACAATAAATAACGAATGAGATATAATAAATATTGCATAGAAAAGTAAAATATAAAGTGTATGTACTCCAATTCAAAGAAAAATAAACCCTTTACAAAATACCCTTATTCAAAAAAAATTATTATAATTTTCAGAATCTTTTATCGTGACATGTAGCGTATTGCCATCATGTTTTAAAATGAAATATTCTGGTTCTTAACAAACATCCTAATACCTCCTAACTGTAATTTAAACATATTTATTTAATTCGAAAAATTATTCTAAATTCGAATAAAAATTTTCAATTAGAAATTATTTCAAGTCCATTAAATTATTTCTTGAAAAATTTTACAAGTGCCAACTAATATTATTAAACATTTTCTAAGTCCATTAAATTATTTCATGAAGATTTTACAAGTTCAAAATAAAAATTATTTCTTAAAAGTTCAAATTTAAAATTATTGATACAGACACCCAATGCTTATTTGCATTTTAGAGTATTTTTTCACCTGTGATCAAAATCCATTGAAAATTATTGTGGGCCGTAATTTATAAAGAATCTTTAACAAAAAAATCAGTCATGCCTATTTAAGAGATTCTTCCCACTCTTTAAGGTTACATATACCTCCGCATCGCCTCTAGCGGTGTGTAAATACATTACAGCTTAAAAAATGTAAACACACAACTGCATTTTCAATCGATGTGATTGTGTCAATTTAAAATACGAAATTTAAAGAAAAATCAGTATATACATGTGAGAAAATGTGAATTACTGATACATCTACATTCAACAAGCTACAATAATGTTCTAATAATTATTACATTATTTACAGTATAAAACTCATATGCATCACTGCCATTTATAGAAAAAGTTATAAAATTCCTTATTACTGTGTTTATACTCCCATACTTTAATTGTATTATTAGATATGCCGAACCTGTACTTTAATGATGTCCATTACGATACAGATTTTCATTATGATACAAGTTTATATCCAATAGGAATACAGATTTTTCATTACGATACAAGTTTATGTCCAATAGGAATGCTTATTCCAATATTCAAACAATATTCAATATGGCGACTGCATATCTGACAGATATACAAATTAAATAAATGTGACAGTTCTCTGCAATTTACAAGTAAGTACTTAAAATTTGTGCTTTTTTGAAAATATAAACGGTAAAAATGAGGGATAATGACAGTAAAATGTAAAATTTGAGTCCGCCAGAAATTATGGAACAAGCCTTAGTAACCACGAATCATTTATTACCAGCTAAATTCGCAAAGGTGCATGGAAAATTTTAACCTCAATTTATGAAATGGAATGTTCAAAAAATAATGTTTTATTATGGGGTCGTAGAAAAAATAGTGTATATAACTCGCATTTAATGGCTATTAAGACACTCGTATTCATTACAATGCTCGGCTTCGCCTCGTATTGTAATTTTCTTATTCGTGTCTTAATAGCTATCATTAAATGCTCATTGCATAATATACTATTTCATGATTTTTAAACAATTTCCGCATGTTGTTCGAATACTTAATTCTAATTTTCTTTGTCTTCCTTTTCATAGGAAATAGAGGAAACACGTTCATGATTGTCGTAATGTCTTTCCTAACAAAGATTGGTTCATACATGGTTTGCACGCCCCTGAAGAAGAAACATTGTTCACTTCTGCCTCATCACGTGAATCCACCCACTGGTCTGTATTGGGTGACTGACACACCATACTAAAGGTACAAATGAACGATTAATTATCAAAATTTACCTGTCATACCGAGATTATACAAATATTAGCTTTACAAATGAAAATCTAACAGCTTTATTACTTATTTGTGTCTTAACATCTATCCTTTCAGGATCCCCCCATTTCCCGAAGTTGCCCTCGAAGGAGGCTCACCGCTGCTGGCGTACTGGTCTGGTCCGCACTCATCCTCCACGCTATCAAGTTGGTGAGGCGGACGACGGTCCCATCAAGCAGCGTAGTCCTCCTCTTCCGCCGAGCCCGACTTCCCTGCGCCCCGGGCACCGAGTTGACACCGCATAGAATACACAGAGCTCGGCGCACCGAGGCACAAAAATTTGGAGGATCCTGCGGCCAGGGAAAAAGTTCCTGTTCTTCATCTGGTCTAAGGGTAGACACACATTACCAGGCTACCACTAATGAATACTCTTACTAATGTCGATTGCCCATAAAAATGAATCTTTGTTTAATTATACTTTTACACAACTTTATATTCTTCTATAAAGAGCTAACCTGTTGTAATAATCTTAAAAAAATATAATCATCCCTTATACTGTGTGTATTATTTAAATTTAAACGAAAACCAATATAACAGATTAAAGATAAAATTGAATTAATTAAATCTAATTGTGATATTGTGAATACTTATATACAACTTAATTTTAACTCAAGATCACAGCAATATGTATACTTAAATTTAAACTAACTGACGAAGAAAATTTCATAGAATATATAGTCGAAACGTTTTATACAATGTCTTTAATTATTATTATCATCATGTCTTAACTAATTGTTAATTTAAGTGTTAATTGAAAACAGGCCGCTAAACTAAGAAATTCCTTGCTAAATCTCTATATATACAGGACTACATCTTATTGAATATCTTAATTGACTAATTTTTATTAATTTGTTGTCAGTATACAAATATAAAAGCCTATAAATCAACACAAAACTAAGCACATGCAAAAACATAAGTAGATAACAAAAATTTTGGACACAAATGTTTCTTGAATTTGTACAAAACAAACAAATATCAACATATCACACATATACATTGTTATATTCAGAACATATAATTGTATTATAAAATATCAGTATAGATTGCAAAGAGACAACTACTGCCAGTTTGTTACTAACGGGCTTGTGTTTTTTATTTTATTTAGAAATGAATGGAAACTCATGTGAATATTTATTGAAATAATTTTTACATAGTTTAATATACATATTTATTGTTATTTTGTAGTTTCTTTTTCACTAATTACCGTTGTTATAACCTCCTAATTCCTGTTTCTGCACTTACTATAATTAAGGTATTATTCTTTTTGTTTTAAAATTTGTTTATTGTACTATATTCTATATTTTTATGAAATATGTTGCAAGCATAGCTGTATTGTAAGTACAATATATCCAATTTTTGTATAAATATGTAGACATGAAATGAGACACTTACCAAGATTATAAAAGTAAAAGAAAAAAGAAGAGTAGTGTTATATTTTATATTTTTGGAATGCAGTTTTCTAAAAAAAACTCTAAATCTTACGCTGGTAAACATTTTTTGTCATTCCCCCAATGCATATAAAAATTATATCTCTAAGCTAATTTTTAGAAAAATTCATTATAAAATCATGCTTGTCAACTGAGTAACAACTTATTAAAAGGCATTCATTCAATTATCAATATTGCACTATACCGTATTCAAATAAAAAACATACATCAAAAAACGACAATAGCTCTGTACTCAAGTTTAAAGTATTAACGTCTGACATTATTTTGATGTGAAATTAAGTAAGCAATTCAAAAATGAACTGATATATTGGCTATTCCATTAAAAAAAATGGCTTTTATACAAAAACGTGTCATGTAATTTAAATCCAGTTTTCTGCACAAGCAATTAGTAACTGAAAAAAATAAAACATGATTCTATTAATACCTCTTATTATGAACAATACTATGAAAAAATGTGTCCATCTAATACGTCGCTTTCGAGAAATATAATAATATAAAAACTTTGAATTTTTCAGAGAAATGGGAATAAATCAAAAGCTTTAGATTTTAGGCCTATACTATCGTATTACTTTTTGACTAAAAATTATACGGGGAATACCAAAATGCAATAATATATGAGATGTTATATTTAAAAAACTATAACTATGGTTAGCCACCAAGTTATGGAACACTCAGTATAATAGAAAGTATTTTTAAAATGTGCTCCTAATGAGCATCTATCACAAAAAAAAAACCGCTTCCAAATATCTCTACTCATAAAGGCATAAACGGCCTTACCTGCGGAGATGACTCATCCTGTATATATAGGATTACTCATCTCGGCGAGGACGGCATATTGTGACTTCATGAGAGTATACAGTTCGAGGCGGTTTTCTTCGTATGATAGCCACTTAGGTATTAGGAGCACCTTTTAATAGTGTTTTGTATTATACAGAGTGTTCCATAACGTGGTGGCTGACCATAGTTGCACTTTTTTAAATGGAACACCATGTATATTATTACACTTTTGTATTCCCCATGTAATTTTAGTTAAAAAGTTATGAGATAGTATAGGCCTAAAATATAAGGTCTTCGACTTATTTTTCTGAAAAAATATCAATGCTTTTATAAAACGAAAACGACGTATGAGATTAACACAATTTTTTGTAGTCTTGTTCATTATAAAGTGTCCTCATATAAACAAATTTTATTTTTTTGAAATCACTAATAGAATTTGCAGAAAACTGTATTAAAGTCAGATGACACATTTTTGTATTTTTTACAAATAGATCATTGTTCATATCAGTTCATTTTTGAATAGTTTACTAAATTTCGCACCAAAGACATGTAAGGCGTTATTATTTTAAAAGTAACTATTACTGAGCTATTTCCGTTTTTTGATATAATTTCTCCAAATTGGTATTGTGAGCAATGATATTTTCCGCGAAATTGACAATTGAATGGATGACATTAAATAAGTTGCTTCTCAGTTGACAAGCATAATTTTATAAATAATGTCTCTAAAAAATGACTTCAGAGATATTTAGTATGTATTAAGGTAATGACAAAGAAAAGGAATATCTTATTTACAATACTCTCTTTACCAGCAATATAATTCAAAAAATTTAGAATAATTAGTGGAGCAGAAATTATAAAATAACAATAAATATGAACATTAAAATAGGTAAATTTAAAAGTTTTCAAATTCACTCGTTTTTTCTTAAAATGAAACATGAAATCAAAATTTAATAAGGGGTTGAGTACTTCTGTTTCTAAATATTTGTTGAATATGTTCCCTCATAACTTCTTTTGTGGTTACAAGTATACTGTATATTTGTTATTTTATAGATCCTTATAAAAGGAAACTAATTTTGTGATATCCGAAGACCCAGCAGGCTAGTCAATATGGCCTCCACGGGTTAGCTACTTCTTTGGACATTTCATTTAAATTATTTCTTGTCTGTAGAATAGAATGTGGGAATTGGCCGTCTTTTTGCATCTACATATCTTCTTAAATTCTTCCAATAATTCCACTAAATTGCTTGATAGATATTACTCATAAGCTTCTGCGTTAATATTATCATACAATCACCAAAAATGCCTTTCCATATATTTAGGCTCCGCCTATGCTGATGATCTAACTATTAGCGAAGTAAAGGTTTTCATTTGCATAATAATGAAAATTTCTTTTATTAACTAGTCCGTTACTGTGGAAACCAGCTTTATCCGCAAGCAACCAGCTTTATCCGCAAGCAACATACTATCAAAAAGAATTGCGCGGGCATTGTTTTTAGTTATTGCCCATTGGTAGAACACTTTTCTAGATTTAAAATGATGAGTGCCTAACTCAATATTTAAATGTATTCATTACGGATGATATTTATTTCCTTTTAAGGTCCTTGCAACGATGGTTTGGCTAATATCCTGCAAACGATTTATTTCTAAGGAACTGACTTGTGGATTTTCTGTTGTTGCCATATAAGTTCGTAATTGATATTCATCATTTACTACACATTTAGGTTTCCTTGGTTTGTAATGAAAGCAGCCATTACTCTTCTAAAGGCATCTGTTCTGGCACATCTCCTGTCAGAGTAACGCTGTAGGTAAATCCCTGGGCTTGTAAATAATTTTTTTGACACTCCTTGAGTACAAAAGTACCGTATTAAAATAAAAAATATAGAGTTGGCAAAAGTATATCAAAAAACGACAAAAGCTCAGTAATAGACACTATACTTGGAGTATGTGGCTACTAAACAAAAACACTAAAAAAGATGTTTTAGCTCAGTTATGGTCACTTTTTAAATAATAACGTATTACATGTTTTTGGCGCGAAATTTAGTAAGCAATTCAAAAATGAACTGATATACAAGATGTTCCTTTTGAAAAAAATCACTTTTAGACAAAAATTTGTAAATTTTTCCAGTTTTCTGAAAATTCAGTTACTAATTGTCAAAAAATAAAATATGTTTGTATGAGCACCTTTTATTATGAACAACACTACCAAAAAATTGAGTCCATATAATTCGTGGTTTTCAAACAAAAAAAATTATAAAAACATGGATTTCTTCAGAAAAATGGTAATAAGCCGAAAACCTTAAATTTTGGGCCTATACTGCCTTATAACTTTTTGGCTAGGAATTATAAAGGGAATACAAAAGTGTGTACATGGTGTTCCATTTAAAAAACTATAACTATGGCCAGCCACCAAATTATGGTACACTCTGTATAACACGAAATAATTTTAAAAGGCCTCCTAGTAAGTGGCTATCATAGAAAGAAAACCGCTTCGAAATATCTGTAAGAAAACACATAACTGTATAATTAATTGTTTAATTAAACGAACAAAGTATAGAATAAATCTGAAAAACATCTCCACATCCAGAAATTAACATTACTTCTATATATGCATGGGCGTGTATGTTGCACCATACTCTCACCCCTACTGACTGACTCCCTGGCCTTTTCCTTTCTTCACCAAAAATCCCTGTGTTACGTCATCCGCTCATACGTACACACACGTGTATATTATATACAATTATTTATAAACAATCCCATACATTCGGCCTTCCTGACTTGTGGGTGTGTCCTCAGACCGTCCATAATGAATTACTATTCTACAAATTTGTAAAACTATTGCACTGTAATGTATGTATTACTCTGCAGTTTACCAAAACTATTGCTCTGTAATTGATGTATTACTCTGCAATTTACTAAAACTATTGCTCTGTAATTTACATATTACTCTGCAATTTCGTAACACCACTGCTCTGTAATTTACATATTACTCTGCAGTTTACTAAAACCATTGATCTGTAATTTACGTATTACTCTGCAATTTACTAGACTATTGCTCTGTAATTGGTGTATTACTCTGCAATTTACCAAAACTATTGCTCAGTAATTTACGTATTATTCTGCAATTTACTAAACTATTGCTCTGAAATTTACGTATTACTCTGCAATTTACCAAAACTATTGCTCTGTAATATACATACAACTCTGCGATTTCGTAAAACCACTGCTCTGTAATTTATGTATTACTCTGCAGTTTACGAAAAATATTGCTCTGTATTTTACGTATTACTCTGCAATTTACAAGACTATTCCTCTGTAATTTACGTATTACTCTTCAATTTACCAGAACTATTGCTATGTAATTTACGTATTACTCTGCAATTTACTAAACTATTGCTCAGTAATTTACGTATTACTCTGCAATTTACTAAACTATTGCTCTGTAATTTACGTATTACTCTGCAATTTTTGTAAGACCACTGCTCTGTAATTTATATATTACTCTGCAGTTTACTATTGTCATCCTGTATTGTTATCCAATTTTTGAGGTGATCCGCTGGAACTACCGTACGTAAACGTTTACTTCCTTCTCTTAGATCCTCAACTTCGTACCTGTTGTTAAATAACTTCTTTGTAATACGGAAAGGACCTTTTCAGTTTTGGGTGTAACTTTCGACTACTTCCTGTAACTACCTCACTAGTTATTTTAACCGTAACTAAATTTCCTTCTGTATGTTTGATAGCATCTCTCCTGTTTTTATCGTATTGTTCCTTTTGCCTCTTTTGAACAGCCGGTATATGTTCTGATATTTTTCCTCGTAGTTCTTGTAAATTTAGTTTCTGTATTTCATCCTGAATTTCATTTAAAATATATGCCTTTGCTGCTCGTTTAGTATTTGTACCAATCAAAGCTCCCATGGAAGTTAGATAAATACCTTTATTAAAGCATTTGTTGAGAGCATTTTGTACTTGTTTGACGTAAATGTCCACATTGTACGCTTCTTTTCCTAGAGTTCTATGACTAACGCAGTAATTATTGTTTCGTTGTATCTTTCGCCCTGACCGTTTGCTTGAGGTGACACTACTGCATTTACTATTACTACTTAATGCCGTAAGGTTGACAAAATATTCTGAAAGTCTGAGACGTTAATGGTGTACTCCACACAAATGTATTATGTCCATCAATAACTTTACAACAGTTTTTGCTTTTTGGTCACGCTCTGGCTCTATGATTGTGAATTTCCTAAATCCATCTACTAATACGATCAGGAACTTATTTTTTCGGTTCCTAGTTTCAAATAGATCAACATGATCAATATGTGTTGTGTGAAATGGTACTGGCGTCTTTTAAATAGAATATAGTTTGCATTGCATTTTACCAGTATTTTGCTTATATGCACAATTTAAGCAAGCCATGACATAGTCGACATATCTGCATTCGCGCTGACCTTGGAACTACCCATGCCTTTTTATTATTATCAACAAAAGCAGCCATAATATAGTTTATATACATATTAGTCACAGTTTGGTTGACATCGTTTACTTCATAATGCTATTTTCAGCTGACCATTTATTTGTATCGTGGCTAAAACGTTTACAATTTTTACATCGTGTCTTGGGTTTCGTACAATTCCGCTTGATATAACCCCTTAACCCGCAGTTATAACAAACCATTTTTTTGTGCGTACTCAGATTGATGTCGGGATCAGTTTTTATTCAAATTTTAATAAATACTAGTGTACCATGAACCTTACATGCCTTAATGTATCCTACAAAATTCTCGATCATTTTTGATTGTTTTTCTAAGGAATATCTTCGAAGCACCTGTTCTGTGCATTGAGCAAAGGGCGAGCTATCATGTATTTTACATCTACAAGAGTGTTTCGAACAGGGTTCTTATTCAGTTAATTAACGAGCTCCCTGGTGGTATTCTCGTCTGAGAGGAAGGTCTGGAAGCTTCATCCACAAGCCAGAATCACAACAATAATAAGATTTATTTAGAAAATAAAGAATAGATTAATATAATAGAATGAGTCATGAAATGCATTTCCACTATATAGAAACAATAATGGAAAATAATGTGATTATAAAATATGTACAGATGTTAAGATCTAAACTTCAAAATGAAAATATGTAATAATTTATTTAAAAGATCAAAAGTTTAAGATTGCCCGTGTATATTAGCTATATATTTTTTAATTCGATTAATTTGAATCCTATTAATAAAGTAAAACCATAAATAATAAATAAATCTAGTGCTTCAATAATATTATCATCAAAAAAAAGGAAATGAAGAAGAGATTTTGTGTCTATTAGTCAATACAAAATGCCAACTTCTCAACAGTTTGTTCTTATACTAAATAAAAGTATATAAGTACCAATATGCAAGGTTATATGTAAATATATTTTTAGTAAATAAAGTTGGAACACAAAAAAACTTAAGAATTTAAAGTTTAAGTTTAAATGGTTAAAAATAAATACGAAGTTTAAATATAAAATTTGTAAATACGAAGTTACAGAGGAACACTTAGAGTATTACAATGCAACTAAAATTAAATTGATAGAGAAGAAATTAAATTATACACGATTGACAACGGATGATAAAAAAACACTGAAGTTTAATGTAGTGTACACGGCTAAGCAACAATACATTAAAAGGAAATATACCCACGTCTAATTACGTAGAATCCCACTCCACATATTTTAAAAATTAATTTTACAATTTTTGACATTTGTCTCCATTAAAAAATTAATCAAAAACAGAATTAGTCAACATTTAACATGCAAGATTAATGAAAATAAATTTTTCAAATAGACAGTATATAAACATAATTTACATAAACTAAAATAAACTGATTTTACATAACCTCAGCCAAGCAGCAAGACTTCAAAACGCAAGCGATCTTCTAAATTCCAAGAAAAATTCTATTCCTTAAATGCAAAATAGGTGAATAATTGCGTAGCAACGTATCAGCATTAATCATCCAAATAATTGGTCAACAGGAAATAAAAACATTAAGAAAGAAATTACAATTAAAATTGCGGATAACGTACCCACAAAAAATAATTAAAACAGCAGTATCTTCCAACCAAATCAATCAATCACAATAAATAGTAACCTCTCACTACTTATGCCATTTAATAAGGTATTGTATCACAGAATTATGTCGCGATATGTCCAGGAAACCAACACAAAACAAAAGCTAAACGCAATGCGACATTGCAAATTAAAAATAAAGATTCTAAATTCTAACCAACGCGCACGGGCTTCCAAAAATAAAACGACAAGAAATACCGCCCTAAACATAACAAATCAAAATTTAAAATAAACACTGTTAATCAAAAACACTAAAACACCTTTACCACACTAAAGCAGAAAAAACTAAATAAGTATTGAGTTTTTTGTATTTTAGGGTTTTAAAGGAGTTTTAGTATTTTTGTCTAGTATCAAGCCGCAGACACCAAGTTTAGTTTCTCAAACACTATTAATATTTGGCTATTTTCTTGATAATACTTGTATATACCTTAAAGAAAATGTTCCCTGATTATATAGCGCTAATTTTATATCTTATATTGTATTATTTTCAACCTTAATATAAGCTGCCGGCGGATTCATGCTAATAGCGTGGGAAAATACGGCTTATCCGAATCACCATGGTTATCGCCCGAACCGTCAAAATCGACGAAAATTGGATGCACGGGGCGCAGTAATCGTCCCTGGATACGTGAAATTAAAAGTTGTCCCTTTGCCCGAACAAAGGGACAACTTTAAATTTCCGGTCGACGGAGAGATTTTCCTCCTAAGTGGAGCGCGTGCAGAGATATCCGCCGTCAAAGAGGAGCGTGCAAATATTGTGTAACATAAAAATGGCTTACGTTATTGAAATATATTAGTGAACACGAAAAAGAGACATTTCGCTAATCTGACAGCTCCAACGAAAAATTTTGCATGTTTGACTTTTAAGCCTTATATTCCGAATTTTGAAGGTTTTGACGGCCCAACAAGGTACATAATCGTTAAGTCAGACATTTCTGTACCGATCGCATGTCTATTGCGACTTCATCGACGTACGATATCGATAGGACGAGTGATTTAAATTCCTCATGCAGACGGACATCGTAGAAAAATGGCCGAAATACGCCAGAAATACATGTACACAATAAATCAAGTGCAATGCTCATAATATGTTATGTACACACATATACATTCATGTGCACTGCCCGTAAATATGTTATATATCGGTAGCTTGACTTAACATTTTTACATACAGGCTGATATCTTTTAATTACTATAAATTTGAATTTTAAAATACGATCATTCCAGAACGGGGAAAAGGATTGCTTTTAATTATTAACGTCAGATGAGATTCAAGGCAAATAAACACATATAATATAGGACAAGGACAATGCACTAAATTAATTATTTGAACGCAATTAAAACGTTTTTTTTAATATTCTTTTGAAGATTACACGTCTATTTTCTCTGAGATTTAAAAAAAAATTGCAGATTTGAACATAGAGTCAAGCCTACATATAAATATGGCAGTTGAACAAACTATTTACATTAGGTCGATAGCCCGATGGCAAGATTGACGGCTTCTTAATACAATGACTTTGCCGGGTCCGGTTCGAACCCAGGCCGGGACAAATATTTTTTTTTCGAATGCGATATTGTGTATTTATTTCGAATATTTTACGGGGAATTTATAAGAGAAGACGCCGGACTTCTCGACATAATTTTCCCGCTCGATGAACTAATGATTCATATATACAGCATGATTTTTTCTTATAATTATTATAAATTCCATTTAAAATACAATAATTCTAAAACGAGTATGCCTTTTTCTTAAGGGAAAAAATAATGCTTTTAACATTTATGTGCCCCTACGAAATAATTATTTAAATAATTACGCACTGCGGAGTGGGTGGAGCCAAATCAACTTTTTCTTCTGACTAAGGTAAAACTCCGTACTCGGGGGCTCTTGGTGTCGGTGATCTCAAGCCCAATGGCAAAATTTCAAAAAAAAAATGGTGCATCTAATATGGCGGAAGAGTTTTTTGATAATTGACGTATGAATGTGAAATTTTAGATACGGGGGTGTCTTAGGTCGCCGATCACGAATCGAAAGTCAAAATGTCAAAAAAAAAACAAAATGGCCGAAGTTTTTTGAAAATTTACGTATGAATGTGAAATTTTAGATACGGGGGTGTCTTAGGTCGCCAATCACGAATCCAAAGTCAAAATGTCAAAAAAAAACAAAATGGCGGAAGTTTTTTGAAAATTGACGTATGAATGCGAAATTTTAGGTACGGGGGTGTCTTAGGTCGCCGATCACAAATCGAAAGTCAAAATGTCAAAAAAACAAAATGGCGGACAAATTTTTTGAAAATTGACGTATAAATATGAAATTTTAGATACGGGAGTGTCTGCGGACGCCGATCACCAATCCATAGTCAAAATGTATAAAAGAAACAAAATGGCGGCAGAATTGTTTGAAAATTGACGTATAAATGCGAAATTTTAGATACGGGGGTATATGCGGACGCCGTTCACCAATCCATAGTCAAAATGTCAAAAAAAACAAAATGGCGGAAGAATTTTTTGAAAATTGACGTATGAATGTGAAATGTTTGGTACGGGGGTGTGTGCGGACGCCGATCACGAATCGAAAGTCAAAATGTCAAAAAAAAACAAAATGGCCGAAGTTCTTTGAAAATTGACGTATGAATGTGAAATTTTAGGTGCGGGGTTGTCTTAGATCGCCGATCACGAATCCAAAGTCAAAATGTCAAAAAAAAAAGAAAATGGCGGAAATTTTTTGAAAATTGACGTATGAATGTGAAATTTTAGGTACGGGGGTGTCTTAGGTCGCCGATCACAAATCGAAAGTCAAAATGTCAAAAAAAACAAAATGGCGGAAGTTTTTTTGAAAATTGACGTATGAATGTGAAATTTTAGGTACGGGGGTGTCTTAGGTCGCCGATCACAAATCGAAAGTCAAAATGTCAAAAAAAAACAAAATGGCCGAATTTTTTTTGAAAATTCACGTATGAATGTGAAATTTTAGATACGGGGGTGTCTTAGGTCGCCGATCACGAATCCAAAGTCAAAATGTCAAAAAAAAAAATGGCGGAAGAATTTTTTGAAAACTGTCGTATGAATGTGAAATTTTAGATGCGGGGGTGTCTCAGGTCGCCGATCACGAATCCATAGTCAAAATGTCAAAAAAAACAAAATGGCGGACGAATTTTTTTAAAATTGACGTATGAATGTGAGATTTTAGATACGGGAGTGTCTTAGGTCGCCGATCACGAATCCAACGTCAAAATGTCAAAAAAAAACAAAATGGCGGAAGAATTTTTTGAAAATTGACGTATGAATGTGAAATTTTAGATACGGGAGTGTCTTAGGTCGCCGATCACGAATCCATAGTGCAAATGTCAAAAAAAACAAAATGGCGGAAGAGTTTTTTGAATATTGACGTACGAACGTGAAATTTTAGATGCTGGGGGGGTTGAGGTCGCCGATCACGAATCCATAGTCAAAATGTCAAAAAAACTTGATGGCGGATCTAATATGACAGAAATATTCTTCAAAATGTCTTTACTCTTGGTGAAATCTAGCAAATGGCTTTTTCAGGTCGCTGATTACGAATCCGAAATAAATATTTTAAAAAACAATGTTGCGGAAAGGTTCTTCGAAAAGTGCTTGGATCTGGGCACATCCTTCCTTCGTAAACTTTAACATGATTTATGTTTAACATTTAATTATTCTCCTCGCTCTTCTGTGTTCAGTGTGACGGTTTGTGTAAAAAGGAAAGGAAAGTTCTAAATAATATATACGATTGGCATAACAAAATTTATATGTGTACAGGGGTGCGTCAAAAGTCGGACATTCTCTCTCTCTCTCTCGAAATGGCTTGCCTATGTATAATATTTGACAGGTAAAATTTTGCAATATCTCAAATTTAATGCCCTTAAATTATTGGTGAATGTTTCATTAAAGTTGACATAATATTTGAATGTAACCTTCAACATTAAAATGCCCTAACAACTACAACGGCAAATTTAAACTTATTTTTAATTATTTATATTATTGTACTGTATTAGTTGATTAAGTTCAATTGCGGGCCGGTTTTCCCAATGCAGATCAGCGTACTCATTAAATCAAATACGGGATAATACGTTTTTGCAAAAACCGGTTAGCGCTAATAATTGGTTAAGAACGTTATTAAATGAAGATACTTTAACCGGTGTTTTTCCAAACCTGATAAAATATTAAACAGTAATTAGGGTTACTTACACATGCGCATAACCTAGAAGATTTGGATTTTTATTAGTATTGACTGCGATTATATTTTCTTATGCATTTGTAATTAATAATTATTTTTATTCGTGATTTAGTAATTGTGTTGCTCCTTCTATACATGAAATTAACAGTATAATTAAAAATAAAAACATAATATTGAATATGTGCAACTTTTAGCTTACTACGGAAATACTTGTGTTTTGAAAGCTTTTTAATTCTGTTACATTTCTGGGACTTTATCTCAGTTGCTAAAAATTCTAAATATTTGTGAAAATTTATGCCTGCGCTTCCTCTTTTCTTCTTTGTAATTGCTTTTAACAGCACCTTATTAAAACTTCATTTTAGACTCACTCTGATATGTCATTAACATATTAAACCACATTTAGTTTGTTGTTTGAAGTTCATCAGCATTTATTAGCATTATATAAAAATGTTTGAAAGCGACGCCCATTTATCTAACAACATTTTTATAAACATTTTAAATACAATACAGTTGAGCAGGTCAATTAAAATAACGAGCCCGCGATCGAGAGCGAGTAGTATACATAATATCCATTCTATCACTAGAGAAATAACCGTACCAATAGTAATGTAATTCAGTGTAAATTTAAAATGATCTTTAATACAAGTCCTTTATTTAAATCGATGTGCGAACTAATTTCGTGTAGGTGATAGATCAATATATCAAAACTGATAACAGAAATTTTATATTAAAAAAGCTGCTCCATATTACACACAAGAGTGAAAAATATCTCTTGAAATGGTTTCTATATTTTGATGTCAAAACAATGTTAAATTGAATTTTAGGTTCTTATTTATTATTATTGTGTAAGCCTATCTTAAATTGTTTTTGAGTTATTTACATTCTTTCTTTCAATGACAGTAAACTTCAAAAAGATTGCCAAATACTATATTTTTCCACTGTTGTTCCAAGAGCGTATTATAAGATTGTCAATAAAATTATTCCATCTGTCATCATGACAGCAGTTTGCTGAAAAAAATATGCATCTATACAAGGTGTGATAAAAATTGAAAAAATAGTTTCTTTCGATACTTTAACAAGACTTATGTTTAACACTAAATTACCTTTCTCGCTCTTGAGTGTGTACCAGTTCGTGGAAAAAACAGTTCGCGAAGAATTTTAAATAAAATATCCTATTGGTTTAACAAAATATATTTATATACAAGGGTGCTTCAAAAGTTTATAAAAGTGGACATTCTAAAAAGCGTTTTTTACAGGAAAGGCGCTTCAATAGGGCTTAAATTTAAAACTTGGGCTTTTTCCTTTTATTATTATTTCGTGCTCCTTTATTAACGATAGTTGATTTTGAAAAGGTTAACAGGCTTTTACACTTTCACATCAAAGTAGTATTGTAAACTGTCTTAATCAACATGTTGGACTTTTTGATGTCATTATGCTTTTGGATACCTTAACATGACATGTTTTATTTATATACAGGGGTGCGTCAAAAGTTAATAAAATCAGACATTCTAAAAGGCGTCATAACAGTGATTGCTTTTTACACGAAACTATGAAAAAGCTGTAAGCGGACGCGAAAAAGGCGATTCAGACTAAAAGAGATTGACGGACCCGCTGTAAGCGGACGGACCGCTGTAAGCGGACGATCAGCTGTAAGCGGACGGACCCGCTGTAAGCGGACGTTATAGCTAGTTTATATATAATAAAAGCGGAGTAGCCCATGGCAACCAAACGCTCGAAAAATGGACGAAAATCGGTTGTGCGGTAGGAAGAACTCGTCTCTGGATACGCAAAATTAACGGCTGTGCTTTGGCACGATGGTAGCGGTGACTTTAAACCGCTCAACGACGGCGAGTTTTTCTTCCCGAGTGGAGCGTGTGCAGAGATATCGCCCGTTGAAGAGGAGCGTGCACTCGGTGTTTTAACAGAAAAATGGCTTGCGTCATCATGACGATTCACGTGACAAGCAAAATAAATCTCGGGAAATGTCAAACTAGCAGACAAACTGAGTTGTATCCACAGATTCACTTTTAAGCGTGACATACGAAATTTTGAAGGTTGCGAGCGCCCAACAAGACCCGAGGTGTTATAGAACGGACTTCTCTAGATATTTCACGTGCTTATTTCGAGTCGACAGACGCACGCAAACAAGGGCACGAGCTCTTTCAAATTCGTTTGCAGACAGATTTCGTAAGAAAAATGGCCGAAATACGTCACAGATTCAGTGTGCATGTGATTCAATGTACTACGGTCGGCCGAAAAATATCAGATTAATTTATCCGGTTGGGCATCTCAATCTCGACATAATACACCCGCTTGACTTAACATTTTTATAGATATACAGATTGATTGTTCTTTTAATGACTATATATTTGAATTATTAAAATACGTTAATTCCAGAACGCGTACGCCTTAATAGGGAAAAGAATTGCTTTTAACATTTATGTGCCCTTATGACAATGATTACGCATACATGCAGAGTGGGTGGAGCTAGCTGAAATTAATTTCTCTCTTCTGATTAAAGTAAAATTCGGCACTTGGGAGTCTTTGTGGTGTCATTGATCACGTATCCAAAGTCGAAATGTCAAAAAAAAAACAAAATGGCCGAAGGATTTTTTGAAAATTGACGTATAAATGTGAAATTTTAGATACGAGGGTGTCTTAAGTCGCCGTTCACAAATTCAAAATCAAAATGTCATAGAAAAACAAAATGGCGGGTGAATTTTTTGAAAATTGACGTATGAATTTAAAATTTTAGATACGGGGGTTTTGGGGGTCGCCGATCACGATTCCAAAGTCAAAATGTCAAAAAAAAAACAAAATGGCGGAATATTTTTTGAAAATTGACGTATGAATGTAAAATTTTAGATACGGGGGTTTTGGTGGTCGCCGATCACGATTCCAATGTCAAAATGTCAAACAAAAAACAAAATGGCGGAAGATTTTTTGAAAATTGACGTATGAATGTAAAATTTTAGATACGGGGGTTTTGGGGGGTCGCCGATCACGATTATAAAGTCAAAATGTCAAAAAAAAAACAAAATGGCAGAAGATTTTTTGAAAATTGACGTATGACCGTAAAATTTTAGATACGGGGGTTTTGGGGGTCGCCGATCACGATTCCAAAGTCAAAATGTCAAAAAAAGCAAAATGGTGGAAGATTTTTTTGAAAATTGACGTATGAATGTAAAATATTAGATACGGGGGTTTTGGGGGTCACCGATCACGATTCCAAAGTCAAAATGTCAAAAAAAAAACAAAATGGCGGAAGATTTTTTGAAAATTGACGTATCAATGTAAAATTTTAGATACGGGGGTTTTGGGGGTCGCCGATCACGACTCCAAAGTCAAAATGTCAAAAAAAACAAAATGGCGGAATATTTTTTGAAAATTGACGTATGAATGTAAAATTTTAGATACGGGGGTTTTGGGGGTCGCCGATCACGATTCCAAAGTCAAAATGTCAAAAAAAAACAAAATGGTGGAAGATTTTTTGAAAATTGATGTATCAATGTAAAATTTTAGATACGGGGGTTTTGGGGGTCGCCGATCACGACTCCAAAGTCAAAATGTCAAAAAAAACAAAATGGTGGAAGATTTTTTGAAAATTGACGTATCAATGTAAAATTTTAGATACGGGGGTTTTGATGGTCGCCGATCACGATTCCAAAGTCAAAATGTCAAAAAAAGCAAAACGGCGAAAGATTTTTTTGAAAATTGACGTATGAATGTAAAATGATAGATACGGGGGTTTTGGGAGTCGCCGATCACGATTCCAAAGTCAAAATGTCAAAAAAAAACAAAATGGCGAAAGATTTTTTAGAAAATTGACGTATTAATGTAAAATTTTAGATACGGGGGTCTTGGAGGTCGCCGATCACGATTCCAAAGTCAAAATGTCAAAAAAAAACAAAATGGCGGAAGATTTTTGAAAATTGACGTATGAATGTAAAATTTTAGATATGGGGGTTTTGGGGGTGGCCGATCACGATTCCAAAGTCAGAATGTCAAAAAAAACAAAATGGCGGAAGATTTTTTGAAAATTGACTGTAGTGTGAAATTTTAGATAAGGGGGTGTCATATCATAATACATAATAACAACAATTCTGTCATTTTATTAGTGAAATACGTTTTTGTATGACTAGCATATAAATCAAAGAATCAGATTAATTTATTGCTATTAATAAACCACTCAAACGTTCCTACAAGTGGATAGTAGGAAGGAATTAGAATTTGAACACGACAATTTGTGTACAGAAGGTTCAACACTTTTCTACACTAACAAGATCCTCTTTAGATTATAGTGTCTTAATTTTAGGTTAAACTATAGAGAGAAATTGTCTTCTGGGATCAACATGGTTTTCGAATAATTAAATGCCAATGATGAAAGTAACGTTTTACAGAATCTGCCCATTCATTACACACTACAGACAAATTAATAGCAAAATCAACTACATCATTTTTATTGATTAAATTTAACATAAACAAATTAAATTGTTATAATAATAACACATTTCGACCATAACAAAATTTCAGTTAATTCAATGCAAAATGAACGTTCACATTTGTTAATACAATACATTATGTTCTACACTTCATTCTACAATATTTTATTAATAAAAATGAGGTGTGGCCACCACACGACTTTCTTATACGTATGAGCGTTTCAAATTATAGAATTTTAAGAATTTCTTTTACAAAAATTATTCAAAATCCTATTCTAAGTACTTCTATTCTCTTAATAGATCTCTATAAAATGCATACTTTGCAAGATATTATCAAAAAAATGAGGTGTGGCCACCACACGACTTTCTTATACGTATGAGCGTTTCAAACTATACAATCTTAAGAATTTTTTTATACAAAACTTATTCAAAATCCTATTCTAAGTACTTTTATTCTCTTAATAAATCGCTATAGAATGCATACTTTGCAAGATATTCGAAAAAAAGTGCTACTCGCTAAGAGTAAAAGTGCTACTTCCGGTCCGAATTTTGAAATTTCATGTATACAAAAAATATTGCAAATATAACTCTAAATACTTTTGTACTCGTAATAAATATATATAGAATGCATAATTTACGACATATTTGCCAAAAATCGCTATTCGGTAAGAGTAAAAGTGTTACTTCCGGTCCGAATTTTGAAATCTTTTTTATACAAAAGATATTGAAAACTATGTTCTAAATACTTTTATACACATAACGTATCTGTCTAAAAAGCTTGACTTGCGAAATATTCGCAAAAAATCGATTTTCGATAAGAGTAAAAGACCTACTTCCGGTAGGAATTTCGAAAAACTTTTTAAATAAAATTATTCTCGATTTTAATTTTAAGTACATATGAATTCTTTATAAATTTGTATAAACTTAGTATTTGACGAAATATTGGCAAAATTCGATTTTTTCACTGAAGTAAACTGCTACTTCCGGTCTACCGATTTTACTGAGAAACTAATCAGATCTTAAGAGGGAGATTATACACGTAAATACAAAATTTGGAATTGATATCTCCAGCGGTTTGACCGCTATCGTGGTCACAGCCAGACACACAGCCAGACAGACACACACACACACAGAGACATTTTTTTAAAAACCACTTTTTTGGTATCAGGGGACCTCAAAACGTGGACATCTGCAAAAATCTCGAGGTCGAAAAGTTTCATCATCACAATACTTCCTTATACTACGTATAAGAAAGTAAAAATACATTTTATTTAATAATATATCATATATATATAGTTCACTTAATTAGTTTGGATTCAAATTAGATAAATTAGTATTTAATTCCTTAAGGCGTATTACGGTCCACCTCTTAACAATACGTACATGTTTTTGATTTGCATTCGGTAGCTTTGAAGGTGAGTGTCCGCTCTGATCTCCCCGTGATACTAGACTTGTATTACTGACTATTAAATAGAGGTGGAGTCGCCGGAGGAGTGACCGGAGATGATCGCAATAATATACAGCGGAGATATTTAAGGCAAGTTATATTTCTGATTAGTACTCATTTACTGATGAAACGCTTTCTAACTATACATATTACTCAATATATCTTTCTTTCAATGTTCCGTAATAGTACCGCGAGATCAAAAATTATATTGATAAAGGTTTGCCATGGAATGTAAAACGTCCGTCTTAGGTATCATTCTTTTGAGATAATTCTGATTAAATTATCAGGTTAACTGTCATACTGACATTGGACTGACATAACATTTGTAAGTAAATGTTTATTTAAAATGATTTACATGTGTTTCAATAACATTTTATTAAAAATTAATAGACAAATTACAATAAATGTTTTAAATGACCCCCGCCTTGTCCAATGCACACGTTTACGCGCCTTCTCATGCTATCAAAAGCATTTTGCAACATTTCTGGCATTATGGTTGCACATTCTTCAATAATCTTTTGTTGCAGTTCTTGCAAATTATGTACAGCACTTTTGAAACTTCTATTTTTGCAGTAAGGGAACACAAAATAGTCCATAATAGTCAAACCAGGTAATCTCGCGTATGCAAACTAATAAATCGATCATCAAAAAACTAACGGAGAAAGGCTAGCTTCTCATGTCGTATGTGCAGTTGCGCCGTCATGTTAGAAATAACCATTATGTCATCGTCGTGTAGTTGTTGAACAAATTCATTCAAAATGTTATTTCTGTACTTCTCTGCATTGATGGTGAAATTGAAAAAAAAAAGGCCCAATTGTCCTTCTGCGGGAGACTGCCATCCAAACCCCAACTTTTTGAGAATGTAGTGCAGATTCAACAAAAAAAATGCGGTTTGTTAGTGCTCCACATTCGCATATTTTGAGAATTTACGTACCCCGAAAGATGAAACCATGCCTCATCGGAAAAGATGTTAAGTTTAACAGGTCGTTATTCATTAAATTGTTGACTGACAGTACCCAAACGTCTGGGGTGGTCTGTTGCCAAAACAGCTTGATATGATTGCATCTTATATGGATTCATATTCAAGTTCTCCTTTACAATGGTTCGGCATGTTCCATAAGAAACTCCAATTTCTTGGGAGAGGCTTCTCAAAGACTTTGTGGGGTCCTGTTCCATACGCTTTCGAACGTCAATAATTACTTCTTCTGTACGAATAGTTGGCCTACCAGCAGCTTTTTTATGAATAATAGATCCAGTTTCGCGAAATACAGCAAGACTATGTGCGAGGCGCATATACAAATCTTGCTCTACTACTGCGAAATTTGGGAAGTGTTCACGAAAATTATCCAAACATAAACGCTTACTGTATTCCCAAATACCATTAACTAGCACTTCACTTACGGCAATTTACACTACCAGTGGGAATCTTATTCTAACCTTACTTTTTAGTGTTTCTACTTTCTGTAATGCCACATGCATATGAATGATGGTAGTGTCAGTTGAGTGAACAGTTATTTCTTGGAAAAGAAATTCAAACAGTAAGTGTGTTGTTTTCTTCAGCACATTTTTGTGGTAAGTCGTATTTTTTGCTTAGTGGAGGAGGAACCAAAAGAACAAAACCGTGATTTCATAACGCCAAGCAAAAACACAATATTAAGGGATAATGATCAAGACTTTATTCCTACAGATGACTCAGGCAGTGAAACTTTCAAAAGCGAAGCTTCTAAATCTAGCTGCAATCGTTATGATGTAAATAATTTGTTCAAAGAACCAAGACCAAACGCTATTATCTTTATTATCTTAAGTAATGTTCTCTTGACAACTTTATAGAGTAACGGCGCATAATGAGGAACTTAATAACAATAACTTCATGTTGTGATAAGAGAGCACTGTTATTTCAAAAGATGTGGAATTTAAAGAAAATGACATAAATTTATACCTGAAATATTGCAAATTATAGACAATACCGTGGACAAAACAAAACAAAAGAATTTTTTTAAAAAATGAGAAATTCGCAAAAGCAAGAGGTTTGATTTGAGCACAACTCAATAAAAAAAAAGAAATAAGTGCCAAGACAGAAGAACATAATGTACATCAGACTTGCTATGAAAAAACGTGTAGAAGACAGTGTTTGAAGAGAATTAACGTGCAGAGACGAGCAAATATAAATAGCGAATTTTGGAAGCTAAACGTAAACGACTAAATGAACTTTATTTTCCACAGTATTTCCCAACAAATACAAAAAGAAAAACCACTAATTATCTTATCGCAAGGAGATCCAATACTTGCTTTTAGTTGTTAAAAGAAGACAATAAGGAAAACGGATGCAAAGTATCTCTCCTTGGAACTTTGGGATATGAAAGTAAAAATGACAGAGTAGTAAGAGATGTACTAAATAAGACAAATTGGAAAGTAACAACTAAGCTTAGCAAGATGAAATTTGATAGGGATTTAATAATTAAACATATAGAATCATTTCGGTCAACTATCGACAATTACCGTCGTGAACATGCACCAGAGAGGAGCTATCGGATTTTAATATTACCGTGATGTACAATCTCTTGGTTAACGTATCCAAACATTCAATTTTCGTATTACTTATATAAAGAAGTGAGCCACGAGGAATGTTGGATTAGTGAGTTCTTTGATTTACATTTGATACAAGTTGACGTTCCATAAAAAGGATGCCTTGGACGGCAGTTGCGATGAATGCAACAAATTTGCTGCCCACAAGAAAAAGTACACGTCAGCTAAAAAAAACTATCAAGAAGATTCCACCATCACAACAGATGAGCAAATAATTGCATCTGCAGATCTGTAAAAGGTAATCTCAATAATCTAATAACTTAAACAGTTAATAATAAACAATAATTCATTATTTTATTGTAGGTCATCATTATGCTTGCAAGAATGGAAATGTTGAAGGAAGTGGTTTTCACACCTCGAATAATCGCATTAAACGAAAGGGTAGATCGCCATATCTGGGCGATCTACCCAACATATTACCAGCACGTTCTATGCATTTTTCTTATCAATTTGAGATGCCAGACATGTTATATTGTGGTTGGATATCTGCTTTTCTCAAAATAAAAATTGGACAATATTTACTTTTTTTGGTTATACTGTGAATTCAGCAAAGGCTTCCCTTGAATGACTTAAGGTCAAATATTTTGCACCAAAGCACACGTTCATGGGGAGATTCCTTTCATCACCAAATCGAGCGATGTCTCAAACGAAAGGACAAAGTCTATGAATTAAAAGATTTCAATGACTTTGTGAAATATGCTGGTAATAATGCCAGTCATTAGTATGGGCATAGGCGACCTTTATAATTGGCAAAATAGTAGATCGCAATACAAACTAAATAAAATCTCTCCTCGCCTTAACCTTAGCGAGATGGTATAAGTCACTATTTTAAGAGGGAAACAAACACTGATATATTCTGATGCTGATTCTCGTGAATAGCGCGCGACAGTAAAATTTTGCGTCTTGCTCGGAAGAACTAGCACAGAAATTCTTGAAATGTTGAAAATGGCGTACAATAATGTTGCTATTAGAAAAATTCAAGTATTTGAGTGGTTTTCCAGTTTTAAAGGAGACGAAATATCAATTGGTGACGAATCTCGCTTTCGTCGTCCTTCCACGGCCCGAACCAATAATCGACGATGAACCACTGCAAAGTTGAGTAGCTGTTCGGAGTGTCATGGAGTTCAATTCAACAAATTTTGACGGAATAGTTGAGGATGATAATGGTGGCTGCCACATTCGTGCTACGATTGCTGACTGCTGAATAAAACAAGGTCGCGCGGAAGCATGCTGTACTTTAAAAGAAGTGTTCCGAGATGATCCAAACTTTTTTAAGGTCTTCATAGGTGACGAATCATGGAGAAACTGTTACGGCATAAAAACGAAGCAATAGTCAAGCCAGTGGAAGACTATAAAGTTCGCCTTGCGCGTCAAGTGAAATTAAACGTCAGAACAATGGTTATCTGTTTTTTTTTTCGATATGAAAGGAGTCGTCATTTAGAGTTTATTTTACAGAGTTAATCAACCAGACTTTCTCTCTGGAAGTTTTGAAAAGATTGTACAAAAGTTTGCGACAGAAGAGGCCTGATTTGTGGTAGAAGGGTTGCTGCAACATTTTTTTGACCGAATAAAAAGAGATATGACGTTTGGCAGATGTTGCTTTGGTAAAGAAAAAATTCCGGAGACGCTGTGATAAGAGAAAACAAATCTAAAAAATATTTTGAGCAATGGAATAAAAGACTTAACAATTGTATTAGTGTTAGTGGATTTTTTGTTTAAAAATTTAATGAAAAAATTAAAAAAAATACTTTCTTTTGGTTACTTCTTTTTATGACTCAACACTGACTAATAATTTAAACGTCTCATTCCCAAAAATATTCATTTTAACTGTGTGATTATCATCAAGCTCCTTGAAAATGGATTCTTTTATGCTTACAATACAAGAAACGTATTTTGTAAGATTGAAAATAGCTTATTTTTTCATGAAAATTGGTCATAAATTTCTCAAAACATTATGAAAATTTTAGTGAAATAGTTATTAGCTTCATTCCTTTCACAAATTGCATTGATAAAGTATGTATATCACAAGATTATTTTATTGTATTTGAGTTTCCGTATCAAATTTAGTTTTGAGTTCCAAAGACATAAATTTACCTTAATCAAAATATGTATTTCACAAATAATCATGAACAAGCGTCCACTCTACCTGATAGTCGATATTTATTCTCTTACTTTACAAAAATGTTTATTCTGGTCATTGGCGTCTATTTCACAACGTTTCTATCTCTGGTCTCTTTACTTATCATATTCTATATGGCTTTAATTATATTTTTATGATTCTATTGTATTAGGCATTCAGTTTTTCTTTCAATCTGGTTATCGTAATTATGCTGAGTATTTCAACAAAGCCCATTACCGGTATATAATAACATAGATTGCAAAAAATCCGTATTACAAAGTTAACAAGAATTTCTAATTCGGTTTTGCCCATCAATAGTTCCAACAATATCTGATTGTAAATTCTCTGGTCCGACTATTGCATCATCATCAAGCTCTCCATTTATATACAGTATTCTGGACGACTAAACAAACTTATGCTTTTTTAAGAATATGATATGCATTTTGTTACACTTTACGATAGAACTTTAAGAGTTGAATAAATTAATATTGACTACTATTAGCAGATCTTCAACTGTTTCTGATGTATAGTGACTTTTTGACAAAAATTGTACAACTTTCTACGAAAACACGAGTAACGATGAAAGAGCTATATTTAGCTCACTTAGTTGATATATCATTCCACTACGCGAATTTAATGTGTCCTTCGACACTTCAACCCACGTTTATTAGAATTATACACAATTCATAAAAGAATTTAGAAGGAAAACCGACTATATTTACATGGCGGCGGAAAGTACTCTAATTTAGTATCAAAAATATCTACTTTCAAGCGTCTGACGACAATGTTGTAAAAGTTATAGAGTATCATGTCTGCATAAACCCGAGCACAACTTATTGATTTCAAAATATGAGTTCAATGACTTGCATTACAAATACTAACCATAATAATAACTGAAAATAGTAAAAAAAAAGTTACTTATAACATTTTCTATTTACAATATAAGAAATTTTTATTTGACTTTTAAAACTTAGGAATAGGCATGCTTGATAATTCATAAATTATGCATATTTTGAAAACATCGCTGTTACAGTGTATAAAAAAATTAAGTAGTTATTTAAAATTGGAATTAATAAAAACGATCTGTATTGGCGGGTGACACAAAGAATGTACATGCATAAACACTTTTTAATATTAATCAAGAAATTGTCGCATATGTTTATAAGTCGCCTGAAACTCGATTTCAAATATGTATATACAAAAGAAGAAGGGACTGATATTATTCATGCCTTTTCTTCTTTAATTTTTAGATGATAATTTATAACAACTGTGATGCTTAAAAATAGTAATATTTGCCATGTTTTTCAAAATATCTATATTCTTGTAAAATGGACTACATGTTATGAAGGTTTTGCTATTATAACTAAGTTATAAGCATAAATTTTGCATTTCAATAATTTTTTTCATTATGACGCGTGAGAATTTTCTCATAAATCACCCTGTAAAAGCAATTACAGACAAAGAAATTAAAGCGCGTTATGTGCAAGAATATAAGAAAGCAGTAACTGTAGGAACCGCTGTTAAAAGTTTTTCAACATATGGGATTGAATCATTTAATCCGAAAGTGTTTGATGAAGTTGAATTTTCATCAACTACTGTAATTTAACGAAACAATATTTGAGAAGCTACAACAGGCCGTTCTCTTACAGTTGCCTGTTGAAACTCCGCAGGCCTCCATTTCGAGTAAGTTCCAAAGCAAAGATACACCTTTACTAAAAATATCAATCAATCGCCTCTTCAGCAAACCAATAGAAGGCAGCAAAAAGTTTCAGTATTAACCAACAGAAAAAGAGCTGGAAATAAGAAATGAAAAAGGAAATGCGACGTAGTAAAAAG
This sequence comes from Amphimallon solstitiale, assembly GCA_963170755.1. NCBI lineage: Eukaryota > Metazoa > Arthropoda > Insecta > Coleoptera > Scarabaeidae > Amphimallon > Amphimallon solstitiale. The sequence goes on along the minus strand of OY720676.1, from coordinate 83,985,989 downwards.
AAAAGTATTTAAAAAAACAAAATCTGCGAATCTACCGGCTAATTTTGACCCCCCATCAGAAGATTTGTTAATTCTAATTGGTGGCATGAAAGGTGGGCATATGTGGAAAAAAGCCGATTTAACCCTAGACCACTAAACACCTGTGGAAGTTACACAAATGCTAAACACTCGTATATTTTACGAATTTTTTCTTTATTATTACAAATTACTCAAACATGACATTTTCTCACACAGTAGCAAACTAAAATACAAAACTAATTCTTATGAAACAGGTGAAACAAAAAAAGTTGGAAAAATAAATTTAAATTGCACAATTCAAACAACAATTAGCCCGATGCTGGCCGCAGATAGCCCTATTGCAGCGGCTGCAATAATTTGTGGTCATCCTAGGAAGACGTGACGGACAAAAAGAGCAAATGGCACGTTTCTTCTCTACTTCGACTGGCCTTTCAGGCGTCATATCAATATTAAGGATATTGCATATATCTTGCCGAATTGGGCGGTGCAAAGTAAGAGTATTAATTCGTAGCTGCAACCAAGGTTTCAGTAACTCGTCTTTCAAATTAAGCATGAATGTCATTCTAGACACAGATTTTTTTCCTCGTTTATTCATATTCGAATTATATATAACGAAAGAATTAATTGCAGCAATGTTTATCATATCATAGAATACGCACATCGGCCATCTTCTTGTTTTACGACCACAATTCATATTAGAGCACATTTGATCGAATGTATCTACCCCACCTTTGGTTCCATTATAGAAGTGTATAATCTCTGGTTTTTTTGTTATCCTGTTTAGGCTTCTATCTGTGTGTACGGTTGATAGTAAAATCACTAGCTTTTTATTCTTTGTCTTTGATAAATATGATACCAGAGTTTTTTGTTTGTCAAAACAAAAAATCGATGTTCCTGGCTGTCTTTTTCGTGTTTCTAACATATCTGGTGGAATTTCAGCTTTATTTTTTCTCAGTGTTCCAACAAGGGTCAACTTGTAAGGAGGTTGTAGAAGCTCATCAGCGACACTTACTGAAGTGAACCAATTATCCATGGTAACACATCTGTTGCTACCATGAATGCTCCTTGTTAAATTCTTGATGTAATAAGTACTTAGGGGCAATCCATTTGTTTTAGTTCCTTTTCCAAGATATGGTTCTGCATCAATCATGTATTTTGAGGCTACATCACATAACATAACCAGCTTTATGCCATATTTGGCTGGTTTATTTGGGATAAACATGCGAAATTCGCATCTTCCTCTGAATGCCAAAAGTTGTTCATCCAAAGTTGTATAGCTGGATGGAGTATATGAGGATCTACAAGTGGCGATAAATTCCTCCCAGATGTCTCGTATTGGAGCAAATTTATCTTCTTTTTTTCGGTCATTTCTAGTTTGTTTATCATCAAAACGTAAACAATCTAACAGAAATAAAAATCTATCACCACTCATTGTAGCCCTATAAGTATTTCCCGATAGTTTTGGGTCAAACATCCTTTTAACATTTAGGTGGTTGTTTTTCATTGCTCCTGAAAAAATTAGTAGTCCAATAAGTGCCATTACTTCCTCTTTGCATGTGTTTGAAATGGTGAGCGTTTTTTCTTTATAAGAGGCCGATTTCAAAGAGATTTCTTCATTTGTATGAATTACAATTTTCTCTAACATATTATCGCAAAAGTAATGTTGGAAACAGCTCCCTGGCGTCAGCATGTGGGAAGCAGGTCCTTTGCTCCCAGGAATAAAATGCACTATGTTCCGAGCAGGAACTCTGCTTTGTCGTTGTGGTTCTATTGTCGACCATCTATGACCATTTTTGCCTTTCCATGAGGGATTTTGGGGAACAATGATATGCCTCAAATTGTCAGCAATTGAAGACAAAGGAATGTTATCATCTGATTCATCGTCACTATTCAAAACAGATGTAGTACTACTTCCAGATTGATGTGTTGTTTGATTCATTGATTGATTGGAGTGACTTGTAGTTGCTTGATTTTCGTCTTCGGAAATTTCATCATCGGTTGAATCAACAACTTCTGCTTCTACAACATCTTCTTCATCTTCACTTCCGGATGTTTGAATTTCTGTGTCACTGATATCTTCTCCATCCATTATTTTGTTTGCTTCGGCTTCTAATTCGGCTTGTGTTAACAATTTTTTAGACAACGCCATAACTACTTCCTTAAAACTAATCCACAAATCTTACTTGATTCACATTGTAATAATTTAGATTTTACCTAATGGATCCAAATACTAAATATTCGTAACGAAAACGACGTGAAAAGTCACACAAACGATAAATACTCGTAAAATTGACGACGAACACTTAGTAACTCCACTAAAAATGAACTTACGCTACTTTCGTTAGGTATACGACTGGCTTGCAATAAAAGATGCAGCTACTGAAAGCATCACTGAATTCGCACAAGCGGAAGTACCCGAACTTGTCGAATCGCACAGAGGTCGTCGTAAATTTTACGACTGTTTAGTGTTCTAGGGTTAAGTGTGACGTTTGTGCATAGTCGTCATCTTGTCCCAATATGCTCTTTAACTTGTAGGTGGGGCAAAATGACGAAAATGTGCAAGATAAAAAAATATTTGTTCCTAATGATGTAATATTTATTTCTTATTTTTAGTCAGTTAGTAAACATGTTTGTCTATAATATCATTATAGTTTTTGATAGTCAGAACAGTCAGTGCAATATATATAATCTTTGCTATAATAACACCGTTTTTGTTATTATAGCAAATACTGGGATTTTATTTCTAATTTGCATTATAAACGTACTTTATAATGGTAAATTACAAAATAAATTTAAGAGGACCTCGTTCTCAAAAGTAGAACAAGTCGCTTATTGCAGATTACATTAGACATACGACATGCTAATGTAAATTACTGCTATTAAAGCGGTTACTTTGCCGTTACGCTTACATAAATGAAAATAAATTTTTGCTATTCCTCAACTATTGTAATTATGTTTTATAAATTCGTTAAGCAAGCCCTTTAAATGACGCCATAACTCCGCCGCCAAAAACGGACGTTTTTAAGCGATTTTTTCCCTTCATTTAAAACTTTTTATTTAATCCCATTATAAAATCTAATGGGTTTAATAAAAAGAATTCATTTTAGAAAACGAATTAATCATTCATTGCTTGGAGATTTCGTGCCTTAAAATGTTTTAATTAATATTATATTGTATCTTATTCAAATATTATGTAAGTTAATATCATTCAATAGAAGTGGGAATTAATGAAATACATTTTTATCAACTCGCAGTATTATTTTGTATATGTGCATTTTAATTACCAATATAATTCACAAAACTCATTGCACAAACAAATGATTAAATATTATTTGAAAAGTATAATATGCAAAATTTTATTTTAACTAATTCCTCCTAAGTGTGACTTAAATACAAAATTTCCGATAACTGGTAGTACATTATACCAATACAGCTACTGATCGTCATGTGTGGGCAAGTCTTACACGAAAGGTTGATGACTCATCGCCCATGGGCGCACTATTGAAATGTTGTATTTTTAAAGAGGTTTTAATTTTATTTATATAATTGGATAACATGTGGCTGGTGATCTATAAAATACAAAATACGTTATTACTTGTTCATTTTGTAGTTCAAGTCGAGTAAAGGAGTATTAATATTTACTAGCAATCCTTTCTCAAAGTTCTCTTCTGTAAGATTTGGTCTCTTTGAATGAAATACATCCTTGTAGATAAAAAACGTCCTTTTTACATGGCAACTGGTTATAGGTGCGTACTGGAAATATTCTTATACTTCAGCGTATTTAGCAGTTAGATTGTGTGTCATTGCCCCCATACACAATTGACGCAGTGTTATTAAATCTGGGTTTCTATTAAAAACTGCTTCTAATTTTTGCCGAAGGCCACATCCGAAGTCACTTGGAACACTTTTGAAATTATTAATAGCCACATCTAATGTGGTTAATCCGTCTTTTAATTTGAGATTTCGATTTTCAAAATATGTGTTTAGTTTAGGCAAATTTTCAAAGTGTTCCTGGAGGAATAACAACTGATCTTTTTTAATTTGGGGTTTGTGTTAGTTCCTTGCACTCAGAAATACTTCGAGCATCGTCATTTAAACATGTAACGAAATTTTGTAAACTATCGAAATTCTCTGCATAGCTTCCAAACATGTTCACCATCTAGTTATTACTGGCTAGAGTGGCAGTGACAAAGATGGAAGTTTTTCCCTGTAAAGAGGTACTCTCGATGGTGCTTTTCTGAAAACGTTTTTAAAGGCGGATACAAGTCTATCAATTTCCGGATACCTGTTTCTGTAAAGAGCATGTGCCACACAAGTAATATGCAGCATATAAGGATATGTTTCCTTTAAAAGTCTGCCTGTATATGCGGCACTGTCACTAACAAATAAAAGTATTTTCCTCTGTACCTGTCGTCCGAATGAAGCATTTTGTGTAAATTCTCGTCCATGGTCTTAGCAACTGTTTTTGCATCAACTGTATTTATAACTTTACATATGCGTTATATGGAATAGTTGGATGTAGTACACCAGCTACAACATTTACCACACAGCGTCCTAATATATCGACAGTTTTGTCCGCACTTATCCATAGGTACTGATTTGAAAGATGTTTTCTAATGCATTCTACTGTTTTCGTGAAGCGATTAGAAATATAATATTTGCTTAAGGTGGATTCATCAGGAACATTTCGACCAGCATGTTTTTAAAGAAATGTTTTGAAAGTGGGATTGTCAAGTTTCTTTAATGGGATATTAGCCGCCATTAAAGCTTCACAGAGTTCTTCGTTGAAATTGTTAGCTTTCAACGTTTCCAATTTCTGTGTATGTTTTAGCGATGCTAAGTGACGTTGTACCTGGCCTTTTTGGGCATTCTGTAACGATATTTTACAGACTATGCAATAAATTTCGGAATCACTGACAATGGAGGACATACAATCAGTATGACCTTTAATCCAACTTGGCATTATTTTACGATGCCATTCTCGACGTTCTTCCATATCATAGTAACATAAACAACGTTCTAGATCTGAATAAATGATAACTAAAAATGTATGCGTATGTTATTGAAACTTAACAAAATCCAATGCAAACTTACGTCCAGATAATTTGGAGACATAGATTCTATGAAACGGTATTAAACCGGAACTACTACATAAGGACGTAATTAACTGTCAAAACAATGAAAAAACGAAACTAACGTAAGTATGAATAGGTATATACATATAGATCTTTATTTATCATGCGAAATATAAGGTAAATATAATAAAGTTTAAAAACCCCTCACGCAACTACTTACGCAGATGAAGAAACGAATTTTAGAAGGAAAGACGACCATTTTTGTTGTCGTTTTGGGACAATAACAGATGTTGCAGTTTACCATTTGAATTGTGCTATTCATTAATTGCGTGTTGTTAAAATTATTTCTTTGCTCCGTCGTAATTTAAACCTGGCACGTCCGCTGTATAAGGATCAAGTCACAGTTAAGTCTAATTCTTATAATAAGATATCATTAATATATCTTTTCCTAGAAAAAAAAAATTTCGAATATCTTTCCGACAGTTTGAAATGAAACTACCGAAAATACGTTGTGATTAAAACCAAACTATTGTGTAGTTACAAGTAATAAATTGCCAAATACTGTAATCTAGTGTCTAAAGTGAAATTCAAAGTAAAAAAAGGCATTTCTACATAATAATAATAGTCTTTATTATCAACAGCAAATAATGCCAATTACAGGATAAAGAAATTACTCTTGAATTGCATTTACCATACAACAAACATACATAAAACAATATGCAAAACACATTTCAATAATAATAAAGATAAAGAATTATATAAGTTACAGGTGTTCTACATAAAATGTAAAAATAAAGCTATTACCTAAGAAAAAAAATTAATAATAATTCAAAATTAGAATCGATACATCGTCCAACAACACCAGCAACAATAGGTAAGGGTAGCAAACACTTGAAAGACTGGTAACATCAAAATGAGAATCTATCAATACAGTCCTAAATAATGCTCTGGAAGGAAGGAATGGAATCGAATTGGATGTCTGCACTAGGAAAAATAAGATTGTTATTTTAAAGACATAACATAAACGGGGAATTTGAAACTGGTGTTAGTCCTGGGTAATGAAAGATAAAATGCAGATGAGGGACGGGTGAAAAATTGCGGAACCAGAAAGTCTAGGAATTATAATAACGCAGGTGAATCGACCTTGTGATGCAGCAGCTTGTAGAGGAAGTTAAAGCTATTATAGATACGTCTGAAAGAGAGGAAAAGAATGTTCTGGAGAAAGTAATAACTTACATTTAGTAGGATTAAGGGGTAATTTGTTTCTTGAGCACCAATTACGTACTCTCTCCAAGTCATTTTGCAGCTGATGGCCATCGCCAACGTTAGTAATTCACCGAAATAGTTTCAAATCGTCAGCAAACAGAAGTATATTGGACTCAATGTTGACTACAATATCATCAATGGAAATATTAAAGATCAGCGGACCCAAATTAGAGCCGTGCGGAACTCCAGAACTGGCTGTATACGGTGTGGAACCATAGCCATTACAGAAAATTCACTGAGACCTATCCCGAAGGCAAGATAGCGTGTTCCACTCTGTCGAATGCCTTAGCAAAGTCGGTGTAGATGGTGTCCACTTTTAGTCTGCCATCCAGAGCTTTAGTCACGTATTCAATAAAATTGATAGATTGGAAATTTGATTTTTGATTAAGGAAAAGTTTTTTAATGCAAAGTAGTTTCGAATATTCATAATAGCAATAGGACGATAGTTACCAATATCCGAAGAATCGCCAGTCTTTAGGACCGGGATAATTGTCGTTTGCTTCCAAACAGCAGGAAACGATGACGTGGAAAAGGCCAAGTTAAATATTTTTGTCAAAGGGACAGCAAGCACATTTGCACAGTTTTTAACCATAAAAGCGGGAATCTGATCCTCCATATTGATTCCTGAATATTGCATTTTACCAGGAATACGACTTCTTTTTTTTTCTCCAATGACCGTCCAATATTGTCTTGATTTGGTGCTCTTATATTGCTTAAAATATTTATACTTTAATTTCAGATTGTAAATAATCTCGGGAGAAAACCATTTGGGATAAATGCGGGAACGGTTGGTATAGCTGCGAACGTGTTTCTGGAAAGTAGAATAAAAAGCTTCATAAAAAATATTCCACGGAATTATTGTCTATGAAGACCCAATTGAAATGAAGAAGCGCAGCATACAATTGAGGACGATTAGCTTTACGAAAATTAAAAGATTTGCTATCGCTACTCGGAAAATTGGTCGGTGTGTCAGATTTAATGGATGTATTGATAATTAAAGCAGAATGAAAAGTATCTTCAGTAGCAAATGCTGAAATATTATGAATAACCTCACAGCTCATACTAGACAACACTAGATCCAACAATTTGCCATCAGCATTAGTTATGTTGTTATACTGTTTCAAGATGCACATATCCATAAAGGATGTAACAATTCCACTCTTGCAATCCTTCTCATCATTAAAAATAAATCGGGAACAATTAAAGTCACATACAATAATTAAATTGGAATAACCAGAAGGAATTACTTCCAACAATTCAAAGAAGGATTCCAAGTTACCTGTCACAATATTAGGTGATATATACAAAATAATAACAATAAAAGAAACAAAATGTACAGTACATTTAGCTCCAACAATATCAATATAGGGATATTCACTAAACACATTTGACAAGTTTAAATTAAAAAAAATTAAAGAGCCCTAAAAGCCAATAAAACGCCACCACCACGAGAGAGCTGCAACCCTTTGAATCGCCGATCACAACGGGTAGTAGAATAGCAGTCGGCAAAGCATTCTTGGTTATGGACATTGTCCAAGACCATGCTTCACTTAGTCCAATGATATCGAACAGTGATGACGACACAGAAGGCAAGAATTGATAACACTTGGTACTCAATCCACGTACATTTTGATAGTAGCAACTGAGACTGCGAGGTACTGCTAGTTTCCCAAAACAATTTGGGGTACACCACGTATGTATTTTATATTTATATTATTTCAGGTTCATCTCACCATCGGCAGTATGCTCTTGCAGTTCTTTCTTCAGAGCATTGTACATTTTAATGCGAAGAGGAGTCCAGTCGAAAGACAAGAAAATATTTCCATAATTGCTTGTGGATTTGGGACGTTTGCCATCGCGCATCAGTGCATGGACATCCTACTCACTCTTTAAAGAAATTTTAATCGGACGTGGTTTCACGGCATCACTATTAAAACGCCCAAGTCTATATGGTTTTATGTCCAATATATCTATACTAGACTGTACAGATTTTAAAATTAATGAGACCTGAATGTTATCAGCAGCCAAACGTGCATTCCCAAATAAATCCGGTGCCTGTTCTGGGACCCCAAAAACAACAATATTAGCTCTTCAGGATTGTCTGTCATTCAGTTCCTCCAAAACCCGCTCCAGGCCATATCCTTTCCCCGAACAGCCATTCTATCATCCATTTCTTTCTTAAACGAAACCATTTTTTCATTAAATCACCCCCCCCTCCTTGATAAATTCGTAGTATCACTAAAATCATTTTTTATGTAAGCAATTAAGGTTTTGATGTCACTAAATTAACCCATATTAATGTTGCAAGAATTACACACAACCTTAATGCAACGCTTTCTTGACCGTGTCTTGATTACTTCGCCGCCAGGTATACCGACGAATGCAACGTGAATGTGTCCCTGACAAACACCATACTGTATAGTGGATGAATTAGTTTTAATAACCGAACTACAGTTCTGACATGTGCCCATAATTATTGAAATAAATATTAGTAATATGGTCACAACGACTTTAAACCAAAAAAACAGGGCCACAATTTTCACGCCAACGGTGCCCTGTTGCGGCGGCTTATTAGAAAACAATACAGGGATAAAGTAGGCAACGGAAAAGCATCAGCGACTGATTACGGAGGAAAAACAAATGTAAATAAATATATTATTTTATTTCACAATAAAACTAAACAGACTATACTAAAACTAGCGCTCACAAAAAGCTAGTGCTTTACAAGAAGTAACAGCGCCATAAAAACAACGCGAGAAAAATCGAAAAAAAGCACTTCAGTAAACTTACCATACAAATATCTAAGCAGCACAAAGTGCAGTTACAAGCGAACAAATAGCATATATGAAATGAGAAATGAGAAAAAGTATACGGAATACAGGATTCAAAAAATTCAGAATTGTTGCTTGAGGTTTATTTTCGGTCTGAGAAAGTTTGATCGCGTTTCTCACGGACTTGGCCGCTTGGGATGGTTGAACATGTATAGTAGGAGGGAGTTGCAGACCCTATGTTTATTTCAGAAAATTATTCTTTTTAAAACGCCTCCTTACTTACACAGAAAAATTAAATATCGATGTGATGTTCACAGCATCACAACCCGGTTCAGGGGCCTCATTTCGCCACCACCACATCGTACCTCACTATTCAAGAGGGCATTTTCGTATGTTATCTTTTCCAAATACAATGCGTTACCTATTGAACTCAAAGGGTTGTCCTTGGCTGGTTTCAAGCGTGGGCTTAGGAGGAGATTGTCTGTGACTGTTGGCTGAATAATGTGTCTAGATAATACTTTTTATTTTCTCTAAGCTAAGCATAAGTATCTCTGGGTTATTTGTGTATATTATGCATCTGTAACTAGGTTTGTTGTATTTTAGGTTTACTGCAGTGACAAACTATCACTTTATTTTAGGCATAATCTCTTGTGAGGATTTATGCCGCAGCCAGGGTTTAGGTGGTAGAGCAGCCTTCGACTGAACCTCGCCCTGTGACTTGCGAAGGTTAAATTGAATCATATCTTATTTAGAATGTCACTTTTGTAGTTTGTACTTTCGCAATAAATATATTATTATTATTATTATTATTATTATTATTATTATTATTATTTTACACTACACAATGATATAACATCTATAATTTAAAGAATTGTTTAAACAACAGAAACGTATGGACTTAGCGACAAAGATAAATCACATAATAATAGCAAGTAGATAAAAGTAGCAAAAAATAAGGCTAACGTTTTATACGTAAATTTCTGTCTAAATTCTAAATTGATTCTAAAAGGTATTGATGTGATTTTATATACTCATTTAACTACATTGTTTTCTTGTTTTTGGATGCCTATATTTGTTTATGTTACTCTATTTATTTGTGTGCCGTATCAAAAATATTTCCGTACCAGATCCACTCTGGAAAATTGAATTTTCAGACATTTCTTTTTTATTATGGAAATTTCAAAAACATATCTTACGGTACAAAGAAGTATTTTCAAAGCGTAGAAAGTTTTATTTTATAGTTGAATCTATCTATTTTAAAAATAAATAAATTAAACGTTATTTTATCTCTTAACTTGGATATCATTATTAATTACTTCTGTAATTAATAAAAAATGCATATTCAACATTATGTTTCATAGGCAATATTTAGTCATGGGCGCATCACAATTTTACAACACAAAATGTCTTAATGTGTATTTTAATGTTCATTGTAACCATTTTAAACCTTTTTTCACTTATTTATACAAGGTGTGTATAAATTGGCGGACCCACTACACGTGGCGACATTCTTGGTCAAATTTTGAGTTAAAAGTCCTAATCCTAAAACGATGTATCAGGCTTCTTTTGTCTTCAGAATGAATTTGAAAGAAACATACATTTGGCAATATTGAACACGCATGTGCTAGTTATAATCTTCGGAATATTTTTACACGTCGTCATGTGAACCTTACATTTTAAATTTAAAAAAGAAACAAACGAAATAAACTTGGTTTCTTAGACTACATATTTATTACGAAAATATTACAAAGTTTAAAAAATTTTTGATAATATTGACTAATTTTTATACATCTTCTTGATAAAAATCAATGTAATTATTACCTACATAATTGTTCGAATTGAAATCCATCAGTTTGTAGACATAGCTGCAATCTTTGTGATATCGTTTGTACTATTCGCTCAAATCTTTCTGGTGTGATTTCTAATACTGCGGCTTCAATTCGGGCTCTAACTTCGTCAGCGTCCTGTGGAGGTGTAGCGTAAACTTTACCTTTAATGAAACCCCAAACAAAAAAATCTAATGGATTGAGATCGGGGGATCTCGCAGGCCACAAAAGGGGACCGCCACGACCAATCCATCTGTCTGGGAAGTGTTCAGACAACCAGTCTCTTATATTACGAGCAAAGTGCGCAGGAGCTCCATCATGCATGTAAATCATATTACGGCGTACGTTCAGCGGTATCTCATCAATAACTTGTTCTAAAACATTTAAATATTCACCGGCATCTAGGCGATTTGGTAAGTAAATTGGTCCAACTACCCTGTGGTTTATTATACCCAGCCAAACTATGAGTATTAAACACACCATCTCTGGTAAACATGCACTCATCACTCCAAAGAATACGTCTTAAAAAGTCACCTTCTACCTGAATTCTATTTAAGATTGTATTGCAATAATTGATTCGAAATAAGTTATCATTTCCGTAAAGAGGCTGAACTTTAGAAACATGGTATGGATGAAGCAAGTTTTCTCGTAGAACCAAATGAACAGTCTTATTACTGGGAATATTTAGTGTAGAAGCTAATTGACGGGTACTCGCAGAGGGATCTTCCTGTATTGTGGCTAGAACTTGCTCTTCTAGTTGCACGGTACGCCTTTGCCTTGGTCGACCTGCGTTCGCATTTCTTGGAATAAACGAACCTGTTTCACGAAGTCGTTGGTCCAGCCTTCGAAATACATTTTTACTTGGATGCCTCCGATTTGGAAAACGCACTCGATATTCCTGCCCTGCCATGCTAGCATTTCCACGACAGAAACCGTATATCATGTACATATCGGCATATTCGTTGAACGTAAAATTCATAATAAACAAACAGAACAACTAGTAAACACGAGAACCTGAAAACTGATTAAAACTATACAAATAAACACGAAAAATAAGCAAGTCGAATGAAATAGGTAGATTACAAAGTGTCAAAATTTGACAGTATGTGGTAGTAATGTATTTGACTAGAACAACATTAGGCTGCCTACTTATTGTTTTACAACGTTGTCAGATGTGTTTTTCGTCAAAATAAGTTAATAAGCAAATATTAAAAACAAACTTTAAAATCAAAAAGAAAACTTTAACGAAAGGATAATAACAACAATTCTTCTTTCTTCTAAATTGTAGCTCTTTCTGTCAATAAACATCAAGTAATAATGCTTATTTCAAGACTGATAGTCCGAACTTTAGGAACCTCGTGCAAAGATATGGAGAACATCGCCGCGTGTAGTGGGCCGCCAATTTATACACACCTTGTATAATTAATAAATTGCACTCTTACAGTACAACAGTATCTATGTGTGAGAGATATTTACGTGGCAAAAAGCAACCCTAAAATATCACAATCTGGTAGAAAAACAAAAAGCCCTATTCAAAACGTAATCTGTAAAGTCTTTTTTTTGTACTCACCACCATTAAAGTGATATTTATGCATCGTTCGACCACAAACGAGTGCTTTCCTATCGAATCAAATGTAAAAATTGCAATAAACACTGGCCTTTTAGGGAATTAAAAAATAGATCTTTATAGTAATAAAAGTTAGTTGGTAAAATAAAACTCTTGTGGTTTTTTCTTTATTAAATGTTAGGAAAATAGAAGTAATTGCTAAAAAATGTTCCAAGCTTTGACTATATGACGACCTCTTAAACGACATTAAGATTGGCAGTTAATTGTAATCAAACCAAAAACGCGATAAATTCACTATAAATATAGGTAAGGATAAATACGTCATAGGTAAGAATATAATAGCTTAAGTTAATAGAAAGGCGAGTAATACTTACATGAAATGCTTAAATTGATTAGGTAATGTATTTTAGGTTAGGTAAGATACTTTTCACGTTAATAAAAAATATTTATAATTTAATGGTAGTACAACAAATATATATTTCGAGCATTTGTGCAATTAAAGGCATTCACTCCTTTCAGTCGCTTGTGCTTTAAAAATGCCCTCATGCGAGAACACAGATTTGCCGCACTTGGTTCGTAAAAAAAATTTTCGATTCAAGAAATTAAGCTGATTGACAGCAAAGAGACTTTAGTAAACGATTTGTAGCAACGAATTTGATTCAAAACCACTAGTAAACTTTGAACTTCTTCTCTTTCACCTACTCTCTTTTCGTTCTTCCTCTCTACCCCATTAGAGAGGAGGAACTGTTAAACTATATACCCAACATCAAAAGATAGCTACAGAATTACCGATATTGGAGTAAAATTCGACATCTTTGTTACAATATAATGAATACTAACAATTTGTCAATATACTGATAAACAGAAAGGACGATTTTTCTTTGTCGGATGATTAAAATGTACAAAGCTTTTACATATAAAGTACGGTAGATATAAATAACATGTAAATGAACAAACAAACAAAAATACATATAAGAAGGACTGAGATGAAATTTAGCCTTTGCAGTACAGGCATTAAATATTAAAAATGATTGCTGAGATATTCTCCTGAAGTATAGAATTCTTTTCGCTTAGTACCTTTTTTATTTTTCTTACAAGCTTGCCGAGTCCAACCGTTTCAATTCTTGAGATTGATGATTCTAAAGTTTGATGCTCCAATAGCGTAGGTTGCTTTCTATTGTTACAATCCGCTGTTTGGGAATGCAGAGATCGTTTCTATATCGAGTATGATAAGTATATTCTTCGTCTTTTTTTCTCTAATGTATTCGGTGTTTATGTATGTATTTGAAGGCATTATATATATATATAGCTCGGTTGAGAACTGAAGGAAACTGTGATGCGCAAAGCGTGTCTTGCGTATATATTATGCGAGTTAACAACATTGACATCGAAATTAATATATACATTGGATGTAATATTATTACTATGGACTAATATTTTTTCAATGCCAAAATTGAAAAAGAAGAATGTGTGAAAGAAGGGGCAGGAAAGTTTACGACGAATGACCAAATGAAAATGAAACAGCCGCGATGAACATGACCATAATGAGGAAAACCCAAATTGAAATAAAAGATAATGTAGAAAGCACCGGGATTGCTGGAAGGGAACCAGGTTGACCATATACTGATGAAGAGACTAAGAACAAGTCTAAACCAGGACGTAAGAACATATAGAGAAGCAATTGCAGTCACTGACCATTTCCTGCTGACAGCCAAAATGAATTGGAAAATAACAAACAGAAGTGTTAATTAACGTTAGGAAGACAATTTACAATGTCAATAACCTAGAGTCAGAAACCCTGAAACAAAAATTCAAGAGAAAAAAAACTGAACAACTTAAGAAGAGACTTCAAAACGTTTTCATCAAAGAGGAATGGCAATAAATAAAAGACTCCATAATAACTACGGCGGAAGAGACACTGGGCAGAAAAGAAAGAATGAGTGTTTCGACGAAGATTGTGAAGAATGGATCGGGGGAAAAAGAGAAGCCAGAATAAAATGGATTAAATCAAAGAATAATGAAGATCAACCAATATATAGAGAAAGAAGAATGAAGTGTACAAAGATACTCTAGGAAAAAAAAGGAGGAATGGAATGAGGAAATAGTTAATGCAAAAAGTGGAACGCTGCAACAAAGACCACCACAACCTGGTGAAGAGGCAAACAACGGACAATCAAGCGGATCTAAATGTCGAGAAAGGATTCAGTGAAGTACACTTGAAAGAACTACTAAATCTTACGGAGGCAGAAGGAATCAAGGGCGACAAAGAAGAAGCAGAGATGAATGAAGGTCAAGAAGAGAATTATTTTCGAACTTACGAAGAATTCCAAAAAATAGTAAAACAGCTGAAGCCTAACCCAGATAAAATTAATAATAATTTAGTGAAACACGGAGGGGAAGAATTCCAATCTAGATTATTCAAGCTAATTACACAAATATGGAAATACGAAAATATGCCCAAAGAATGGAAGAAGGGACTGCTTGTACCAGTAAGAAAAGCGGAAACCCATGGGAATGCAGGAATTATAGATTATGCTACTAAATACAGGGTATAAAATATTTGCAACGTTACTAAATCAACGCCTGAAGGAGTTTAGAGTAAAAAAAGGAGACTACGAGTTGGGGTTCAGAGGCTTTGTCGCAATACACATAATGAATCAGATAATAGAAAAATACCACAAATATAACATCACAGGTATTCATTGTAGGCTTCAAACATGCGATTGACAGTATAAAAAGACACAACTTAATAAAGGAGAAAAGAAATTATGATACCTCCCAAAAGCATAAGTCTGGTTGAAATAACTATGGATTACAAGCAGGCTGCTGTGAGGACAAGTGCAGGTAAAACAAAGAAATTCACTGTAAATAAAAGAATCAAGCAATAACGCTGTTTAACATAGCACTAGATGGAATAATCAAAGAAGTAGATATAATTGGGAACATCGGAAAGAAGTCGGTTCTTATCATAGCTTATGCGGACGATATAGCCATAGTAGCTAGAGATAAAAATAGTGTAAACGAAGTATTCAGAAAAATAAACCAAGTGACTGCGTATAACCGAATGGAAAACGAAATATATGACATGTAACAGAGATACAGGGCATAAGCGTGAAATAAAATAATTAATGAGTACAAATTTGAAGAAGTAGTAGCTTTAAATACTTAGGAATAATAATAAATGGAAAGAATTACAGAACAGTGGAGATTGACAGCAGAATACAGGCTGGAAAGAAAGAATACTAGAATTTCCAGAAAACATTAAAAAACAAAAATATTAAATTCAAAACAAAGATGAAGCTATATAAAGCAGTCTTAAGACTAGTAATATACCTACGTCACAAAAACAATGACACTGACAAACAGAGACAAAGAAAACTAAGAATACTAGAAAAGAAAATCGCAAGAACAATGCATGGACCAACAAGAGAAGGAAACAAATACCGCAACCTAATGAATTACAAAATCAGAAAATCTTTTAAAAGGGCAAGATATAATTGGATACATAAAGTCCTAACGGATAAGGTGGTATGGAAGTATTTGCCGGAAACATAAAGAGACAGCGGTACAAGCCATCACGAAAGAGAAGCCAGCCGGAACGAGAGGTAAGAGGCGACGTAAGCCTAATGGAGGTTCCACGTTGGACAGAGTTAGTCAACGAAAAGGAAGAATGGAAGAAAGTAGCAAATATGGCTAGAACGCACTGGAAATTTTAGAGAAAAAAAGAAAGAAAGTGGGTTGATCATCCACAAGAAGACTATCATCTAAACCTACTAAGGTAGCTTCTATCCTGCAGTGATGTACAGCTGTATATAATAATAATGTGTTCAGGTACGACCTTAATGTATGTAGCGAAACCTATGTTTATTTCACTCGTTTCATGTTGCGTACTTTTCTCTAAAAAGTGTCTTCTGAGTTAGTGCCAGTGTAATCCTCAACCTATCTATATAAGGAAGTAAGGATGAGTATGTTCTGCTGCATTTCACTAAACCTACAGACAATTCATGGATACTTATTTCTACTGCGACTGGTCCTTAATAGTATATTACGTATCAAGTTTTATAAACATCATTTTAGTCACAAGTTTTATTAATCGCGAGCGAAATGTAACGGAGCAAATGTTTAGTAAAACGAGAGCATAATAAGCGTATAACACGAACTAATAATCAGCATAATACAAAATTACATGTCTGCTGTCTCATCAGTCCGTGACAAAGGACGCGTTGCTAAGTTCGCACGAAGTTACAATATAAAATGAAGATTATATAAGGACAGTAAAAAAGAATACTTTCTTTTATGTAGATGTAGATATTAACATTTTTAAAATTTACACTGAATTTTTTGCAAATGGGGTTGTCGATTGCACAATTTCCAGATACGCATTTTTTGCGTTTTAGACAAAAATTTTTAGTTAATTAAGTAATTGTTTTTGCATTATCTCATTTGACATGTCTTCCATCTATGGGAACCTGTACTTATATTTGTGCTTCTTTTCTGACATTCGGTGACAAGTTTTTCTAAAATAAAATTGTTGTCTCGAATTTCTTTACGCCGTGGGTTTTTTTAATTTGAAACCCATGTACTTAACTCGGATAAATTTTAAATATTGAGAATTACTGTCGCGAAACAACACTCTAGAGAGTGTTAAAGTTCTTAAAGCGGCAACATGAATCCTAAGTTACCTCGCTGTTAGAAGACAACACCGACATCGACCGTGTAACATAAACCTATACCGACTCGATGACATCCTATCGTCGTTCGATGAGTTGAACGGAAGTTAATCGAACCGGCAGAATTTGCAAATTCAGCAGGGTAAGGAGGGACTCGGTGTTACCAAGATAATAAAGGAATCACATTTAGAAACAAAATGGGAATAATAAGTGTTCTTCCGCAAGGAGGATCACTTGTGATTCATAGTGTTTCTTATTGTGATCATCCACTTTGTTTTTAGTGTATAATAAATATATACTCGTATGTTGAACAAGTAGTGCTTATTGAGAGGCCCCCTTGAGAGTGAAAGCCGCGTACCGTACACAAGGAAGGTGCAAATCACACCAAGTCCTGCGGAAAAGGTAGGTACCTTTTGCTATTTTATTGTAATATAGCGAGTGCTCCCTCAGACCAAACACTCGTTGCGGGCCTAGCGGCCTGTGACCATAAAGTTAAAGGCCGACCGTGACATTGTTGTGGTGGCACCGGGAATTCCAGTTTGGAGCCTATCAGCCCCAGCACATGACAACGAATAATATGGAATGCATCCATTCCATTTCATTCTAATGTGGAATTGATCTTTACCACAATTCTTCACCAAGTATTTGTTTGCACAAATGCGTCCTGCTTACAAAGCCTCAGAACTGAGTTGTTCATATTCATCAGACACTAGATGTTCACACAGTGGAAAATCAAGTACGGCAGCTTTCTTCTTACCCAGATCAAATATTCGCATTTTTGGGTCTGGTACGCCACGACAGAAACGTGATTTTGGGTAGCGCTTGTTTTTACGTAACGGTAACATCTTGCAGGACGTCTTCCCAATGTGACCTAATGCTACACGCACACAGCCACTGTCAAACAACAGTGAACTTTTTATTAGCTAACGCAATAAAAGCTTGAAAAGGTCCTAAAATTGAATTAGTATAAGTAATAAAAGTATAAAGGAGTCCCAAAAATGCAATGCCACACAATAACATCGTGAAATGGTCCTCCTAAAAGTGTATTGGTGTAAGTAATATAAGAGTGAAGAGGTCCTAATAGCGACTGCGAAGATTTATTGTCTGATGAATAATTCAATCATTGTCAAGCTACACTGACATTATCAATAACCTACAAATATGTGTCACCTATACTGTATGACATGGAAACTGCAACACCAAGAAGGGGTGCGGATTTTTTGACCAAACTTGGTAGAAACGTATAACTAGTCAAAGGCAATAATTGATTAAAATTTCAAAGAAAAAAAACAAAAGACTAACACAATTTAACATAATTTTTATTAATAATGTGTTGAACCGCCCCTATTAGTGTCACACTCCCTCACTCTTCGTGGCATTGATTCGACTAGGTGGTCGATATCCTCTTGGGGTATGGTGTCCCAAGCAACCTGTAATTCATGCCGGAGAGCTATTAGTGTCTGCGGGGGATTGGCTAAATTCATAAGTTTTCGTCCCATAATGTCCCACACATGTTCTATTGGCGAGAGGTCGGGGGATTTGGGTGGCCATGGCAAGATATTGACATGAGCCTCTTCCAAGCGATTTATAGAAATTCTCGCTACGTGGGGAGGGGCATTATCCTGCTGGAAAAGTGGGTCTTCGAGCGTTTGAAGATATGGTAGAATATGGGGTTCTACCACCTCATCAATGTAACGCTGGGCGTTCATGGTGGTTTGGGTAAACACCAATTGAGACCTACTCCCATATGCTATAGCACCCCATACCATAACACCCACTGCTCGATGCACATGCCTTTCAACGGAAAACTGAATATCACGACGTTCCCCACGTCTTCGTCTGACCCTCATACGGCCATCATGCATCCCTAGACAAAATCGAGATTCATCACTGAATACCACCCTGTGCCACTCCACGTTCCAGTGCAGTCGCAATCTACACCACTCCAAACGTTGCTGTCGGTGTTGAGCCGTAAGTGGTAACACAAGATGTGGACGATAAGATTGTAAGCCGACACCCCTAATTCGACGATAAACGATTCGAAGGGTTACAGGACGACCAATATTACCTAACCACACGTCAGCAATTGATCTGGTACTGGAAAACCTGTCTCTTAGTGCCATTAAGCGAAGGCGGCGGTCCTGTATCTCATTAGTTCTTCTTCGGCCTCCGGTTCCTCTTTGGCGTCTTTCCTGACCTTCCCTAGTCCATGATTGATAACAGCGCATAATGGTGGATTGTTTCCGGTTAAGGCGATTTGCAATTTCCCTGTATGAAAAACCACCTTCTCGCAAACCAACAATTCGACCTCTGTCGAATTCGCTTAATTGGCGATAATTTCCACGTTGCCGCACTCTAGGCATAATAAAACTCTTTAAACACGTTAAACAAAGGTATAATAAGACAAAACCGTTGAAATTAATTTCAAACAAACAATTAATACACCACACATTAATGTCAGCGAAAACTGAATGAGGTGTCAGATGTGTCATGACCACTTGATCTATCGCAACAAAATTTTAATCAATTATTGCTTTTGACTAGTTATACGTTTCTACCAAGTTTGGTCAAAAAATTCGCACCCATTCTTGGTGTTGCACTTTCCATGTCATGCAGCATATATATACAAATTGTTCCACCAACACTAGTTTCCTTTTTTTTTTTCTAAAAGTTATGTTGCAATCGATAATTTTGTATAAATATTATCCATGGTTATATTTCTTCCAGATCCTGTATAGAGTTCTACTAATTTTAGAATCACAAACTCTCCTTTCTTGTTTTCTCAAATATGGGAAGCCTGTCATTATATATTTGCAATTTGCTCTTTACATCGGACGCTAATCAAAATTTAATACCAAATTTGTCAGGTTAATTGGTCAAATATTCTGTATCACGCAAATTGCACCTTAGTTAAGACTAAATAAATATGTAGTATTAATAATTAAATTTATTTTTGTTTACATTTCTTATTGTAAATATCTTACTCCTTTTCTATTTGAAATTGCTTTTGAAGTAACTGTGTTCGACTTTCTCCCGTCTTTGTTGTCACAACCAGCATACTTTTATACTAAAAGCCGCCTATTTCTTGACAAAACAAGACAACCTACGTCAAACATCACAAGTCACGCTAACTTTTGGTGCAAAAATTCCCAACGTAACCAAATGAACATATCCGACGTATGTTTATCGTCGTTTTCACCTATGATAAAGGTCGGAAAAGGGCGCTGCAGTTGAAAAGTCAGCGCGGAAGTAAATACAGTAAGGAAAGCGGATTGTAGTGTAACACATCGGCGCGTCATGTGGTTTGATAAAGTCTGCCTCTTTGTTATTCTTTATTGAATTAATCTTGCATGAGAGATCTAAGGAAGACCAACAATTCAAGCCCCACCGTTTTCTCGAGTGTTATATACCGGAGCGGAGGTTATGAAACACACATCGGTGCCCGGAGTAAACTGCTAGATTTGGAGTATTTAGCACATTTTCAAACTACAGACGCCACACACGATGTACATCAAAAAGCTTAGTGTCATGCATTGTTATTATGTTCTACACACATAACTTTTAAAAAAATAGCGTAATTATATGTCTAACATGTGTTTCCAATTGATGTAATATTATTCTATTTCATTAGCATATGTTTTGATTGACGCGGTATAGCAATTGGTATTCCAATCCGTGTGGGGTTAATCCATTTAAGTTGTTTCGAAATTTGTTATAATTTCGACTTTATAGCTCGTTATATTCAAGAATGGCATTTTATTAATATTTCATACAATATCAATGAAAATAGTTGTGCTGCATGATGACTTTTTAGCTAAGAAACACTACGAATTTAGGAAAGTAGCCTTTATTTCTGTCAAAGTGGTGTTGTTGGTAGTCCATTTTACTTATGAGATTGTCTTTTTATGGGTATACAATTTTTATACTATTCATTCTGCTAAATATAATCGTAATATTATGTAAATCACTTTTGTAACAACTGAATGAAGGCATACGTACAAATAAGCTTTTTTAAATTATAAGCTCGCTGCTGATTTAATTTATTTTGTAGCATGTTCATTATTTAATATGTAATTTCCTCACTCTCTTTAGAAGTTTTTAATGTAAATCTGATGGTCAAAAAGGGCTAATTTCCTAATATTAACTCATGGTGCCGGACTTAAAATCAAAAAAATATCGCACCTAAAACGAGATAGATTAACCAAGCAATCAAACGTAGCGGGTCGTCAGAGGTCACTCAATAAGCTTCGAACACAAGGGCTAAGTTCTCTTTTGAAAGTAGTGTATTGTGAAATAAAACTCAAATTGAGTTCAAATTCACATTTATTTTAAAATTCGGTGTGACACGATATGAGGGGTGTTCTGCATCAATGCGTACAACAAATATAGATATATACATACATATGCACACCGAAGAACCGTTCACGACCAAGTATGCACAGATATCTTCCACACACCGTATTCGTAAGCCTACAAGAGGTGTTTTCGGAAATTAAACCCGGTCATTGGGGTTACAACACGGTTAGCACGAATGCGTTCGTTAATTCAGTCGGGTAAAAACAACCTTGTTCGTAAAATCTAAAAAGTAATCGGGTTCAACAACCCGGTTCGATTTTCATAACCCTGGTAAGTGAGTAGGGTAATGCAGGTTGTTTTACCCCCTCGCCGGTCCATTTCTTCTGTCGTATTGCCAGTACAGCTAAATTATGTTATGAAGATAGCTATTTATAAGGTTATATGCAGACGTTTACGTTACGTTACTGAACGTGACCGCAATTGCGTTCGGAAATGTTTTATTTAACCGGGTAAAGTTACTGAACCCGTTAGGTACTTTCTAACCGGGTCAGGTTAATGCTATACATTTTCCGAAAACGCCTAAGGAAGGTGCTGCTGAGATGGTACGACATTTAATCCACAAAAAAATATAATATAATTACAAATAATATAATAATGCTTAAAAACAAATTTAATAATCGAGTTAATTATTCTCAGTCAGTTTTAAAATTCTTAACAATGAGCATGAATAAACATAAAACTTATTAATCTCAAGTTTGGGTTTTTAATTACATAAAAAGTTACTTTAATATTTCTTTTTTAAATATTAAAAATTAAATGCATGTAAAACATTCTTCTACTCAATATGTTTTTAAGCAATGTAAATCGTTCTTAGAAAAATATATGCTGTGTCATTAAGGTTATGTCAAATTTAAAATAAACAAGTTTTATATGATCAATTTATATTATTGAATCGTTAAAATACATAATATGACTTAGTGAAAATATATAAGGTAAGTGATATTTAACAATTTTATATCACATAAAAAAAAATAATCCTCCAAATTCTTTTAGTTGAAACTAATAAAATTACTAACTTTATAATTGAATGTACTTGAAAATAACATTCTCAATTATTTATAATGAATATAAATTTTAACTCTATAACATTGGTAACTACACTTTTATTTTATGAAAGTATTTAATGATTTATAAATAATAATAGAATCACTCTAACAAGAACTCAAATATAATTCTATTAATACTTTATCTTAAATAGAGTTAAGTCAATGTCTGAATTTAAAATGTTATAATGAAAGTTCTCATTTAAAATGCTTATAATTTTTATAGTTATTATAAAACAAATTTGTGAACATATCAAACACTATAAACAATATTTTTAATAAAAAACTTTTACCTTTTAAAAGGTAAAGTTTTCTTTATTAAAGACTTGCATAGTAAATGGTCATCATAGCGTGCATAACTTTAAAATTTACAATTAAAGAAAATAAAAAAAAATGTTCGAAATAAAATAAAAAAAAAAAATAATAACTAATGATTTTACATTCTATATTGTTATAATATCAACAGTTCTACTCTTAATTTTTCATTACATAGTTGCGTCGTTGTTATTTGTATAATTGCATTGACTGAACAGTTTGTGGTAAATCCCAAGCCTTTTGATGTGACTATATAAGTAATCCCGACTGTCCTATTGCTTATTTGATTACATTTTCAATTATACATTGTGATTTGCATTTTATATTTGTCATTGTTTTCTAATTGACAACCAGTTGTCATATTGTTATTACTTTTACTTCATTGTATGCCACTACTACCAAGAATCTTTTGAATTTTTCAATACATTTGTATATTTGGCAAAGAATTGTAATATATTTTATATAGCTATATATAGGTAATAAATTAAAACATTTCCTGGGACATAGCGGCCATAAAAGAAATTTAAATAAACTATACCATTTTTTCCTACTACGTTTCGACATTTATTGTTAATGTCTTCTTCAGGTTTATTGAAACCTAATAATAGAACAGAAGAATTAATTTATTTTGTTAATTATTATGAAATAAATTTGTGAACATATAAAACAGTAAAAACTATATTTTTTTAATATAACAATAGACAGTATTTTATTTCGAACATTTTTTTTTTATTTTCTTTAATTGTAAATTTTAAAGTTATGCACGCTATGATGACCATTTACTATGCAAGTCTTTAATAAAGAAAACTTTACCTTTTAAAAGGTAAAAGTTTTTTATTAAAAATATTGTTTATAGTGTTTGATGTGTTCACAAATTTGTTTTATAATAGGAAGTGCCTCCGTAGCCGGCGCCGGTGTTGCGTACTGTCACCGGCGCCGGTTTTAAGTATGGTTGCCGGCACCGGCATACCGTATCGCTACCGGCGGTTATGTGCATATGTATGTGATTGAATCTCCACCCTGTTTTACAATACCTATAATTCAAAATTTCGAACTAATTTTAAAATTTTATCTACAACTATCCCATAATCTATGAATTACTAACGTGATTTTGGTAAGTTATGACAGTGATTATTCAGTCAGTTGAATAATAATGACAGCGATTGAGTTATGGTCATAACTCAATCGCTATGTCAACACCAGTTTCTTTCCGTGAAAGTTGTAGATAAAGTACATATAATATTCGATTCACGTGTTATGGCTATAACGCACTCAGATGCTTACACCAAGTGCAAGTCCTCTTCGTGGGTTATAGCCGTCATAACACGCTCATTGAATAATATACTATATTTAATACACACATTATGATATAAATAGTATACTACAAATATAGAAGAATAATTTATTTATTTCAAAACTAAATGTAAACATTAATAATTTACATTAATTTTTAAAAAAATTGTTAAATAGATTCTTTAGTAGATATTCTTTCAGACTCTGTTTGCAATAGATTTAGTTCCACGTACTTTTTGTATAGACCCGACACTTTTAGACAAGAAATTGTTCTTTACATATCAGTTCTTAGAATTCCTAATATCCACACACTATATATAAGAGTCAAGTGTATGTAGATAGTTATTATTGTATATGTTAACCTGACGAAGCTACAGTGTAGCGAAACAGCTGTCGTTATTATTAAATACAGTGTAAATCTTAAACATTTGTTTGTTTTATTTTCACATTGAAAATGGATTTACATCAAGTAAAGACCAACTCAATCCAAGATTCTGAATTAGTATTTGGCGTCTCTTCAAACTGGCTAGTTTTGAGGAATGAAAGAAATGGGTGACGTGATTCAAAATAGGTTCTCTTCCATCGTTGCAAGCAAATGTTTTCATCAAATAGGGACTGGTTGCACATAGATCGAAGTTAGAGGATGTGGCGACAAGGTAACTGGACGGAGGTCCAAAACATGCACTGACAACTATAAGGTGTTACTTCTAGAAGACCTTCACTAGTAGGAGCGAGACATTTTTCTTCTTCAATAAATTGAAAATCTTTGCAGTTAGTCATACATTCAAGTTGCTGTTGAACCTTTTTAAAGGCGAAATTCGTTAAAAGTCTAGAATACAAATCTGCCGCTGAACCTGACGTAAATGCCCTGGTAGTGACTTTATGATATTCTTTAGAATTTTTGATATTTCTATCTGCTCGTGAAGAATTGAGGATAACAAAAAAATGTTTGATGAAATCCTCCAGATTAGAAAATTTGGCAATGACAGATTTCAATTTGGCATTGATACTTTCAATTCTGTTGTTTGTTTTGTTCAGAAAAGATAGATTTGCGAAAGTCAGGTACAATACCCATTCATCTTTAATGGGTTCCCAGTTTTTCTCAAAATAATCGATAACGACTTCAGGAACATTCTGTTTCATTTCCAAATAGGTTTTTTGAAAACACTCCTCAGATGAAGCATAGGCTAAATTCTGCAAGTACTTTTTAGCGACTTCACATTCTGTGGTGGATAATCCCATTTTCTTCACACTTACTTCTCTTTTAAATATTTGTAGAGTATGAAATAAACATATCTGCAAGGAGGCGTCAGGAAAGTTTTCTTTAAAAACATTTCTCTCCTTGTTGTCTTTGTCAGACATCACCACTTTTATATCTGATGTTCTCTGATTCAAATTTTTGAACGTTTTTATGAACCAATCGATATTTTCTTGCGTTTCGTTTAGTAATATACCAACTGCTACTATTGCACCACTTCCCTCTGCATCCTCAACCATAATTAAATAAGTGGCCGCTCTACTGCTGTGTAGACAATAGGTACCATCTACAAAAATTATTTCTGGATAAGAGTCAAACATATGTTTCATTTCAGGATCTTGAAAATAGAGGCATTTCAAATTTGCTTCCACATCAACGTTAATGTGAACGTCACATTTGTAAGTATTTCGTAAAATTAATACACATTCATCAAACTTTATTCTGTTCTGTGGTTTTCTGTTTAGATTTGTTAAGTCTTTCAAAGTCACAAGGCACCCGGATTCATTAATGATATTATTTTGTACGATTTTTTTGTTGGCGCGAGCCTGCAATGCTGCTACTGAATTAACCTTAAGCTGATTTGAAATGTTCAGTCTTTGCTGGGGTAAACTTTTAAAATAAGGTTTGTGATACCGGATGAGTGTGATTTTCATTCAGTTCCTTTATCTCTAAAAATTTCCCACAAGAAGTTAATTTTAAAAACATACCGGCTGGGCACTTCTGCCTAAATGTAAATGTGTTTCTTGTTTTATTCCTAGGAGTGTGCATTCGGCCACCTTTAATGCAAGCAATTCTTACATAATGGTAAATTAAGTCTTGTTTTGCTTGAGCTGCCACACTTTCAGGATATCTTTTAGCCTGCGTCTCGATGGTTCTAGAATCTCTAATCCAGTAATCATTGAACACTTCACTTTTGTATTTCTGTAACTGCTTGTTGAAATTCTTGTAACTTTCAAACTTATCGCCCACTTTCAACATTCTACAATTAGAAGAACATCGTTCTTAACAAAAAGCATAGCTACAGGGAAAAACATACCTGCGAATTTATATAAATTAAAGAAAATTAACACTAAAAGTTAAGCCGTTCACGCGCGCAATGTGGAAAACAGAAGTTGATATGCCGGTAACAATACGTGAAGCCGGCTGCCGTCCGCAATTCTTGATGCCGTAGCCGGCACCAATATGCATACAAAACGGCGACCGGCGCCGGCTATGGAGGCACTTCCTTTATAATAACTAACATAATAAATTTATTCTTCTGTTCTATTATTAGGTTTCAATAAACGTGAAGAGTACATTAACAATAAATGTCGAAACTTGGGAGGAAAAAATAATGTAGTTTTATTTATGTCTCTTTTTATGGCCGCTATGTCTCAGGTAATGTTTTAATTTATTAACATAATAAAGCCAGGACGGAAAAAAAATTATTTTTATTTTTATTTTAATGTTATATATAGGTTTTTAAGCTATGGCTTTATTTCCATTATCAAATCAAATTTGCCTCATAATTTCCGTCAAGTGTTTAAAAAAAAATGTAGGACAACGTTTTTTGTTCCATAGAAGCGATCTATATTTTAGCCTAATATGCGTTGCATGCATATAGGAGTGCTATAGCTCCCTATTTAGATGTCAACACTCAAAATGCATCTGTTTCTTATATGTTCATTAGCTCTTTCTCATTCTCACTTTCCGAACTAACTAAAAATCTTCTCTCTTATACTCTACTATAAATATTCTTTTCGTTCTCATGGGTGTACGAGTCATTTTCAGATAGATCATAATCATTTTCCGCATTGTCGGTTTCAATATTAAAAATATCCTGATCATTTTCCGAACATTAGTTATTTCCTCTAATAACTAATTGATACTTTTTTAATGTCTTCGTATTTTTGGGATAAATATTCAAACAATAAAATAAAAAGTAAAATGTAAATCAAAATGGATTGGATAAAAGATAAAATGGGAAGTTTGCTTCAAGTAATGTTAGTGTTATTTACTTCTTGAAAATAACACTTAACACGTAATACAATACTACTTATAAAAAAAAAAGTATTAATAGGATAAAAAAAAAGAAAGTAATGATAGACAACCACATATCTTCTTTCGAACTTTCATGTTTGGTTGCTCAACGTTCAGGTTAAATTATAAGATTTTACTAATATGAATCCATTAGAAAACCTCTAGGAGTCCTCTTTTGCTGTGATTTCATTTATTTTACAATCATAATAAATAATACGGTGTAAGCAAACCCGTGGTTTCGGAGGCCTCGGATATCCATCTAGCAAATGTCATAGCAAGGCCGATAAGCGATACTAAGGGTGCCTTAAAGCATTTCCAGAAAGGCACTGCGTCCTGAATCCGACAAGCCCGCGTCTTTGTTTTACAACGGCGATAAAAATCGAGACTGTGACAAATAAACACAAGACGTCATTTTTCTTTCGGACGTAAATCAAACTCACCATCATCGCAGCTTTTTTACTTCATATATTATCATATTTTCGACTAAAGTCATGTCATTCTTTTTTATATTACTTTTGTAATAACTTTATAGTTTCAAAATTGGAAATTCGAGAAATTACTATTACAAAAAGATATAAACTCTTCAACCGATCAAATAACCGGTAGTGTTAGGTAATACAGATTAGGCAAAATTATAAACAATAAACAAACAATAACAGAAATAATTAATAATGAAAATGTATGGTACGTACATTATAAGGAAAGTCGTGAAGCTTAATGACGGTTCAATTTCGTATATAGGAAATCTTAAAAACTGTCATTTAATAATGGATAATCGAAAGTTTTAAAAATACATAATATCACAATTGCTGTCCAAAACCAATTGATTTTAAACAACATTTTTAATTGTAGTAATTTGAAAAATAAAATCCTAATTAATTAAAGAAAACTATTAACGTTAGATATACGAAATCCTAATACTATTATAAAAACAATTCAATTGTACGTATATCTGATAAAACAGTATGTTCTACCGAAAATAAGAAATTTAACTATCTGAAAATATTGCGAAATTTGAATATTATATGTCATATTATATGTTGTATAAAATACCTGTACATGTTTTTAATGACACACGGCGAAGTAAGCAAAAAAAACTTGATAGTAAAACGGACCACGTGACTGTCGACAAAAATATTTTTAAGTTCCCAAAATGATTGCAAGAGGGCGCAATTCTCAAGCCAAATTAAATATTCGATAATTTTTCATTAAATTCAAGTATAAGATAGGTTAAAATTTTTACTGGCAACATTTTCAGACGTTTTTATACAATTTCCTTTGAAACTTTTTGATCTAACTCCCATACGAATGAGGGGATGGAGGGGTATGTACAAGAGAGTGACTAGTCAGTGTATAGTTTATTTTTATGTAAATTTTTATCCTACCCTTTTAACTCATTGCATATATTGCATTGAATTCTCCTTTTAAGAGTTTTAAATTTTCATGCTATTATTTCTTAATTTCACTGCTTGTCTTTGACAACATTTAACCAGAATAATAATAGTATTATCGCTCAAAAGATATATATCTAATTATAGGCCAAGAACAAATAATTTCGATAACTCAACAATCAAGTATATAGTAACGAGAGAAGAAAGACAATAAAATAAAATAGTCCAAAAATAAAACTCCAACTTAACAAATGTTCAAAATGTAAACCGTGATTTTCAACACATATGTTGACTTGTCGAGTTGAGTTGAGATAAAAAAACCAATGGATTTCCAAAGCAGAAATGTCATTTATCACATTCGTAAATTTCTCAAAACATATTGTAATGTGTACTCGCCTTTTTGTGATAAACTATGTCTTTTATTCAGCCCCATAAATAAAAATCAAGGACCATAAGATTCGGATATCTAAGAGGCCAGGAAAATAAACTAACTATTCCAATCCATCGATTGGGCAACTTTTGATTAAAATCAGCTTATACATTTTGCCAAAAGTAAGTGGGACATTCATTATGTCGAAACCACATATTTACTCTATACTCCAGTGACACATTTTCTAATAGTGGAAGAAAATTCTTTTTAAGGAAATGTAAATAATTTTTGTCATTTAGCTATTCGTTAAATACAAAAGGTCCAATTGTTTTCACTATACCATACCACAAGTTTGCTCCTCAGTGTTGTTAATTTTCAACCTTTTGCATCCACTTAGGATTCTCCCTTGACCAAATATGTAAATTATGTGCATTTAATTTCCCGGTATTTGTAAAGGTTGCCTCATTAGTCCATAAGGTTTCAGACAATACGTTCTTATTTTCTTGCCTCATTTGCTTAACCAATGGCAACAATTCAACCTGATGTAGTACGTAATCTTGATGTGATATGGCGTGCAACTTATGTTCCATTAAGTAATATATTTACGACATTTATAACAAACCAACTTGTTAAACCAATATCTTCTTGACATTCCCCTTACTTCAACGCTGATCAATTTCAGCATAAATTAATACACTGACAACACTTTTTTGTTACCTATTCTACGAAATCTTTGTCGAGCAGGAATAGAGCAAACATTGTCCTGTTTCACGTAGATATCTTGTAAGGCAGATAAACTATACGGGAAAAAAGTCTATTCGGCAATACAGGGAATATTGCCACAAACAAGACTGTGTTTTCAAAGCATTTCAAATGCATTCTAATTAAGTCATAAGTCTTGAGGACTAGAATATGATGTATTATACAAACTTAATTATGCGCAGGTGTTTAAAAAGACTTTATATTCTGAACACGTACAACGCACTTAACTAAAGCTGACACTAATTTTTTTTACATTTCAATGTTCATAGCCCACTTTAATATTTATAATTCTTATTTTTATCGAATCCCCTCTTATGACTATAGCTTCGTAACAGAAGACAATAACAATTTCAGGTTTTCATCATTCTCTCAACCCCACTTCCTTCCGTGCAAGCACTAATGTTATAATGTGAAGATAATTGTAAAATTGTTATTTTGTAACTTACAGTGACATTCTTTGGTTCTACCTGTACCAAATCTATTAAATTTCTATGAACACACTTCAAGACAGACCATAATTTGCTCCGACACAAACCTTGTTATTTTCACTTATTCACTTTCTTGTTCACCCTTGCCAGCTTTAGGATGATAACAGGGTGGATTATTGGTAATAATTAGAGCATTTTAAAAATAATTATAGCGTCCTTTATATACCCAACAAATAGAATTAATTAATTATAGAAGAAAAATTAACAATGTGAAATATTCGTAATAAACCAACTTATTTGCTCATATCCTCTTTAAAATTGCACTAAATCATCATTATACTTCACATATTCAGGCTTATTGTTAATATTAGTGACCAGGTAACGTCTACCAAAACTGCTTCATTGCAGCCCCCCAATTTTCCCATTATAATTTAATAAACGTTTTTGTTAAGGACGTTTATTATTATTATTTTTCTTTTATTCGTTTTTATGAAGTGGTATTCTCTGTTCTATGTAAAACGTATATATGTTTAGTTTTAATCTCAATTTGCTTTATTTTACAAAAGTACTATTAATTAGAACATATATATTTCTCTGTATAAGTGCTTACAGTCATTTTATTACTTCATAATCGTAAAATAATGTATATTTATAATTAAATCTGGAAAGACCGAGAGGGACATCAGTCTCCTAATGTAATCTTCTTCTTAGAAACATCTCTATTGTCCGTTCTAGAAAATCGGTTAAATGCCTTGTCTAAATTAGCATTCTCTTATTAGCATCATGCCGTTGTAGTACTTAAAAATACATAAAAAATTGCCGGATTTCAGAATTATAGATATTCTGTAATTGAAAAAACCCGTAAACGTACAGCAGGGCTCATATATTTATATTAGATAATTGTATTGCTATTTGCTCCTTCCGAGAATCTTGAATGAAACTTACAACCCATTAATGTTCGGTTTTTCCAGACAACAATAGAGGAGGTACGGTTTTGTAAACTTACCACCCCACTCGAAATACTGAATGTATTTGTAACAGAAAATTCAAAACAGTTTATCAACGAAACTCAACTTGTTAGCAGTTAGCTATCATGTACGGTTAAACTTGCCCAATGCAAGAAACCTACATTTATTCACATTGTTATTTTATTTAATTGTAAATAAAGTTGTATACAGGCTGTCCCAGAAATAAAAAGACGAAGTAGCAAGTATGTAAAGTCCGAACAGAAACAGGCCCAAATATATCGCAATAACCATGAAATTAAAAATTTAATTTTCTATGTTGTTTTTTAGATAAATAAAATTACATTACGGACCTGGCACAGAATGTATGTTTATAAATCCCCGTAAGAATGCTCATTTGTAAATATAAACGAAGAAAAATACGCTTTTATTTGTATAAAACGGGAAACAAACGTTAAATCGTACTCATTCATACATTTTTTGCCAGATGGGCGACGCACTTTATTGCAGACAATAAAAGATTGTATTTATTTTTAAAATAGGAAGGTTGTTGCTCTTTAATGTGTTTGTAGTCGGAAACAGCTGATTATTATTATTTTAGAATATTCAATACATCGTAGTTTTTCTAGATTACAGTAAATATCGAGAATGTAATTATTTTTTTTAGCAGGTGAAAAATTAAAGTAATTAATGGTTTGATATTTATTATGAAGTATCTATTCCTCATCCTTTTTTTTAACACAAGTAATATGGTGGTCCTGAAAAGAACCGATTGTGAAAGTGAAGCAGGTGGATATTTAGTCCAGGGTCGGCGTAAGGCCAATTGAATTTTTCATTATTTTTTTCTGCCGTCTGCGCACGAATAAAAACTTGATATTTTGAGGGTACGTTTCTATAGAATCTAGCTTCCGATTTCTGCTACTCCGTCTTTTTATTTCTGGGACAGCCTGTATAACAGTGTAGTGTTATTTCATTTGTGAATAATCACGTATAACGTAAATCCAGTGAGAAGTTATTCTTCCTGCTTCTAAACCAAGAAGATCTAAGTGATAGAGTAATGATTCAAGTCTTTCAAAACAGGAAGACTACACAGTTTTCTTTGCAAGTCAATAAATATCAAATCTTTTAAATTTCAACTTATAAATGCAAAGTTGTGGCTATTTACTAGGAATTTTCCTTATACTACATTTCAGATAATCAATTTTATTTTTCCGAACATGTCTTGAGAATTACTTGCGTTTTAGCACAGATTATTTTGGTATGAACAAAATGACCAAAACAGCAACGCTTTCCTGTGGAAAAACTAGATATACCTAGTTTCTATTTCTATACGCCGTAACTTTCAGAGTATATTATAGTAAATAATAGACGGCTGAATATTTGTAGTATTAGAAAAATTTAAGTAGAAAAAATAGGCAAAGTATATGTAAAATCAGTTAAATGTCCATAACTAAGTAATAAATTAAGTGTAAACTGGGTTCGGTATAATCCAATCATATTTCATATTTCTAGCACGTGATTTTAAAGATGTTCTACGATTACCAAATAGTTTATAATGTTTTGAACAGTTCGCACCACGTAGAGAAAAGAATTTTTAATTAACAGAATCATCAAAATCTCATTATGTTACGGCTTGATGTCACGAAGCTATAGCGAAATCAAATTGACTATGCAGATATTATTTACTCAACTCTCTATCTTGTTGACAGAACAATTCAATTTGCTGAACGTATTTATTCCAGACATATGGGGTGGTGATTCTAAGGATTTTAGTTAAATAATTGTCAAATTTCTAACAGTTTTATTTGTTTATTGTTATATTAACTCTAACAGCTTGATGTTTATATGAGACTTTATCGACAACGTCTAAATACAGGTTAAATCGATCATTTTATATTGAATGTAGGCGGTGTAAATTCGATCCAACATTTTTAAAATTCTTTTTGATATTCTAAATAAATCCGCTAAAACACTAAATTTTTAAATATTTGTTTTAAATATAATAATTAAAATTTGATCATAATCAATTATATATCAATCAATCATCGA
Organism: Amphimallon solstitiale; assembly: GCA_963170755.1. NCBI lineage: Eukaryota > Metazoa > Arthropoda > Insecta > Coleoptera > Scarabaeidae > Amphimallon > Amphimallon solstitiale. The sequence goes on along the minus strand of OY720676.1, from coordinate 83,952,547 downwards.
ATGAATTGATTAGAGCTTATTGTGCAATCACAACAATCAATTACTAGCCTATTTGCTACCTTGGTATTAAGTTTACGATATTTATCGTCTTAACTTTGTATTAAGACAATAAATTAGTCGTTTAATAACTTTATTATTTACTAGAACGTTGGGATTACGATACGAACTGGCTCTACGATTTAGTGTAACTGACGATTTGATATTGAATTGATTAAGTTAGTAGGATTTTTATAAGGGCTTGACATGAAATAAAATAAAAAGGAAACGCTGAACATAAATGTACAATATATAAACACGTCGTGTTTCTAAATGTCTAATTTACTAAAATGTTGAGCTAATTGGTTGCAGCGGTGAACAGAATATTGCAAATACTTATCGGGATATGTGAAATGGCCTTCGGTAAACAGGAAACAAGGTCTTAATATAAGTCCCCTTCTTCCAGGTAATACAGAATAACAGGATATACTTCAGATAAAGCGCCAGGATATTTTGTGTTACAAGTAATGTGACAACTGGATTCCTTCAACAGCACGACTGCAAATTAGTGATGAAACCTTCAGGATATTTCGGGTATACGAATGTGATTTTCTCTTTCCTCCGAACACGAAGTGAATTTATGGATCTTGATATATAATAGGTAAGTCAACTTATTTGCGCTTGATTTTTTTTTTAATTGGTCAGCTGTTTGAGTGCGTTGTTTTAATAAAGAATTTCTGTAATGTAGATCTCATTAGTGTTCAGGAAGTAAGATAGAAATCCGCTTGACAGGTCCACGTGAATGAATGAACTTGATTGACTCGTTTACCCGGTCAGATATCTATTTATAATAAAAACCTAAAGCAGTTCTGGGATAGTTTTATTTTGGGTTAGCCATCCACCATCTCATCCATAACATTATTAAAAATGTATTAATTTGAAAAGATGCCTCGTCCCGCTATGATTTATATACAGGGTTGCTCATAAGTGCGTCAAAGTCCAATATAGGCGTTATTAAATAGTACTGACGAAATTTATTTTATAAAAAGTGGCACAGTAACAAAAATCACACATTTTGAGAAGAATTTGAATTATACAGGGTGATGCGTTAAAATGGCACACATTCGAATTTTTTTTTAATGAAACAGCCTGTATATTTTTTGTTTTTCCTTTCTACTTTAATTTGTGATTTCATCGATATCTGGGGTTTTGGTTTTGGATGACGCATTGTTGAGTTATTAATGAAAATTATAAAAAAAATGGTATCGACAATGTTTACCATAATAATTCTATGCGGTAATATTACGATTATCTAAAACAAAGTTATTTAGTAAGTATGCAGCCAAGGGATGTGTTGAACCTACAAAATAATCAAGCATTAATTTTATTATACAGGGTGTTTGTTACGATGCAATCAATTTGGCTATCGTCAAAGAGCATTTACTGATTTTTTTCAAATGGAACACTCAGTATATTATTAAATTTTTAGAATGATGCGTTAATTGCGCTTAATTTTTGTTAATAATATCCTATAACAAAACCCAATAATTTCGGAGTTATTTTTAATTTTTCATTACAAACCGCTAAATTATTTGTTTTCGGTTCGATTTAGTCTACTGGGTAAACGATTTGACGAACAAAAACAAATAAACGACTAAAAGTATCAAAATGTAATTTTATTAGAAGCAATATTTATAATAAATTTTCAAAGTGACCCCCATTTTGAATAGAACACATTTGCAGCCTTGACAACACGTAAATAGGTCCTTTCTCTATTTACGTGTTGCAACTTCTCAATGGAAACTGTTTCAAAAGCACGTATTATACGTTGCCTCATATCGTCTGCTGTGGTTGGAGGTGTCTGGTATACAATATTTTTTATGTACCCCCATAGAAAAAAATCAAGTTTGGTCAAATCTGGCGATCTAGGTGGCCAACTAATGGGACCACCGCGGCCGATTCTTGATTCAAATAGTGTCGGACATTTAGTGCAAAATGTGCTGGAGCACCGTCGTGCTGAAGCCACATATTTTCTCTTAGAACTAGAGGAACGTTTTGCAGAAGCTGACGCAAGTCATATTGCAAGAAATTCAAATATTGCGCACCATTTAAATGTCCGTGAAAGAAATGTGGTCCAATTATAAAGTTGCCCATAATACCAGCCCAAGCATTTATAGTCCATTGCCTCTGCTTATCAATCGCTCTTAATATTCTTGGGTCGTCTATTGCATAATGATAAATATTATGAAGGTTTGGGCTACCACTCTGAGTAAAGGTCGATTCGTCAGTAAATAATACCTTTTGGAAGAAGTTTGGTATTATCCTTTCAATTTCTAACCCCCATTCGCAAAACGTCCTTCTAGTCTCCAAATCAGGCCCCAACAATTCTTGATGAAAGGAAATACTGTAGTGATGATATTTTTTTTTAAAATCTTGCTAACAGTAGATCGTGGTATATTAGTTTCTGTTGATATTTTAGTCGAACTAATAGAGGGCTCCTCAATTATTGATAACAAGACTTTCAATTTATCTTCGTCACTTGTCCTCTTTGTCCTTTCAAGCTTGGTTAATAGACAATTCTTTTGGGCAGATCCTATAATGAAAATCATGTCAACGAGTTCGTTGCTTTCAAACTGCATATTAACTTAACTAAAAACCTTAATAATAATATGTGGCAAACAGCAAATATACAAGAAAAGTACGTACCTACCCACTAATCCAATCAATAAATAACACAAAGACAATATTAAGCGGAGAAACTTAAGAAATCACTAATATTACACCTAATTAACAGCAACAATAAGATTTTAATTTTTGACGTTTGTTGACGTTTATTTGTTTTTGTTTGTCAAATCGTTTACCCAGTACACTAAATCGAACCGAAAACAAATAATTTAGCGGTTTGTAATGAAAAATTAAAAATAACTCCGAAATTATTGGGTTTAGGTATAGGATATTATTAACAAAAATTAAGCCCAATTAACGCATCATTCCAAAAATTTAATAATATACGGGGTATTCTATTTGAAAAAAATTAGTAAACGCTCTTTGACGATAGCCAAATTGATTGCATCGTAACAAACACCCTGTATAATAAAATGAATGTTTGATTATTTGGAGGTTCAACACATCCCGTGGCTGCATACTTACTAAATAATTTTGTCTTAGATAATCGTAATACTACCGTTAATAACTCAACAATGCGTCATCCAAAACCAAAACCCCAGATATCGATGAAAACACAAATTAAAGTAGATAAGGAAAAACAAAAGATATACAGGGTGTCTCATTTAAAAAGAAAATTCGAATGTGTGCCACTTTAACGTATCACCCTGTATAATTCAAATTATTTTCAAAATGTGTGTTTTTCGTTACTGGGCCACTTTTTGTAAAATAAATTTCTTCAGTACTATTTAATAACGCCTATATTGGACATTGACGCACTAATGAACGACCCTGTATATTAATGCTATCCGTTTAATTATGGTTATATTTAATAAATATCTTATATACCAATGAAATATAGATGCACATGTTATTAATTACACTTTAAACAAACCTAATATTTAATTTCTTTTATTACATTATTATAGCCTTTAGATATACCAATTAAATATATGTTAATGATATATGTTCAAAATTATATTTTATTTTAATGCCTTTGATGTTTTATGTTAATTTTAGCCTTTTAATTTCTTTAAAAGCTTCCAGTATTTTCTTAATTGTGTTAGTTTTAATATAATTTTGTATTTTGCTTAATGATGTTCTGCCAGTGCTGAATTAATGCAAAAGTTAATAAACACGAAATGTATTCTAAAAATTATCTTCTATTTACGAATCTTCATTAATTTTTCTTTCCTCGTTAACATATAAGCTTGACATGTTAGATTCAAGGCTTATATTATACAGCTGTTATGGCCAAAAAGCTGCTAAATGTTCTTATAATTCTCTCTGTAAAACAAAATATATAAACCGACCATTTAAGATATTGCCCCTCGACCGCATTCTTTTGAGGAAGTTGAAACGGAAAATTTATGCCAGCCATCCTCAAACAATTGTTGGAACGTATTAATTCAATATTTGGCGTGCTATTAATGGAACTGAGCACAATTATAAGCAACCGTTGTAAATAAATTGATTCTAGAATTGGACACAAACCAGAGTCAAAGGAGTAATTCGAATATTCAAATAACAAAGTTGGGCACTGTAGTTAAATATATATGTCAAAAAAAAATATTTTTGTCGTCTTATTTATAAACAATGTTATGTAGTTTATAATGTATTTTTTTGTTATAATAGTAGTAAAAATGTAACAAAATCTAAGAATTCAAAATGAGGTAGTGTGAAAGCTATCAAAACTTTTTCGTTTTTCCCAATATATTTTACCATTTTCCTTTTACTAGAAGTCATTCAAGCTTTCCTAAAACTATGTATTTATTATTTTGCTACTTATTCGTTCACGTAATTTACATCTCCTATATATATTCATTATTTTTTCTGCGCAGTATAAGGAAGTATTGTGATGACGATCATGTTCGACCTCGCGATTTTGCAGATGTCAACAATTTGAAGTCCCCTGATTCAGAAAACGTGGTTTTTGCTAACATATCTCCCTGTCTCCATGATAGCGACCAAACGACTAAAGTTATCAATAACAAACTTTATATTTACGAGTATAATCTTCCGCTTGAGATCTGATGAGATTTTCAGTAAAACTGGTGGACCAGAAGTAGTAGCTTACTTAAGTGAAAAAATCAAGATTTTGAAATATCTCGTTAACTACTAAGTTTAGACAGCTTTCTATAGGATACAAAGTACTAAAAAGTGAATTTTAGAACTTTAGAAAAAGGTTTTTCGAAATTCCTACCGGAAGTCTTGACAGTTTTTTGCAAAATTAAATATCTCTTAAATTATGCCTTCTATACAAATTTAGCTAGAGGACAAATGTATATTAAGAGCTGGAGTTAGAACAATTTTTATATATATAAAATTTGAAAATTCTGACCGGAACTAGTACTTTTACTCCTATCGAACTGCAGTTTTTTGCAAATATCTTGCAAATTATACATTATATGCAGATTTATTATAAATACAAAAATATTTCAAGATAGATTTGGAACAATTTTTGTACAAAAGATATTTTAAAATTTGAACTGGAAGTAATACTTCAAATAGCATTTTCTTGCAAATATCTTACATACAAAAGTAAGTTGGAACAATTTTTCCATGTTTCAAATTCGGACCAGAAGCTACAGTTCCACTCACATGTTTGTTTAGAGCATGAAAGTATTTAAAGCTTAATTTGGAATAAATTTGGAAAGCCATACGTTTAAGAAAGTTGTGTGGTACCCATACCTCATTTTTTATATTTATTTCTAGTTAGAGTTATAGCCGTTTGCACCGTAATTTTAACGATGGCTTAACTTTAACTGTCAGTTCATTGTTCTAGGCGTTTAATATTAAATGCTGTTAAAATTCAGTCATCCTTTAATTAAATATTACGGTGTGAAGACGCTTTAGTATTAAGAAGTTAACCTACATTTACGGAATAGTAAACAAAACTTTTTTCAATTTTAAAATGCTTTCCAATTTAATTTAAAAATCTTCTTTTTTCAACACATGAGTGGTTGGAATGAAATGTGATATATGAATTTGTTTAAACTTAAATCAGGACATTATATCTAAATAATGTGCTAATACATAGTACAAATTACTTTGCTACTTTAACAATAATTTAAGAAAATATATGTATTACTAGGATGCTGTTAATATTAATAATTCTTTTACGTAGCGTTGACATTTGAGGTTTTTGTTAGAAACTTATATTCTACATTTGCTTGTGCAGCAAAAACAATTAAAATAGCTATTTTAACATCTATTGTTGCTAATTTGGTGTTGTTTAATGTTTTATTGTGCAATTATTCTATTACATTTGTTGATTATTATAACAATCCTCATATATTTATTATTGGGGAAGAATTTTTTCGGTTAAAAAAAAGATATTTTCTAAAAGTAACAACATATTGTGCTTACTCATATATCCGGAAATAATTTACAACAAATTAATTAATTTACGATTACTTTAAAGGCTATTATTGCCTAATTTGTTTATTTTAGCTTTTATTATTATAGTGTTTCAAATATTTATATATCAATGTTTTTTCTATAACACAATGCCAAGTATGGTTTTCCTATATTAGTGATAAACATATTGATAAATAAAGTCTGTTTAAGCAATATAATATAAATAATACTAATTCCTGTTTCTATCAAGCATTTCGATATTCCTTTGGCTAATGGAGACACTGATTACGGGTGCGTTGACAAGGTTCTTTGAAATTCGTCCATTAATTAATTCTACAAATGCTTTGCCTGTGTACTTGTAAATTAATTGATTCTACGTATGCTTTGTCAGATGTTACGCTCAATAAGATCCCCTTAGTTGCATTAGAGTGGCTTTAGAATGACCACTGATTCACTTTTATAAAATATTTCAGTTTGTTGTACATGTTGTATATAGTGTATATAATTGGTTGCTGAATCTACTTTATTTGTAATATAATCTGTGTTTGTAAATATGGGATTGTTTTATTACATATTAATGTTATAAAATAATATTTTATTATTTTGTTGGTTAATAATATACAATACTTTAACCGAACGTATTCTTCAATTTAGGTTTAATTTTTGAATTTATAAATGCCTAATTTGTTTGATTTGAAAGCTGCAACTTCTACACAGACATCAATAGTGTTAATTTCACGCTACCGTTTTTTAATGGCTAGGGCTGGATTTTCTTCCGTGTGAAGTTTATGGGAAAAAATTGCGTCTGTACGTTTTGGAGTTACGACAAAGAGACCACGTCCTAGCTTAGTGAGGCATATAACAAGTATTTTCTTGCCTTGTGTGTGAAAGAGCTAAATTTAACAGTTAATTTTTCACTTCTTCTACTGCTGCTATATCTGAAACAGACAGTCTGTTTTAGGTTATCATTGCAGTAGAAGCGCTGAAGAGATCCTTTAGAAACGTAGGCAATAGAAGCAGAGACGAGGAAATGGTTTCAATCCAGAAACCAAGAGGGTATCAATGACAACCGTGGAAGCCTACGATTTAGATTTTTATGTTGTAGTTATTGTCAAACTGCAACAGCAGATTTTCAAAGCATTATATCTAAAGAATTTTAATATAACTACATCTTGATTATTAATAATTTTCCGCATGTAAATTTGCAAAAAGATATTTTATTGATTGATATAATTTAAGAGGCACGCGGTAATAATTCTTTTCGCTTCTGGTAAATCATTCAATCTGGGAACGTTGTTGTTTCGATGTTGTATTTATAATTAGTTTAATGCTGGTGAATATTGATTTAGTGATCTACATATTTTTTTATCAATAATTGCTCGAGACTGCCTTAAATCAATTTATTGCTGTGGTCAAAATGTATCAGAAATATATAGGTGTGGTTAATCTTTTAAAACTAATTTGTATAATAGAAACTTTTCTTTTAAGTGTTAAAATTTTATGGTTTGTTTTCAATATAATCAAGTATATTGCTAGATATGATTTCAGTGCGAAGCAGTATAAAGAAGAAATCTTGTAGATATCTAGAAATTCTGAATTTATATATATTTGTTATGTTCAAGAATTTTAGACATTTGTAGAATTATTAGGTATATGGATGTGCTAATATAAACTACATAAATAATATGAAACGGATATTAATTCTTTATCCTAAGCAATAATTTAAATTTTTCAAAAATTAATCTTTAAGATAAATTCTATTTATCATTTATCTAATATGTGTAAACTACCAAACTTAAATCTAATTTAAAAAAAGGAATTTATATTATCTCTTCCATCCAATTTATTTGTTTAATCGTGGAAAATGATATTAATTTCACGTTTTGTTCGTCTGCCATTCATTATCATACCTAAAAATGAATGCAAAATTCTAAATAGATAAGTTAGTGATAAACTAGAGTTCTCACAGAGTGTTTGCACATTTCAGTTTAAATATAGAATTATCTCCAAACACGGAACAACGGTTTGATTCTGTAGACAAAGCAGAATCAAGGAATTCTTTCGACAATACATCAAGGATACTGGTTGTTGTTGTCTTTTACCAATTATTCCTATCAAATCATACAAAAGATGAATAAGTGCACCTGGCAATAGAAAAATTAGTTGAAGAATATAGAATTAAGAGATGAACCATGCATCAATGGTTTTGACATATGATTTACACTAAGATTTAATATTATAAGTGTATTTTATATACAGATGGATCTATTTACATTGAAGAATGTTTTAATTTGATTTTCTTTCGTAATTCAATGTTATTTTGATTTTAAAAATTAATTTCAGTAAAAGTAAATATTAAACGTCAATATTTGAACGCCATTTAATAAAGTAAGTGTGGTCTAGAATAGAGGTTCTATTAGAGTTTTCAGGAATACCATATTATACTTTATAGTAAATATTTGGGAAAACTTAAGGTATTTATTCTAAAATTAGTTTGAAGACTTATTAATAATTAATAAATATTTTACTATATTTATTCTAAGTTTTGTATATTCACCAGAGAATATAATCTCATAGATAAAAAGCTATTTTAGCCTAGTTGTTTACTTGTGGAGCCACTTGCACAATAAACGAGTAAAAGACTTATAAGGGTCTGTACAAGCAGCAAACGGTATTGTGTGATTGTACTTTTGGGCATGAAAATACACAATCGTCTTATCAATGCCAGTGAATAAAAATAGTTAACCGCATTTGTTCATAATTCTCGCAGAAGATAGTATGAATTGGATCTGTACTCGCTGATTTCTTAATATATTCCACAGGGTGGACGTCTGATTGATCTATGAACTTTAGTCAGGAATTAGCCACTTATTCGTGACTGTGAAAACGTCATGGTTAAGTACAGTAAAACCTGGACTAGAAGTATACTATTTAAATCAAATTATATATAATTTGTTAGATGTCATAACTAAAATAATTCTAGCTAGATTATCCACGAGAAAATATTTTTATAAATTTTTATAGCTTATTGATGAAAAACATAAAGACTTTTTAATACAACAAACTGTTCTTAATTTTGTTAATACAGAATTTTCAAACACTCTAGTAATTTTTATAACATATTTTTTTTTAAATTATAAATCACATACAGGCTGATTCCTTTCAAATACACAATGATTGTAAAGTGCATTTGTAAATAATAAACTAGTGTTACCAATACATATCACTACGACGCGTTTGCAGGTGTTTGAAGTTCATGTTAAAATTACTGTCATGTTTTTTTCCTAGTTCTGTCATTTTTGACATGACATATAAAAAAACAGAGACGGTTAGTCGAGTTGTGTCAATTTTGACAAAATTGACACACATTATCTACGGTGTTTAAAAGATTCATTTTATTTCAATAAAGAGTAAATTATTAAAGCCATCTCCTCTCTTTAATTGTGAATCGGAGTGTGAATTATTACACCGGTAACAATTTGGCGCGCCATCGTGTGGCAGAATTTTTCTGTATTAGACGTACAGAAATTCTCAGTGCAGAAAGCATTGACGAACCCAGGTGAAGATGGCTCCGAAAAGATCCTCGAAGAAAAGACAGTCTAGCGTTTCCGAACGCTCATTCTCGCCTGTCATAAATAATGTTTCCCTCATGGAACAAATCGCCGAACGGGTAACACGGGAAATTTTGGCTAATTATTCACCAAAGAAGGGAACTACACCTGAGAAGGTTGATAAGCCGACAGTGCCACCGCCTGTTGCAGAGACAGTGGTTAATGCTGAAGCCGTGGCGACACTCGCTGAGGCACTAAGACAGTTAACTGTCGCGCCAGCATTAGCGCCGACGAACCGACCACCACCACGTCCTTACCATGGACGAATAACGGAAGACCCAGTGTTATTTATCGAAAGACTGGAGGGTTACCTACAGCATTTGGAGTTGGAGGTACCAGAGGATATAGACGAAGCCGTACTTCCACATTTAGAGGGAGAAGCTGCGGACTGGTTTTCCTATTATATGGGAAGTTTTTTATCTACTGAAGATTTTGTATGGAGATTTAAGGATGAATTTCTCAGCCATCAGCGTAAGACAGCATTAGAAGTAGCAGTGTATGCCACAAGGCAGAGTACAAGCGAGTCACCTGACAAATTCTTATACCGCCTTAAGCAGTTGTGTCTCCGGTTAAAGCCAAACTGGCCTGAAGAGGAACTGATTCTGCACATCATTGATCGGATGAACAAAGAGTCCAATTTACAGTTATTCCAAGTAATACCAAAGACAATGAAGGAGATGGAACAACAGTGCTCACGTTGGTCAAGACTCAATGATGCAGATAAAATATGGGAAAAACGGTCTAGAAGAAGACCCACAACGACGCCAAATCAAGAGACCAGGCAAGTGACACGATCTTTAGCCGAGGGTCGTTCTCTACCAAGATGTTGGTTTTGTTCGGAAAGGCACCTGAATAGAGATTGCCCAAAACAACCGCGAGAGTTCAAGGAACGTCATCCACAACCTCAACAAAGACAGGGGGAAGAGCAAGGGGCCGTCCCGAAGCAGTAACAGGAACGGCCCTAATAACTAACGACGACGAGGTAGCTTTGTCTTCAATACGGCTTCAGGTGAATGGACAAGAGGTGGTAGCATTGATCGACACAGCTGCTACCAGGAACCTCATGAGATCTGAGTATATGACTGGAGTAGCTAGAGAATCTCGCCCAATAACATTCACCTGGATCCGAGAGGGTATTGCCTTCCAAGCTCATCATGAAGGCACATTGAAGGCCACAGCTCGTGGTTATACATTCACATGCAACGCATCGTTGATATCAAACATGCGTGCCGCTATTATCTTGGGATGTCCATGGCTCACAGAAAATAAGGTGGTAATCGACATGGCACGTAGGTGCATGCATGTGGGCAAAGAAAGAAGAGAAACATTACATTTCAACACCAAGAGTACTAGGAAACACCCCACCAGAAATATCCAGGTCGACATGGGCAATACACCTTGGACAATAGTGGACAGGGAGATTTTCCAGAAAACCCTAAATGACTTTGGGGAATTGTTCGAGGAAGGGGAGGTCATTACTACAACCGCCACCACAAAACATGTTATCCGACTTTCCGATGACACACCAGTAAGGGTGTCTACCTACCGATATTCGCCGGACAAGAAGCGTGTGATTGGTGAACAGATAGAGAAAATGCTCGCGGCGAATGTTATTCGCCCTAGTCATAGTAACTACAATTCACCAATTGTAATTGTAAATAAAAAGAACGGCGACCCGAGATTTTGCGTTGACTATCGAAGAGTGAATAGTCGAACGAAGGACGAGGTCAGTTCTTTACCTCCTGTACAAGAGTCGCTCAAGGACCTAGGAACATCCAAGGTTTTCTCCACGCTTGATTTGCGGAATGGGTATTGGCAAATTGAGTTGGAGGAAGCGTCCAAGCAGTATACGGCATTTACTACTCCGGATGGAGCATCTTATGAATTTAATGTCATGCCGTTTGGTCTTAAGGGAGCTCCGACGACCTTTCAGAAGCTGATGGTGCAGGATGTTCTAGTTGGGTATCTTCGTGAGTTTGCCATAGCGTATCTCGATGACATAATCGTGTATTCAGAGAACATGGAGCAGCATCAACGGCACCTACGGTTAGTTTTTGAGAGACTGGCTCAACATGGTCTGAGGTTGAACCAGAGTAAGTGTCATTTCGCAAGTCAAACATTGGACTGTCTAGGACACGTGGTGACCATGGATGGGAACCATCCCCAGACCGGACATATTGAAGCAATCCAGGCTACCGAACCCCCTCGCACTCGGAAGAGTCTACGAAGGTTTCTTGGTTTGATAAACTGGTTACGGGATTACATCCAGGATTGTTCCAGGATAATGGCTCCCCTCACGGATCTTCTAGCCACGAACCAGTCTTACAAATGGACTACAGAGGCGATGAGTGCGTTTCAAGCAATAAAGGAGGCGGCTACCAAGCCTTTATATTTGCATCGACCAAACTTTAAGGAGCAATTTTTTCTGCAGACTGATACCAGCGCAATAGGTGCGTCCGCTGTCCTTTACCAGGAAAACAAGGGCCTTAGAAATGTAGTAAGTTATGCCAGTCTAAGATTCAATAAAGCCGAACAAAGATACCACTGTAATGAACAGGAATGCTTGGCGGTTATCTGGGCTATTAAACGTTATCGTCCCTACTTGGAGGATAGGCCATTCATATTAAGGACTGATAACAAAGCACTGACTTGGCTTCAGCAATTTAAGGAGACCAAGTCCAAGTTAATGCGATGGTCATTATTGTTACAAGAATTTTCCTACAGCATCGAACATATTCCTGGTAGAGAAAATGAATTGCCAGACGCGCTTTCTCGAAGTCCTGGGAATGACAGAGTGCCCGCTGAGTTGGTTGACATCGAGCGGTTACTTCCCAACGAAGCCTCCAGCAACTCCGAAACTGAAATCACAAATGACTTGTTTGTTATTGAGGTCGATGAGCCTTTGATTGATGCTATCTTAGACGCGCAACAGGAGGACCCACAGGTCTTAGAGATGGTGGGCAATTTGGCCCGAAATTCTGCAATATCTGAACATCCGAATGTGGCATTGAAGGATGGTTTTGTAAGATATCGTCTGGATGATAAATGGTTGATATGGATACCGCCTACGATCCGCGAGCGAGTGTTAAACCAGTATCATGATCATTTTACCGCAGGTCATCCTGGAGCGTAAGAGACTTACCGAGCGATTAGAGAACGTTTTTTCTGGAGCACCGCTCAAACCGACGTAGCGAAGCATGTCAGGGCCTGTCGGATCTGTAATGCGTTTAAAAGAGGACCGCCACAGTTTCAAGCTCCACTACGACCACATTCACCGAAACAGCCGTTTGAGGTAGTTTCTGTCGATATCATCGGTCCGCTAATCCAGTCTAGGAAGAAGAACAGATTTGGTATAGTAGTTACCGATTTATACTCTCGTTGGACCGAAGCTTGCGCGGTGAGAAGCGCTACCAGTACTACAATCATAGATTACTTAACCCGAGTGTTTCAAAGGTTTGGTTTTCCAAAGGCCATATTGACTGACAATGGTCGACAGTTCATCTCGGTAGCATGGGACTTGGCTCTTCGAAAGTGGCAGTGCATGCATTGGACCACACCCATCTATCATCCTAGAGCCAACCCGGTCGAGAGAAGGAATCAGGAACTTAAGAAGGGTCTCCGAATCTTACTAGTTGATGCAAACCCCAAGCAATGGGATGAGAAGTTGGATCAAGTTCTCTTCAACCTGCGATGCCGAAAAAACGCTGCCACGGGTTATTCTCCGGCCAAAGCTCTATTCGGGTTCGATATTCACAGACCCGGAGAATGGCGAGATCCGTCACAAGGGCGCCCAGTACCTGCCGACCAGAGGATACAACAGGTACACGCCAATGAGTTACGATATCGCGAGCACCGGTACGCACAACTCGACGCGCCGTTGCCCGTAATATTCCGACCCGGTGAGTTTGTGATGGTGAAGGCACACCATCCGACGGGCAAACACTTCGCCGAGAAGTGGATGGGACCGTACCCTGTGGTGGAGAACGCTGGCCCAACAGCAATATGGGTCCAACGTCCAGGCGCTCAGCGAACAAAATACCACCTTGACCAGGTACGGCCCATGAGACCAGCCAATCCAGCCCATCAGCCTACTGCTCCTTAGGAACAACAATACCACCCAGAGCCTGATGTCCATCCGGAGCACCTGGAAGCGCCCATTGTTAATGCGTAACAAATGAACAAACCGCGAGTGCGAAAACCATTTTTTTTCTCTTCGCGAGTGCGTCCTAAACCTCTATAGTCTTATAAGACAGACAATTTTCCCATAGTAAATTGTTAAGTTAATTTTGATTACAATTTTTTTTTCAAACACCCTGCAAACGGCGTCTATCCGAGGGGTGGCCATTTGTTACCAATACATATCACTACGACGCGTTTGCAGGTGTTTGAAGTTCATGTTAAAATTACTGTCATGTTTTTTTTTCCTAGTTCTGTCATTTTTGACATGACATAAAAAAAACAGAGACGGTTAGTCGAGTTGTGTCAATTTTGACAAAATTGACACACATTATCTACGGTGTTTAAAAGATTCATTTTATTTCAATAAAGAGTAAATTATTAAAGCCATCTCCTCTCTTTAATTGTGAATCGGAGTGTGAATTATTACACCGGTAACACTAGACAAAAAAAGTATATTTATAAATAAAGATTTTGTTATTGTTTCCAGAAATCATTTGTTTATTTTAGACGGCAGGAGTTTTTGCTGAGATAAATAAACTATACTACAAAAGAAGCAATAAGACTTTATATAAAGGTAAGAAAAAACAAAAGGGAAGTGAAGCATTGTTAACCTCCTAAATGCAGAAATATTTGTAGGTTGTTTTGATGAGATTTATAAACACTATTAAATTAATTTCAAATCCAGCCTGCCGCAAGCTGCAGATGATTATAATTAACGGTTGATTTTGTATTTAATAATTGTTTTTAATAATTGTCACTTAATTTTAGCTCTCTGCTTTATGTTATGCATTTCTACATTTTACCATTTATTTAAACTCTATTATTTAAATTTCTTGAATTTAATTGTTGTAGCTATAAAACCCTTTTTCTGTTGTCATGCTTTTACGAATAGGAATGTAGCGCATTTAGAGACCAACACCTTCCGCAATGACAAACGGCTTCAGAGTATTGTTTTTGATTTTCGCTTTTTAAGTTTAAACGAGTTTAATTACATCATATGTAACATGACCCGTTTGGACCTAGTCATTATATAAAGTAAAGTTATAGAATTATTTGTCAACATATTTTCCTAAATTCATAACTCCGAATACGATACCAATATATTTGTAATGGCAGCATAACATACTTTAATATTTTGGTGCATATATACATTTATACGCAAAACGTATACAGTGTGTCCAGATTTCGATGCCCACCATTCGTATATCGGTTACTAGAAGACATATAGGAACGGTTAAATGGGGAATATTTTGTACAATTCAATGCTCGCAACAAATCTCATTTCCAATTCATTTGGACTTTTTACAATTTTGAGATATTTTGAAAAAACCAATATTTACCGATTTGAATTTTCCTCAATAACTTGATAATGCCTAATGCGATCGCTTTTAAACTCTTACATTGTCCAGACACTTTTTTAAGGCAAACTTTTTGGTGTTAACAGTAAACCCCGATTTTTAGTTGTTTCCAAGTTCTTAGCGCTATCTTTTGTTTTTCTTATGGCGGCCATATTGGATTTTTAATTAGTTAGACAGTCCGTAAAAATAGCTTTTCAATATGTACAACATGCCTACTAAATCTTTATTTGTACGAGATATATGAACATTTGAATAAAATTTCACTCTAATACGAAATTAGTTGGCTATAAAATTAAATGGTAGTGTAAAACAGACGATAAATAAGCTCTGTCATTATTGACATGTAAAAGTGCAGTGGAGATTTAGAACTTTGTGTAAGTAATTACCGTTAAGCATGGAGATTAATAAGAATTGATATTGGCACACACATTTTCAAATAGAGTAAAGGTTGATATGTTGGAAGTCTATTTCAAAACAAATAGAATCTCTGAAATGCTTGCACAAGTTATGCTCAGCGTTTTCCGGAAAGACCACAACCACCCCGGACAATTTTTAGCAGAATAATCAGAAATTTAGTGAACTATGGAAGCTTCAAACAAAAAAGATCTATCAAGTTAACAATGCTGATATACTTCAAAATAATATTTTACAATATATTAGGAACAATTCAAGTATATCAGTACGTCGAGTAGCTCGAGAAACTGGAATTCCTAAATCTAGTGTTTACGGAACATTGAGAAAAAAACAAATACCGCCCATACAATTCCAATTTAGCAGGTAGTATCTACAAAAATGTGTAGATGGTACTGCGTTTTCTAGAAAAATACTTTGGACAGATGAAACACGGTTTACCAACTGCGGAGTGTTCAATAGGAATAACTATCATCACTGGTCTACTGAAAATCCACACTTGATAAGTCAAAGAAGATTTCACGTTCTATTTGGTTTTAATCTCTGGTGTGGCTTGATTGGTACGAACTTTTATTGACTTTTTTTGTTTTTTTATTATATTATCAGTATCATTTTCACATTTTTATAGATACCACCTGCTATATTGTAATCTTCGCTGATAGTTATTATCACTTAAACCCTGCACAATTGTTGGTTTGTATGGGTGGTATTTATTTTTTCTCAACGTTCTGTAAACACTAGACTTTGGAATTCCAGTTTCTCGAGCCACTCAACGTACTGATGTACTTGGATTGTTTATAGAATAGAATAGAATAGAATAATTTATTGGTCCATAAAATTTTACAAAAAATGTGTTGGACACGTCATGTTACAAAAAATATGTGTTGTAAAAAACAGAAACACACAAACAAACAAATACATACAACTAAATAAATAAAAAGGCAAACAACAAATTATATACATATATAGAATTATCATGCGTGAACTTATCCAGAAGTGTCACCGATCAGTAACATCAATAAACTCTTGCACCGAATAAATGCAATTAATTTGCAGAAGCTGGCGCAGCTTCCGTTTAAATTTTTGGGCACTTTCTAAAACATGCAATTCATCGGGTAACCTGTTAAATAGTTGTAGCCCCATGGACACCGGCGACCTCTCTGCAATATTCAATCTATTGTTCGGCAACCTGAAATCATTTCTTCGCCTAGTATTGTACGCGTGTATTTCATAGTTTTTTCTAAAATCGTTTTTATTTCTAAAAATATACACCAAAAGTTCTAGAATATATACACTAGGCAAAGGCAAAATGCTGTACTGCCTGAAATATGGCCTGCAAGATGTAGTCGAATGAATACCAGCAATAGAACGAATTACGCGCTTCTGCGCAAGAAATACTTGATGGGCATACTGAGATGATCCCCATAGGATGACTCCGTATGCCATGCGAGAGAAAACCTGCCCGTAATAAAACCTGACCAGATCTGTAGCATGCAATGTATGCCTCAGTACTCTAATTTGATAACATGAGGAATTAATACTGGAAATCAGCTTATCACAATGAATCCTCCAATCCAAGCACTCATCAAGCGTCACGCCAAGAAAACAAACGCTAGACTGATGACTAATGCCAGTATCCAGGTAAGCAAGATCCAAGTCAAAAGCCCCCCTGGACCGCGCTGTATGAAAAATCACAAAGTGTGTCTTTGAAAGATTCACAAACAACTTATTACTCTGAAACCAGTAACAGAGTCGCCCAAGGACCGCAGCGGCCCTATCACGCACGCTCACAGGGTCAGATCCCGAAACCAACGCAGTAGTATCGTCAGCATAAATGTACAGTGGAGCATCAACGCATGTCACAAGGTCATTAATAAAAAGTAAAAACAATATTGGGCCAAGAACAGACCCCTGTGGCACACCGAGGCCCACAGGCAAAACGGAGGAATAAAAATTTCTTGTCAAGTTATCTTTCCTGTGTGATATCCTAACGCACTGTGTTCGCTCTGATAAATACGAAGCAAACCATTCAGACACTACGCCTCTAATACCGTAGCTATACAGCTTGTCAAGCAGGAGCCGATGGTCCACGCAATCGAAAGCACGTGTAAGGTCACAAAAAACTCCAGCAGGGTACTCTCCACGATCCAAGCCATCAATTACATCTGTAATAAAGGCAGTCACGGCAGCCACAGTTGAAAAACCCTCCCTGAAACCAAACTGTCTATTTGTAATTATGTTGTTTTTATTTAAGTGACCCATCAACCTATCCAACATTGCATACTCAAATAGTTTAGAGAAACTAGAGGTCAGTGTTATCGGACGATAATTAGACACTTCATGTGTAGAGTGTCTTTTATGAATTGGATTAACAATCGATGTTTTAAGGACTTTAGGAAAAGAGCCTTTCTCAAACGACAGATTAACAATCTGCGTTAAAGGCCGAATACATGCAACAGCAACACGACGCAACAAGTTGCAAGGTACATGATCTGGGCCCGAACTACCCGTGTTTTTTAATTTGTAAAATATTATTTTGAAGTATATCAGCATTGTTAACTTGATAGTTAGATCTTTTTTGTTCAAAGCTTCCATAGTTCACTAACTTTCTGATTATTATGCTAAAAATTGTCCGGTGTGGTTGCGGTCTTTCCGGAAAACGCTGGGCGTAACTTGTGCAAGCATTTTCAGAGATTCTATTTACTTTGAAATAAACTTCCAATATATCAACCTTTACTTCATTTGAAAATGTGTGCACCAATATCAAGTCTTATTAATATCCATGCTTAACGGTAATTACTTACACAAAGTTCTAAATCTCCCACCAATTTCACTGCACTTTTACATGTCAATAATCACAGAGTATTTATAGTCTGTTTTACACTACCATTTAATTTCATAGCCAACTAATTCCGTTTTAGAGTGAAATTTTATTTAAATGTTCATATCTCTCGTATAAATAAAGATTTATTAGGCATGTTGTACATTATTGAAAAGCTATTTTTAAGGACTATCTAACCAATTTAAAATCTAATATGGCCGCTATAAGAAAAACAAAAGATAGCGCTAAGACTTTGGAAACGAATGAAAATCGGGGTTTACTGTTAACACCAAAAAGTTGTCTTAAAAAAGTGTCTGAACAATGTTAGAGTTTAAAAGCGATCGCATTAGGCGTTATCGAGTTATTGAGGAAAATTCCAATCGGCAAATATTGGTTTGTTCAAAATATCTCAAAATTGTAAAAAGTCCGAATGAACTTGAAATGAGATTTGTTGCGAGCATTGAATTCTGCAAAACATTCCCCATTTAACCGTTCCTCTATGTCTTCTGATAACCGATATACCAATGGTGAGCATCGAAATCTGAACACACTGTATGCATATATGCATGTGTCGAGATACACACATACATCTAGTGTCATTACCGACAGTCAACGCACAGACACCGTGTTTCGGCCTTGCCTGTTAGTGCGTCATTACCGTGCGTCTGCCGGTAATAACTTTTAAATTAGAGTCGCAACTTATGTCGGTGTGCGTGGCAAATGCCCGTGAGAACATCACAGCGACATCTGTCACCCACAAGCGACGGTTTCCGGCGGCACTCGCATACTATAGAGAAACATGCATGTTAGATGTGTATCTCGTATAGTAGAGCCTTTAAGCGGTACCACCAATCAAAATAAAAATGGAAAGTGTTAAATACTTAGAAGCTAAAACTAACATCAATACTATTTGGGTACATAATAATATATACATTTATACGCACATGCGTTGAGATACACACATACATCTAGGGTCATTACCGATTGTCGGTAATAACACTAGATGTATGTCTGCATCTCAACACATGCATATACGTGTTGCGTGTAAATGTATATATCTATCTAAATAGTATTTACCCCTTGATGTTAGTTTTAGCATCTAAGTGTTTAACACTTTTCATTTTCATAAAATTCTTTAGTTATTTTGGATCTGAAAAAATATAATTCTCTTCAGAACACAGGTTACATTTCCAAATATTAAAACTATCTTAAAAACAAACCGAAACTAGTTATTAATATTATAATTAGGGCACCAATATTCCACAGTTATGTAGTAATAAACAAAAATAATAGCATATTATTCAAGTTTTTTTTACTTTCCCAAGAAATATATTATTCTTCCGAAATTTATATAACATAATGAAATTTTAGTAAAATGATAAAATCATATATGGGCAAAAAATAATAATGTACTTACTTGCTGGCAGTAGAATTGACACTAGTGTTGGATCTTGATCGCCTGTTGATAATGGAATCACCACAATTAACAACACCTCCTTTATTAGTAATACTAAACGTGCGCAGTCGATACAAGTCATCACTCAAACGCGGATTGTAAGCTTTTTCTGGAAGAGAACACACTCTTGGCCGGATATGATCTGGAACTAAATTATTAAGAAATTAGTAGGATTTATTGTATAGAAACTACAAATGGTATTTTCAATAAAGTACGTTTTTATTAATTACGATATTTAAATAAAAACTATTATTCTATAAAACTATTAATTCAGTGAACCACCAAGTAGAACCATATATACCTTACTATGCAATATATGATGACCTAGGGAGAAACCGCTGACTCAAAAGTGTACACCATAATCCCACAATATGTAAATAATCTCACAAAATTCATTTAATCCCACAAAAATCCAAATAATTCCAAATAATCCTATGTAATTCCACATAATCCCATATAATCCCAATAATCCCAAATAATTCCTAATTATTTCTTTATATGTTCCATGTGTTCTGAGGATTTTGTGATCGTATTAAAGGTAAATTAAGGTTGAATATACATAATACCTTACGTAAAAGAATTGTTTTATTTATACACTACCTAAAGCAAAAGTAAAATTCATAAACTTCAATAATTGTGAAAAAAGAAAATAATCGAATTAAATAATAGTAATTAGCATAACACAGGATTTAATTTCGAATTTAATATTATCATATTTCTTAGTAATCTCGGCGTATGCGATTTCATCTAAATGAAAAGGTTCCATTTCTGTGGAAAATTTAACAGGGCCGTAAAAAATATATTTGCGATCAACCGTAGCAACGTCTTGTTTAATTTTTGGCCAGGTAAACATTTTATTTTGCTTCCTTCCACGTGTTAAAAAATTTAATTTAAAACTTGTATCATTACCATATACCACCGTTCATCATAAAAAGTGTGTAAAATTTATTACACTCAATTACACTTAATAATGATCACTGAGAGATGGGTCTGTGACGAGATTTATTTTCCCTGCCCCGATTTTGTCCACCATCAGATCGCGGGTCTAGAATAACAGGGTTCTAACTGACATTTTTAAGAAAAATTAAGTAAATGCTTGACAAGGTTCTATCTGACATAATCTATCCATTTCTGACCTTAAATATCATATATCTCTGTCCTTTTCGAAGATTTCAGACAGCCAGAGTTCTATCTGACCAAATTGTGATCAGTTTCGGTACAACAAGGTTGTATGTGAATAAATTGCAGATAAGACTTTGTCTTTCTGCAATGCACTGCAGATAGAACCTTGTCTCGTTAAATTTGCGCACATAGGACTTTGTCACTTAATTTTTGTTATTAGGTTATGTATTATTTAAATGTTTCGTTTTAACTTCGTGCATGTTCAAAGCAGTTTGTGTTTTCTCTTTAAATTAAGGATTTATTTATGGAGACCCAATCAAATACTACTGTTCAGAACACCGACAGGTATGTTGCATTTCTTTATAATAATATTCACTTCAAGTAAACATTAAATTTACATACATAATGTTTTAAAATGTTGGAGAGGTTAGATTATCTTAACAAAAACCATGTTCCTTTTAATTTTAGCTCCCAAATGGATCAAAATGTTGTAATAGAGTGGGTAGAATCGATGGATTCAGTAGATGATAATATAATAGAGTAAGTTACTTTAGTATTCATAAACGTACAGTCCCAGGCAGTCCGTAAATATTTTTCAGAAACAACAATGTACTTTTGTTGGATAGCATTCCAATTATTCATGAACAAGAAGGAGTTCAAGTTATACGCGAACATGAAGCAATAAATTACAATGAAAATGAAGATGCAAAATTACAGGAAGAAATGGAAACAACACCAGCTGTAACACCGACGTCAGAATTACGTAGAAAAGAAAAGTAAACAAAAATCTTTGGAAAAGTTCTATTCGAAAACAGAACTACCAGTCTGGGAAGCAGTACGTTTCTAGACGAGGTAAAGTAGTACCTGCAAAACAAATAGTTAACAAGAAAGACTGCTTAAATAGCTGTAAGTTTAAGTGTGCTAAACTTATAACCGAGGATGAACGAAAGGAGATCTTCAATTCTTATTATGCATTATGCCAAAATGAAAAGTTACATTTTCTTCTAAAAACTACCGAAAGAAAGTTAACAAAGAGGTCCAAACCGAAGCCTTCCCGTAGATCATTTACTTTTGGATATTTTTTCGATGTTCGTGATCATCGATTCCCAGTATGCAAAAACTACTACTTAGGCACATTAAATATTTCACAAAAACCCATATATAATGTTCATAAAAATAAGAACGAAATATAATAATAATAATAATAATAATAATCATCTTTATTTCCCAACAGGCATATCGAATGTTGCCAATAATTCCTTGAGAGGCAAAGGTGTAGGTAGAAAATTACCTGAAAGAGACAGAAATATTGTAATGGACCACATAAATAAGTTTCCTAGAATTGCTAGCCACTACTGTAGAGCTGACACAAAGAAAGAATATTTAGATCCCAATCTGAATATCAAAAAGATGTACCAGTTATATGTGGAGGAGTGTAATGAAGATTTAAACATTCCACCTGTTAAAGAGAGTATGTATAGGGGTATCTTTTGTACAGAGTTTAATTTAGAATTTCATAAACCCAAGAAAGACTTATGTTTGATTTGCGAGCAAAATAATACGGATATACGTCAAAACAGAAAAATTGACTCCGTAACAGCAGATAAAGTTGAAAAACATAAGGAACAAAAGATGCGAATGAGGGAGGAAAGAGATAATGATAAGAAAGGTGATATTCCGGTACTCTGCTTTGATCTTGAAAATGTCATTACTCTACCAATAACAAACATTGGTTATTTTTTTTTATTTGCCCAAATTAACGTGCTATAATCTCACTGGCCATTTTTCTAAGACAAAAAAGGTGTATAATGCACTATGGACTGAATATACGGGTGGTCGGTCTGGCAACGATATCGCCTCGGCCATAACGCAAATACTGGAAAGAGTTGTGAGTGAAAACGACGGAATTGAAGACATAATCACATGGAGTGACTCCTGCGTGCCTCAAAATAGAAACAGCATGATGTCCTATGCAATATTAACTTTTCTAAAGAATCATCCCTCTATTAAGTCGATTACAATGAAGTATTCTGTACCTGGCCACTCAGCCATTCAGCAGGTAGATAACGCTCATAGTCAGATAGAAATGAAACTCAGAACAAATGATATATTTTCACCATTAGGACTTATACGAGTTTTAAAAACCGTTAATCCCAAATTTCAGTTTATTCAGGTACAACCACAACAATTTTTAAATTTTGGTGAAGCCAGTAAAGGTTTGGTTTATAAGGAAATTCCTTATACTAAAGTATCGGTTATTCGATATACTCAGAACCACTCTGTAGTAGAATATAAAACAAATTTTGTGTCTGATTATGTTAAAGTGTGCATCAAGCCTAAAAAACGGTCTACACGTCTTGGGATAAGCGCCTTTGACAGACTTTATCCTGTGCTACCCCTTGTATATCAAAATTACCAAACGCTTTAAAAGGCCATAGCCATCTCAAAACCCAAAAATACAAGTAGTAGTAAGTATGGCGCCACCACGATATCTAACCTTCTATTTATTAAATCAAATTATCCGATGGCTTAAAATTTTGAGAAACGCTATTCAATTAAACACACCAACTTATAACCCAACTTTGGTCTTACCTCATACTTCCCCAAAGGTTGTTGTAGAATAAGATGTATAGCACCGCCTCTAGCCAGTCGAGAAAATGGGCGTGGTTCAAACTCAAATAATTCAAAGGTCTTATAAAAAGGACGCCAGTTTCGCTATTGTATCTATGCCATACACCTAGCCGACGATTATAAACCCGAAACTAGTTTATTCATAACCCTCAGGTAGAATGATAAATAAAACCATCACACTCATTCACAACTCAACATCAGGTATATTAAAAATAAACATATATAGAACAGAAAACAGTAGACGCACGAGACATTAACAGCATCTATTCATTTGGGTCAACCCAATTGTCGTTACATCTTTAGAAAAATAAATAATAAATATAAGAAACATGACATAATTAAGAAAACAATGTCCCACAAGGGTACTCAAATGTAATTAATTAAAACACCGAAAATTGACTTAAACGTTGTACATGGTCACCAAATGTGTACCCAAAAAAAAAACAAATGAATTACGCAAAAGTATTATGTAAAAGTTGACAAAATAACACAGGCAGCATCGGCCAAAGAGTTCCCTCCAGTGTCGAGCAGCTTGTACACAGTTCAGCAAAATCTTAGCCAAGTAAACGTAACACTCTGTATATCAGAGCCTGACAACAAGCTGATCGCACTAGGGCAATAACTCCAAAGGATGTTTATTACTAATACTAGTATAACCACTAATAGCTCAGTTAACTTTGCCTTACATAGAGTGAACGTGATTTAAACATTCAGATCGTTGATGATCGTTCAAACTTATACATACTACAGGGTCTAAATTGATTAATTACAAGTTTACCAAACAATAAATTTTATACAATGATCACTGGATTACTACAATGCAAATAGCATCCAAAATATACATTAAAATTGATACACCAAAAATAATTCTGCTATATAACAAGCCGAAAATTGATGTTGTAACCCCACATAGGTCACAAGTAAAATTTAATTGAACGTTACAAGAAAAGAGACAAACTTAGTGGCTCGTATGTCACCATAAAAATTAATTAAAAGATTAACGTTGACTCTAATGAATAGTTATACAAGAATTTACGGATACACTGTACGATACAAATTCAAAATGTACACAACTTATGCAACTTAGTCGTGTTTATCTGCACTCTTATGATGCAATTACAGACAATGGTAATAAACATAAATTAAATTTGTCACAATACCTGTTCGATGTTGACACACATTCAAATACACAATACTTTTCCTCCAAGGATACGAAACACGTACAAGGGATGTCCGATCAAAAGTCTGTTTGGTTACTCACACTTCCAAAATATCGCAGAACAGCAACAGCAACATATAAGTGTACGAAACTGTGCCAAAAATATGTGTTTCACCAAAACATTCCAAAGATACAGGTTTCCAATTTCCTACATAACCTCCAAGGTACACGTGCTCACAATTCCCAGCGGGACGGTATTTAATACTTGTCAGGCATCGGTAATTTACAAACTCCTGAACATCTGTTATTAACCGCTACTAATTGTAATCAACCGCTTCTAATAGTTATCAGCCGCTACCAATTGCAACATCTGCCAATAATTGCAACTAAAAGAAATATAGGAAAGACAAAAGGAAATTACCAACAGTCCAACACGCTAATAAAATACTTACAACAACGGCAACCCTAACCAGCTAAACAAATATCCATTTATAGCTTTTCTTCAAAGCGACAGAACCAAATTTATGCTTGTGAATTCCTTCATTTAATCCATCTTACGACGATGATTCACGATACAACTAAAAGGTATTAAATCCACAAGTGCCGATCAGCCACCGTGTTTTGCAATTAACCACGTGTTGATTGTTCACAAGACAAGACAAAAGAGACCAAGAATTCTTCTCACACACACAGAGTGAAGCACATATCCGACCAAATGAGCTAATGCCCACAAACCCCAACAGACAAAGGATAACAACTACGTACATATAATTAGCGTCAAAGCAGTAACTTAGAAGTGGAAAATTACACCAATATTTTTAAACGACAAACCATGAATTGTAAAACCCAAAACAATTAAAATAAATGCTTCCCGAAGACTAATTAATCAAGCCATCTCAAAAATCACGAGGCCCACGCCATCTTCCATCAGTCGGTAGTGATACACACATGAACAACACCACGACAGGGAAACGAGATGGCGATAGGGTCGACAAACATTAACATTAAAAACACAGATCACCAAAAATAATCTAGTAATCCAGTTCTTATTGTCCGAAACAAAACTAACAATTTCCCAATATTTAAAATAAAATAATACCGAACGAAAATCCTACAGGGTAAACGTAAAATTCACAATACTGAAAATAATAAAAAAACAAAGTGTAACACCTGAACCCAAAATAATAAAAAAATAAACAGGGATTAGCACTGAGAAGGCAGCTGCTTTAATGACTATGATGACAGTGATGCCAGAACAGGACAAAGCCTACTATAACACTATTTTGAAAACTTCATAATTTTTTTATTAATAAATTAATTGCAAGAAAAGATAAATACAAAAAAATATGTTTTGGTTAAAATATCTCTTTTGTTTCGTTAAAATTGTATGCTTTGCAATATATTCTTTATAATACATTTCCTTTTAGAATAAATATGTTTACTTTTGTCGAAAATTGTGTCTGATTTTAAGGTACGATGTACACATAGAACTTAGTCGCTGAAAAAACAGTCTCAGTTCGGAGGTCCATGGTTGTAACTGTCATATAAAAGATTTTTTATTTTAATAAATAAGTAAAGTTGGCTTTAAATGCAATTTATGTAATGATCCATTATTGAAAATCAACCAATAAGTGAAAAATACATTCAGTAAATTAAATGAATTAAACAGAATACAAGTAACCAAAGTTTGCACTTCCATTTCCCAACATTTTAAGTTAATGGGGTTAGAACCCTGTTATTCTAGACCCGCGAGATGTCTCCGCATCTGAAGTATCAGTATATGATACACTGAAATCATCCCTATCATCGTCCTCACATTCTTTCGAGCTCTCTTCAGTAGTATATTTCAAAACTTTCTTGCTTTTACAATTACATATCGATTTAAAAATTGTCTGTCGTCGCGATTTGCCTTTACATGACTGCGAAGATGACGGCAATATCATTTGTGCTGCTTTACTGTTATTTATAAATCGACGCAGTCGATCTGTACTGACTCTGCTTTTTGACTTGTTTATGACTACAGGTTTTCCATTGGCCTTCACTGTAACAAAGAGTCCAGTTTTATAAGTTTTCCTCGAAGAAAATGATGTTTGATGAAAAATCATTGAAATTGAGATGATTCTGAAATTCAAGTGTAGTATTTTTATTTCCTGATGTAGTACTGTGTTCCTAGTCGTGTTTCGAGTCACCCAGGTCCGAAACTAATTGAGAAACTTTATTTGACTCTTCTGTGCAGGTAAAAATATTTTCAACAATTGCCATCTCACAATCATCTGGAACATTCTCGGGAATATATGTTTCCATCTCGGACTTCTCCATCACAACTGACATTGACAGAATAATCCAGCTGTTCTCTTTAACAGTCATCGCTAACCCCTGTGTATTCTTAATTGCATCTCGTAACGCATTTTCAATCGACTTTCTTATGTACTCGTATTCATATGAACATGCTTAGCAGGTAATTGCAAAGTCAGTATTTGTCTCCCAAGATCTCTCCACCTGGACATATCAGCTAATGAAATCCGCTTTTTTACTCCCTTGGAAAAGTAAACATGTCTTCCAAGTCATGATATTGATCGCTTTAATTCTGTCTAAGCATTGCATGATGTCCTTTATACTGTAGTCAACTAGTGTTGATAAAGTAGAAGTCATTGATCTCATAGCTCTGAATATTTGTTAAAACGGTTGACTGCTGAATAATTAAGAAAGGAACATCTCATTCGATAATTGAGGATTGTCGCGGAAGTTACAGATGATGTTTACAAGCGCGTGAGCATTTAACTCCACACATGTATAACAATTTGATATAATAAAATTAGGATGACTTATTAACCTTTTTCGCCAAATTCTGAAGAAAGACACAAAATACCAAATGTTGTAAAGACGGCGCTTAATACTAATTTTTGGATCTAGATATGATGAAAGGGCTAAATGCATAAGGTTCAAATAGGCAAATGTAGCTTCACTTTCAGGTACTCGTATGTCTTCTAACAGACGGATTAAAAATTCATTTTATCTTCTGGCTGCAGGTCAGTTTTTGTAAGAGAATATCACATCACACCGCATTACACTGACTTATATTAATGAAATGCCGAGTGGAACGCGCATACGTTCAAATCTCGTTTCAAACCCGTTCAAACTAGTGTATGATCCCGAAGAATATCGTATGATCAAGTAATGAGTCGTAATGCGTCATTCGTGGAAGTAAAAAACTACCAAAGACCCTTTTTGTTAAAATTCAATTTGACCTTTACAACTCTGATTGAACTATCAACATGACGTGTAATTTGAAGGGATGATTCGATTACATAAAAAGTATTGTTGATTATACAGAATAATAGATACAAAAACATTCTTTATAATGACCTTGGAATTCCTCATAAATCTACCAAGTAATCCCGCATAATCCCACATAATTCCAATAATCCCAAATAATTCCTGGAATTCCTACGGGGTGTACACCATAATTCCTCAGCGGTTTCCCTCTCGATGCACATTATGTTATATGTATACGCACTGATATGCATGCACCTGTTCAATATTTTTAGATCAAGATTTATCTATTCAAATATTTTTAGTAAATTTCTGCAGTTACTTTGGAGTATTTATATTAAAATATGGAAACAATATTTGTATTTTGGTCAAGGACTTTAGTTATTTATGTACATGATATCTAAAAATAATACAAGAGATAGTTTTCATGTTTACACTAAAAAATATATTGCTAAGTAATATCACAAAAAGTAAAGTATATTTTCTACTGTACGACAACTTTAAAAATATTTATACATTCCGAATCAGCATTTTAACTAAGAAAAACTTAAAATATCATTACATAGACACACATTTAATTATAGGAAAACTCCAAATTATGCACATGTTTAATTTATTATTCGCTGTTACTATCTGTATCACTATCACTTGCAGTTGAAATGATAAATGGCTCCACTATATTACCAACGAAGCCATCTAATAGACTCATTTTTACTTCCTTTGTAATTACATGTCTTACACATTTCCACCATTTAGCACTATTAAAATCAGCTAATGCAGTTAGTAGTAATTTCTTGACTTCTGCTATTTTAAAATTATTATTATTCGCGGCAATATAACTTTTTTTATTTCGGCCCATACCAATTCAATGGAATTTAGTTCACAGTGGTAGTTCACAGTGGTAGTTCACGGTGGTAATCTCAACGCGTGTTTGTTCTTTGCTGTTGCCATTTCATCAACAACATAGTGGTTGAAATCGTATTTCTTTTTATTGTAGCCAGTTTTCCATATCCTTCTTTCTACGAGTAGAGGGTGTACTTGGAATCTTTTCAACTTTGCGAGAATGGTAGGGCGCGTTTCCATCTCATCGTCTGGTAATTTTTCTAAAATAAGACTAAACCAATTTTCAAATACAACAGAATTCATATCCTCATGGTAGTCGCCAGTTCTTTTGCTTTGGATAATTAACAATCCACCTTCAACAAACCTATCTTCAGATCTTATATGCACATTAATTAGTCTTCTGCCTTTTCCTGTTGGATTTTTCAAACCTGTCGAGACATTATCTATAAATGCCTGAATGGGGTTATATACATTAACATCAACCCAAACTTTTGATTGTCTGTGCCCTTTATTTTACCACTTTTCATCTAAGTAAAATTTCATCTTTGTTGGGCTCTATATAATCTAATAGCTGTTAAATAATTATATTTACAAGTATTTATCTTACTACGCTCTATAAATAAACTTCTCCTGCTTCGTTTTATGTACTTATAATAATAATAATAATAATATATTTTATAAACCTATTCATCTTAAAAATAAATATATTTTACTTAAAATTAATCTTTTTCATTAGTAGGTGTAATGATGAACGGCTCATTTGAAGTATATTGGAATAGTTTTAAATTTCGTTAAAAAATGTATTAACTGTAGTAGCTTCATTGTTATATGTTATATAGAAAGCTGTGTATAACTTGTTGTTAACATTTTATTATTTATTACTATTTTAACTTAATATAAATAGATGCCGATTTAACCACAAACCCATATTATTAAATTATACGTCTTGTTATGCATTTTATTTACAATTTCTTTGACAATTTTTGCTGTAAAATTCATTTAATTACACGGATCAGTTAGTGCACATTAGATGTGTTCGATCGTAACATATTGAAATTGTTAAGGTCAGCTTTAGTCGGTTTCAAACCACGCAAGTGCCTATAACATGACTTCACGACTAGCGGAATAGTCGGGCCCGACGGAATTACGTGCCCTGCGAAGCACGGTAGCACCTAAATTTCTAAAATTAAAAAATTCCAGATCCAGCCTGAAATCAAATCCGGAACATATACACTCACTATCACACTCATACATTCTACAACCATTAAACCAAAACTGAGTGATTACAAGTCATTACAATAGTCTATTAAAGTACTGGGAATTTTGTTTGATAGTTGACAGACATTTAACACTTAACTACTACCACTAGGATCACCTTGACCCAGATGCATGTCGAGACTTGTCAATACAGCTATGCGCGGCAATGTTATTCATCCAGCGCTTTAGTATTCTCCTAGCAGCAATCGACAACGGTATGAATGCGGTTATTTTCTTAAAAAAAAAAGTTTTTTGGAAGTATAGTAAACGAGCCGTACTGGATCAAATTGACTCAAGAATAGTTTGGGTGAAAATAAGTCAATTAAGATGAGTTTTGTTTACAAAAACTTACGCTTTTTACTATGTTTGTTTATTTTATTTTCAGTAAAATAAGTAATCGACGTCCACTTTCTGATATAGAACTGTTAGAAATCGTAGAAAGTGAGGAGTTTTGTGTAGATATTGAGGAGTCTGAACAAAGTAGAACAGACAAACCGCTGCCAGACGAAAGTGATAAAGATGAAGACGGTGAAGAACTGTGACCATTGCTCTGACAGTGAAGAAGAATGGTAACTTAATAGTGAGGAAGATCGTGAGAGTAATGAAGAATCTGATAGTGAAAAAGAATCCAAAAATTACGATATCTGTGACGTCAAATCAAAAACAAAAAGCAAGATGTGCGGTCAGGTAATTCTAAAGGTGAAACAGCTAGAAAAAGCCGAAACCTCGTCACATCGTAATTTATGTATGGCACTGGATCACAAGTGTGCCAACTACAGCACTTCTAGAAGAACCAGAAGGTGGCCTATGACCCTTGTACTTTTGAATGTTGGACTAGTTATTTGTCAATTCGCTAAGCGGGATAAAGCTAGCAGTTGACGTTGGGAACATGTGTTAGGTCGTGTTTGTATCAGCTCCATGCTTAATAGCGAATAATTAGTGTATTAAGGGGACCAGGGAGCGACAAATTGGCAGACTCGTGTGGAAGCACAAGGGCTCCTATCTGTGAAAAATCCAGACTGGTATACCCATTAATTAAGGCATCATTAGTAGTTACTGGTTTTTGTCGAGAATGCCGCCTGCACCTGTTCGCTGATGCGGCCGGCATTCGGGGAAGGAGTGGGGGTAAGTTTTCAAAACTTCGGCCAGTGAAAGGACATATACAGGACAAAGGTCAGTGAAAAAATTAACTCCCCTACCTAATTAGTTTCGGAGATAATGATTTTTAAAGTTGCGTTGAATTAATATAACTTCGAAGTGCAAGCAGTGCGTTTGACTTTTTCGGACTTTGAAAAACTGCGTTGATGGGTTTTGTGGCCCCAGATGGTCACATATTATACGGCAAACACTAGCTCACTTTGCATTTTAATGCCATATACGATATATAGGAACTTTGAATATCATAATTTATACGCAAAATTTCAGCATTAGCGCGTTAAGGGGATATTAAAGCGGTCGAGAAAGCAAGATATCGAATTTATCAGTTTTTTTTACTATTGTTTAAGATAGAAATGTGAAATTTTCTGTACAACTCCAATATAGATATGAGTACACGGAAAGGTTGTCAGATTATGTAATTTTTTGTCACAACCACCTATTTTTTTTATTCCAAATTAGAGTAAAATGTACGTGTGTTTCTCCGTCAAAATCTGAAAGAATTAAATGAAATTGATCAAAAGGGATGTAATTCCCGTGTAGACCAATGTTTTCTTGTGAGATATAGCTTTTTGCATTGCGGAAAAAAGTTTAATTTGAGTAATTAAATTAAGAAATTCCGGAATGCTGCGATACTGAATTATTTGTATTTTAGCAGCGCCTTCAGCTGCTACGGATATGCACCCAACTTCTTGGCCCCGCCTAATAGGACTGTCCGAACTTTTTGCGGTTGTCTGGAGTATTTTATTTCACTTTTTCTCACTCCAATTTTACGCATTCATATTATTACCAGTTTCGAAGCTATATGATTTTACCACGCAAGTATACATATACGAAAAAAATTTTTCTTATAGGAATAAATGTATGAATGCCTTGTATTGTATATGATTTTAATGACAATACAGAAGTAGGTATAGATACAATTTATTTTTATTTTGGTGATTGACTTATTGCAATTTTGGTTAGTTCTTTAATTTGTATGCAGAAATAGCGTTGCAGTAGCATTGGAACATGTTGCTGCATGTATTATGCTTGTATTGCCTATTTAGCATCCGCTATAGTAAATTAATGAACTAAATAATTTCGTGGCGCGTAAAAGGACACAATTAAATTGACTTTTGGTGATTGACTTATTGCGATTTTGTTTAGTTCTCTAGTTTGCATGCAGAAATAGCGTTGCAGTTGCATTGGAACACGTTGCTGCCTATTATATTTTTCGCATCTGTTAAAATAATTTATGGACTATTTGGAATATTTGTTTGAGTTGTGTAATAGACATTTTATATATGTGATTTAATGATAAAATAATTGTCATATACATATATTTATTTTTCAATGTGTGATATCGCCTGGCTTTTCTACGAATTGGATATTTATGCCGCAGAAATTTCCCAGTTGACAATATTAGTGTCCGATGAATGAAGCTCCGCATCAGTATTCCTCTTTTTTTTAATTTGGGGCGCGTTTTCCAAATTTTGTATTTAGTAGTATAATCTCCCTCTTGAGAAATGATTAGATTTTAAGCAAAATTGGCAGACCGGAAGTAGTAGTTTACTTCAGTGAAAAAATCGAATTTTGCCAATATTTCGTCAACTACTAAGTTTAAACAAATTTATAAAGAATTCATATGTACCTACTTAAAATTAAAATTGAGAATAATTTTATTTAAAAAGTTTTTCGAAATTCCTACCGGAAGTAGGTCTTTTACTCTTATCGAAAATCAGTCATGCTTTTTAGACAAGTACGTGACGAGTATAAAAGTATTTAAAACATAATTTTCAATATCTTTTGTATAAAAAAAATTTCGAAATTCAGACCGGAAGTACCACTTTTACCCTTATCGAATAGCGACTTTTTGCAAATATGTCGTAAGTTATGCATTCTATATGTATTTATCAAGAATACAAAAGTATTTATAATTGGATTTGCAATATTTTTTGTATATATGAAATTTCAAAATTCGGACCGGAAGTCGCACTTTTATTCTTAGCGAGTAGCACTTTTTTGATAATATCTTGCAAAGTATGCATTCTATCGAGATTTATTAAGAGAATAGAAGTACTTAGAATAGGATTGTGAATAATTTTTGTATAAAAAATTCTTAAAATCCTATAATTTGAAACGCTCATACGTATAAGAAAGTCGTGTGGTGGCCACACCTAAGTTTTTCATTAAAATTTGGGAAATCATTTATAAATTCTTTTTCACAAGATAACGTAGTAAGGGCATTTAATCTGTCTTCTTTCATTGTAATTCTCAGGAAAGTTTTTATTCTCTTCAGCCGTGAAAACTGGCGTTCCGCTTCAGACGTTGTCATTGGGATTGTAATGACAATTTTTAAAAGCTTAACAACTTCATTAAAGGTGTCGCTTAATCCATCCAGCAGAAGGCCTAGCAGACCTACAGCACTGACTTCTATATTTTGCCTAAATTCTTCTCTAGAATATTGAACACTTAATTCAGTTCGTAGTCTGCTTGCATTGAGACATGGATAAAACTTTACTGCTTCTTTAATGCAATCTTCCGGAATTTTTTTTTGAAAAGAGGAGAACTGTTTAAAAGAAATTAAGTTTGCTAATATTAAGTGCCCTGTATACCGAAATCTAGTTTTTATTTTAAGCAAAATAATATCGCACACTTCAATAGTTTCCCTCCGTCTTTGGCTACCATCAGTTACTCTTCGTCGCGTTGATGGTCGAGGAGTCAGTTCTGAGTCATTTTGTTTAACCAACTGATTATCTGTGTCAGCGATTTCGGTTCGAATTTTTCCAATAGCGCGTTCAAAATCATCTAAATTATTCTTGATTTTTAATGCATCTGTATTGACATTTTGTAATTGATTAAACAATATGTCCACATGTGGCATAATTTTATGAAAGGAAGTTAACCAATAGATAAAATTTTCCTCCTCTAAAATTCGCAAATTGGCACCAGCTTGATGAATGGTAGTTTGTAAACTAGCTTCTCCCTCGATTTGTTCTAGAGCTCGGTGCTCATATATTGTATTCACTGTCCTAGAATTGAAGTTCCATCTTATTTTTGAAGAA
Organism: Amphimallon solstitiale; assembly: GCA_963170755.1. Taxonomy (NCBI): domain Eukaryota; kingdom Metazoa; phylum Arthropoda; class Insecta; order Coleoptera; family Scarabaeidae; genus Amphimallon; species Amphimallon solstitiale. The sequence continues at coordinate 83,918,224 of OY720676.1, read as the reverse complement.
CGAGGTAAGCTTTTTCTCTGAAGGAATTCTTCCAATCTTGCAGCTCGTTGTGGTGAAGTGGAGAAAAAAAGTACATAATCCCGTCAGATTGGCAAAATAATCTGCAATTACTACTGCTCGATGTAGCATGTGACATAATAAGATTTGTCTGATGTGCGTAACAATGTACAAAATTGGCCCTTGGATACTGGTCTTGGACATGTCTTTGCACGCCGTTAATAGCACCACTCATGACTGCTGCCCCATCATAGCTCTGTGCAATCAGTTTTTCTGGGTCATCAACAAGCAAACTAATTTCGTTAAGGATGGAAGCAGATAAAGAATTAGCATCATGTCCACTAGGCAGAAGAAATTTCCAAAATCTTTCGACTGGTCTCGCGTTCACAATATATCTTAAAACAACCACCAACTGAAACTGATTGGACACATCTGTGGTTTCATCAGCTATCACAGATATGAAGTCGGTTGCTTTAATTTCACTGGAAACTTGTCCATGATACACGTTCAACATTGCATCAAGCAGCTCATTCTGTATCGTTTTTGATAATCCCTTAAAAACCGGTGCTGCTTCGATGTGATCTCTGAGCAATTTATCCAATTCTGCAGCTTCTGCTCACACGCTATGTATTATACGATATGGAAGTAGAACAAAATACAGTTCTCCCCACCTTAAATGTAATGTTAATGGCTTAACGGAGCAACGGTTGGGCTTTGCTCATGGGTATGTTTCTCTCGGTGAAAGGGGTAAACATTCGAATAGTTGCTCGTGCGCTGTTAGTCGTCATTATATCTGTGACGACGATGGGTGCATGTAGGTTGTTACGCGTGCCGCACACGCCACGTTCCTGTTCAATAACTATGAATACGTAATAAATAAATACTTTCACAGTTAGTCGCCGCTTGGTTTGTTTTGTTTCAAAATTCCAGGGGGTGCAATTGCTCACTTGCTTTCATTAAAGAGCCGCCACTGACCGGAAGTATCACTTTTACCTTTATCGAGTAGCACTTTTTTGCAAATATCTCTTAAAGTATGCATTCTATAGTAATTTATTAAGAGAATAGAAGTACTTAGAATAGGATTCTGAATAATTTTCCTATAACAAAATTTTTTTGTGTAACAGACTTACAGGTTTAATTTTTTAAGAAGATAAAACTATTTAAAACTTAATTTAGACCAACTATTGTATAATTTGAAACGCACATATTGCTGTGACCTTAGTAATTTGAATAATATTTAGAAAATGATTTTAACTCTTGGAAATAAACAATCACAGTTATATTGCTAAAAAACGGTGGGTTAGCAACTTAGCAGTGGTTTATGCTCTTATTTGTTCCTCTTATCTTTAACAAAATCTCTTCCCGGCATTTACTCTATATCTCAGGGTGTAGGTAGCTTTAACACTTCAAAGTGGTATGGCAATTTATAAAGCAAAACACAAATTTTTCAAAGAACAAATATAATAACTTTATTTAACATATAGTTTTATAATATAAATTAAAACCTTTATTTCAACTTTTATTTAAACATTTACAAAATATTAACAAATAAATAATATTACCAAAAATGTATGATGTATAATATTTCAAAATAGAAAATATTGCAAAACAGATATTCCTAAGACAATTAAATAACACTCAAAAAATATGAATCTATCCACATGTATGCCTTTTAGCATGTATAATTATAACCAAAATATATAATAAAAATTTTCAAAAAACAAAATAATTCCAGTCTAAGTTTTATTATACTTAATTATGATGTCCGCATAATCACAATTAAATACCTCATTCCTAGGTCGAACATATAAATCAATCCGACACACATCCTCGGAAATTTCTCATGATTTTCGCAAGAATGGATCGCATTCACGTTACTTTTCGCTGAAATTTTTGACTAAACTCCGTAACTACTTTCACAATCGAAAATTAATTTTTTTTTGGATTGTGTTATGAAATAACAAAAGAGAAACACGCAAAATGTGTACTAAAAATGGAACAAATGAAATAAGAATATTAAACACACACAAAACGATGATATAGATTATTTTTTTAGTTTTTCTACACTTTTTCGGATTCTACAAATTTGTTTTTCTGCCTCAAATCTCGGAAGGGTAGATTTTGTGGAAGTTGTGGATCTATGAGTTCTGGTAGAACGCAATTTTCATAGAAATCTCGTAGTTGTAACTCCATATGATTCGTCCAGAAGTTGTCATCTCTGTAAATCTAAACAGGTCGAATAAGCAGTTAACATATTTTTATTCCTAATAGTGTGTTTTCAAACATGCTCTACTTCCATTCCCAGTGGACTCCACAAGACAAAATAGCACACATTCCTTTGAGAAATGTGTACTTGTCCTTGGACCTGGTAGTAAAAATGGGCTGTTTTCTTCAAATGAAAGATTCCATCATCATCAATTATTGCAAATTTGATTTTCTTCTGGTCGACGGCATCACGAGGTGACAAATTACAAATGGACTTTGGACACTTAATTTCTATGATCGCATCGGTACCGATGCGAGGCACCAAGAAAACCAAGCACGGAATCTACGAAAAGTCCACATGAGGACACTTCAAGTCCAAAATGTTTTTCAAATTCCTTTCTAGCAATTGGCTCGTGGCTAATACCCCACTCGGTAGCCTCGTTTCCTGTGAAAGTACTATACACCAATTCTTTAACAGTTGCATTACAAGACGTGGTTGACCTCATTCTGCATATTCTGCCAAAACTGGAAGCAGTCAGTCTATTGTGACGATCGGTTCTCCAGTCGTCATTGCTACTTTGCCCATCAGTTTTCTTCTCTAAGTCACGAATTTGAGAAGGCGTTTTTTGTAGATTTTCCAAACATTTTTTTTTCAGGATTTCATAATTCTCGGGCAGTTCAGCAGAAAGAAGAGCCGCGACAGGCCCGTAATCTTTGTCTGCGGGTGCCTTAGCTTTCAACTTCTTGCGATATTTTTCAGGGAATAAGGTCTTTGGGGATTTATGGTAGAGGTGTTGCTTTTCTCTTCTGCGCATTAATTTTTTGGTAAATTGTCCAGGGCTTTTCTGCGATATTGCCTTATATATTATGCCAGGATAATTATGTGATCCTGCTGAAAAACTCACACTTGCTGCTTCGCATCGAGTTTGGTATGAACCTCTGCTGGATAAATTCAATCTTTTCCCACTCACAAATTTTGCGACAACTGAATTGTAGCACTCTGCAGCATTATTATCCATGTTTAGGAGAAGACTATCAGCATTATGCACTAAGCGGTACAACAGAATTTCTACATCTTGCAAAAGACCAGTTTCCGTCATTTCATTCACCCACTTGCGTTCATCCTTACCTACATAATATATATATTAAATGATACACTATGAAAAATCCACTTCCAGAATACTTACCTTGACAAAAATATTGTTTACAATTCGAATGCTCTCCAAATATATGTTTGGATGAATTGAGAATATCAGAACGCAGTTTCCTCACTTTTTGCTCATGTGAAATATCTTCTTTAATCCAGTGTTTAACAGCACATTGCCTCAGCTAATTTTCTTGTTACGCTGCTATCCCCGTCCCTATAAGATATTTATATTTCAGCCCGTGCATTTCAATGCTGCTTTTGAAACCCTCTACAATTATTTCTGCTTCCATTGCATGTTTGCACCAATTTTTGAAACAGGTATGAGGTTTGACATCTTCTTGTTTTTTTTTTCTGCACGGGAACACATACAACAATATTTGTTCTTGATACCAAGATATAATATTTTTTTGGATTTTTGCCCAATAATAACTCCCTAAAAATGAAATATTATGTTCTCAATGTCTTCATGGAAATACATGTCAAACAAAATTGAGGAAAGTACTAACAACACCTGATGACGCACTGTAATTCGTCCGATATGAACGCTTACACCAGGCTCCATCTGCTATTACAGCGATATGTGTAATGCCGTCTTGATCCGCGTCTCCTACTTCCTTTGCGAGTTGAGCCTCTTCCTTTCCTGCTGCCTCCATTAAATCAAATGCACTTCCACTAATGAGAGGAGAAATTTCATCCTGAGTTGCAGCAAACTTTGGAAAACTCATACAAGGAATGTTACAAAATGCAAGAATTTTCTCCAGCTGCGAAAAACCACCTCCTGAGGATATCATTCCCAAGACTGCTGCTTTGTTTATATCAAGCGAATTTTTCGATGCACTATCTGTGCTTACGGATGATGTTTCCTTGCACATTGCACATTGTAAATAAAAAATACTATTGAGACCAAGTTTCTTTTCATTTATTATTTTCAAATTCTCAGTATTGCAGGAAAACAATGGATTATGTTTGAACTCCACAATTGATTTAAAGAATTGTTCAACATCAATTATTCTTCTACCAGAAACAGAGTATTCAGAATGTGCACTCTCTTTTATTATTTCAATTCTAAAATAAACTCAAAACGCAATTAATTTATAACGAACAGCTCTGTATGTGCTTATGTTTACAGGATGTTTCCAAAGACAAGCCTAAGAGCTTTTGTTTACATGAAAGACCCCCTTTAATTTTTGACAAGGAATCACCCTCTAAAAAACTTTCCAAACTTATTTGGAAACATCCTGTATATAACTTGCTTTATAATACAAATAATAATTTAAATAGTTGCTGGAACTGCCTACTTTGAAATATTTTCATTTGATAAGTCAACTTCAGGTTCAAGTTCAATCGCATGTAATACATCCATGTAATCTTTATCAACATCCTCATGACTAACCGAACTTGAAAGAAAAAAAAATAAATATAATATAAATGATTGAGAAAGGTATTGAATTTACGTTTGGCAAACTTGAACGGTTGATGATGGATCACTCTCATTGCTCTTATAGAGTCTTTTTAACACTTGCCTGCTTCTATTTTTCCGCTTTGAGGATAATCTTGGATATTTCTTTAAGTTTCTGTTGCCTCTTGCCATTGTGAATACCTTTACGTCACACTCTACTTCGGCACTCAACACCAAAAAGTGTCAAAAAATTAATTCTCCAAATAATAAGAACAGCGAACAGCCCTAACTAGTATTTACTGTATGTGCGAAAAGCCAGCAAGGATCGCGATATAACTATACTTATCACGGAAAGAAAAACTTTTATTGAGTTGATTGCGTAATTGTGGAAAGTGTCTCGTTCACATATGCACATACAAATATTTTATTGCAGCAAAAAAAAATTGTCAATTTCAAATACATTCTTGGTACATTTCGTAGAGATGTCTTTGAATACATTTATTGCACTTGTTTGAATGGAATACTTTAATTTTTGTTTATATATAGTATTTGCCAAATATTTCCTTTTCTAAAAGAAATAACTATTGCGAAATAACCTTCCTTCATGCAAAAAACGCTAAAATCAAATAAACTGAGGAAAAATACAAATCTGCTTGTATGAACACTCTTTTTTGCTAGTATAATCGACCATCGTATTTGTCACGATATTCTGCTGCGGTTGATTTGAATAGTTCAGTTGTTTCTCTGTATTCGGGTGACGGAAAACAACACATTCATTTCAAATATGTGAGAATGAGATGGCTTGCATTTGGCTCCTCCTACGGGCCAACACCTCTAAAAGCAATTATAGTGAATTCCCAAATACAAATCGACTTTAATATCCCCTTAAGGATACCATCGAAGTTGTTGAATTTTTATACGCGTCACACGTATGACGTACCAAAACAGACGACATTAGCGTCGAAGTGACACAAGGACGTCAAGCGCCGTTAATCGCGGATTTAGTAAAATTAGGTATCAGGAGTACATAAGGGGTATTGAACATTTGAGGAAATTCGATTATAAATGTACACTTTAGGACTTTACTGGTATGCAAAATAAGCATTCAATTTAAATTGGTTGGACATAGATAGGGTAACCCTAGGTGGTGGGGCGTTGTACATTTGAGAGACTTCGAATACAAATACCTAATTTTTTTAGTATAAGTTAGTTTTAAGTGAATAAAGAGCAGATTTTTGGTGTGTTTTTTCTTTTCTTTTGACTATTGTTCTTTTGGGAGGGCGTTACCTTACGGGTTAGTGCGTGAGGGGACTAGGCCGTACAGCGGTGAGATATGGATCTCGACGAGGGGAATCCGGAGGGGATTAATGACCCTTTCAGAAAGTCTAGCGTCGTTGATAGGACCCCACCTTTCTCTAAAGGGGGACCTAGGAAAAAAACCAAACGAGAGAACGGCGAGGAAATCATAGTATCAGATCATGAGGACGACAAATCGGGCCGCGTTCAAAGCACCCTCGAACCTGCAAATACTTTGGAATTGGGCGAAGGAGAGGAAGATGGTAAGTCGGAAGCGGGAGAGAAAGACGGAAACGACGATGGGGAGATCGATTCATGCTGTGGTAATCTTGACGAAGGCCTCGACGCCAGCACTGAAGAAGATCTCACACTAAGGATTATGGATAGCTTTGAAAAAATTAAACACGCGACAACTAAGAGACGGGGGCAAAATTACATTTAGGCTAGAGGATCAGGCAACTGTTGCAAACTGCTGTGACGGTATAGTAAAAGATATGTTAGTTCTCGCTGTTAGCAAGCAGCAGAGTATTATTAGACAAACGCAGATTGGCGGGGCGGAACTCGGTCTAGAACTCGTAAAACTTAGACAGGAGATGGAAGAGATTAGGAAGGAGATCGGGGAAAAGGACATGAAAGACACCAGGGCCGAAGACAACAGCATACGAAAAGAATTAAGAGAAATGAAAGAGCAGATAAAGGGACTTAAGGCGCGTTCAGACACAGTTATCACGGTAGCTGAGGACAGTGATTCGATGAGGGCCTATAGGGGGTTCGGAGAGAGACGCGGCGCAGAATCTCGGGGCTTTGATAAGGAAGAGAGACAGGAGGTTGAGAGACGATGATAGATAGAAAGAATGACAAGAGACAGACGGAGGCATGAGATCCTACGCCCAGGCAGTGGGTGCGGGGAGTATGGGGCCTTTACCTATACCTGCCCGAGGCTATTAATAGTTGTACGTAGTAAAACAGAAGGGGTTTCAGCTAAAGAAATTCGGGATAAATTGACAGCAAGGATAGAAGTAGGAGAAATAGAACCGCTAAAATCTATTAGGAAAACACAAAAAGGAGACTTATTACTCGAAACCTCTTCTGAAGGGCAAAAGGCAATGCTAAAGGACAAGGTTATGAGAATGAATAGCCTTGAGGCCAGGGATCCTGCACCGCTTGCCCCAATGCTTCAACTTACGGGTGTGGAGATGGGTCAGATAGGCACGCTACTCGCTACGAACATTTGGAATCAGAACATCAAAATACAGGAGAGATGGGACAAGAACACCTTTGAAGCTCAGTTCTCTCCGAGAGGGGCACGTAAATGTCGTAACCCAGAAAAGGAAAATTGGACCATCGAGGCAAGCAAGGAGGTTTACCACTTCATTATTAGTGATTGCGGCGGAAAAATCTACCTCGACCTACCGACGATTTATGTGGGAGAGTAGGCCAATGTGTTGCGGTGCTTCAAGTGTTGTGGTTACGGCCACACCAGCAGGGTCTGCAAAGATGCCGAAACATGTGCAAGGTGCGGGGGAGAACACCGTAGCTTCGACTGTACCGGACCGACGATATTGAATTGCCCGATGTGCCGCAGGATGGGTTTGGAACCTAGGGAGCATTCTGCATTGGACAGGTCATGCCCAGTATACCAGAGGTGGCTGCTAATAGAAAAAACCCGCAGATGACTCCTGCGCTGAAGTAATGCGAGAGCGGATGCCGGCGCAGAGAGCCACGGGGCGAAGGGGGGGGAGAGGTTTTTAGTCAGTAAGAATCTGACACACCCCACAACACTGACATCTGGAAAAAAAAGCAGGGTAAAGAAATCCCTCAATATGATTTCCTAAAAATACTTGTATATCAATTGTGCACACCATACATGCAAACGAGATATACAACTTCTTTATCTCGTATTTTGAAGATATTAATTTCATCCATGCTTGAAGATGCAATTATAACACCTTCAGAACCTCAACAAAGAACTGTGACGTCCAAAAGAAAAAGATGTGCAATATGTCCTGTCAAAAATAAGAGAAAAACAAACAGTTACTGTAAAGTGTGCAAAATACCAGTGAGTCTGAGATGTGCTAGAAATATTTGTCCATAATTGTATTTGAACTATTTTTCTGTATACAGTATTATTATGTATCTCTTTAATATTTTCCTAAAAATATATTAGAAATCAATATTTTTTTTTGTTTTTATATCAAAAAGAAAAATGGTTTTCTGTGACCCAGCTGTCGTATTCGTGTATCAATTTTGATATGGTAGTACTTAAGGGTTGAAGAACATGTGCGCTCTTATAGTGCGAAGTGCCCAACTTTCTAAATTCGGAATTGTTACGGTTTAGAATTCGTTTTGCTTCTAATATGTATTTTTAATTTAATATAATCCCTTCCGCAGCGGTCTATTTATCACTATTCAAATATTTTGGCTGTTCTTTATTTTTGGTGAGCCCATGGATATCGGTGTTTTTTTCGTAAATTCAATATTAATAAATTATGCGTTTGCCTTTTAATAATTTTTATTTCCATCTTCATTGATATACTTAGTGAATGGGGCTTCGCCTCTAAGTACGATTGCCACATATTGCGTCGGTGTCGTTCTATTTCGTTGTAGCTTTTTGTCAGAAGAACGTGAAAATGCATCTTCTGATATTTTGAGTTTGAGTGTTGTTAATTACGATGCATGTGTATTGCCGTTGGAATTCCTGCTATGCTACTTATTATCTCTGTTTTAGAGCTCTAATGATATGCTTTAATTATACGTATCTCATTTGTCCAAATGGTGCCAGTTCCAAATTAGCATTAGATGATTTAATCTCGGAACGCCACTGGTCGCCATTTGATCTGGATTACTTAGTCTGTACCAAAGAAGCACATTGGTCACCTGTATCAGCAACCAGCTCTCAACGTAGCATCTCAAATGTTGATTCGTGAATGTTGATTATGTGAGGTAAAAAACTATATATTTTAATTATTCCTTAATGTGTAATGAGAACAATTAAATTAATGTCAAATTTAACTTGAATGAGTATTTATTTAAAAACGTATATTATTAAGTTAGAGTTTAAATTGGGATTATTTGGTAAACAGTAGTCCAAATTAGACATGATAAGTTTAAATATAGCGAGTGTTAATTTGTTAGGTAAATTTATTACTTTATTTTGTGAATCATATTCATTGGATTATTTTAAATTCCTTTTAACTGTTGAATGACAGAAAGTTTGATACTGTGTTGGCTTAAATTTTAGTACTTGTTTTACGCGCTTAATTTTAATTAGGTATCGATGATACACCGACTATGTACTTAGAATTTGACTTTGTAAAATGATGTTCACGTTTAGTAATTACATATTGCTGTGACTCTTGTAAATTAATAATTATGTGAGATTATTAAAATTCTTTATTCTCAAATTCAAGAAGAATCAAGCATATCTTCCAGTACTAGGCCTTATGCTAGTCCAGGACTTTATAATTTCTGCAGGAATGTGGGTTAGGCAATTTCGCACTTCACTAGCTCAGTTTACGGTTATTCTAATTATTCTTTCTCTCAGGGGCAGAAAATATTCTTTCTCTAAAACTGATACTCTTAAGTTCTCTCCAGGTCAGATAAAGTAAATAAAATACAGAAATATCTTATAATATAGTTTATTAAACATACTAAAAAAACAGATGTATGTACAAACAAATAAAAATAAAATTAATATTCAAAATCAAACCATTGCATGTTATGATAAAAAAAAGGCTAGACTCTGATACAGTAATTATAATAATAATAATGATATAAAACAAATTAAAACATTCTACCAAACACACTTGCATTAGGTCTATTTATAAATAATTCTATTAATGCAATCAACAAGTCAAAATTTTATTAAATGTCGTGACTTATACTGGATAAATAAAAAAATTTTATGAATCCCAACGGTTCTAATCATATACACATTAGGACATGGGCTTTGTTTTGATATTAATACTGGCCAGCACCTTTTCTCGCTCCCAAGCAGTACTCCCAAAACAAATTCGTGTCATTAGGATCAATCAAGGCTCCATACAACGAGTTAATTAATTACTTAACTCATTGTACACACCCCTGACTAAACTTCCCTAACACGTCAAACCTCGATGCACAAGCACACAAAAAAAATTATGAATATATTCATTAATAAAAATAAAAATTAGCAACCTCGTTTTATCTCCAGCATAAACCACCACATCAAAATTTACAAAATACACTTTAGGTATACAAAAATAATACAAAAAGAAATCAATTAAACTACCTCAACTCTTCATAAACTTGATCAAATTCATCCATTTCCAAAATTTCTAATAACTGATTTCACACAAAAGAAATGTATTCTACAAAGAAAAATGCGTAAATAAGAATTATACTTCTGCCCTTCCTACATATATGCAAACATAACGTGTCTGTATTTATATACAAAAATAAAATAAATCTTTTATTTTGCATAAAAGAAAACTATTACAAATTCCAAAATGTTTTACTGTAACGCGTAGTGTTAGACCATCGCGTCTTAGAATAAAAGCATTTTGGTTCTTCAGTATTATTAATCTCGCTATCAATTGCATCTGAAATACATTTATTTATTCTGAGAATGATCAATTTGAATTCAAATAAATGAATGAAGATAGCTAAAATCCCATAAGTTTAATATTGTCGAAAACTTTTTTAAGTCCTTCTTTAATCTTTCTTAAAAATATTTATAAGTTCCACTTTATGAAAAATATTCTAAATTCCTTAAGTAATTTGTTTTAAAAATATTACAAGTTCAAATTTTATTTCTTGATACAGATACCTAATGTTAGTTTAGTATTTAGAGCGGTTTTTACCTGCTATAATCTGGCCGTTCATTATCATGTCGCGTCTTTATATTAACATTATTTTAACAAAAAACTCGGTCATGCTCTGAACCGACTATGATTTCCACCTCTTAAAGATGCGTATCTACATTACTGCCCCTTGCGGTTAATCTATACATCACTCACTTAAAAATGTAAACAGATATATTTCTAAATATTGACGTGTTTATATCAATTATAATGCACAATATTTTAAAGAAATATCGATACACAAATGTGACCAATAGTGAGTAATTGCAACTGCCATTGTTGTATCACATGTTCGTAATTGTGTATAGCATCTCGCGAAGAAAATTGTTTACTTCGAGCCAATCTATCGAACGGTCTCCGACATCATATCTTTTAACGCTGAAGTTACGGAAAACACTTTGTTATGAATATTTACTTGCTATACAAGGCTTATTCTAATATTAATTTCATGAGTAAAATTTATCATAACTTTCGTACATTATTTTATTTAAATTAATGGTATTTTACTGACATCTTAACCTAATAAATATTTATATACAAGGTGGATAGTTTGATTTTGTTCATGACTTTTACAAGATAAATAAAATATTATTTAATTAATTTAAATCTAAAAGTGATCTGGAGAAAACTTATTTACAACTTAAATCTAAACTCAAGATCACTGCAATGTGTATTGATAATTTGCACGTTGCTGCGCTCATTTAAAGTGTATTACCTATCACCTAATGCTACTCTTTTTCTAATTTTAAACCTTGTATGATATTTGTGCGACTTAAGAGATCTCCTGCGTCAGTTGATTTCATCTTGTCCTGAATTTAACTTTTATATTAATTTTTGTTTAATTCCATGTTATTTCCTTCACACCTCCCACTAGAAAAGAATAAACTTTTGACTACTGTATATCTTTCTTACTGTCAATTTATCCCTCTTACTTCTTCCCTGAGTGCCTCCCAATCAGGTGTTGTGCCAAGAACTTGTTCTATTCATTAAACGGCGTGTCATTTTACTTAGTCCATCGTCTGACCCAGTATCGGTCAGACGATGGACCCACGACACGGCGACAGAGTTACCTGTTTACCAATACCAAAAGCGAGAGGGAAGTTGCAAGTATGACGGTAGGTATTTTGATTGAGGCAGGTATAGCATATTATTTAAAGAGTTTTGTAAAAGTAATTAGTGACTAGCAACCGGAGTGGTTAAGTGCCGAATTTTCTCGTTCTTTTATAAGCGTATGAAGAGGGAACATAATACTAAACTATTTCACATTACTGAAGTGCTAAAACTGTTTTTTTTGAAACTGTGTGAAGAAAGTTTTTAAATGTGGACTATTGTAGATTGCAAATAATGAAAATGCTATTAATGACGTTGACAAAGCGCAACGGAAACCTTTAAATACGCTTTACTTTTGTAATTGGAGTTTATCCTTACCATAAATATCTCTATCAAGAGTTGTTCAACGACTTCAATTTTATTAGCTTTACAATTAGCTACCCAATTACTCTTTGTATATAAATAGTCAATAATGTAATAGATGATTATATATTGTTATAGCATTTTAAACTTTTAACACCGCACTTTTGCAGCCGATTTAGCTACATTTTCTATCTAAGTAGACATAATTCATTATATAATCAACATTCCTTTCTTACCACATTTAATTATGTATACAGAGTTTCAAATTTAAATATTTGCGAATTTTGACAGTTTGTAAAATGTTTATTTAATATATATAATTAAAATATATAAGTTTTACTATTTGTGAAAATGTAGTATTCTCTTATTTACAGTAGCCTTGTTTTTGAATTATACTTTATAGTGACATTTATTCTAATTAATCTTGTGACTATTAACGTGCTTACAATAAGCTGAAAATTTATCTAATATAAAGTACCTATAGATACGGTTCAGCTTCTTAACCTCAAGCAATGTGTTGATATGTTGATATGTTGATTTCAATTTCATAAAGAAGTTGCTTATACTAAGGATTAAGGACCTTACTTCTAAAATTTTGATTAATTGGAAATTATAATAATAGCTGATCATTGTCCGAGCGCAATGCCACTGAAACTGAAGTGTTAAATAATGAAACGACTACAGAAATACAAAAAAAAAGTAATGACATATTTAATCAATACAAGCAAACTATATTAAATAATGCAGTTACAATGCATTGAACTATAGATTAACAAGAACTGGTAGCATTAAATAATATGTCGTTACACAAATTCTCGTAACGAACATAATTAATAGAGTCTAAGACTGTAACAAATTTAGTCTGGAAAAGGGCACAAGAAATGTAGGCGAGTGATGGTGTAAATATCCAGAAATCAAACAAATTATGTGGGATAATTCCAATCAATGGTGATACTGAACGAAAACAACAACGAAGACAACAGAAAAATGTACAAACTGTTATCAAAAATACTGTTTTTTCTCTAAGCGTATTTTTTACATTTATCTAGAGCTTACGGTAAAGCTCACAACTGCGGTACTTACAAGAATAGGAGTCTAGTGGCCACCGGAGTTCTAAACATTCAGTTAAAATATAGATCTACTATTCTTGTTTTAGTTTGTATTCGCATATAGAAAATAGGTGAAGTTAAATTGTTAACAAGAAGTGTTAACCAATTCAGCCGTGTCAGCTTGAGGTTGTTCCAAAAAAGATAATTTTTGTTTTATGAGAAAATAATCCAGTGCTAAAACAAATTCATTTTAACGACCTATACAAAAATATTGTTACCAAATGCATATTGCAAGGAGGGGGACAAAGTGGACACGGACTGTTCATATTACCCCAACACTTTTTCAGCATTTCCCCGGCATATATACACGGTCGCTAAAAAAATGTGAACTAAATTTCTGAAATTGGTCAGTTATGTCTTTTCAAATGTGGTGGTTGTTTTCTATACTTCACTTATAACATATTTTTATGCATTTGTAAAGACGGCTGGAAAGTGGAAATAGACTTCAACTTAGCAGACGTGGATTTCAGAAAATATATTAAAAGCACGACCTTAGCAATTCCAAAAACACTTAGAAGATGAATGTTGGATAAGAAGAAAGATGCAATTTTCATCAAAAGCATTGTAGGTGGTAAGCAGTTAATATTTTCTCATGGATAAGAAAAGGATAAGCTAGATTATATTCTCAAGATAGAACAGATATTTTTTGGATTGAATTCAAAAAATATGAGGCTCAAATTTTTAGTTTGATAGAACACCAGATTTCTCATGCTTTTAGTTAATAGAAAACTTGGTTTAACTGGAGAGGACTGGTTAAGTGGTTTCCGCAAGCGCTATCTAGAAAAATCACTATAAAAAGCCGGAATGTCTGCTAAGCGTGGTCAGTAGTAGGTTTCGTGCGATTTGCAAAATGGTCAAGTCAATACGATAATATTTTAAACTTCATCCATCCACAGCTCTATATCTACAGCGGTGATTTTCTTGTCAGCTGGTGGAAGTTATGTTCTTGCAATGACAATTTTTCGCGACAGAAATGAAGTATGGATGGATGAAGCTTAAAATATTATCGTATTGGCTTGACCATTTTGCAAACCGCACGGAACCTACTACTGAACACACCAAAAACTTTGCAGGTGTTAAAAAGGCTCGGCCATTAAATACGTTTTACTTGCCCTTGTGAAAAGATTTCTTCATCTCAGAAGTTACCGATTAAACATTGAAAGGATGTCAACTGAATGGAGAGAAATAAACGGTCAAGCATTTTCCAGCTCCATGATCATATGTTTGCAATCAAAGTTTTCTCAACCCAATTCTTGGAAAAATAATAACAATTTCAAACAGCTATTTCCTCAACCACGTATTTCATCCAGTAGTAGGTCTTTGAAATCTAAATATTTTCAACAGAGTACTTCAGGTACTTAATGTTAGTTCTAAAGACATCAACCCTTTTTTTCTTTTCCGAAGAAATCGAAAAGAGAAGCTGCTGCTGTTGCAAAGGATAGCCCCCACAAAATCGAATTGGAAAACGTAGATTAAAATAAAATGGAAAAACAGTTAACTATGCATGCAGAAATTTGATACAATAACATGAAAGAAAAAGTGTAAGGGCAAGAGGAAGGCTCATAAAGTCGATAATAACTAGTTTTGTAGGGATAACGATGAATACAGGGGTACAGAATAATTTTCTATGGAGGTACGTATTAAAAATCAAAAAGTGTAAGATTTATTCTGTTTTCAGAGAGTGTTTATATCATATGCTGGAAATAGTAGTAGTAATAGTAATACTTTATTGAAACCTTTCTACAATAATATGTGTAAGTAATGTCACTATTTAATATAATATATAACTAAGAAGAAGTATGCCAATACAATTTGCTACATTACAACATTAAATAACAAAAAACAACACGTAATGCAAACAAAATACATTACAACTATTACAAAAAAAAATTCGTCCATAGAGTAACAGTTTAAATCATACAACAATTCTGAAAACATTTGAACAAAATTGTTTAAGCAAAAAAAATACAATAAAATTCAGGGACCTAGAGAACAGTGTAATATGGCGAATATAATGAATAAATATTTTGCATTGTTAACTGGATTACAATTGATTTTCCTTAAGGCTCCCACTATACCTCGGTCACTCCTACATTAATTTCTTTCACGTTCGGTTCTATAAAGTTAAGAAACCAATTTTGGTTTTAAAATATCTCACTTTTTAATACGATAGTTTTTTTATAAAGTTGGTGAAAAGGAACCGTTTTATTTTTCATGTGAATGATCAAAGATTTACAATATCTAAAATGTGACATGGAATTCTTAGGAAGATTAAAAGAAACATTCGGTAAAAAGTTCATACTAAAAGAGAGTGTTACCGACGTCAAAAAATTTAAATTTCTAAAATTTTCAAACTAAACGTGTCTATTATTTTAAATCTTCACCCGAAATAAAAACCTTATAGTATATACGTTTCATAAGATGGCTCTTTAGGAAATTCGGCCCAAGCCGCTCCTTTTCAAAACTTAATATTTTACACAAATATAATCATGTTTTATGAAGTTTATATTTTAATAAATTATTGAAATACATTTTTATAATGTGTTAGTAAATTAATCTTCTCTTAGCGTTTACAGAAAATAGAACATGAATTGTTCCAGATATGCAAAGTAAGAACAAATTATTGTTTCTGAAATAAATTGGAAAGCAATGCCCTATATTTAGAATAAATTTAGAACTGATTATTACAGAGTTTATTATTTATTATATAAAGATTTCATAATCTAATATTCTAATAAAGCTAAAGCTGCCAGATTTAGAAAAATATTAACTATCACTAAAACTTAATGCGTTTTCTTAGATAAAAACAAACTACAATTCTGCAAAGATTTTAATATTTCCTTTATTTTATTTTCATTAATATTGATTCTGAATAATCCAAATGATAAAGTTAATAATGAGAAAACTAAAACTAACGTGCATACTCCCAACACTTTTACTGGAAATGACAGAGTTGAAATTGAAAATTTAAGCAATTTCATTATTACAAAACACGTTGCACGTTAATTGTTCCAGCACTCACACATCATTAATTATTTTGTTGAAAGAGGTTTTTTCGTTAAAGCTTTAAAGTATGAAAAGTCCATTGATAAAAGCCGTATAAATAAATATCGATTTACAAGCTTGTTAAATTTGTTTCATAAAATTTATGAAAACATTATGAATTACTAAAGTTAATTTAAATTACTTTCTTCCAAACTAACACGCTCTTTTCTGTAATATATATATGTATATAAAAGCTTTTTAATTCCAGGAAAAAATATAAACATCCTGATATATGTATATATATATGACGTTAGCTGGTAGTAGGTCTTCTAATAGCAATGGTAAATTATTTTGTAGAAAATTGCATAATTTAAAATATGATGGACCAATAATAGTGTTTCCTATAATGCTTCCCCGGGTGTTAACAATCCATTTTTGTTGATATGAAATGGGTTGCACATAATGAGTGTTTGCAGTATCATAATAATGGATTTTTTTTCTGTTTGTTATTCCACAATTAGCAAATGTTGCTTTATTAGTGAAAATCACATATTCTAGAAAATTCATATCTTGTCGTAATTGTAAAAGTATCCATTCGCAGTAAACTAGTCTCCTTTCAAAATGCGTTTGCAATAAGTCTTGGTAATTTCGAATTTTGTAAAGCTGAAATTTATGCTTCTTTAAAATCCACCTCACACCAGTGCTTTCTATCCCGTGTTGTTTCGAAATTATCTTTGTTGATACGTGCGGATTTTCCACAATAGATTGGACGACTCTCACTTCATTATCTTCTGTAACCACACTCTTACTTTCTTCATGTTTGACGTAATTCACTGAACCCGTTTTAAGAAATCTATTCAACAAATTTTCAAACGTTTTATTATGGTGCTCATCGGTCAGAATATTCCATGGCATATGTTGTTGATGATACAAATGGATTTTTATTGCTAGCGCCAAGAAAAAATACCATGCCTATGAGCACCACCTTAAAAAAATTCACTTTAAAGCAAGTACTACTAAAGCAAACAATAAACTATTAAGGTATGTAAATACCATACTAGTTACAAATAATTTCAACAAAACGATATAACTGACAAAAAGGTAAATTCAACACGTAACAACTACTAACAAACAAACACACATTGATAAGAAACTAGCCGAACTTAAATTACAACAATAAAATTTGGAATTTTGATGTAGAGATTTGACGTTTGGTTGCACAGTAATTTTTTTTTAAACCAAGGCCAACCAACTATTAGAAGCCCCGCATTTTGCATATTATAAACATGAGTATATCCCATTAAAGAGTTATAACTTTGAAAATACCAGAAAAATAATGTTATAGGTACCATTTTAAAGGCAATTTTACAAGGAATATAATGACTTAAAAAATATTACAGGCTAGATTTTAAAAAAACGAGAAAATATCCAATAAAAATCGATAACTTATACACGACATATTTAACACACTGTATATTTATTCACTTTGTTCAACCTCAAAACAAATAACGTGTTAGTAAAATTCATATCTTGTTGTAATTGTAAAAGTTTCCATTCACAGTAAACTAGTCTCCATTCAAAATCCGTTTGCAATAAATGTCTTGGTAATTTCGAATTTTGTAAGGCTGAAATTTAGGTTTCTTTAAAATCCTCCTCAGAGCAGTGACTTCTATCCCGTGTTGTTTCAAAATTATCTTTGCTGATACGTGCAGATTTTCCACAATAGATTGGACGACTCTCACTTCATTATCTTCTGTAACCACACTCTTACTTTTTTCATGTTTGACGTAATTCACTGGACCCGTTTTGAGAAATCTAATCAACAAATTTTCAAACGTTTTGCTATCCGGTGCTCTTCGGTCGGAATATTCCGTGGCATATGTTGATGTTAAAAATAGATTTTTATTGCTACCACCAAGAAAAAATACCATGCCTATGAGCACCTCCTTAAAAAAATTCACTAAAGCAAATACTACTAAAGGGAACAATAAAGTATTAAGGTATGTAAATACCATAATAGTTCCAAATAATTTCAACAAAACGATATAACTGACAAAAAGGTAAATGCAACACGTAACAACTACTAACAAACAAACAGAGATTGATAATTAACTAACTTAAATTATAACAATAAAATATGGAATTTAGAAGTAGAGATTTGACGTTTGGTTGCACAACCATTTTTTTTTAAAAACCAAGGCCCACCAACTATTAGAAGCCCCGCATTTTGCATATTATAAACATGGGTATGTCCCATTAAAGAGTTATAACTTTGAAAATACCAGAAATAATGTTATAGGTACCATTTTAAAGGCAATTTTACAAGGAATATGCTGCTGACTTAAAAATATTATAGGTTAGATTTTTAAAGAAAGAGAAAATATCCAGAAGATCGATAAATTAGACACGACATATTTAACACCCTGTATATTTATTCACTTTGTTCACCTCAAAATAATTAACGTGTTATTCATAAATTAGTAACACAAGAGTTAGGTGCGGCATTCTACCCACTTTCAGACTAAGGCTTAAAATGCTGGATGCTGCAACTGTCAAGATTTTAAGAAAATTATCTATAAAACCATAACTAACAGTCGTAAGTGCACATATTCATATATCATTGCAAAGATAATTTGGGTGGCTATCATTATAATAGCTAGAAAGTATAGCAATCTATTTAAAATAAAAAAGTTGAAGGTGGTTGCTAAATTTGGAACAGCCTGTATATTTGTAAATAAAAGTAAAAAGAACAACGTTATTAGTTTTCATGCTAAGCTCCGCCAACACACTATTGCCGCACCCGGTATGTCCCCAAATTAAAAAGTTGACTCTCTTTTGCTAATTGAGATTTGGTGAAATTACCAGACCCCCCCAGCCCCCCATTTTGAGCTCACGTATTAATGAACTCCCCCAAATAAAACTTAGTGTCAGAATATCAGAACTTATGACATAACTTTATTATAGACCATTAAATAAAAACAGTTGAGTCGCTCTCGCGGCCGACATGCGCCACTAAATTTAAATGACGTCAAATTTTGAATGTTGCAAAATTTTACCTGTCAAGTAATATAACCTACAAAAACCATTCCCGGATTGTCAAAAATAATAATATTTATATACACCTTTTGACATTTGTAATAATTATCTTTCGACATTTGTTTTAATTATCAACTAAACATTTTAAATTTGTCAACAATGCTTGCCTCCTAAACAGTGTAGCCAAATTTTATATAAAATATAGGTGTAGAAAAAATAATATTTAATAGCTTTATTTATAATATTTAAGTTATAACTGGCTTTTATGTATACATACTGAAATATTAATTAATTAGTTTAATTTTATTGTTTTGAAATTGTTCCGGTCGATCGAAATTTGTCACTACAAATTTCGATCGACCGGTATTGAATCGTCGTCTTTAGTTCGTATTTTGGCAGTGTCGGTTGACAAAACGACTCGACTATATATACTGCGCCATAACATTAATAATTGTGAAATGGAAATCAATCTGACAAAGTCTGTACAGCATCTGATTACTTCTCTGCAACTGTAGTGCGTCTCATGAATTTAGTTGTCTTTCTTCTTATCTTAATTTTAAGCTAATTCTATATATATAACCATACATATATCTGTATATGTATAGTCTGCTCTGTATATGTGACAGCTTTTATCGAAGCCTACACACTCTCATTGGACTCTTTTCCAGTGCAGATTGATTCATAATTCTTGATACAAACCGTCTTTTTCCCACGATTTTCTATAGCTGAGAAACATTAATTTTTGTACTGCGGTTTGAATTTTCAAAGTTTCAACGGAAGTTGTTTTTAATTAGGTCTGAATATTTGTGTATTGTGCATAGAAAAAAATAGTGCCTTCCGGTTTAGCAATTTTGCTCAGAAGCTAATCCTACTTAGGTTTTGAATGTCGTGTAGATAACTTCAGCAACGTAAGCATAATCATGTCGCCAGGAATGCGGATACACGGACATATCAAGCAAAGAGAGGAGAAGAACTAGATAGGGGAGAAATTAAAGAAGACATAATAATAATAATATACTTTATTGTCCAACGGTTTCCCATTTACAGGACAAAAAAATACACACATATTTTAATAAAAAATTACCAATTAATGTAAATGAACAAAAAGCAGTATTTGAAAACATAAAAATAAATTACATCATTTACAAAAAAAATTCACTGAAGTAAAGATCTGCAGCTCTACATATAACTGTGAGGGGAGAGTGCATAAGAAAATTTGTTCTCGGAAAAGGTAAGGAAAATGTTGAAGTCGAACGGGCGGCTGATCTGGGAACACGGAACATCAAACCAGAAAGCATACCCGCACTATTGATCGAACCACGAACAAGCTTCAACACAAATCGGGCACCATGCTCTTCACGACGACCACTCAAGGACTGGACACCATGCCTCTCCAAAAACGCACCATAGTCGATGTTTCGCTCAGGATACACTCCATCAATTTTAAAGGACAGGAACTTTAAAAATCGGCGCTGCCCCCCTCAATACTCAGCCTCAAGTAAATATAATGAGGAGACCACACATTAGAGGCATACTTCAGCTTACTAGCTACAAAACTGAAGTAGAGAACTTTTAAAAGTGTTATGTTTGAGAAATATTTCGAGATACGCATTAAAAATCCTAAGGTTCTCGAGGCGGTGAGACAAGTGGTCGTGATGTGAGATATGAAACTCAAAGTAGAGTCAAAGACAACCCCAAGATCAGTAATACGTTCAACTTTGCTCAGTGGTCGATCACTTATACCATTTATTTATCAACATTGAGTCCGAGTTTATAATCTGAACACCAATTAGTTAAAACATTCAAATTTTGCTGTAGGTGTTCTATGACATTGAGAGTGTTAATACTTCCGTATATTTTTAGGTCGTCCGCATATGCAAGAACTGGACAATTCAATGACTCAATTAAATAATTAATAAATAATACAAAAAGCACCGGGTCCAGCTTTGATCCCTGAGGAACACCAAATGTTGGATAAAATGTACTGGATTTAAAGCCATTGTAAAACACATAATTACGCCTGTTACACAAGTAATATTGCAGTAAATTTAATAAGGAAGGACTAAGACCAAACGAAGAGAAGTTTTGGATCAATAATCCATGGTCAATGGCATCGAATGCACTACTGAAATCCGTTTACACAACATCAACATGACCACGCGCGTCAAGCTCCCTGCTAATATATTCTGAAATGGTCACAAGATTTGTGACTGTAGATCGGCCATGAACAAATCCATGTTGGTGCTCAGAAATATAAGATTTCGCATTGTAATATAGGCATGAATAAATGACATTTTCATATACCTTGGCAAAATTTGATAAAATGGATATGGGTCTGTAATTCCTAATATTTGATATATCCCCCTTCTTGAAGACCGGACTAATTCTCGCACATTTCCACAAATCAGGAAAAGTAGAGGTTCTAATAGACATGTTTATAAGAGATGTTAATGGCCCAGCCAAAGCACAACATGCATTCTTTAAAAAAAAAATTAGGAATTTGATCATCACCAGCAGACATGCATATTGATACGTCTAACATTTTCATAATAATAATCGTTACGTCACATCTTACGTTTAAGAAACAGACTCCTAACAAATTAAACTTCAAACACTTAAATAGATAAGTGATCGTTTTTAATTTTCTTTTTAAATGTATAATACTTTGTAATGTTTCTAGATATTTACTGATTTAATTGTTTCATACCCAACACTTACTGTTCATCACACCGGAAAATAATAACTGTATTATAGCAATAATTAATTAGTAATGTGCAATTTCCAACGATAGACTAGTAGTCATCCTTAGTTTTTTATTTATTAAACTTTCAACGGACATAATATACAAATATGGGCACCCTCGTTATCAAAAAGTCCATGCATTTGAGCAAACTCTCGTTTGAGTTCTTTGAATTTCACGCCGATTCAGATTACATGCATATTGGCTTGCTCCTGTACTTTATATTTACTATAGCAGGGTTTGTTAATTATGATCAGGTAGTGCACATGTTTTCGTAAAGTGCAATAGTTTATTACTTAACCGATATCAATACTTTTTTATTTGTTTTCTAATAGATTCCCTCACTTGACTCAAAATTTTTGGTCGATCACTTTTGGGCAACTTAATGCATGGTATTATTTTTTGATATCTCTTGACATAGATAGTTCAGGGATA
The DNA here is from genome assembly GCA_963170755.1 of Amphimallon solstitiale. Taxonomy (NCBI): domain Eukaryota; kingdom Metazoa; phylum Arthropoda; class Insecta; order Coleoptera; family Scarabaeidae; genus Amphimallon; species Amphimallon solstitiale. Next base: position 83,895,621 of record OY720676.1, on the reverse strand, counting down.
AAAATATGAGCTAGCCAGGTAAAACGATTCAATTTTTATTTTATTTAAAAACACTAGAAATAACGGGCAAAGAAATTGGAGGGTTCGTTACACCATTAAATGCATTAAAATTAAAGTAATTTTAAATGCTTTCATGTAATAGTATTTTACTAGCAAAAGCTATTAATCCTCAAATATTATTAATTAGTTAGTTGAATTTTATTGTTTTAAAATTGTTCCGGTCGATTAGAATTTGTAGTGGTATTGAATCGTTGTTTTTAGTTTGTATTTTGCCCGTGTCAGTTGCCAAAATGACTTGACTATAGTCAGCTTTCGCCGTAGTGTTTATGCTTTTATATTTCCTTTAAATTATTTATAATGTCTGTTAAGGGGAGTCCCTATCCAATTTTCTTAGGAAAATTCCATTTCAATGTCCCCGCAATATCTCGCATGCCGATAAAGTTACCAAAAAAAGATTACACATCTTGAAACTTTACAGCATACTCTACATGTCTTACGTCTCAAAATTGATAAAATTGGAGGTTTTAATAGTAATTTAATAGTGGATAATAAACAAAAAGGCGTTTTTTAACTTTATCTCAAATAATCCTTTTCGGTTTGAAGGTATTGTAGAATGATTTCGATTCAAAAGCTCTTCCTATTACGTCATTTTCGGACATATTATTAGCCACCAGTACATAGATGTACTTCTGGTTGAATTTGTACTAGTAGAACAGCGTAAGTTTTAAGAAATTATAAGAAGTTTATCGGTGTCCGGCCTGTTTACACAATGCAATCTCCTTTCCAACTAATTTATTTTACACATATTATTTTCCTAAAGTCAGATCAGCAAAAGTGAATGTATTCAAATTAGTGTCACTAATCTATTCATGCAACGGGAGGGTATAGACGCCTTTTAAATTGTTCTTTTAAGAACTTCCACCATTCTTGAAAGAATTTTAAAAGTAAATAATTCATATGCATTATATCTATACCATACATAAACGCAGTAACTTATATACATATTTATTGCAGTTTTCAGTGTCTATCAAAAAGTGACATAATGGATCAAAACTTCCATCATAAGGAAAAGCAGATGAATATAACTGTATATAATTATTTTAATATATCCATGAAAGGTAGCTCTGCTATTTTAGGAGAAAATAATGCTTTAGGTTGTTTAGAGCTTATAGTTTATAATATAAAGAGGAACACTAAATAGGTCAACAATCAAGTCCAAAGAGACCATAGGAAAAAACACGTAAAAGTAAATAATCAACTTTATACATATAATGAACACACACAACCAAGTTTTAGACGCCAAATTCATGATTTTTTAATACCAAATTCACCTCCGGTGACAAATACTATTTTTGCTGCTCTTGATAATAATAATAATCTGCTAACCTTTTTCTGGATTTCAAAAAGTGGAATGAAAGTGTATTATTATTAAAAGAGATGAAATCACTAGATGGCGTCATAAGTACATCAGGTAATGTATAAAAGAAGGTAGTTTAGCTCTTAATCATTTTATCATTTCAAATAAATATAACGATAAATCATGATTGGCAGTAAGTAAAGATAAACTTGCACTACTGTTTAAAGCAGCAGACAAACACAATAGCTCAGTACTGGTTTAGAATCACAAAGTGGGTTAGGATATTGTTTTGTATTACTTTATGCTAGAGGCGAGAAAGGTTTTGCTCTTAAAACTAAATATATATTTCTTCGTAAGAAAATACTACTTAATGACATGTTAAACTGATTTTAATATTAATATTTTTTCTGAAGTAGATTTGTGATAATATACATATATTTAAAAGTTTTGGTGGACTAATCAAACTGACGCATATATTAAGCTAACAAGAGCATAATTTTTTGTATGTGTATGGTTCCGCAGATGCACCTTCACATTTATTAATTATTTGTCTCTTTGATAAGTGATCTTATCGAAATATGTGTTATAGGAATCTAATAAGGCTTGTGAAATAATTAAAGTAAAGTTTGATTTATCGGTTTGACAGTGACAGTTTGATTAGTACCCCAAAACTTAGGCGCTTTCCTTTTACTAGAGATCTGAGCTGAGCTAAAGTGATGTGAGTGTTTCTGCTCACTTGAAGTGAGGAAGGTTCTGACCAACCTCACTTTACAAAAGGAACCAGTGTTGCGATTGCTGTTACAATTGTAACAGATCTGTTACGTTTCACTATGTTTTATTACGTCCTTACGAAAGCATATAAATCTATTACGTTTTCGTGGATTTTTCAACGATTTTTTTACTTTAATTCAAACCTTCCCAAGCAGCAAAATCACAATTTTAGAGATGGATGAAAATATATATTTGCTAATGTAGGAAAGTATGCATAGTGATTTTGCTACTACGGTTGTGCCTATATTTTTGTAACAGTATCCTTAGTAGCAAAATCACTATATGTTCACTTGTCCTACATTAGCAAATATATATTTTCATCTTTTTTTAAAATTGTGATTTTGCCGCTTGGATACATCCAACTAATATCTACATCAAGAAAAATATGTAATGGCTGTTAGATGTTGGACAGAAGATGGTAGAAAATCGCATTATGTGACGGCCTTATATCGGGCAGCGATATTAGATACAGTTGGCCTTGAATCTTGAAAATAGCTGAGCCATCTATTACGAAACAAGATAAATCTATTACGTTTTTGCGCAGAAAACTATTACAAACTGTCATGTCGCTGGGACAACACTGAAAGGAACGCGCCAAAATATAATCTCAGCTAAACTGAGGTGATATTATCTGAGATTTATGTCAAAAGGAAAGCGCCTCTTTTAAATTTTAAACTGAGATTTACTGGTTTGTATGACAGAGCAAGGCCAACTGTATCTAATATCGCTGCACGATTTAAGACCCTCACATAACGAGATTTTTCTGGTTTTTATAACCTCAAAATATTTATCCTCATATGGCACCATCTATCCAAAGCACAATAAAATGCTTGGAAATCGCAGAGCATTTTTAAAATTATATCATCGTGATAAAAATATGCAATATAATTGGATTATATCAAATCTACAGTTATTGATTATCAGGAAAATTCTTGGTAAATAGCTATGATTTTTTGCATTTTTAGGTTAAATTTATATCTTAATATTTGTTGATATATAAAATTCTAATGGAAAAATTGCCGGGCTGAAGTGAAGCAGACGTTATTTGGTCATTAATATTAACATTAAGTCTGAATATGTGAACTCTAAGGTATTTGAGGGCTGATTTAAAACATTTTAAAAAGGATACAAGTGGATTTATTATGAATATTTGAACATTCTCAATTTTTGATCTGTAATTAGACTTGCGCCTGTTGAATAAATAAAGATGTTATAGTAATTTTAAAATGCTCTAATTGTTACCAATAATGCTCCTTGTTATCATCGTAAGGTTGAGAAGTGCCAACAAGAAACTGATTAGTGTTCTAAGCAAATTTTGCTGTCTTGAAATGTGTCCGTAGAAATACTAATGGATTTGGTATAGGCAGCACCAAAGAGTGCATCACTGTAAGTAACTAAATTAGCAAATTGTAATAGTGCCAAAATGGAAAAAAGTACATCAAATATGTAACAAAATACACAGAAAAAAAGTTGAGTTACTGAATATTACCTTTTTAACCAATGTCATTTGGAAATATTCTATATTTCCTTTAATAAGTGAACATGCATGTATATCAGTTTATTGTAATATTTGAGTAGGTATACTGTACAACAAAGTTATTTTGTCTTAACAAGATCATTTATAGTTGCGATTCTGTAGACCATGTTAGGCTTAAAGGAGCTACAAATTATACTACCGATGCCAGAGTGGCTGTATATTTTATAAGGCAATAAATATAGCGATGTGGAATAGTAAAGCCTCAAAGTCTTCCAATACAGTTGAAAGCGGCAATTACGTTAAACAAACAGTTGACAATGTAATTGAACCCTAATTAGTGTTTCCCTTTGAATTGTTATAAAAAATTAGAAACGTAAGTAAAATTGTAATTCTGGACACTACCCAACAACTTTATTATCAGCAACACTTTAATTATTTTAAAATTATTAATATTAATTGCCCATTGTAAAATTAATGTTTAAAGTATTATTTTAGAGTTGATTTCAATACAAATTCAGAAACTATTTATTTTGGGTACTTCTAGATTACACCACATAAGGATCAATATTTTGAGGTTACAAGAATCAAAATATCAATGTAAATCGAACTTATGTAATGGCCTTATATCACGCAGCGTAATCAGATATAGTTGGCCTTGGACAGAGGTTAAATCTCGGAAGAGCAAGATTGACGAATTTGCAAAGAATAAAGGGTATGATGTTTTTCTGCTACTATCTTGAGCACAAGTTAAGCATTAAATTAAAATGATTACTAACTATAACTGTTTGAAAATTATGACTTTTTTCCTTTTTTTTAAGATCTTGGTTTTCTAGAAATACATAGTGACTAAAGTAGAGTTTTCAATCTAAGTAAATTGGTAAAGGCACTTTACTCTTTGTTTCTGATCTAGCAACTCATTTGCCACATTAAAATAATAAGAACACGGTATCTCAAATAACGAGGACAATATGAAAACAGACTCTATTTCTAAATTCCGCGATTAAAACGAGTATTCATTAAAATAAGACAAGAGCTATTATTACTAAACAAAAATATAATATATATTTATTGTTATAAATAACATTAGTATAATCAATCTTAACTTAATCTAAATCAACTGTAATAGTTAGACTAATAGCGTTGCTATTTTACTAAGTTTACAATAACACTAAGGATTAGTTCCTTTGCTGAAACACTCGATACTAGTTCACAATACGGAACGCCAATCGACGTCAAACGATTTAATTAAACACATCAATTAACGCAACGTTAGACGCAATGGATACCTTTAAGATCAATACATGCTATATTATTATATCCCGCTTTGAACAGGGATATTTATAAAGCTAGTAGCATTAAAGTTATGAGATAATATTGCTTAATTAAATTACGATAGTGAAGAAATATAGATCGATACTCTGAAGCATTTTGAAGAGTTTAGAATATATTATGTTATTATATGCCACAAAACTTTTCGTTTGATGAAACTTCACACTTATGATACATATTGTGAAACCATCATGACCCGAAGCTAAATTTAACATTTTCTAGGAATGAGAAAGAAATGTGGAAGTTGTCCAACCAACTTAGAAACTACTTGAGTACGTGTTTTGCTGTTTGCCCTTTCTCTCTCATAAAGAAGATTTAAGCGGTCACTTAAAGTTTAAGGATCTCTGTAAATTCCCGGCCAATTTACCGCTGTTTGGTATTTAGATGCAGAAATACGATTCGATATTTTGCACACCAAATTATTTAGATTTATCGTTGAATTAAATTATTATCGTTCATATATTGGTTATTAATTGAGCCATCGTACTCAAAAATTTGGGTGTGTACAAAAGGTTTGATAAACAAAGTATGCGAGACCGTGGACAAAAGTAACACTTTTTACTTGCGGCTGTTGAATATAACAGATGTGGAATAAATTAAATTAAACTTTAAGAAAGTCCCATGCTTGGCCTTTCATAGCATAAATATTTATGTAAAAAACACTATCATTAGAATAGTTACAGGGCTCTATCATTTGGCGCTATTGTTACTTTCATCTTTTACGGCTAGGACGAATATAAAATAACGTGGAGATGAAAGTAAAAATCTAATTTTCAAGAGAAGCCAGCAAACATTTATGTTATGATAAAAAATATTTAATTTGAAATATAAAATAAACCAAATTAAATCAAAATATTTACATTCCCCTTTAAAGCTTTAATAACCATTCCTTGTTACGTACAAATTCTTAATTAGTACTGAAAACTAAATGTGATTTCGTTGTCAAATATAAATAAATAATAACATTTTACTTCAAAAAGTAATAATAACCTTTCTTATAAACACACCAAGTAGTACCAGTCATTTTGATTTGAGAAAATCAACTATTCCAGCTGCTTTTAATTTTCTTTATCCTGTTGCTGATTTTTCTTATTATTTTTCTTTTCCTTTTTACCTTTCTCTATACTAGAAGTTATGATTGATTGATAAGTATCATTTGGTATGGCAGCCTTTCGCTTCTTGCATCCTCAATTTGTTTAGAACATTGCACCGCCTCGTGGGAATGGTCAAATAATACCATGAGTTAAAAAAGGACCCCCTGCGAGGTTTTTGTTATATGCTTTATTTCAGCGCATATTTTTGTGTGTTTGTAGATATTTGGTCGCAAACCTGGAGAGATAATAAAATGTTTAAAGAATCTTTGTAATGAAAGGCTACTAATTTCTTGTTAAATGGTATCGGCTAATGATATTTCGATATTGCGAGAATCGCATTGATTATAAGTATTTAGAAGTCGATTTGTAACGTATTGCCGTGATCCCTATTGTTTAAGCATTATAAAATAGTTAGACAATTAAGTATTAGAAAAAGAAAATAATTTTTAGTTGTAAACATAATTATTAAAAAACGAATTATGAGTTGCATAACCGCAACGGCGTAACATTATGATGGGTATATGGTATATGGTAATTGAAATTGAAATAAATTTACATATATGAAAGGTACAAAATTCATTGTTTAATTTGATTATATTTTTTATATTATCAAAATGGTAGATATAAATCAAGAGGAATTTGATAATGTATATGAATATTATAAGTAAGTTTTTCTTGAAATAAATTCATAATAGATATTTGGTGATGTGTGGCGTATGCTAAAGATGCTATGTGAGAATGTTCATTTTTAGCAAAGCGTTTAACTTCGTCAATATTTTGAATAAAATATTATTTTCTTTGCTATAGTAGATTAGTTTTGCAAATCATGGGAGTATTGTTAATGATGTAAAAAGGGCATTAATGGCACAACGTGAGAATGTTTGCTAACGATGTTTACTGTGCATTATTAACAATTTATTAGATAAAAATTTAATAAAGATTTCAAGCATATTTGAATACGTAAAGGTATAAGCATTTTTGATGGACAAATAGCCAATTTGTGGTATGTACAACGTGCGAATATTTGCATATGGCAATTGGTGAGAGTCTTATCAAGGTGTTTTCTATTTTGCAAGATTTTAGATCTCCAGAGGCATTTCGTACAAATGAATGCCTTTGTTGAAATAAAATTCAGCGTCGTAAAGGAAAGATTTTATTTCTTTGAAATTATACGATATTAAAAATTTGAAGATAGCAAGGAATAATATTTTTATTTAAATCCATATAATAGATTAAAAGCAATGCGTTTTTCGAATATATAAAATTATATTTTTTTTGTTTGTGGTTGGAAAAATAAAAGGACAATTTCTTTTACAGCCACATGTGGCAAAAGAATTTCTTTACTGTTGTTGTTATTGAATATTGAGTTTAATACAAATGTTTTATGAGATTTAATTTTTTTTTATTATTAACCTTTTCCTATTTAATTTTAAATAAGAAATGTTGTCGACAAATAAAGGAAGGATCACTACTAGAACCTACAAGAATAATGTGAATGATAACAGGGATTAAGAGCAAAATATTTGTTGGAGTAGTTATAATTTAAAAGAATACAATCTCTGCATTCATAAATAAACATATATGGTTTTTGTATCATTAGTACCCAATGTATGGCAATAGTACATTTATTTTATCCATATAATTATGCTACCAGTGCTACTGCAGTATGTTGGTTCAAAATCAACCGGTGTAAATATGTGTCTATTAAATGGTTTTATGCCAATAAATCTGAACCCTGCAATACTATTTACTCCTGTAATGCACGAGAAAAGACTGCAGCTACAATAATAGGAATGTTATGAAATGTATTTTGCGATATGAGTCTAATGGTTACAGTTTTGCCAGTGCAGTGTAGAGAAAATAATAGCAAGACAATACTATTATTTTTACTAAAATCATTGCTTGCAGTGCGATTCATGATAATCGAGAACGAGCAGATATTATACCTCAAATGTTGGCTTTTCTTGGCTCTTGAACTGATCTAAAAACAAAAATTTTTCCTGCATCCGGTTGTGGTTACTACCAACCAACGGAACCATCCCGAATAATGTTGTCTTGAATCTCTGCAAAGGAAATGCAAGAAAGGTGGGATATGTCCTCCTCAGCAAATTAATAGTTAAGTAACTGTTACTAATATTCCTCGTTCAGCAGACATAATTGCTCTTACCTGTTTTGTTCTTCACTTGACTATAATTTTCTCAGGTCTATCCATAACATTTGCCAAGTTATCAAAAAGGTTTAACGTTGTAATATTAATATTTTAAGGACAGTGACAGCGCTATATGACATTTTAAAAATCTTGCTAAGCATTTCTTGCCAGCTACTTAACTCTCGTGCCATATTGATGGATTTTTTTCTCAAATATCGTAACGTTAATCTTAATTATCTCACTTCTTTCGGTGGAAAGACAAAATATAAATATGACATTTTATTATGTAATTTTTAAAAATACACTCCACTATCCACCAGAAAAAAGCACTCTTAGTACTACGGTATCCGACTTACGCAATGATATCTTCTCATTATCTTTTTTCGCTGCAGATACGACACTTAAGTTCTGTTATCCATTACACAGACCAACAGTTGTTTTGGAGTATTTCGGACTGATATGATGAATTTGATACCTTGAATTCAAATATGGCATTAGTTTCTGCCTCGGAGCTCAAATTTCTAAAATATAATATTTTAGTGGCTACAGTTAAAGGACAAACAAACAATGCTTACTCCATCTGGTATATTTTCCTGTAACTAACTGGACGGCAGACTGACAATAGAGCAAAAATACAAGAACCAATCCTTGTATATGAGATCTTTGCTTATTTCTAAACGCGCAGTAACAATACGTTTATTCACACATAAACAATTTATTTACAATGATACACATTTGACATTAACACATGAACGCATACATACAATAGAAACCAAAGATAATTTATACAATAGTAAATACAAATACACATTAACACATGAGAAAACACATACAATAGAAAACCAGGAACAGAGAACGCAAACAATATATATATACAATAATAATCACTGATGGGTTATTAACCGAGGAGTTATCACTAACTCGCGCACTGAGTGTCTTTAGGGAATGGTGACGCACTTGACACAGTGTTTATGGGGATTTGTAGCACTTATGTGGGATTTCACAGTTACTCACTTGTCCTTGGAAAGTTCGGTGCTATTGCTGCGATTCCAACCGCGGAAATCGCCTGGGTCTAGGCGTGGTGATACGTTGGGGTGTCTTGTAGGTGCCTGCAAAGTTGCATCCACTTACTGCCGCTGTATCCGTGGGAATTGTCGGAAGTCGGTGTGGTGATCACTTGTGATGCCCCTGATGGTGTTGTAATCGATTGCTTGGATTACAACCGTGGAAATCGCCTGGGTCTCGGCGTAGTGACACCTTAGGGTGTCTTGGATGTGTCTGCCAAGTTACATCCACTTACTGCGGCTGCATCCGTGGAAATTGTCTGAAGTCGGTGTGGTGATCACTTGTGATGCCCCTGATGGTGTTGTAATCGATTGCTTGGATTGCAACCGTGGAAATCGCCTGGGTCTCGGCGTAGTGACACCTTAGGGTGTCTTGGATGTGTCTGCCAAGTTACATCCACTTACTGCGGCTGCATCCGTGGAAATTGTCTGAAGTCGGCGTGGTGATCACTTGTGAGGCCCCTGATTGTGTTGTAATCGATTGCTTGGATTACAACCGTGGAAATCGCCTGGGTCTCGGCGTAGTGACACCTTAGGGTGTCTTGGATGTGTCTGCCAAGTTACATCCACTTACTGCGGCTGCATCCGTGGAAATTGCCTGAACACTGTCGGACTTCTGTACAACTGTATATACTGGTAGAGCCGTTGGTAACTGTTGAGGTTGTTCGGGCTCCCAGTATCTTCTGGTGATGGTAGAAGTAGTTCTTCTGGATCTGAAGGTGTTGTTGATTGTAGATGATCTGCTGTCGAACTGATACCTCTTCGTCTTCGTCTTCGTCTTCTTTTGGTGATGGTCAAGTTAGGCTGTTGCCTTTTACTTTTAATCTGATAAAATGTGGATCTGGCGATGAAGTGTTGAATGCTATGTGCTACTCATGGGAGCTGTCTTGTTATAGGTAGAGCCTTGGGCGCTTCTGATGATATTGTTGTTGGGGCTGCTTTCGGTTTTGAAGTTTCTGTAGGTTTTAATTCTTCTTGTTAAATAGTGCTACTATCTTTGCTGTTTGGCGGATAAAATCTGCTATTTGGATTTCGGTTGCGTTTGTACTGTGTAACGTAATGAGCATGTTACCCAGCGTGAGTGCCAATTCTTCGTTTTCTGTATTTTTCTGTATGGGGGATGATTGTGTATCTGTGTTTGTCCTTTCTGTGGCCTGTTGTCTGCGTTGTGTCCATGGATTTTGGGTTGGAAGTGGTGCATCCACATATCTTGGTTTTATGCGGGATCTGTTAGGATTCTTCGGGCAGTTTATCCAAGCAGCCGTGTGGTTTCCTGCGCAGTTTGCGCATTTAGCTGGAGTTTCTTTTGTTTTGTCGCAGAGGTGGGTGGAATGCCCTTCTCCGCACTTCATGCAAGTGAATGGAATGTGGCAGTTTTCCTGGATGTGTCCATAACGCTGGCATTTATGACACTGGATAATGCGTGTTTTTCTCTTCAGCGATTCGACTGTTATTTGGGTTCCGCAGCACTCTTTTAGTTTGTAGATATTTTTATGTTCTTGATTCAAGCTGACCAGAACTAGGGGCGCAGGGCGGTTGCCCCTGCCCGTCATTCTGGTAACTATATGTGTTTGATATCCAATTGTAGCCAGATCTTCTTTGATTGTGTCGATTGTTAGTTCCACCGGAACTCCCCGTAGAACTACTTTCATTGGTTTTACATAGTTCAGTTTAAATGTATAAAAGTCGATGTTATTTGTCTGGAATACTTCTTGTAGTTTGTGGTAGTCTACCTCCGTCGATGGTTCAATTCGGTAACCCGAACGTACTAGTTTCGAATGAGTGATGTTTATGTTGTTCGCCGTGATTAAATGTCGCAGCTGCGGCCATTCGTTCGCAGCGGTAGCTATAATTGGTGTTATGCGTTGCTTGTTTGTGGTATTTTCTTGTTTTGTGCCATCAGTAGTTGATGGATTTGCGGTAGATGTGCTGGTTTCTTCTGTATTTATTGTTGTGTCTTCTGTTTCCATGTTGTCAGTTTGTAGTGGTTCGAAACGATTTTTTATTTCGATTTTCTTGTTTGAATGGTCCGTTTTTGTTCTTTTCAGCGGGTTTTTCGGGGTTCTAAACCCCTCGTTGTCCATTTTTTCTTTGGTTGGTAGACCCTGCACTAACAAATGTTTTAATTTCATTAGTGGAGCTACCGGTGGAGGTGTTATTGGTAGAGGTGGTAGTTGCAGTGTCGGTGATGGTATTTTCTGTGTTGATTGTTGAGGCAATACCGTATTACCGCCTTGTTGTTGAATAGATGCCGTTAATTGCATCATTAGCTCTTTCAATTCTTCTTGGGTGGTGTTTGGATTGTTCATTTTGCTGTATATGTAGCGTAAAGCTCCATTTTTCTTGCTTTCTACTTCGTCGTCGCCGCCGTCGCTGTCGCTGTCGGATAGCATGTCGGATAGCATGTCGCAGTTATGTCTGTACTGTACCGAGGTTGCAGCCAGACTGTGATACCTCTTCGGCGTGTCGTCCCCCTTTTATATCAATCGACACCCCACTTTTTGGTCCGGAGGCGGAGCCTGCGCGTCGTTACTCTGTGACGTCACAGGTGCAGGTGTTCCGGACCGTGGGAACGTGTGCAAAACACGGCGCCAGTCTGTCGGGAGGGAACCAACGGTAACATTAATGTTACCAACAGCCTCTTCCGATGGAAACAAATAAGACGTTTTCCCACAGAACAAGTCCAGGCCCAATATAGGTGTACATGTTTTATTCCTGTCTTATCCCGTTCCTCCAGAATAAATTAAACTCCCAATTAGAACATTCGTAAAGTTAGAGAAATTTCGCGTAATAACTTTTTAAGACAATTTTGATACGAATTATAGGCTCCGCCCACAACCAATCAGAACATTCGTAAAGTTAGAGAAATTTCGCGTAATAACTTTTTAAGACAATTTTGATACGAATCATAGGCTCCGCCCACAACCAATTAGAACATTCGTAAAGTTAGAGAAATTTCGCGTAATAACTTTTTAAGACAATTTTGATACGAATCATAGGCTCCGCCCACAACCAATAAGAACACTTAAATACAAAATGCTCTCTTCTTCTTTTATAGCGTGGATCAAGGAATGAACTTATGTTCTTTCTCCTGCTTTTCTTCTACGTAAATAACCAATGTGGTGTATTAGTTGGTATAACAAAAAACAACAGGGAAGGGAGGTGATCTTTTTTTTTTAAGCGACCGGACTGATACAGTCACATTTCCCAGAAAAGGTGGTTCGTCAGAGTGAACAGAAAAATTATAGGGGAAGTTGGCGCAGCAGGAGATGCTGCGGTCTCCTGTGTGAACCCGCGAAGATATTGAAATTGATGTTGCTAATAGCCGGGTTTTCATGCAGATGTAAAGATTCAAAATACTTGTTTGCTAGATTTAGTATGTAATCTACAATGAGGGGTATGTTTAAATCATCGTGAAGAACAAGTCCAGGCCCAATATAGGTGTACATGTTTTATTCCTGTCTTATCCCGTTCCTCCAGAATAAATTAAACTCCCAATTAGAACATTCGTAAAATTAGAGAAATTTCGCGTAATAACTTTTTAAGACAATTTTGATACGAATCATAGGCTCCGCCCACAACCAATTAGAACATTCGTAAAGTTAGAGAAATTTCGCGTAATAACTTTTTAAGACAATTTTGATACGAATCATAGGCTCCGCCCACAACCAATAAGAACACTTAAATACAAAATGCGTTCTACAAATTTCTTTTTGGATACGAATCCTAGGCTCCGCCCACGGCCAATTAAAACGCTCAAAATTCTAATACACGTAGAAGACGTAACCCTATTTGAGCCCCCAAGGGAAATTACCGTGACATGAATACTTCTTTATTCGCCACCTGCGTCACTGGGATTCCCAATGAAAAACGTAAACACATTTGGAAACTATATAAGGTGGGACAAATGCCTATACCATATCGAGTCCTATCTCGGTCACCAGCCTGCCAGCATCAACCTCCTGGACCAGCAGATAACAGGCCACCGATACCGAGCGGACTTTCCAGAAAGCCATCCAGCCGAATTGTATTACTGCTTACGTAATACAAGGGACCAAAAAGGCACTTTCCAGGTCATTGGAAGTACACGGCGAAACGTGTTCAGGAGAACACGCGGACCAAGAAACCACTAAGAATTCCGGAGGAATTCTTTATTTCGGACGGCTTCTTCATCGGAATCCAAGTTCGTCGACATCCGAAAATATATCTACGTGGTGGAACACATCCGACGCTTCGCCTAGTATCGACCGAAGAAGTTATAGGAGGATCCTATTACTGCTTACGTAATAGCGGCCGTTTTAGTTATTTACAGTGCGCTTATTTCGTGTAAAGAAACCAAACTTAAGGTCCCTCTTTAGTGTTCGCCCATAGTATTAACTTCAGTGCACCAGGACAAGCTACAGCTGCTTACGCTGTAGCAATTAACCGTAAGTGCAATGAAAAACCTATTAAGCCCGCGATTTTATTTGACATTGTTGGTTGAATACCAGCACCTCCACCAAAATATTTAAATTCAGTGTGCGCCTTTGTTAATGAATTATCATATTAACCTCACGTGGATTCATTAACGACATTGTTATTGCTAAAGTGTTAATATTAAATTCCACGCGTTAGTGAAACATAACCTTCAAATATCCAACCGATATCTTCCCTTATACATACTATTTATTTATAACAATATTATTATCCAAGTTCGTTGTTACTGGTACCCATATGCAGCGTGTGTTTAACTTTTATTCCAGTAACAACCATTTTATTTGACATTATTGGTTGAATTCCAGCACCTCCACCAAAATATTTAAACTCAGTGCGCGCCGTTATTAATGTATAATATTAATAAATTCACGGTGGTTCATTAACTATATTGTTGTATTCGGAGAATTAATATTAAATTCACGCGCTAGTGAAACCCTAACCTCCAAATACTTAACCTATATTTATCCCTATGTACATTATTTGTTTATAACATTATTAGTATTCAAGTGTATCGTTATTAGTACCCATATTCAGTGTGTGTTTGACTTTTTAACGGCTAACTTTTATTTTATTATTGGTTAATGCCAACTCCTCCATCATTGTTATTCAGTGTGTGTATTGTTGCTATATCATAATATTTAGTTGTTTCAAAGTGTACAACAACTATTACTCAGTGTGCCCGTTTGTATTTAAACCTCGACTGTTAACATTTATTCGCGATACGACTTGTTTTTGGTTATAGTGTCGTTTATTAACACAGGTCGTTATTAACCTCGGGTGTTCTTACGTACTTATTAAGCTTTGAATTATTAAAATATTATAACGTTGTGGAAAATTATTGTTTTAATTAATAGCATAACCCAACTTTACCCCAAATTCAATTAATACCTCCTGGAGGAGTCTTTTGCCGCGGCCCCTTTGTTTGTTTGTTTGTTTTACAAATTCCCAGGATTAAGAGGAGGTATTATTAATTGTGTTTTGATTTCGGCACTTGCCGTGAAGTCTATAAAGATTTCTTTTTCGGCAGTTGAGAGACTTTCGGGAATATTTTGAAACCCAACCCCTAACCCACTCGTAAATAAGTATCAAGTTGAAGTCAGCAAGGAAATGCCTTTTAAAATTATTAGCCAGCATGGTTAAATGATTTTCAATGGTTACAAACACAACTTCCACATGTTGTTCTTCAGTCACGTAAGTTTTAACACATTCATCCACATTTGCAAATATTTCTAGGTTTTTTTGCTTTACATTTCTTCTCCATAATTCCAGTTTTCTAAAAAAACCATTAACTTTATCACTCGTATCCAACATATTGCTGTAGCCTCAATAATTTGAATAATTTAAATAAATGATAATTTTTATGATAAAATTATTATAGTCTTAATCATAACCTAGTTCCTGATCAGCATAATATTTTAAAATTTCTTATGAGTTCTTGCAGTGATTTTAGCTTCTCCGTTTTCTAGTGTACCTCTTATTCAGATTTGTTTGGTATAAGGTTACAAATTAAAAGAAAAGTCTAAATTTTAAATAAAAATCATATTTATATTTTTATTAAAAATATCAATCATAAATAGCATTGCTATACTGTATCTATAGCAATTTTTATTTTATAAGTAATGAAAAGACAAAACATTTCTACCCATCTTTGGGTTATAATGTTCTTTTAAAAACAAGAAAAACCTTGATTCTTGATAAGTAATTTGTTAATATGTAGCTGATTCTATTTTACCAAAAACATACATTTTCACATAGTGCCCTGGTAATCTAGAACTTTGCAATCGTGAATGCTCGCAAATTGGCCTATACTAATCACTAGCTGCAAACATTCGCACGTAATACCGCTAGCGTCTTAATACCTGCCCACCAAAAACATTCCCTTTTTATTCGTATTTATTTGGTTTGAAATTTTAAATCAAAATGATAAAGTACTCCTATAATAATTAATGATGCCTAATGATTTACTGAAAGCAAATATTCGCACATAGTACTCTCAACGCATCCAACACTATACAATAAATTATTATTACTAAACAGGATAATATTTTTCAAATTAATAATGCTCAACGTCTTACTAAAAGCAAATATTTTCACATAGTACATTTCGAAACGCACAACACCACTAATTATTTCCAAAATTTAATCATTTATTTATTAACTTACTTTATTTCATCATATATCTTTTTAAATTCTGCCTTATTCATATCCTCCATTTTAAAATAAACAGCAATATAAAAAAAATTGATTGAAAGGAAATTAATTTTAAAATATAAACGCTAAACTAAAAATTAAATTCTAAGTCTTAATACAAATAAACTAATCGTGAGTCGAAAAGTAGTGTATCACCCCTACTCTCACTTTTGCTATATCAAAAATTTTATCTTGTTAGAAAATTTTACTCTTTCTAGCTCAAAATACAAATTTCATCTTCGACAAGTCGATTCTTGTTTTCTGATTATATATGAAGACAATTTACTATCGACAATTCACAGCGCTTCTCTTATTAAATTAAATTTTAAGTTGGTATCGATTTCTTGAAATACCCATAGTGAAATCCCTCTTGTTCATTTTCTTCAAGTTACCGCATCTACCCAATACGCACACGTTGTCTTTGACAGTTCATACACAAAAATGTCATCACTAAAAGTCTTTCACGAACTTGCTATGTTTCATCTACGAAAGGTATATTCCTTTTTTTCTTTTTCTTCTTAATATAGTCCCTCATTGTACTTTTATATAAACGTATTTCCTTTTTCATCATTTGTTATGTATTTTCTTTTCCCATTTGCTAACATTATCCTTAATTTTCTTTTAGGAATACCCCGATTAGGTAGTATTGGGAACACGTTATTCACAATTGGAATTTTCTTCACGGAGCCTGCACTACAAAGACCACTCGCCTCCGTCACATTGTCTCCAAATTCCATCCATCCTCTTCCATCCTCTTCTGGTAGTATATTAATTTGCAGAATGCTGTAAACAATATTAACACTGCATTTTTTTTATGTAGGTTTTTAAATCACACATGACCATTTCCATATTCTATTGAAGCCCTTGCGTTATGCGTATAAAAACTTATAAATGTATATTTGTATTCGTACAGTTATTATTTATACAGAACATTGCTATCGAATATATCGTATTATATAAATGTTTTTGACTTTTACTTTTACTATTCATAGATATAAGTTCAAGGTATTTGCTATATTTTTAAGTATGATTATAATAACTTTCTCATGAATTGGCACCATTATGCATGTCTGAATTTACATTTACTTATTCAATATTGTATTCTCGTCTCGAGCATACCTAATATGGTCTTGCTCATATAATTTAATGACATTTAAATGATTTATTCTCTTTACCGTTCCATCTTTCAACATAACTCTTTCTCTGTTGTTAACTTTGAGTACCTTTTCGTTTTTAAATAATGAAAATATTTAAAGCTATCCTAACGCCTTGTAAAAAATTATGTTGTGTTTCTGTGTATTCAAACCATATCTGACGCTTGCCTTTCTACAAAAATATAGATTGCATAGATTTATTTTGTGTTTGTTTTGTACTTAATTTTTAGTACTTATTTAACTTAAGAGTATACTAATAAAATTATATTTGTTTTGATATTAGTTTACCTTTAAATATAGACAACCTATTATACCCTTGTGTTACCTGCCTTATCTAATGCTTAAAACTTAAAAATAAACGTTTTAAAATAAAAATTAATATTCTTTTTTAACAACTAAGCTAATTCTTAACATTCTTATTTTTATTTAATTTGAAGGTCACAGCAATATGTGTGTTTGCTCCTTGGAGTTGAAAATTTAAGGTATTTAATTTCTCGAATATGTCGACCAAGTAGCTCAATTTCATCACAAATAAATTATCTCGAAAGTTGTCGGCTTCCGGTCGGTTTTCCTCTTTTAGTAAAATGGTGATTTCATCTCTTAATTCAAAAACACGCAAAAATTTCTCACGTGATAACCTTCTTGCCTCGCAATAAAATAGTAACGCTGAATGTACTGCACCCATGTCTTTACAAAGTGCAGAAAAGATTCTTTATTTTAGGGGTTTCATTTTTTATATAATTTACTACGGTTATCACCGTCGTTAGCACAATATTCAGACCAGGACTGATTTCTTTGGAAGCCAAAGCTTCTCTGTGGATCATGCAATGTATCCAGATACACTGTGGAGATTTTTGTTTCACAAGTGCTTGCACACTTTAAAATCTTCCCGCCATTGTGCGAGCACCATCGCTGCATATTCCTACGCAATTTTTCCTCTCTATATTTGCGTTGTTTAGAAAATCATTTAAGATAGTAAACAATGTAATTATCACCCAACTTCTCGAAAAGCTGATGCTGTACGTCTTGAGCTATATCACCAATTCGACGGGCAACAGTATCATTTGATAGAGGTATGGACTGCAATTTTTTGGCTAAATTATCTCCAAAGATAGTTTCTACAATCTCAATTGCAGCTGGCAGAATCAGCTCTTCAGCAATGGTGTGAGGCTTTTTACATCTGGCTATTTGATATGGAACTTTGTAAGAGGCAAGTAAAGCCTTTTCATTCATAGACAATGTTTTTTTGAAATATGATTTTTGCTTTTCATATGATTTTAATTTTAATTCGAAGAATTCTTGGGGTTTGCCAACGTACTCACCATGAAGCGTTTCCAAATGTCGTTTAAGTTTATTAGATGCTGTCTGCTGCCAAATTTTTTGAACAAATGACACATAGAGGCCTTTCTTCTTCATTTACTTCAGTACTGGTAAACCCAAAATTTAAATATTCTTGAGAATATTTTCTTGATTTCACCTTCGGAACCACTGTCGTCTGTTCACTTATTGATGCATTACTATCGTCTAATACTCGCTTACGCCTACTTAAAAATTTATCCATGTTTCTGTATATACACACTGTGTAATTCTACTGCTACTCCAATGTCGTGAATTGCAGATAACACGCAAATTACAACATACACATACACTGTTGAGGTAGAGGTAGAAGGATCGACTCGAGGGTGACTGGCGACTGGCGGGAATTGAACAAGATACATTTATACACGCCACGCAGACGTTCTAGAATGTTCGAAACAAGGCAGTTCTGCGCATGACGTCACTGGCAACGCTCAAGACCTGATCTAACGCTACCCGCGCCTTACTCTTTTACAGAATGTCACTCTATGAGGCAATATATAGTTTTTTGTTACTTGTTACTTTATCTATGCGTTTATTTATTTTGACTATAGATAAGTAGAATTGATATGATAATTAACGAAAAAATTAGAAAATTTTGAATGCTTACGCTTGCGTTTATTGCAATAGATTTCAGTACAAAACTAATTTTTAAGTTTGGTTATCAAAGTCCTAGTGTAGCTTTAGCGTCAAAGAATATTTAAATAAATAAATAAAAATAAATTAAATAGAGGCTAATATTACTATTACAGCACGATTTCAGTGAAAATTATTGGATAGGGGGCGGGGATGAGAATTGTGATTGAAAATAGGGTCGCAAATACAAAAAAGTTGAGAACACCTGTGCTAGAAGGGTATACGTTTGCGTTATATAGCGGACATAGGTACTCTTCAACGTTTCTGAGAAATTATAGGAGGCTTGCTGCTTTCATAACGCGTTACTTTTGTCCTCGGCCTTTCCTACGCTTTACTTCGAAAATACTGACGCGATTAGCACCGCAAGTCGTCCTCGTTGTAATGAATTGAATATTGTTTCCATATAATGAAACAAAATGAAACGAACAGAATTGCAACCAAAAATATTTTACATGAATACAATACAATTGGAAAGAATTTATTTCCCAGTTACAGGCGCTCCATTCTTCACAAGTGACAGACACGAAAAAGTACACAACCCGGGAAATTACAGTTGAATGAAACCCAGCAGGTTTGTAGATCTAATAAGGGTAGTATTACTTATGTGTATATAATTGAGGCCATTTTAAAAGACCAACAAGGCCACTAATGTAACAAAGTTTTGTTTAAAGTGGTTCGCTCAGACGAGTTTAATTATAACGAAAACAAACACATCCCTTTCATTGCGTACGGACGGGGCTTGCGGTTAGTTCTTTTTCTAACCGCGAAATTTTAACCAAACACGATATACGAACGTTATGGAGTAGGCAGATATCGTAGTTTTTAATGTTATGCTACTAATTATTCATTATTCGTAGATGGCTCTATTTCCTGATGTGCATATTATGAGACCAAATCTATGGTCATATGGTTTAAACTAGATATCAATTCCAATCTTAAACTAAAATAATACTACTGATGTAAAAGGGGAAATAAACAAAACACGCTATAAATTGCACCACTTCTTACACTTCGTAAATTTCGAACAATATCAACTTATTTTTGATATCTTCAAGAAATTAATAGAGCCATTAGGTATTATTACCTACTCCTAGGCAAGCTGTTAAGAGTGACATTTACTAAATGCATTTGTGTGAATTGAAACTTATGGTAGAAGCAAGGGGGTGTGAGTAGGCGGAGCTAGACGAGTTTCGAGTTCTGTAGGAGCGCCTCGGCTCTGTTCACAGATTCTGTCTCATCCACAATCGGATTGAAGTCTGCAGAAGCTGACTGACCAGTAGAATTGCGTATTAGCTTGGGTCGATGAGAATTCAATAAAGTGGGGATAGACGGTTCAAAAAATACCGGTAGATGTTTACTAATTTAAATATTGTATCTTCAAATATAAGATTTGTTCACAGAGTAATTGGTAAAAATTAGAAACTGTACGAACCATACGTACTTTTTGATCGATGTTCGGAGAGTAGAATCTCAAATTCGATTAACATCCAAACTACTAGGTTGGTGTTCGAAGTAACATAAATTTGCAGTTGTAAACGATTTTCAAACTATCACAAGAATTAGATGTTTTAACTCTGACTAAAATTTCGCACTTGCGTGGTTGCGTATTACAGTAGAATTCTTTAAATTTCGTTGTGGTTGGTAGTGCATCTAGGTTATCAATCACGATTGCTTTATTTGTTGTTGTATACCCCCGGCAAAAAGTTTTGTCGGGTCTTAAGACCATCTATATGGAAGGTATCACTGGTCAACTCTAGTAATCCGATAATATTCCCCACTAAATTTTAATAAACCATAAAATGAGATTGTAATATTTTTGTACACTTGAGAGATATATTAAATTTCCTCAAAAATAAAATACATCTAGCATAATAAAGCAATAAATAAGCAAACAATAAATTACACAATGAATCTTTTGAAGATAATATATTTAAAGGAAAATATTTTAAAATGTAAAATAAGAGCAATAGCACACTTACCCCGGACGTTTTAACATATGTAGTTTTAAAAATACAGAGAAATTACAATACTAATAAAACAACGAATGCTGAAACAATTGATCTTTAGAGAAGTGGCTGAACTATTAAAAAAAGTATTTGATAATGGGCTACAAAAAATCTTGATTTAAATAATATTCCAAAATTTAAACACCCCTAGCAATTGCGCTGTAAATACGAAGGTAAATACATATTAGGCAAACATGCCCAGGTAAAAGACTTAAAATGCAGATATAGTAATATAATCAAGAATTTTGAATTAAATTATAATGAAAAACTCATAATTTTTTTGTATCTTTTTTAAAATAAATAGAATGTATATTACAGAAAAAAAATAATGACAGATACATACTCCTAAATATTCTATGAAACGGAGATCTTAATAAAGCATTCATTCTGGCCCTTGAAAAATAAAATAAATTCCGAAAACCCCAAGCATTTGTAGAACAGCAAAAAGATTTCTTTGTATATTGACACATCAATGTTTTGTGCGATAAATCATACATCAAGAATATTTGAAATATATTTACTTCCATATGCCATATATATTTTCTTTTACGAAGCAGTTAAGTATATTTACTCAAACTTAGGTATTATAAAAATTGAATATAATCCCTCTTTATTTCGTGTTAGAATTTATTAGAGTAGACCAGACATATCTTCCATATAGCTGGTTCTACGACCCGACAACACTTTTTGCCGCGAGTATACTTAGTGGAAATACCACTGCAACACGGGCTCACTCTCGCACTCATCTTTTACCAAAATAAAATAGTGTCAACCGCATAGAGATACATTCCGACAAATATATTGTCGTATTGTCATAACTCAACACATCGTTACACATACAACAAACAACAATAAAGTATGAAATCCTATAGTATGCCACAAGTGATTGTTTTCGTTACAAGCCTTCTTCCATTCCATTCTAGTAATTTTTTCCATTCAGATTTGATTAATTGCAATGGAACTTCTCTTAATTTATAATAGTCTAGCTTGTTTAAGAGGATATCGAGGTATCCTGTATCCAAAGCTTTACTGAAGTCTAGAAAATTATATCTAACAATTTTTCTTTCATCTTGCTCTTTGTAGGTTACATTACTTTTACGATACCTGTATTTCCGTGTTGCAGTTTCGTAAGGAGTGCTTCCTTTGAGAGTTTGTCAATCTGAGAGCAATCACCTTTTCGAGAGAAAAGGTTCTTGATGCAACAGATAAAACACTTATTATCTATTTATAATTCCAGCCATAATTTAGGTCATCATTCTTGTGAATTAGTGTCACCCTCCCAACCGTCAATTCTTCTGGAAGATATTCCTCTCCGATACATGTTTAGAAAATTATTCTTTAGTAGAATATTCATTTTTCTATGTATTGTTACGTTAATTTTTGAACAGGTCTGTATACTCCGGAATATTGTTTCCTTTATTTATATTTGTAGAATTATTGTTTTGCTTCCTGACGTTTTGACGTTAGCAATTTTCATTTGATTTATTTTTATCCATCACGTTATCATATTCAGTAGTAATGCATTTCTGTATTTTAATTTAAATACGAATTACTTTAATTATTTAGGGGCTGACCCGCCATCTGTTTGCAAAGAACGCTCTTTAACGTTAAATAGATCTCTTCTCTTCGGCTCGTTACCGCAAATCATAGTCAATTCAAGTACATATATGCAACTTTTATTACGCTTGACCTATATATTTTTTATCCTACTGATACATCTGCAACCTTAATTGCGTTAGTTTTGTATTTCAGAATTTTGATAGTAATTAAATTAATTACTTTTTACTTTTGTTCTATCTTAAAGAATTTTCTTTTAATTTTTCCTCTCTGTCCCCTTGAAATTTTTAGGCTACCTTTTTATTTTCAAGTGTCTTCGATGTATTTATATATGTTGGTAACAGTGTAATTTTATAGTTCTCGCTTTGTCCGTCGAGTGTGTTGTCGTAGTAATTAGGCGTCTTTTCGGCCCATTTTGCCTGTTGCGGTTATCGATAAAAGAAGCAGATTGGTTTCGATAAATGTCCACTGTTAATTTTTGGTGAAATCATACCGATACCGAACCGTAGTAATTAAGCTGTGCAAACGGATTTATGAAGCAATGTGACTATTTTATAAATTGGTTTAATACCCTGTTTTTTTTTTCGGCTTTATGTCGGTTGAATTTTTACGATCGAATTCCTTCAAATCTGTTAAGATTCTTTTCTTAATTTTCCATCGTGTAGTAATGTTTTAATGTTTGTAGTTTTCCTTTGTCTTTTAGCTTCTTATTTTGCGCAGAAAACTCTTGGAGATTCCGTTATAAGTAACCGGAACTTGAGAGCACATGGAACCTCTATCTTAAAACTTGATATTTTTATACATTTGTCATGGGAAAGAGAATTTGCCTACCGAATCCGAAGTGTTAATAATTTTGGCTGTTCTTGCACGAAGTTATTTTTCCTGGAATACCGATTAGAGAGTCATTTCCAGTATCTCTGTTCGTCGGAGTTAGACCACGCCTACTGGTTTTAAGATAAGTCCTATCGTTGTTCTTTTTTCTAATTATTTGTGTGAAAACTGTGAGTACCGTTAGCTTAATTTGTAGTTCAATTTTAAAATTAATGTCTATACATATCATAAGGTTCATACGCTCTGAAATTTAACATTTCACTTCGATGTCAATTATGTGCTCGGAATTGAAATATGTGTTTTAATTGTTTATCAGCTTTGCATTGATCTGAATTATAGTACGTTATTTAAATTCGCATTTAAGTTTCATTTAAGCCCTTTTAGAACTTATTGCCAAACCGATTTGGCAAAGGAATAATTTTCAGTTTACGAGGGTCATCGTAAAGTGTCATTTAATTGCCACTACTATTTTTAAGTTTAGGCCAAAATTTTGTTACATTGTTTTCTTTTACAACCATTTGTCATAGTTTAAATTAATGTTAAGTACATTGATATTCATATACTGAGTGTTCACGAATTGACCCATTTGTAAATCCTTTGGAATACTGAGATCTCGTACTAACATAATTTATCAAACTTGTAATTGACCTCTGTCAATTAATTTTGCATTTTCACTTTTTTCCTTATTATTTAACCTAACGTAATTTAATTATTTTTTTTTTGTTGTTCAGTTAACTTACCAATTTTACATTGTATATTTAAATTTTATAATTAGGCAACTTTAGAAATATTAAATTGTTTGTTGTTTGGAATTTGTGGTTTTGTCTTGTTTTTTGCTCCCTGAGTATATAAACTGATTTTTCTCCTGGATCAAAGATCATTTTGGGGTAGGGAATATTACACATAGGGAGATGGCTTCCGTAAATTCATCCATCTGAGATTCTGTATAAATCCACGACCCACAAAGGCGATTGAGCTGGAGTGCAGTTCTCTTCACCAGATTTATCATCTGTACGCAAGGGTGGTGACAGGTAACGCATTCCTGAAGGTGTAAGCATAATCTTCCGTAACTTTGGTGATTTAATTAGCGGCGATACAATTATTTTAGCTTGGCCATTACTTTGCTATCAGTATCGAGGGATGATTCTTAGTATCGGTCGATGCCATTTTTCTGCGCCTTGTTGATTTTTACAACTAACTTTAATTTTCATTTTAACTTTGGAACGGGGAAGCAATATATGCTGGAATCTAAAATTTCACTAGTCTCAGGAGACTTTAAAACGTAGATATCTGCAAACATCTTGACTTTTGGAATCTGATGAAAATCCTATTTACACTTTATGCATATATATTTCAGCCTACGTCTTGCACCAGAGCCCGATGTAAAACACTTTACCTCTGCATTAGACAACTTATCACATTTTTCTTCAACTAAAATATTACATTTAAAGTAAGATATTAACTAACATGGAAACAGTTAAATTTTATTGAAAACTAATTAGTTAAATCAAACTTTATTCTATTGGAGAAAGTGTGTTAGACTTTGTAAGCTTACTTTATTTTTCTGGTTTAGCGTGAATTATTTGTACATAAAATGAACAAAACATACACATATTAGCTGATTAACGTAATGTAAATGTAGTAGATCAAAACATTGAAGGAAAAGTGAGGAAATTCTACACATGTACGCAAAAAGTGGGTCTTCTCTTTCTCAAATTAAGCCAGAAAATCGAAACTTTGTAAACACGAAACTTAATGTTTCTGCTATCGTAATTCAAACTTGTTTTCCTCTATAATTAAGCCCAAGTTTCAGAACAATGTCTAATTAAAAGTCTCAAATGGGCGCGCATATGTGTAAGTGGAGGAGTGAAATCCCAAACAAAATTCAAAGGAAACCATAAAATATTATTATTTTACCCCATAGTAATATCGCCCCTTGTTGGCAAGACATTGTGATAGCATGTATATTCAAACTACACTTTTAATATTTATTAAAACTATTGCATTTAAACATGTGATAGTTCATATGTCTAAACTGTCACAGTTATTTTTCTGTTTGAAATATAAACACAGATTGACAATGTTAACACTATAGTAGTGAAATATATTTCACATATGTAAAGATGAAAATTCAAATTTACAGTAAGTAATTGTATGTTTAATGAATTTCTTTATATACTTGTTTTAAATTATATAAGTCACAATGACAAAGTTTATCAAATTTTGATTGAGATAATGAAGTTTTAAACTTCCAAGAAGTTATAACTGTCGTTATAAATTCAAGTCAGTATTTATACTGATCTATATAGATACCGTTGATACAATATTTAAGCGAGAATGCAAAGGGAAACGATAACATGAAATTAGAGAAAGCAGAACAAAAGGAGAATGGCAAAGCACAGGGTTTGAACCTGATAAAAGCAGACTACCTATATTGTCAAAGGATACACTCTACTTTATAAACTTATTAATGGAACGTAGATGACAACATTTCGCAGAAGCCACGATTAAGAAAATCCTTAGAAGAAAGACTTATAGGACACAAAAGGGATGTCGATCTGAAACGACACAGGGGACCATATATTTAAAATCAGAGATATAATAGATGCATTTCTGCCATGCAATGACGAAATATACATATACTTCATAGACTTGGAAAAGGTTTAAGATTGCAAAACAGAAACTATCAGACTGCCATGGAAAGTAATAGTACAGAAAGTAATAAAATAACTGTAAAAGAGAAGAAATAATAGAATTATAACTAATAACCTAGAATCCGATAAATTTTAGTCCTCTACTGTTTATTATTTTCATCAACGAACTAATTGTAAGCATCAGTAGTCAAAGTAAAGAGTTAAACGGAGGATATGATAAAGTGATACCCACGAAGATAAGTGAATTTTGTGTTTGCAGATGACATTATGATAGTAGCAAATATACAAAAGAATCTGCACATTTATATATGGATTAAAGAACATAACAAGAAAATGGGTGTGCTTAAAATCACACAGCAGAAGTGTAAACTTCATTAAGGCGAGGTTAATAATACGAAATACAACTTTTTTTTTTCGTTCTATATTACATTTAAAAAATATATATTTTTTATTATTGTGTATATATTATTTTAGTACATTTCGCTCGGTCTGATCATGATTTGTATCAAACTCTAAAAATGAACCAACAGGTTTGTGATAACTGAAATATGAAATAAATAGTTAGGAATGAAAATTTGCTTAATATCAAAGCAATAAACCACTTTAATTTAGCACCTTTAGAACTAAATTAAATTAAATTGTGTCTCAATTTAAATTAAATGGATTGAGAAATTTAACTGTTGCCCAAAGATTGTGTGTATATCTTGTCCGCGAAAAACTTTAACGTAATCGGGACGCATGTATATATATAAAAAGACGATATCAATACTGGCTTTCGACTCCCGCCCTTGGTCTAATGGTTAAGTGCGGGCCTCTCACTCAGGCAGCTCCGGTTCAAATCTGCTCTGGGACATGAATTTATTTATTCATTTAAATTTCGATTTAATTGAAATTAAATAATAATAAAATTATTCCCTTAGTCGACTCGAGCCGACATTACCCGAACGAGCGTTACATATCCGAGCGTGACGGGTCAGTCTTGTTCACTGCCTACAATCAGCGCAACGCGCCTAAAGAAGTTTACACTTCAAAAATAAAGGAAGGCAAATTGATATCACTGATACGAAATCATTGCTGATAACAAATGAATAAAGAAAAATTAGCATTTAAATTAAGCGATATAAAATGGAGCAGGTTTTAAATATTTGAGAGCAGTCATCTATAGTAGCGGGAGTATGGATAGGGATATTAGTAACAGAATAACTATAACTATAAAAGTTTTTCACGGCACTAACAGAGGCTTAATCAATAAAACGAGATAAGTAAACACAAAAATAGCATTCTATAAAACTATATTCTTGCCTGTATTAGTTTATGGTTGTATATCATTGGCATTGATTGATAAGCTATTCAAGAAAATACAAGTAGCAGAAATGAAATATTTTAGAAGAATAGCAAATATAACGATAATGGAAAAAAAACACGATCATATGTATATGAGAAATAATATGTATACGAGGTCGAAAATGATAGAAAGTTTATTGAAAATGGCGAAATGTGGAAAACTGGAACAAGAAGGAGAAAAAGACCTCGCATGACTTGTGAAAATGAGGTTTCAATATTACTGAAAAATAATGTTTTACCGTGGAAACAGAATAGAAAGAATTGGAGGAGATTGTGGAAGAAACCTGAAAGACAAAAATGTAGCAGTTACAGCAGCCTCTATACTTTGCAGTAGAAGAGAGACGAATTATATATCATCATATCTAACCTTAAATGATTCACAACGTCCAAGTTTCCAAAGTCGTAAATTTTATATTCTAGTATAGCTCAACATTCGTCAAAATTCGAAAGCGTGGCATTCAACACTTCCCTCTGGACACACAATTTTATGAAGTATTCCCATTTGCTTTATTTCATTAGCCATTGCGAATACATTTCTCTTATTTGAAAGAAAAAGATATGTTAAACTTCGTTTAAACACTTCTAACGATATTAAACTCAATAACTTGAGTGTAAATATATGTCTACAGTTTGGCAAACATAAGCACCTATAACCTATAATACTTATCACGATGACAATAATGATGTAGTAAATATGGTAGCGAACGCCGATGATAAATATGAATTAGAAATGAGAACAAATGTTTTCTTGATCTAAAACGCTAACTTAACATTGATGCCAAGCCAGCGGAAAATATAAAAAGATCAGTTTTTCTTTATATTAACTTGGTAAGGAGACAAAATAAAGTAAAGTCTACTTGTCGAGCAAAGAAGAAATTATTAAAATTTTTACTGTTTCGATTTATTTAAATTTTAATAATTTAATAGTTTATAGCACTTAGAGTTATAAGCTGTTATATTTAATAAAACTGTTTCAATGGTATACGCACAAAAAATACAACAATATGATGACCACAATGCATAAAATGTTCAATATATTAGAAATAAGATAGATAGATAAACCGTATTTCTATATCAGCTCCAACCAGACTTACTTTATTAGTGAACATTACCTCAGTTAGAGGAATCTGAGTATTTTGCAGTTGAAGATTAGTTGCAGTATTTTTTCGATTTGTTTATAAACATGACGGTGTAGTTATTTTTGTAAAAGGATTTAAATACTGAGCCAGTTGAAAAAGAAGTTAAATTATCAATAGTAGTTGTATATGTTTTAAAAAAACAAATAATATATTTGTAATTAATAACAAAATATCACCTGTTCCACTAATTATCTTTTTCACTATTACTCCATATCCATAAACGACGAGAACATCGATTACCGACACTTTATCGTATAAGTTTACTTAGTTTAAAGTTGCGTAGCTTGTGGTTGGGTAATAAAGTAACATCATAGTGAAGCAATTTACCAAAGTACATAAATACGACTCGTCCGTAAGTGTCTAGTGATTGTTAATTAAGAAATAATATCATTACGAGCGGAAGAGCGTTGGGAACTGGAAAACCTCTTAATAGCTATCTTTTATCCTGCGGAGCGTTAAAATGTCTCCCATGTTCTGGCGAACGCAATAAATTTGGAGCTATACGCAACAGGTATCCTTTCAAGTATTCATCGCTATTAAACAACATAGCTATGGAGATATTACACGAAGGCAATTGTATCATACAAACATTGTCTGTTGGACAATTTAACTTATTTGCTAAATGCTATAGGTACTAATCAAGAATTATACAATTCCTAAATAGCACTGCTCTATTATAATATCGTATATGAAACTAAATAATAATGAATGTACTGTTTATTAAGACTAACATGTTTTCATTTACTCCAGGATCACTTTCTCATAAAAATATTCATACCTGTTATTAGCTTATCTCGGCACACAAGTTTCCTGGCAATAAGAAGTTTAACTTGCAAGCGTAAAAGCGCAGCAGATTGGCTTTCCTAGAAATACGTATATTCACTTTCTTTAAAGAAGTTTGTACTTCATGGCGGGTAAATTTTGCAATAAATTGCCAAATGAGAAATCTAAAAAATTACAATTAAATCAAAATTCTTTAAAAAAAATTATTCAGTATCAAGAATTGTAAAACAGTGGAAGTTTGTTTCATATTGCAGAGCTAGAATTAAAATATAATTAAGTAATATATGCAAATAACAACAGTGTTACAATTATAACCCTTGAACTTAGCTATTCTTTTCTTGTCTGTTCATATTTAATTTAAATGAATTTCTTTTTCATAAATTTTCTGACAATAACCAAAATATGCTCCAAAAACCCTTTATTACCCCAAATTCATTTTATTTATATTTAAACTTTAAATTTAGATTAATTAACATCGATGAAAAATACCACCCTAAGTTTTTCGCCGCTTATAAAGATTTTTATATAATTTTTTTGAAACCTGACTGCGGCCCGATATTTAATTTTTTTGCAATTTGCCAGCAGTGCAACTCTTTTTCCTAATAATGAAGATGGCGACGTACCTCATCAGAATATTTGGTTTCAACAAGCCTCCTCATTTTGGCACAGAGGTCCGTCAATATTTTGATGCTATATTTACAGAAAAATGGATAGAGCGGCGGGGACCAATTGAGTGGGCAGCGCGTGCCCTCTATTTCAATAGACTCGACAACTTGGAAGATTCACAACAGAGAATTCATGATGCAATGCAACAAATTAGGCCCGATGTTATTGAGCGCAGTATAGAAAGTTTTTACTGTTGTGTCAAATGTTTGGAAGGGGCGCTTTGAACATTTGCTTTAAGTGATGTTGCTTAATTTGTAAAATATGTTTTGTATGTTTTGTTTTATTATTTTTTAAACTAAATTATAACTATTAAAGTTGTGAAGTAAATGTGTCATTTATTTAAAAAAATTGTTACGTATTGTACCAATTTTTGTACATCAATGTTTCGTCAATAAGAAGATCTATTAAAAACTAAAAAAAATAGTGGAGATTGCCATTAGAAGAAAATGATGACGACATTATTGTATAAAAACCAATGACGTCATTCAAAAAAAAAATGTCTAAAGACGGCATTTTAAAAACAAAAATTGACCTGTGTAATCGATTTTCCTAAAAACAATATAGAATGCTTTTAAGAATTTTGTTCTAAACGTATCACCAGTATAATTATTTAATTGTTTACTTTTACAAAATAAATATATTTGTTAAGAATTATTTATATTGTAACAAAGGATTATCCTTTCATATGAAATGTATATATTAATTGATAGCAATAACTACAGATTTAGTTTATTCCTCTTTTTCTTCTGATTAGAAGTACTATTCTGAAGGAGACATAAACAAATTAAATGTCGAAACATTAATTTGTGTTTTTTTTAAATTTATGGTAATTATGGGCAGCTACTCCCATGAATAAGTCACGATTTTTATTTACTAATTTTATTTACACATATACAGGCTGTTCCAAATTTTCGCAACCACCTTCAACTTTTTTATTTTAAATACATTGCTATACTTTCTAGATATTACAATGATAGCCATTCAAATTATCTTTGCAATGATATATGGATATGTGCACTTCAGACTGTTAGTTTTGATTTTATTGATAATTTTGTTGAAATCTTGACAGTTGCAACATCTAACATTTTAAGTTGTAGTGTGAAAATGGGTAGAACGGGTAACTCTTGTGTTACTAATTTATGGACTAACACGTTATTTGTTTTGAGGTTGAACAAAGTGAATAAATATACAGGATGTTAAATATGTCCTGTCTAAGTTATCGAACTTTATTGGTTATTTTCTCGGTTTTTTTTTTTAATTTAACCTATAATATTTTTATAAGTCAGCATATTCCTTGTAAAATTGCCTTTAAAATGGTACCAATAACATAGTACTTATTTCTAGTAGATATTTTCAAAGTTAATACCCTTTAATGGGATATACTCATGTTTATAACATGCAAAATGCGGGGCATGTAATAGTTGGTTGGCCATGAAAATAAAACAAAGTAATTTTAACAAACACCTGTTTTTTAAATGCTTTATCATTAATTTTAGAATTACATTTCGAAAATTTTCCATAATAAAACGATCTTAATTTAAAATGTGCATGCTCTCAACCGTCTCTGAATCGACAGACTTACATTCGGAGGTAAGTTATTCTCACTTAATTGAAGAAAAGCGTTTCTTATTCGTTGCTGTATGTTCTCTGCCGTTGTAGGAAGTGTTGTCTAAATAATGTTTTTTACAGTTGGCCACAGAAAGAAATAACAAGGTGTGAGATCTGGTGATCGTGGTGACCAGCTTATCAAACTTCCCCTCCCAATCTACTTATTGGTGAATACCCTATCTAAATATGCTCTTGCAGCAGCACCATAATGTGCTGGTGCACCACCATGTTGGTACCACAATCTCCTGATGACGTTATCAGGGAGACCTTCTAAGAGCAATGGTAAATTATTTTGTAGGAAATTTGTGTAGATTGCACAGTTTAAAGTATTATTAAAAAAGAATGGACCAATAATAGTGTTTCCTATGATGCCTCACCAAGTGTTAACACTCCATTTTTGTTGATATAAACTGGGCTGAACAAAATGTGGGTTTGTAGTGTCATAATAATGGGTATTTGCTTCATCTGTGAAAAGCACATGTTCTAGAAAAGTTGTATCGTGTCGTCACAGAGAACTAGCCTCCTTTCAAAGTCCGTTTGTAATAAGCCTACATTTCTAAGGAATACAAAAGTACTCAAAAGTAAATTTGAAAGTGTTTTATAAAAAATGTTTTTCGAAATCCCTACCGGCATTAGGTTCTGACTCTTATCAAAAAACAGTATTATAAGGTATACCTATATGGACATGTGGATATGGAATAATTTTAGTATAAAAATTTTGGACCAAAAGTAACACTTTTACTTCCAGTTTATTACTGATAAATGGATAAAATATCGTTCTCATATTTGCAATAGTGCTACTGCAGCTGCTAATTTAGGTATAATTACATTTTTTTTAACTTATTTTTACAAGGTCATAACAAACATATACAGCACGTGTCAATTTTCATTAGCCATAGGCGATTAATCCATACAGTATGTGGCAACATAGTATACCCCTTCTTTCCTTTCCAATGCAGCGCGACCGATGCATGCTCCGTGGTTAGCAGTAACTCTTCGACCAGCGGGTTGGATGTTTGTAATGCGTTCAGAAATATTTACGTATTTACGAGTTACAAGGATTTGTTTTTCTTTTTCCTTTTAGTAAATGCAGAGAATTCTTAAGCTGCGTTCACGCTGCATGACACAAACAAAAGCGTAATTCTAATAAAATTAAAAATAAGGTAAATAAAAAAGGGTTCTGAAAATAATAATAAACAACTAGATCGCGCCGGCCATTTGATGATGACGGATTTTATTGCAGACTATATCTCGGAACGTGTTCGCAGCTGAACATTTAATGTAGAAGTGGCAAGATCGGGGAAAGTCGCTGTGATGTCGATTGTTGCCGGGAGACAGACGTTGCCACGTATTATTTGTATACGTATAAATCGCATGTAAACATTGAATCCCTATAGCTAATGAAAATAGACACATACGGTATAATATTGTTGGATTAATAATAATTAAATTTTATTTTACTTGAAATTTAACTTTCTTCAGTAATAAGTACAATAATAAACGTTTCAATTTGAAAATAGAATTATTTTTAATTTTATCACACACACGTGTAAGGCTTCAACATTATAGATAAGGCTATGTGTTAAAGTCTTTTCATATCATCTTTATAATTCTCTCTTTCGGCCTGGAGACTTTTCCTCTGATCTGTATTCTCTCAGAATTTTTCAAACTAATTAGTTTGCAACATCAACAAGCAATAAAATTGTTCCAATTTTAACCTATTTTGTACTTATCTATTTAATTCTTCAGTTTTCTTTTACAGCGTTTGGGTAATCAATTCTCATTTTCTTATAGAGATTGAAAATGGTTTGATTTACATTAATGTCTAAATGGCCAAAATTTGGGTTTTTTCAGTAGAGAAGCTTCGACATTTTCTACATCTACTCGGCGTCGCATCCTAGGAACATTTCTACTATAGGAATAAACAATGTGGGAAAACAAGGCAACAATTAAGCTAAAATATACATAATAAATGTCAAATATCAATATAGTTGCTAATATTTCAGCGTAATTAGGGTTCAGTATAATCCAATCATATTGTTTATTTATAGCACGTAATTTTGAAGAAGTTCAAAAAGTCAGTAAAACTCTACAAGTTGCAAAATAATTAGTTATCCTACATGGTGCAATTTAATAAAACACACACATTAAACACAACATAAATGATAGATGTTATAAACCATCTAACTTAAAAGATTACAATATGAAATTAAACGTTTTACAAAATTTTGAACATTGGAGTAATCGGAAACAAGTCTATGTCTATCATAAATTTAATATTTAAACCAAATAATAGGTTCAATTATGAAACTAAGTAGGAGTAAAATTTACATTACATAAACATATTTCAATTGTCTTAGATAGTTGCTTTAAGATTTAACACTGATTGGTGTCAAAACTTAAAAGTAAATAATCATCTTACGAATTTTCTGCTTTCTGGGACGAATAAAATGTTTTAGTTCATTTATGAATTTCCTGCTACCTCTCCAACAGCTACGCAGTGGTTTCTACTAACTGCCGCGAGGTACGACGTAAGGGGCTGGCGCCATATGCGTTAATGTAAATTCCGCCTATATAAGGTATTCGTTAAAATAAAATAAACAGCAGAAATTTTTGTTTTTCTTATTATGCTTTTGCATTAAATTGAATACAAGGGATTAATAAAGGATTCGTTGGGAGTACTCTCTTATACTTCAAATTATTTACTCCTACATTTCACTCCAGAATTTACATTAGCGGTTATGGCGCCACCCCCTTACGTCCTACACCACGGCAGTTAGTCGGCACCTCTGCGTAAGCCCCCTTAAGAATCGATTTTCTTATATTCATTCCTGATTTCGACATTTACTTTAAGTATGATGTAGATTTTTCCCACCCATGTTCGATTAAATAATTTCTACTTTTCAAATAATTTTAAAAATCTTGATGAATTGAGCACTTGTGAATTTTAAACAATTAATTAGAATGAAAACAAACATCGTATAAAAAATAGGCAAAGATAAAAGAGAAGTGACAAAAACATTAAAAACGTGCACTAAATTAATAGATCAGAAAATTTATTCAAAATTCAACATGAGCAATTCTAAAACCCGCACATGTACTGTCTTCCTAAAATTCATAAACCGGGAAATATATTTAGACCGATCACAGTGGTCTGAAACGTCCAAAAAGTTGGTCAAAACCTAAAAAAACATTTTTTTTTCAAATAGTTTCTTGTGTGGTAGTCGGTAAACGAGGTGCCTGCGCGTCTATTTCTCGAATAGCAGATAGATGGCGCGCCTACGGGACGTGTAGTTGTGTGTGAAAGTCGCGGTTGTCAAAACTTGCTACGTGCAATGTTCAACAATAAACGAGAAAAACAACATTTGAAGTGCATACAAAAATTCGTGAACGCGCAAATATCTTCAACAAGAAGATGGAGGATGCGCCTGAAGATTGGTATAATGTTTTGACAATTTACTTTTTTTAAACAATTTTTTATAATTTGTTATTAAAAATTTTCCGAAATTGTCAAAAAAGTTATGTTTCCGCGAGACTCCGCGTTGTTCGCTGATTCATTTCCCAGATGAATGTCTAACTAACTAGAAAATCGAAAATTCAGGTGCGACTTTCTGCGATTCTCCTCGCAATTGATTTATTTGTATTTGGTTGCGCGGCCCTATACATGTGACGCGTCACATGTATATGTCACATCATAATTACATATTTTTAATTAATCTTGAAGAGATTTAATATGCGCACGATCCGAACCAAATAGTAACTTAGAAGAAGTCACTTTGAATTATTTAAAGTACAATTACCAAGAAATAATCATAATTATTAGCATTATTTTCATTATTATCATTATTATTATTATTATCATTATTACTATTGTTATCATAATTATTATTGTCTTTATCGTAAGTATAATTATAAAAAGTATAATGAGAAACAACACAAAATTTATTAAGCCAAATTTTATATTATTTTATCGTATTTTTGAACATAATACTGCCAATTTATACCTCCCCATTTTGCAATTTACCATTTTTACCTCAAATCTACAATCAGAAAGTAAAAAAACTAAAGCATACTGATTTTCAGCCAAATCCGAACCTTTTTCGAGTTTTGACCAGCTTTTCGGGCGTTTCAGACCACTGTGCGATAGTATCAAATATTAATTCTC
This sequence comes from Amphimallon solstitiale, assembly GCA_963170755.1. Classification (NCBI taxonomy): domain Eukaryota; kingdom Metazoa; phylum Arthropoda; class Insecta; order Coleoptera; family Scarabaeidae; genus Amphimallon; species Amphimallon solstitiale. The sequence goes on along the minus strand of OY720676.1, from coordinate 83,859,815 downwards.
CTACCTACGTGTTGTTAAAATGGATTGCATAAGAACTTAGTAAGTTAAAATTTCAAATTAATCAATCGATTTAAAACACACAAGAACTCAAGATGAAACTAGAAAAATATAAGATTTTGGTATGATAAATTGGTATGATGGGCCATGTGTGGGTGGATAGTTAAGAAATGAAATTGAAACAAGGTTCAAGTTCCCACAGATTCTTTATTTAAATTAAGGCGACCGGTTTCGTGAGTTTAAAAAGACTATACTCGCATCATCAGGCCAAGCTTAAACAAGAAAATAAGCTAGTGACACCAATGTACAAATTAAAAAATAGGTAATAAAATGTGTTTTAAAAATTGTGTTTAACAAATTAACTAATCAATATAACATATTGTACAAGTCATGTAATGAAAAATTATTTTTGTTATTTAAAACAAATTGTGAAAAAATTTTTTTCAAAAAGTCAAAAAATTCAGTGAAATTATATCAAATGAAGGAGAATAATCACAACACCTACATTCCCAAAAAAGACTACCTTCCTTGCACCAGCAACCACATCCATGCAAAAATTATATGTCTCAACAGACAGTACTGATATCAAAATTTATTCAAAAAATAAAAAGGAATAAATCCAAATTATTCCTGTGTGTCAACTATAATAATCTCTAATTCACCTACAAGTCTGTTATATTTAAAAACGACATACAACACATTAAAACCTTGTATATGAGACAACACTCACAAGCAAACGGTCAAACGCAAAGTGACCTTATAATTCAAAAGTCAAATTTGTAAAAAAAATTTTTTAAAAATGAATATATTTTAATCAGTACAAATTGTGTATTTTTTAATATATATTACAGTAATCTTAAATAAGCAAAATAATTCAACAAATGAAATAATAAATAGAAACAGACATCTGAAAAAAAATTTTGATCTAAACGAAGTTTTTTAGAAAATTTTGAAAATTAAATAGATTACAGCAAATTTGATTAAAGAGTCATCTATATGTGATCAGTCGAAGTAACAGAAAGGTAAGCTAAAGCCACCTAATAAAATTGACGTGTAGTCCCACAACTCGAGTCCAAAAACACACAGATGTCACGGCAAGCAAGGAAGTTTACAAAAGCAAAATAAAGAAAATTAGGTGTTAAAAGCAATAAAGTGAATTATTCAAAGAACACAGAGAAAATAGGTCTGACGTCGGGTACTAATTGGGTATTTAAAATATAATTTTGATCTCTGTTAGATTTTAATTTTTTTTATAAGATTTTACCTGATGATAAATTAATTTCATTTGATGTAAGTTCCCTTTTTCCTAATATCCCTATTGAAAAAATTTTAGAAAATCTGAATTCTTTTCTACTTTTCAACAATGTCGAAGAAGATGAATGAATTGAATTTGTAAAACTAAAAAGATGTGTATGGACCAAAACATTTTTACTTTTGATAATCAGTTCTACAAGCAAACTTTTGGAACAGCCATGAGCAACCCGCTATCACCGTTTCTTGCAAACCTTTTTCTTAATTATTTTGAAAACGATATAAAAGAAAATGGACCAACGTTTCCTAAATTTTGGGTCAGATACGTAGATGACATTTTTGCAATTATTCCAAGAGATTTTGATTTAGACCAGTTTCTTAATTACATTAATAATTATGTTCACTCAAAAAATGGAAATTGAACATACCCTGCTTTTTTTGGATTTACTTATCTCTATTAGGGAGAACAGTGTCCATTTCGACATATACCGAAAAGCCACACATACAGATTATTATAGTCAAAATACTTCCTACACTTCATTTAGACATGAAAAACTACATTCTTTTTCCTTCTCAATAGACTACAGAACACAGCACTTAACACACCACTTTCAGAAATAAATTATAATAAAAAGTTATCATACATATACAAAGTAGCCGCTGACAACGGTTACGAGAAAAATTTACTAGATTGATAAAACACAAATTAGAGAAGAAAAAATTAATTACTACCAGAACGACACCAAAATCCATAAAATTAGAATATAACATATTTTGTAAATGTAGTTTAAATAAATGATGGGAAAATCAAAGCTCAAACTTACGTAAAAGATACAGGATAACACCCTCACTTGTCAATGAACAAAATACTAAGAAGAGTCTATTACATACCAAAATTGAAAAGTCAGACCCTTTAAAAGACTCAGAAATATACAAAATCGAATGTAATAATAGCAATTAAAGTGTATATTGGGCAGACAAAAAGAAACGCAGAAATTAGAGCATGAGAACATTTATATCATTTGAAAAATTATGATAAATCAGATTTAGCGCATCGTTTTGTTAAAACAGCACAAATTTTCAATCGATAACGTACAAGTAATTAAGAGAACTAGATGTAAAAATTTCAATACGTGGGAAAGTATTTATATGAAGAAATTTTGACTTACTAAACACAGACATATTTCCACTTAGTCAGAGTTTCTTAGAATTCATACCACCCTTAGACATTTAGTAAAAACCCACCATAGTTTATAATATTACTATAATAAAAGTACTGTACAATCAGGATGTTTTCACAATAAATGTTCGAATATCTATATAAAGTAAAAACACTGAATAAATATGTTATACTACCGATGATATTTGCGTGGCAAACGAAATGTATATCTAGTGTATAAAATATATCATACATTTTTTGTAAAACGAGTTTGTTTTTAAAAACGTTTGTTATTCTTATAATTAATTTATTTAGGTGCCCAGATCGTGTTCGTGTCGTATTTCAAAAACGGTAAGTGGTGGAAGAAAGAAGTGTTACTATATCACGTAAATGAAAAAGCTACCTAAAACCTGCGAAAATAATAATAATAAAACAGTTACCAACCTGTCCAAAATCCCGAAGTATTCAGCTTCCGGCTACAAGTTAGACACAATAAAGATAAAAGTTCCTTAATTTTGTTATCATACAAAAATAGCCTACAAATTCTATCAAAGATCTCTTCTTCTACAAACATTTATTCCTTAAAAGATATATTCTGCAAAAGCTAGCTCTGTAGCGTTTTGCATTTAAATATGAATTGTAACAAATTATTTTAGACGACTACCAAATGCGAAGCTTACATAATATTCAGATTGCGTGACTGAATATAGCCACATACAATCAGAGAGATTGTTAGAAATTACGTTAAAGAACCGACCGCACCTAGGAAAAACGGAACTAGAAGTTATAAAAGGATGTATATATTGTCGGTTAAGTAAAGCCAGTCGCGTCACCGTTTTCGTATGTAAATTAATAACAAAAATTATTCTAAAGGCTCTCCTAATTCTTTGAAGTCTTTCTATAACTTTCCTGCATCTTTTATAGGTTCGTTTGAAACATATGCGCACATATTTTGTAATCCATATTATAAATTAATGTTGTTTCACGTAATTATATTCCACTAATATTCAGATAATACTAAATGTACATAAACTATTGTTTACATATATACATCTCTAAGCAAAACGTACATGCATATATACATATTGCTGTGGTGGCTGCTACATTAATACAAAACGATAAATTTCTTATTTGAGATAAAATGTAACATTTGCCACACGTTGGGTACAGCCATTAAATATATGCTGTAGGCTCAATAATTTGAATATTTTAAGTAAATGATAATTTTATGATAAAAATTATTTTAGTCTTAATCATGAACTTGCCAGCATAATATATTAAATTTCTTATGAGTTCTTGCAGTGATTTTGACTTCTTCGTTTCAGGTATATCTCTTATTCAGTTTTATTTGGGATAAGGTTGCAAATTAAAAGAAAAGTCTAAATTTTATGCATAAATCATATATATTTTTTATTAAATCATCAACCATAAATAGCATTAAGTACTATATTGCATCCAAATCAATTTTTATTTTAACAAATAATGAAAAGAAAACATTTCTACCCAGCTTTAGGTTATAATGTTTGTGTAAAGTATATATATATCTATAATTATAGTAATAAAATAATTGTCCTGTCCTTTTAAAAAAATAAGGAAAACCTTAATTCTTGATATGTAATTTGTTAATATGAAGCTGATTCTATTTTACCAAAAACATACATTTTCACATAGTGCCTTGGTAATTTAGAACTTTGCAATCGTTAATGCTTGGAAATTGGCCTATACTAATCAGTAGCTGCAAACATTCGCACGTACTACCGCTAGCGTCTTAATACCTGCCCACCAAAAGCATTCCCTTTTTTATTCGTATTTATTTGGTTTGAAATTATAAATCAAAATGATAAAATATAATAATTAATGATGCCTAATCATTTACTGAAAGCAAATATTCGCACATAGTACTCTCAGCGCATCCAACACCATTAACTATCCCTTCATGATAATTATTAGATACAAATAAATTATAATTACTAAACAGGATAATATTATTCCAATTAATAATGCTCAATGTCTTACTAAAAGCAAATATTTTCACATAGTACTTTAAGAAACGCACAGCACCATTAATTATTTCCAAAATTGACTCATTGATTTATAAACTTACTTTATCTCATCATACATCTTTTCAAATTCTACCTTATTCATGTCCTCCATTTTAAAAATGATCAGTAATACAAAGAAAAAAAATGAGGTGTGGCCACCACACGACTTTCTTATACGTATGAGCGTTTCAAACTATACAATTTTAAGAATTTTTTTATACAAAACTTATTCAAAATCCTATTCTAAGTACTTTCATTCTCTTAATAAATCGCTATAGAATGCATACTTTGCAAGATATTCGGTGCTACTCGCTAAGAATAAAAGTGCTACTTCCGGTCCGAATTTTGAAATTTCATGTATACAAAAAATATTGCAAATCCAATTCTAAATACTTTTGTACTCTTAATAAATATATATAGAATGCATAATTTACGACATATTTGCAAAAAATCGTTATTCGGTAAGAGTAAAAGTGATACTTCCGGTCCGAATTTTGAAATTTTTTTTATACAAAAGATATTGGAAATTAAGTTCTAAATACTTTTATATTCGTAGCGTACCTGTCTTATAAGCATGACTTGCAAAATATTGGCAAAAAACTGATTTTTGATAAGAGTAAAAGGCCTACTTCCGGTAGTAATTTCGAAAAACTTTTTAAATAAAATGGTTCTCAATTTCAATTTTAAGTACATATGAATTCTTTATAAATTTGTTTAAACTTAGTAGTTGACGAAATATTTGCAAAATTCGATATTTTCACTGAAGTAAAGTACTACTTCCGGTCAACCGATTTTACTGAAAAACTAATCAGATCTCAAGAGGCAGATTATTCACGTAAATATAAAATTTGGAATTGATATCTACAGCGGTTAAACCGCTATCGTGGTCACACACACACAGACACACACAGAGAGAGAGAGAGAATTTTTTTTTAAACCAATTTTTTGGTATCAGGGGACTTCAAAACGTGAACATCTGCAAAAATCTCGAGGTCGAAAATTTTCATCATCACAATACTTCCTTATACTACGTATAAGAAAGTAATTAATTGAAGATAAATTATTTATAAATGAAAACTAAATTAAAAATTGAATTCTAAAATTAATACAAATAAACTAAACGTGAGTCGAAAAGTAGTGTATCAACCCTACACTCACTTTTTCTGTTCTCAGAAATTTTAATTCTTTGGAAATATTAGCATCTTTCTAACTCGAAGTGCAAATTTTATCTTCGACAAGTCGACTCTTGTTTTCCAATTATATATCAAGACAATTGACGATCGACAATTCACAGCGCTTCTCTTCTTAAATTAAATTTTAAGTTGGCATCGATTTCTTGAAATACCCATAGTGAAATCCCTCTTATTCATGTTCTTTAAGTTACCGCATCTACCCAATACGTACACCTTGTCTTTGACAATTCATACACAAAAATGTCAGCACTAAAAGTTTTTCACGAACTTGTTATGTTTCATCCACGGTAGGTATATTCTTTTTTTTTTAATATAGTCCCTCATTGCACTTGTATATAAACGTATTTCCTTTTTCATCATTTGTTATGTATTTTCTTTTCCCATTTGCTAACATTATCCTTAATTTTCTTTTAGGAATACCCCTATTAGGCAAAATTGGGAACACGTTATACACAACTGGAATATTTCTTACGGATTCCGCATCACAAAGACCAGTCAGGCCCGTCGCGCAGTCTCCAGTACGCGCCGTCTCTCCTCTGGTAGTACGTTAATCTGCAGAACGCTGTGAACAATATTGACACTGCATTTTTCTTTTGTAGGTTTTTTTCTAAACCACACATGACCATATCTATAGTCTATTTAAGCTATGCGTATAAAACTTATAGATGTATTATTGTATTCGTACAGTTATTATTTATACAGAACATAAGGAAGTGCCTCGAATATATCGTATTATAAATGTTTTGACTCATATCCTTTTACTATTCATAGATATAAGTTAAAGGTATTTGCTGTATTTTAAGTATGATTATTAAAATCTTTCTTATAAATTGTCACCATTATGCATGTCTGAATTTACATTTACTTATTCAATATTGTATTCTCGTCTCGAGCATGCCTAATCTGATCTTGCTCATATAATTTAATGGCATTTAAATAATTTATTCTCTTTACCGTTCCATCTTTCAACATAAATCTTTCTCTCTTGTTAACCTTTTTGTTTTTAAATAATGGTCCATTACTCAAGATATTCAAAGTTATCCTAACGCCTTGTGAAAAATTAGGTTGTGTTTCTGTGTATTCAAACTATATCTCACGCTTGTCTTTTCGACAAAGATATAGATTGCATTGATTTATTTTGTGTTTGTTTTATACTTAATTTTTAGTACTTATTCAACTTAAAAAATATACTAATAAAATTATATTTGATTTATCTGAGTTTATCTTTAAATATAGGCAACCCATTATACCCTTATGTTACATGTCTCGTCTAATGCTTAAAACTTAAGATAACGTTTTAAAATGAAAATTAATATTCTTTTTAACAACTAAGCTTATTTTTATCATTCTTATTTTTATTTAATTTGAAGGTCAGAGCAATATGATGAGATACACAAACACATCTAGTGTCATTACCGACAGTCAACGCACAGACACCGTGTCTCGGCCTTTAAGGCCTCGTCAGTGTACGTGCGGCTGCCGGTAATGACTTTTAGACTAGTTTCGCAACTTATGTCGGCTTAGGTGGCAATTGCCCGTGAGAATATCACAGCGACATCTGCCACCCAAAAGCGATACCGAAAGCGAAGTTTTCCGGCTGCATTCGCATGCTATACAGAAACCTGCATGTTAGAAGTGTATGCCGAATAATATAGCCTCTAGGCGGCACCACCAATCAAAATTAAAAATGAATAGAGTTAAATATGCTAGAACTAACATCAAGAGGTAAACACTATTTACATATATACATTTATACACAAAACGTATATGCATATATACATGTGTTGGGATAGTATAATTACCGACAGTTAACGCACAGACACCGTGTTTCGTCCTTTAAGTCCTCGTCAGTGTATGTGCGACAGCCGGTAATGACTGTTAAACTAGTTTTGCGAACTAATGCGTTGACTGTCGGTAGTGTGTGTATCCCAACACATGTATATATGCATATACGTTTTGCGTATAAATGTATATATGTATTTACCTCTTGATATTAGTTCTAGCATCTAATTATTTAACACTTCATCTTGAGTACATAAACAATTTTTCAAATCTTACTTAGTTTTCATATTATTTCTGGTTACTTAACGAATTGAATCAAATGAGTTTAGAAAAGAGTATGAATCAGTATTATGGTCAACACATATATCTACTGATGGACGACAGAGATTATTCGCTCATTATTTTTACAAGCTAATGAAGGAAGTGCCCCGAAGGAGGTAGAAAAAAGGTGGAATATATTTAAGCAAAAATGCTCCCAATATAAAAAAGAAATGTAGAGGCATGAAAGAGAAGGGCACAAGCATGAAAAAGAAGTATACAAACACGAAAAGGTGTGTACAAGTGTTATTTTCGGAAGTGGATTTAACTGCTGAATTGTGCTATAGTCTCATAACTTGGAAACAATATTTTCACCAAACAATGTATATTCCGCCGCTTCGCTTTTGCCTCTAACCATTCCCTGCAATCAACAAACCAGTCACGGCACGCTGCGCTTTCATCTACCATAGCTAGTGATGTTCATAAGATAAATAAAAATGCACGCACAAGCCAAAAGTGTTGGATTAAATTTATAATACCAATTATCCCTAACTTAACCAGAACAGAAGCAAGGTATGCATGCATTGCCAAAGTGGATGATGGGTAAGTATCGCCTAATTAGATGTTCTTGTTGTCGTTTACATTCAAGAAGGCAATAGACCTTTCGTTGGCTTACGTTAAAAAGAAAATGCTATGGTGTACATACAAAATTTACAGAACGGCTCCAGATGTAGTTAAATGTTGGGAGAGCTTTATTATGCATTTTAGGTCTCCCATAGCTGATTGGCAATTTTACACTATTGACGTTCCGAAAAATTTGAATAAAAACGCTTCTAATGGAGATTTTTTATAACGGAAAAACTATAATTTGTAGGACATGTAATATTACTATACAAAATTCCAGCCTTCTACCGTAAAAATTGACAATTTACTCAATAGGGTCACCTTCATTTCAAATTTTGCAGTTTTGGCACTTTACCAAGCCCCGCTTTGGTTTCGTGAACCCTAATTTGACCCACATCCTAGACTCGCGCCAGCGGTCATTAAAAAAAAAGTTTAAGTAAATCGGCCAAGTAGTTCCTGAGAAATATATGGTAAGACGCCTCCTCTAACGTTAAACGAGGATATCAGGTATATTAGATTTCAACGAGAGTTAAATAGACTTAGGTGTAGTGTTTTTACAACTAGGTATACTTTACTTATTAAACCTCTTTTTCTCTCGTTTGATTAATGTCTTTGCATACATTTGTAGGGCGAGAAATGCCCGAAGAAGCAATTCAAGTGCCGTTAGACTCCAAGTGGCGGTAAAAGATTGACTCGCCAAAGTAGTAGATCACAAAGTCGAAATACATATCCACTGATGGACGACACAAATTTTTGGCTTTTTTTTCTATCATGCCGCTAAAGCATGATGTTTTCACATATTATCGATTACTGCGTTTACTTTACTTAACACATTTTTCAACTCATTTGATTATAGTGTTCTATCATTTATTAATAAATTATATCAAATTTGAAATTTACAAACGCTCGTGATTATAATTATAATGCATTCCTTTAAAGTTCTCTTTTTATTGCAACTATCAAAAAATAATTGCTCTTCCATTTTATACAAACCTGAGTTCTTTGATTTGTCCGTATAATTAAGAATTAAGATGATAAGGAATCATGAGGTACCATGTCGGTTATTTTGTATTTTTCTTGAACACTCGCATTTCCAATGCTTTTGAAAATGTTTAATTTCTTGATATTTCTACTAGATATTAATATTCATTATTTACTATTTCATTGTAATTTGAAATAATGATATCTAAACATCATGAAATAATTTCCATTTATAAATTGAAGTACAATTTGCAAGTCAAAAATATTTTTTTTTGTTTGGTGCCGAAAAACTCAGTACTGATTGTTGATATATTTGACGTGCTGATTCCAAAAATATCTGCCTTTTTTTCGTAGCAGCTCTGGTTTTTAAGATACAGGCAAATTGATGCTCGTGTTAATAACAGGTAAAAATAATGAAATTTTGAGCAACCGTAATAGGTTTGGCGCAATACCCATTGGTCATTTTACCATCTTGAAAGAGGAATACAATATCAATAATCCTAAGTCCTAAATATGAAGAACATCACTGGGTGATTTGCGTCGATCTAAGAATGGTTAACTTTCTCTTTGGACAGCAAAGTGGATATACAAATTTTAGAATAGTAGAGCTAAGGGTCAGCACTGGGTTAACAAACATTGGACCCTAAGAAAATGGTTCCAGGAAAATAAAACGTAGTTAACAGTCTTTGGTTGCGAGAGATAAAATCATATTTCCACCTTTACGTATCAAGTTTTAACTTATGAAGCAATTTGTGAAGGCGTTGTGTAGAAATGCCAAGTGCTTTAGATACCTACTTATTATGTAAATTTTCTGGTATTAGCATAAAAATGGCATATCAGATGGACCTCAAATAAGACAGCTATAAAAGATCCACAACGCAGCATTGAACCAGATTGAATCTAATGCTTGGAGCTCATTTTTTGAGGTAGTACAACATTTTCTTAGCAACCATAAGGCGGAGAATTGTACATATTTAGTGGAAAATAAGCTTTCTAAATTTAATATTCTCGGTTGCAACATGAACTTCACTACCTCCAAAGCCACTTAGATCGATCCCACAAAACCTAGGTCATTATAGTGAGGAACAAGGGGAAAGGTTTCATCAAGATATCAAGATGATGGAAGAACGATATTAAGGAAGATGGAATATCCACATGATGGTCAATTGCTGTTGGAGTCTGCAGCGAGACTGTCCTACTAAACTTTATGCTAGAAAATTGCGTAAAGAACATTTTTAGGTGATAAGTCATGAATGTATATTTATCTACTTTGTGATTTACATACCCTACTTTGTATTCTTTGTTTTTTAATAAGCCTCTGTCTCAAATGCTAATATTAATAACCTGAAATATACATAAATAGATGATTTTTTTCTAGAAGATCTATCTATCTATCTGAAGATTGGATCCTCGCAAGTGAGATCAATATTGCACGAAGATTTACATTTGAAAAAGGTTGTATCTGACAGATTTACAAAAAGCAGAACGTGTTAGAATTTGCCAACAAACTGTAGATATATTGAATGCTGGAGGTCATCACATTATTGCTAAAATTGTAACTGGCGATGAAACGTACATACCGTTTTTTAATGTTCGCACTCGCCAAGAAAGCCGAGTCTGGATACATGAAGACGAGGAAACCCCTACGATGGTGAAAATACAACGAGCAATGAAAAAAGTTATGTACGCAGTATTTTTTAGAAGTACGGGTTTGGTGGCCGCAATTAAATTAGAAGATCAGAGGTGTTGACACTATGGCTGACTTTCTTACCTCCCAACTCACTGTATTAATGGATGCCCATATGCCTCGAGTTACATCCCGATTTACGAAACCTCCTGCTCCGTGGCTAACGGATACAATTAAACAAATGCAAAACCTTCGTGATAAAGCCTTTACTTCGTTTAAGCGAAGTAGGTCGCTGAGTCACTGGAATTACTACAAGTCTTTGCGCAATCTTACTACGAATGCAATTGCACGTGAAAAGCGAGCCCATGTAGAATATAAATCTCGATTATACACCTCGAATAGTAAAAGCTTGTGGAAGTTGTTGCGAAATTGCGATATCGCTAATAAAATACTCCGCATATTCCCCCCTATCTAGAAATCCGGACGCTATCAATGAATTTTTTAGGACTTCCATCCCTAGTTGTCCTTTCGATCTAGAACTGTATAACAAATACTTGAATTCACGACTTAATAATATTAACTTTGAATTTGAACAGGTTAAGGAGAGTGAGATTTTTGACGTTATCAAGTCAATTAAAACGCTGGCCGCAGGGGTGGATGGCCTTACGATAACTTTTGTCCAATTAAGTTGCCCATACATACTCCCATATTTGACACATATTATTAATTGTTGCTTTACTTATAACAAGTTCCCAGCTTGTTGGAAGCTCTCGCTAATAAGACCAGTACCCAAGAAACCCCCGATCAAGGAATATGCTGATCTCCGGCCCATTAGTATTCTGCCCATCCTATCGAAAGTGTTTGAAAAAGTTGCTGAGGCTCAGTTGAACGCCTATGTAATCTCAAACGACGTGCTGCCGGTTGTCCAGTCTGGATTCCGGAAGAATTTCAGTTGTAACACAGCATTACTTGAAGTAGTTGACGATGTTATCAGTAATTCCGACAAGGGGAAATTAACGATTATGTGCCTTCTTGATTATTCTAAAGCTTTTGATACTCTAAACCACAATATGTTATCAGCTGTACTTCATTATGTGGGCATAAGCCCTGGAGCGAGGGAACTGTTATATGACTATCTGTCGAACAGGAGTGGGTGTGTTGTAATAGATGGCAGAGCATAATCCTTTCTGCCTCTTATGAGCGGGGTGGCTCAAGGTTCTGTTCTTGGACCACTCCTTTATTGTATATATACTTCTACCTTCGTTAACTACTTAAAATTTAGCAAGTGCCATTTTTACGCTGACGACACTCAACTGTACTATTCGTTCGCACCCAATGAAACAGAGGATGCTTGTCAGAAATTTAATGGAGACATCCAGCAATTACTCAACGCCACTCCCTGTGTTTAAATATATCTAAAACCGAATTGATATTGTTCGGGCCCAGAAGGATTAGAAGTGATGCTGATTATCGGGACGGGATCAGGGTTGTTGTGGATGATACTGTGATTCCTCTAAAACAGAAAGTGAAAAACCTAGGGGTAGTACTTGACGATCAATTAAATTTTGGTGATTACATTAGTGTGTGCACGCAGCGTTCCTACGCCGCTTTGAAGGTTATTTACAGGAACAGATCATTTTTAAATAAGAAAACTAAACAACTTCTTTGTGAAGCACTTGTTCTGTCTAATTTCACCTTCTGTGATACTTTGTACGGTGCCTGCATTTCGGATAGTACTGCATCTAAAATCCAGAAGGTGCAGAATTCCTGTCTCCGTTTGATCTTCGGTATCCGGCGGAGAGAACATATCTCCCATAAGCTAAAAGACTTGAATTGGCTGAACATGAAGAATAGGAGGTTATTGCACTCCGCTACTCTATACCATCGTATCGTTATCACCCACCTACCTCCCTACTTATACAATAAAATCAAATTTAGAACAGATGTACATAATATCAACATTCGTTTCAAAGGTACCTTAACCCCGCCAACTCATTCACTTGAACTTTTTAAAAAAAAGTTTCTCATACCAAATCACCTTCTTATATAATTCACTTTCGGCTGACATTAAATTATCTACGTCTGTTCCTGCTTTCAAGAAGAAATACTTTGATATACTATTTACCAGGCAATGAACTTTCGCAATTCTTGCACTCTCGCAACCGTTTATAACTCATAATATGCTGTTTGTGAGTTGGTATGCAAGCAACCCTCAGGACATTATATTTCTTGTTATGTGTTTATCTTAGGTATATTTCCAATCATTTTTATTTCTTATTTCTCTATGAAATCCCTCTCTTTTGATTATAAGTTTGTGTTTTCAGTTTAAATTTATTTAATTTAGGTTAAGTTTAGGTTAAGTTGTTCATAGGTTGAGTGGAAGAGCGGATGCCACCTCTGTGGTAGCCCGAACTCCGCCTAATTTCACTAAGTACATCTTTAATTTCTTATATATACATATATTGCTTTCTCTTTGTTGTCATTATTATCAGTTGTCTATATCTGTACACATGGATGTGAAATAAAAGTTGCTTATTATTATTATTATTATCAGAAGACAGTTACCAGTAAACGGTACGCTGAAAATTGTTTGCCTATTGTGTTTAGTAAAGTGCCCAGAAAGGGGATCATGTAACATTGAAAACGCGTTGTCCCATACAGTAGGGACAACTGTTCAGTATTTAGCGGAATACAAAATCAAAATTATAGAACATCCTCCTTACTCACTGGATTTGGCGATGTGTGACTTCTGGCTATTTTTGAGCTCAAAAAACATTTGAGAGGGAAAAGGTTCCAGTCAGAAGAAAAGATTGACATCGCCGTTAAGTGTTGTTTTTTGATTTTTGATAGTATCCCTAAGGACAGCAGCTGGTTGAACGCTTTTAAAATATGGAAGGATAGAATGGTTAAGTGCATTATTGCAAATGGAAATTACTTTGAACATATTTAAAATAAAAATTTTCACTAAATGTGGTCCTGACCTGGCGTTTCATTCTTGTAATAATGTCACAGTTAACAATCGAATCAATAATCATTTATGTTATCATAATCTTCAATACATACCACCCTTATCTAATAGAATAATACAGGTATTTTAAAATTAAAAGTTTATAAGAAAAATCAATATAGTCCAGTATACAACCCGTTATCTTTTCTTCCAAACTGAAAGATAGGGTTGACCAGAGAGATCGTTGTATTTATTATCATAAACGCTGTATCGGACAAACATCCCAAAAATTAAGAAATCATTCAGTCAAGCATAAATATGACATTAGAAATAAACGTCATCCCACAGCGCTAAGCATTCATTGAATCAAGATCCTCCATTACTTTGGTATTGACAAAGCTAACATTAATTGTGGCAAACAGAATTTAGTTAATCGTAAATCTCTGGAGATGTGCTTTATTAATAAGTTTTTGAAATGTTAAGTTTAGGTAAGATGTTGAAAATCTAATTTTTGTTTATCCTGATTTATTATTTAATTATTGTAATTTCAAAAATGTTTTTAATATGCACTCCTCTATTACAGTTAATCGAAAGTCAGTAGAGATGTAGTAGAGTGTTTTTACTCCAAAATGATGCAGCGTAACCCCACTGCTCGGATAAAACGCTCTACAACAGATCTCATCAAATGATCATCATCACCGAGGACACCTAAAAACCTCCCCTCCCAGGTATTCTAAGCAGTCTAGTTTAGATGGGTTACCTACCTAAAATTCATACATCTAACGTGCATCTTCTCCCTATTGTCATCGCCATTCATAGCTTTATTTACAAACTGACAAAATATCTATCTACAACACTTAATCCATCCACGGGAAAAAGTAAATCATATATCTAAAAAACTCAACAGTTTGTAGCAAGTTACAGGAATCGCATTATGTCCCTAGAAAAATCCGTGAATCGATTGAAATTCATAAACATGCCCGTAATCTTAATGGCTATACGTTACATCCAACGTGGCAGGCTCTATTAAACTTTACAATGGATTCCTACGCCCATGAAATTCATTCGATTGCTTCAATGGCTCCAGTCAATAGCAGGTGATTTCTATATAAATTCGGGGCAGTCTCTCTCCTGGCATCCTGCAAGCAACTGCGAATCCACCAACACCTATGGGTCCTGAAGATGTTCCTTACAATAGTGGACAAAACTTCGACATGTACGTCAAATTTTACTCGGGTCTAACCCGTAATCCGAGATCCACAATATGATTACAGTTATATTGTTTATTGTTTATTTTTATGTTCAGAATCTATAAGCCCTAAAATTATATGTTTCCCCTTTTTCTTTTGTTCTAATTAATAAGTGAGTTATATACCGTGGGTTTTTTTTATCACTGAACATAGCACACGATATCACCTATGTTCAGTTTTAAAATAAACGCGTCAACGCATGGAACATTATGCAACCAACATTGCGTTATGTAACAACAAACTAACGTCGGTCAATTATTTGTTTCGACAAACGTCAAAATCAATGTCATAACAGAAATGACATTTTGAATATTTCAATATTTCACATTTGTATTCACCTAATTTAAAAAATGTACCTATACAAAAGATGATAAAATAGAAATTTTAAACTGGTATAAAGCTGGAAACAGTTTAAGGAAAGTGCGGGATCTGTTTTCTGTCAAATATCCTGAGAAGCCCATACCATCTATCGGAACAATTCAGGCGATTAGTAAGAAATTTGATTCTGATGGCTGTATAATAAATACCCACAGAAAGAAAATTAAAACTCGCCACATCCTTACTTGACACGGTACAATTTTCTGTACAAGATTCTGCACAGCTTTCTGTACAGAATATTCTGTACAACTTTCTGTGCAGAATTTATTTTGTCCACTTGCAACGACGCAAAATTTTAAAGGTCCGGGCATGCGTCGAATGTATTACTAGTTTGGCGGGTATCCGGAATTTTGTAACCCTAAAATTTCATTTGTGTGTATTTTTCTGGAAAATTCCAAATGGACACAAATACAAGAAAGAATTTATTACGAGCTGCAGTTCTTGTTATAATAACAAACATTCTTAATATAAAAAATAAGAAACGCGAACAAAAAAGAAAGATATGGACTAAACCTTGGCTTTTAAGGCGGCCGGGATCTTTTGTCATTAATTAATGAATTACGCATTGAGGACCCTGACTATATAGGAATTATTTACGGATGAATGATGCTCTGTTTCATAAATTATTAGATTACCTTAGAGCTGATATTACAAAGCAAGATACATTTATGCAAGACAGTATATCAGCCCATAGCAAGTGAGATATTCTTAATATTTAAAAAAATCAAATACAATAGACTTATGATTTTTCAGGTTGCAAATTACTTTGCGGTTTTTAGCAACTGGTGAAAGTTTCCAGTCTCAAATGTATTCAACACGAGTTCATGAAAGCATTATTTCCAGGTCTGTTCCAGAAGTGTGTGAAACAATTTACCGGAAGTTAAGAGAGCATTATTTAACAGTATGGTGATTAATTCTCATATACATTTTTAACAGAAGGAGTTATGAAGCCATATCCGCAAAGATTTTTAAGTCATGACAATAAAATACTTAATTACCGATTATCAAGAGCACATTTGGAATTTTATCTAATAGATTTAGAGTTTTATTAGAACCAATAAATTTAGATGTTGAAAAAGTAGAAATAATAACTTTAGCATGTGTGGTACTTCATAACTTCTTGGTAACAGAAAGTGAAAGGTATGTTACAGATGTTAACATTAGCAATACCAAACATTTACCAACAGTTGTCAAACAAGGTGGTAATAAGTCAAGTATTGAAGCCAGAAATATTAGAGATGAATTCCGGAACTATTTCTGTACCGACAATGGGAGTGCAGATTGGCAGGAACACGCAGTGGCTGAGCATAATATTTAGAACATTGATTTATGTTTATTCCAGTTATGATTAATTAATATTAAAAATAAAGTCTAATACCAAAAAATATTTATTTATTTAAATATGTATATATAACATTTAAAATTTTAAATTGAACTTCATTTTTTATTCGAAGACAATTAATTTCTTTAATTTTGGCGGCTACTAATTTACCAAATACCTCCTCGCTGTTTTCAGGCTGTTGAGTTGGCTGATTCTCCAAAGCAGAAGTAAGTTTTACTAAAGCATCATTTGCATGTTTCAAATATTCATCATCTTTTCGTTTCTTGCGGAATGGAGTACTGTCCTTAATAGCTTCACATTTCCTTTTCTTGTTTTCTGTGCCAAAACCACCTGTATTTATAGCGCCTTCCTCAATATAATTACTTGAGGTACTTGGAGCAGGTTGAACGTCCTCATTTGCATTGCTTATAAATAAACCAGAACTGTAGTCCAACTAAGAAGACTAAATATTAAAATACCAATAGACAACTTACAATATCTGTGTTATCTTGTGAATAGTCGATATCTTGATCCACTAGCACAATTATTTCTTCACCTTTGCAGTTTTCGCTAATAACATCAGTCGACTTACGTGCTACTGTATGATTTACAATAAACATCATATCCAAAATACCATAAAGTTGGTTCTGCAATCTATAAAATATGGTCAATATATTTTAATACTTTATTAAATGATACTTACATCATCATCACCACATCCACTTTTCTAAGACTGTTCCCACTTTCGATATTCAGACAGAAAAGTAGTCTTTAAAGAATTAAATTTTGTGTTTACTTCTAATATGGTTATGACATTGATTTTGACGTTTGTCGAAACAAATAATTGACCGACGTTAGTTTGTTGTTACATAACGCAATGTTGGTTGCATAATGTTCCATGCGTTGACGCGTTTATTTTAAAACTGAACATAGGTGTTATCGTGTGCTATGTTCAGTGATAAAAAAAACCCACGGTATAAAATAGTTCAGTTTTCTTCTATAATCAAACGTTATTTTTGGATTTTTAATATATAGTCATTTCTTCTTATACTTAATATCATTTTACCATTTTAAGGAGATAACAAATTTTCCATAATCTTAAATAATAGGTTAATACCTATATATACGTAAAATCTCGTCACATTCCAATCATTCTTCTGTTGTCGCGTCTTCTCACCTGTTATCGATTTACAAACCTGCTATGAACTCTGTCATTACAGCAAACAATTACTTTGTGAAGATGATCACATAATTTAAGTGTAGGTTTATTTTTTGCCACATTTTTTTGCATATATTTGAAAATAAATTTTAACATTTAATTTTTGTGGCTTTACAAAGGACCCTGATGTCAAGATATCTAAATGATTTGGATCTCGAGCATTTACATATTTAATAGCATTTTTAATTAGTTGTATATATGTTTCTACTTTCTTAGTTGTAGCTATATATTGATTTTTTGTAATCCTATGACATCCAATATTAAGACACTGTGCAGCATCTCTTTTAATACCGATATATAGATTTGGAAACCCTCATACCAACACTTGTTCTACATGTAAAAATTTTCTAATTTCCATGAAAAACGTAAAAGACACCAACAAAGAAAACCTATGTACACAACTTAAACTTCACAAGTTGAGAGCAAACAAATTTTACCAAACTATGAAAGCCGATGAAAGCTGACACAATAAAAATCTTATTTGACATGCAACAGAAGAAGCTTTCTGTGGGAGGCTTAGTTTTCAGTCGGCAAGTATGGGTATATAATGTCTCCAGTATAATTCACAAACCAAAACAGGAGAAAACGTGTGGCTTGAATTCGAAAGCGGTAGAGGAGCTAATGAAGTCGCAAATTGTATACAATTTTTTTGAAGCACTTTGAAGAAAATGTTGACAATTTACTCGGTTTTAAGCCAAAAACAGATGAATTTTATGCTTTTTAACCATTAGGCATGTTTCTCCCTCGAAACAACACAGCTATACGCCTAAGGGATATTATTTACGTTACTATTTACGTTTACGTTATGAACAGCACTGGACGGTAATGCACTTAAAAGCTCAAAAAAATATTGCAAGCGTAACTACCATATAAAATATTCAGAATTCAAAGTTATTCCGCATCAATGACACGAAGAAAATGTAGAAATCTCTATATCGACAACGTACTCTGAAGGCCTGGTAAAATGTGAAGTTCTCAAAATAAAAAAAAATATATTATCGCTTATTGGAACCGGCACACACTTTGTCAAAAATAAATATAGTAAACGTTAGAAAATTCAGGAATGATGATTAGGACATCATTAACGAAAACGACGATACTGAGAATATTTGATTGTTTTGTTAATTTTTTCTAATGAATGACGTTCATATTTATTTTATACTTTCGTGTGTTACATAGAGACAATAATAGTTATTTATGTACCAAGTAGTAAAGTGATTCTTTATCGAATGAGTCTGGTTTATGAGCCAAGGAGCGAGACGAATAAAAGACGAGTTCGATAAAGGCACTTCATTCACGTGGTGCATACAAAATTTTATTGCCAACCGCAAAAATTCATAATTTAAAAAATAAAGGTATAATGACTTATAACATTTTATGACAGCGACAAAAGATTTAAGTTTAATGTCATACAGTGTTTGTTTACCTCCGTAAAACGCTATGGTAACTCATCGCTTTATTGACGGTTGGCAATAATATGTACTTATGTATAAGTACCAAGTCAGTAAAGTGATACTTTATCGAACGAGTCTGATTTACGAGTCAAACGAGTGAAGCGAGCGCGGCGAATAACAGACGAGTTCGGTAAAGGTACCTTACTGACGTGGTGCATCCAAATTTTATCGCCAACCGTGAAAATTGGTAATATAAGAAATAAAGATATAATAACTTATGACAGTTTATGACAGTGACAAACGATATATGTTTAAAGTCATCAGTCATGGCTACGCTGTACTTTATTGTACAGTACGATAAAGAGTTTGTTTACCTCCGTAAAGCGCTATGGTAACGCATCGCTTTACTGACGATTGGCGATAAAATAAATTATTAAACTTCTATACAACATTTTTTAAAAGTCTTTTACTTAGTTTAGCAATTATTTAATGCGTTTTCTTAAAAACACTTTTCTGTTTTGGCATTGGGTAACCTTTTAGATATCTTTCTTCAAATAAATATTTACCCAAATATACAATCAGAGAATGATAATTTCAAGTTTGACAAATTCAGTTAAAAATCTGGAATGGACTTGTAATCACTTTTTCTCAGTGTTGAAAATTTTAATTGTTTGCTTTTACATGACAGTTATTTAAATAGACTACAGATTCGCCAGTGGGTGATTTTCTTAAAATTGAAGTTACCTAATTGAATAACTATCAGTGCAAAAGCAGTACATTTTTATTAAAATATTCCACTATAAAAATTTATAATTTCGTACATACGTCCGAGTGATCGCAATATATACAGGGTGTCATCTGCGCAGGGAAGACCTATTGTAATTTTATGAGAAAACATATTTCGAAACGGTTTTCTTTCTAAGATAGCCATTCATTTGGAGCACTTTTTATATTTAATTCATATTATACAGAGCGTTACATAACTTGGTGACTGACCATAGTCTTAGTTTTTTAAATGGAACATCCTGTATATTATTACATTTTTGTCATTTTTGTAGTCCTCGTATAATTCTTAGTCAAAAAGTAATAAGATACTATCGGCCTAGAAATTAATGTTATCGACTTATTACTATTTTTCTCAAAAATTTAATGTTTTTTAAAATTATATTTCTCGGAAACATATTAGATATACACGAGAAAACTGGATTAAAACTGCATGACATATTTTTGCCTAAAAGTCATTTTTTAATGGAGCACCGAGTTCGTTTTTAATTGCTTACTAAATTTCGCAGCAAAAACTTGAAGGGTATTATTACTTTAAAATTGATCATTACTATTGTCGTTTTTTGATATAATTTTGCCAATCTATATTTTTTATTTGAATACGGCATAGTAGTCATGATATTTGCTGCGAAATTGACAATCGAATGGATCACATTTAATAAGTTGATTGCTAATTGACAAGCATGACTTTATAATGAATTTTGCTAAAAATTAAATTAGAGTTATGATTTTGGTATGCATTGGAGGAATCTCAAAAAAGCTATTTACTAGTTAGAGTGTCTCATTTCTCTACCAACCCTTATTTATATGAAAATTGATGGCTATATTTTATTTACAGCAATATATTTCATAAAATTTGAAGAGGTGGGTAGAATAAACAAATTTTAAAACGAAACAAATTAATAACTTGACTATAGTAGGTTTATCAGAGACAGGAATTGTTACGTGAGTAGATGAAGAATTAGTGGAACAGGAACTATAAAATAACAATAAACATTAAAATATGTAAAAATTATTTCAACAAGTGTTCAAATAAATATTATTAATTTTCCTCTAAATATTTTTGAACACACTTCTACACTATTTTGCGAATGGAGTGTTTTTTTCTCACTAATAATGAAACGAAGCAACTCATTTATTGTCTTTTTCACAGGTATATTTATATCTTGCATTTTTTCTTTTAATTGTTGGTATTACCTATCCGTTGATCTAGTACAACTTAAAATTATCAAAAATAGATGAAAATTATATATAAAGTAATATTAATTGACAGACTTACTTGGTAATTCCAAGAAATTGGAAGTCCTTCTCTGCCTGCCACGAACAGTGTTTTGAAAATTCAGAGGTCCTATATCTTCATTAGAAACATTTGACGCGACAGAATCTCTAGAACCCCTTCTAGAGGCCAAATAAGCTAAACCCCCTTTCACAGAACTTTTCCGTCTAGGTGAGCTAGGCCTACTCAACGAAGTTACAGTCGTTGCTCCAGCGTCATCAGTTAAATCCGTTAAATCTGATGTTGATTTTCTACAACGTTGTAAAGACCTTTCTCGTCTATCCGATTCATTAATGGATTTGCTCGAAGAATATCTATCATCATCATATCCAGGATTTGTTCTGATATTACAAGGTGGTTTTCTAGTTTTTTTTTCTTTGATGGAAGAATGCCTAGATCTTCTACGCGTGTCAGTCTCGTAACTACTTGTATAACCCGTACTACTTGGGAAATCAGAGCTATGTTGTGAATCGGAGTCAAGAGAGTTGCAAACTTTATATTCTATATCTTGATAATCAAGATTTGGATGCATTTTAGTCGACTTATACTCTAAACTTGATTTTATCGAACTGCTAGAATCTGTTTTACATGACTGATATTGCTGCCTATGAAACGCCTTACTAGGACTAGCAACTTTATTTTTAGGTGGTGATTGAAGATTAAATGTGTAATAATTTGCTGAAGGACTATTGGCATCTGAGAAAACTGTCGGCGAACTAGGAACATCTTCTTGATAATTGATATTTCGAGGTGACCTAGGCGACTTCGGGGTTGCATTAGGCGACTTCTGATATGGTGATTTACTGCCGGACGAAAAGTCAAATTCTGTTTTCTTTGGACTGTTTAATTGTAAAGCTGGAGATTTATTACCGGACGAAAAGTTAAACCGACTAGTCTGTGTTGGTGATCTACTGTAACTTGGCGATTTTTGCGATGAATAATTGACACTAGGTGAAGGAGGTGTTTTTTGATAAAGTTCTTTATGCGTTCGCTGAGGGTAATATATTGTTGGGCTTTTAGGAGGCGGTACAGGACTATCAACTGGAGAACTATATGATATCTTCGAAGAACTGGATGCATTGGATTGCCTAGATCCAGTCCTTGATAAATTCCCGGAATTATTTCTCTTCATGTTTATTCACTACTCTTGAGCATATATTCTCGATTCTGCAACAAATTGTTTTTTAATTATATAGATTTTGCTTAGTTAATTAATTAAATTCTTAGTTAATTAAGTAGTTCATGATTTGCAAAGTTATAAATATCTCTGATTATGATTAATTTACTAATAGATACTTCCGAATATGCACATATTTTCTAATATTTCAATGAAGTGTAGAAAGCTTTTCACCAAGGCATATATTATTTTAAATAATTATTTGAAATAATTAATCTAGATGTTCATTAATTAATATACGGGTATGTAAAATACAATTGTATATGATTTAAGTATTATATATATGTATATATACATATATATATATATTAAATAATATATTTAAATAAGTATTATATTAATAATACTATTATTTCTTGGCCTTTATTATATTCGTGTAGGTAAATTCTTGGTATTAGGCCTGTTTAACGAAATGCAATAAATACTAGGTTTTAACGTTTCGACATTTTTTAATATTAATGTCTTCTTCAGAAAACTGAAATTATAAGTATAAGTTACAATAATGGTTCAAAAAATTAATACAAAACAAGATTACTTACTTAAGAATAGGTATAACAGTTAAAATTGTATAAATAAAATGTTTCTCTTAAAATTTTGTCAAAAGACTTGACATACATCAAAATATAATTGTAAATGTCAGCATATGATTTCTAGATTAACAAATTAACATTGCTGACATATTCTAATAATAATGTCGGTTAACCAAAATAATTAAATAATATATATATATACATATATATATATATGTGTATATATATATATATATGTATTGAAAAATTGGCAAAGAATTGTAATATATTTTATATATATATATATATATATATATAGAAAAACGTTTCGTTACTGCTTACCGCAGAATGATGGGTTTAGCTAATTAGTAAATAATACACAGTTTCATATGTATGTGACGTTTCGATCGTATTTCACGATCTTCATCAGACCTTTAATTAAAAGAAAAAAAACCAGGATATACAATATCGTCCAACATTACGATATTGTATATCCTGGTTTTTTTTTCTTTTAATTAAAGGTCTGATGAAGATCGTGAAATACGATCGAAACGTCACATACATATGAAACTGTGTATTATTTACTAATTAGCTAAACCCATCATTCTGCGGTAAGCAGTAACGAAACGTTTTTCAATACATTAGTCAGTTGACTGAAAGCCACTTGATATCTATATATATATATATATATGTATTTAAGTAATTTATCTTGAAATCATGGGTGTATCGGCCTTGTATTTGAATAAGTTCTCTTTGTACAAGAAAAACAAACAATGTTTTTTAACGTTTCGATATCATTTTAATATCTTTTTCAAAAATGTATATCTGCAACACAATTCAAATATATAAGAATAAAATGTAAATAGTAAAATAGTAAAATAACTTACATGTATGTTATAATAAATTGTCAAGTAAAATGTATTTAACACTGTTTTTTAGTAGATTTTCCCACTTGCATAGTACTCATAATTCTTTCCTTTTTTCTTTTTTATTTTGATTAATTGGAGGTGTGCATACATTTTTATTTTATCTGTTTTCGGTAATTTATTTACTATACTGATTCCGTGTGCATTTCTGTCTGCTTAGTGTTTTAAAATGTATGTCTATATGCGTACCTTTATCTGTGTTTGTATTTCACGATTTTTATGTGTGGATGTTTTTATTTGGTTTGTTTTTGTATTTTTATTTTAAGAATTTGAATTTTCAATATACCTACATAGTGTTGTCTATATATTTGTTATAAAATAGGGAAATATATATTGGACAGGTTATTAATGTCTGTTCTATCATTTATTGCGTTTTTATGTCTTTGTATGTGGACACTTTCTAAAATGTTGCGAGCTTTTGTGTTTTTTTCAGTGGTTATGATTGCAGTTTTTGAGTAGTTAAAAGTATGATTTGCTTTATTTGTATGTTTCTTAAGTGCAGTACTGTTATTCGAAAATTTGTGTCCATTTAATCTGTCCTTTAAATATTGTTGTGTCTGTCCTATATATATTCCGTCACAATTATTACATGGGATTTTGTAAACTATGTGTGTTTTTTTCAAATTAGGAATTTTGTCTTTAAGGGGGGTGTATAGGTAGTTTAGATTATTGTAGTTAGTGTGTGCTACTTTTATGTTATATGGTATAAGTATTTTATTTAATTTTTCGGAAAGGTTTGGGATATAAGGTACTGGGGCATATTTGTGGGTTGTTGTTTTTTGGGTGTGTTTAGGTTTGTTTTGATTGTAATATTTGTGAAGCTGTTGTTTCACAATTTTATCAATTTGTGAAAGTGGATAATTATTTTTTTGTAACGATGTTTTTATGTTGTCATATTATTATAAGTTTTTTTTTTAGGGTAGCGACCTGCTATTTATATTTGCAAAAAGCTAAATTAATTTACCTTTTTTTTTCTAGTTAAGGTGTTGGCTGTATGTAAGTTCTTGGTTATCAGTATCCACAATTGATAACCTCATAGTTCAGGACAGACATACTATCAGTAATATTGAATAAGTCAAGCAATCTCACTGGATTCTTTGCAATTTTTGTAGATTTATTAATCAGTTGTGTCATCTACGAAGTCGCCAATGTATTATTCAAGTACTTACTTCCTGGTGAATCATCAGCAAACAAATCGGTGTTAAATTCTCCCATACAAAGAGCATAAAACCAAGTAAATGATTTGAAATACAATTTTCCAATTCATCTACGAAACTACGAAAACTATTTAATTATTGTCTGGTAGCTTTTACTCAACGACAGAAGCAGATCGACTACTAATACCGATCGAAAGTTGCTCTATTGCATCACCCGCAGGCAATACTTTACAACGCAAATAATCCCTCTCTAAAAACCCAACCCCGCCACACCCGGCAGTACTATCTTTTTTTAAGAAATTATAATTAGTATTCTTGAAATTGTCAGTAATAATTTCCGATTTTAACAACGTTCCCAATATATCAATTATATCATAAATAAATTTGTAGATAATATCTATCAATTCAGGTAAGTGCCTAATAATGGATCTAACATTTAAATGAGCTTCTTTCATTAGTTAATCAGGCAATTGCCATAATAATCGATGATACTCTCAAACAAAAAGTAGCGTACATATATTTCACAAGCAAGATAAATAACACACACTATAAAAAAAATAACTTCTCCGTGTAACATCAAACAGTGCTTAAAAGAAGAGAAATTACGTCAAAGCAAGTAAGATCATGCAACTCAAATTTAATATTATAATAAATCATTTAAATACGCAAAAAAAAATTCTGAAAAATATTATTTTCAATTTTCATTTATAGATTGCAGTATTTTGCCCAGGCGGTACCACCGTTTTACCAGGTGTTTTTGAACAATTCGCCGCTTTTTTTTATTAAACATTCCCTGGTTTCAATTTCTTTTTATTGGAATATGTTTTGCTTTATAAACCTATTACAGATTCTGATAATAATAGAGCCAATCCCGTTTTTGTTTTTACCGAGCCTGTGGTTGCCGTCAATCATTGTTCTGCATGATATCGATTTTGAGTTCTGCTTTAAAGTATGATATAATTTAATTTTGTATTTTCCATAGCGGAGTCAGGAATTCCATAAATTCGTAATTTTTTTCGTCTGTAGTATTGCTTTAGAAAATCTATTTTGTCATAAGCTGTGCTTAACTCATTCTCAAGATCACATTTGCTTCGTACTGTTATTAACAGGGTCCTCTTTTACCTATTATTTTGCAAAGTGTCTCATACTCTCATACTCTGTGAATAGATATTTTAAACAATCTTAAGCTTATAAAATTCTACTCCATGCGGTTACACATCACAGAATAGAAAAAACAATGAACTTGGTTGGTTGTACAAGTACATCAATAATACTCAATACAATATCAATGATTGGTACCGCGTTGGTAATGTTGGGAAGATCAGTTTTATCAACGTAATAGTTAAGTTTAAAATCTAAATATATTAAACTGCCGATGATATTTCAAAACCTGTTAGTAAACTCAAAATAAATCAGGAGTATCTTGGTATCATCAGAAAACTATATTTCTAAGAGGTCACAAATACTTGTATACAAATCACTAGTTTTAGTTGGTAAGTTAAACATATTTGCAAAAAAAACTGTAAATAATTGTAGAGTGAAATTAATTTAAAGGCACAATAGTTAGAAAGACCTTTATGTATTTAGTCCTCAAATTAGCGTATCTATTCGTCATTCTAAATTATACCAGGTAGGCGCCATCAATTCTCAGCGTGACAGGCTTATACAGGTTCAAACATGTTCAAACTCCGTCACGTCATGCATGCACATTTGCGAGGTGTACGCTATAAATATGACGGTTCGAAGCCTAGTAGTTTTTAGTAACCAGCCAACCAACGTGACTAGCGCACGAAAATGTCTGAAGTAACAAAAATTGAGTACCGCGAGGTCATTAAATTTTTAACAAAAGAAGAGCATACACCTTATCACATTAAACAACGTTTAGACGGCGTTTACGGTGATTCATCTCCTTTGTATTCAACTGTAAAAAAGTAGGCAAAATGTTTCCGTTTGGGACAAGAATCCCAGGAAGATGCTGATCGATCGGGTAGATCAATTGAAGTGATAACGCCTCAACAAATTTCAATTATTGAACATTTAGTGCTAGAAGATCGCCGTTTGAAAGTGAAGGAATTATCAGTGATAACAAACATTTCCGAAACAAGTGTTCGCAGAATTGTCCATGGTTATGAATAAAATTAGCGCTGGATGGGTAGACTTCTTTCTGCTCTCCAACGTGAACGTCGAGTCGAATGTGCGGTTTTGAAGTACATTGTCACAGGGGATGAAACAATGGTTCTGTTTTAAGATCCTCTATCGAAAAGGGAGTCCATGGAATGGGGGCGACCAGATTATCCTCGTCCTAGAAAGGCGAAAGTCGTTCAATCAACGAAAAAGGTGATGGCCAGAATATTCTGGGATTGTGAGGGCATTTTGCTAATTGATTTTAAAGAGCGCAATACAAATGTGAACGGCACATATTATGCGTCTTTATTGCACAAATTAACCTTATAGTCCAGATATGGCTCCTTGTAATTTTTTTTTGTTTTCTAATTTAAAAAAAGACGTTAGAGGACGTAGTTTTAAGGACGACAGTGAGTTGCAAGCAGCTGTTATAGAACATTTTGACGGAAAAATTTCAGATTATTTTCACAAGGATATCGAATTATTAATTAATCGTTGTAATAAATGTAGAGAAGTTAGGGGAGATTACATTGAAAAATAAAAGTTCTTATATTGTTCCAAGTGTCTTTTTTGTATATCAGGCCGAGAATTTATGGAGCCTTACTTGGCTCTAGCAGTTATTCTAACATACAATTTTGTTTAAGAATATACAAATGTCACCATATTCTAAGAGATTCTGACCCTTTATTAATAACAATGTGAGAATCCCTAACATTAATTAGCCCTGACTTCTGCGAACGTTTATTTTATTCGCATCACCGAACAATATTTTTTTAATATTGGATTTATGTTCTACAAGGCTTATTGTTATTAAAGAAGATAACTCTAAATATCATATCTCACATTTACAAGATTGTTAGAACATAATCTATTTTATGACATCCATAGTCATAACAAAATTTGTTTAATTGAGAGGTAGGTTTGCCAACAAAAAGACAGATAAAAATTATATATAGTAGTGCGGAATATATCAAAAGGGTAATTTTCCCTCGTCCGATTGATATGGAGTCAATTTTATAAACATCGATTATATATGAAAAGTTACAAATTTAAGAAATAGGTGATACTCATAATATTATAAACTCATAAAACAATGTACTGTTGATGTATTTTAATCAAATAAAGCAACCAACAATCCAATACCCTAAAATAACTCCACCAGATATTAGAACTTCTCACCCCTGTCGTCCGACACTGATCCTGTTTCAGCCACTGTAATAATACCATTACCAATTTCGATTAAACTTAGATAGAAGATTTATTTCATAAAATATCTTTTATGAAAGAAGATTATTGCTTTTACTTCAAGAAAATCATTTATATAATCAATTGGAATTAATTAATTTTTCTATCAAAAATATTACCTGTACATCGAATGTATCTTCCAAAGGATTTGTTGATTGACCGGATTGCTGTTGCTATATCTGTGGTATGTTTACCATAACAGAAACATATAACAATTTTCTGTTTCTTGAAAAAATTCTATTTTGATTACTCTGGAATAAAATTAAATAAGTTCAACACAACTTTTAGGTTCTAGATTAAAGAAAATATTATTGGTTTCGTAGCGATCAAAAGAGTATATTTCCTTCTTTTCTTAAGAAGGTGCACTTGTTTATTGTAGTTTCGATATGTGGAACAAGCCTGACGAATGGGTAAGTTTATTGATATGTCAAAAATCAGTCTGCAGGCACTACCATTACATAATGGAAATGAGTGAACTTCCGTACCTAGCCATTCAATTTATTTAAAAAAGTTATATGAAAGTGTTGAATTAATACTTAATATACTTTTTTACATAGAATTAAAATTACCAACTTGATCGCCAGATAGGTTATATGAAACTAGCTGGGACGTAAAACAACATTATATAAAGAAAGAATAACAAAAAAAGGAAGACTAAAACCTGAATCGAATGGTTTTCAAGTGGAATGTATGATTAATCAAGTATTGGTTTTACTTCCAGTGCTCTATGTAAAATTAAGCCATACAAAGCTATTTACTAAGGCTTTGCCATTAAATGAAAAATGTTTTAAATATCGTTACGACTTTAAAAATGAATTTTCTCCACGCCTGTACAGGACTTGAAAAATTAGGTCAATAACGAGCAAAATTAAAGATTTCACTAACACTTAAAGATAATGGAACTCGACTACTAACTTCACAAGAGAAATATCGGAAAAGGAAGTTTTAAGAAGAAAAAGCGCTATTATGTGGATTCCTATCCCTTTATGTGATTTATTAACTAATTAACTACAAACAACCATGTCAAAATGTTATGATTTTATTTACTATTTCCAAAATGTGCAATTATATTGCACACAAAGCAATATGTACTTTCCCGGGGAAACTATAGATGTCCTTGGACTCATCATGTCCCTCTCTAGAAGGAGAATAACTCTAAGCATCTCTGTCCTTTGAAGGTGAATAATTACCTTCACTATTCTATCCTTGTCTACCAGCTATAGTCTTTTTGTCTATTACCATCTTATAGTAACATTCTTCTCTTCTGTATATGTGTCCATACTATCTGATCTTTTGTTTTTTTAGGTAATCCACCTTCGTTTTATTAGTTTGGAATTGCATTACTTTCATGGCTTATCAGATGCTTGTATTCATTTTCACATATTTCCTTGAATCCTATTAGGGCTATAGTAATCTTCTTTAAAGTCCCTTAGTTGTCGTTCCTTATGTTCACCTATGTTACATATTTCTGATGTGTGTGGTTGAAATGTGGTTCTGTAAATTCTGCTTGTGTTCTTACTAGGTTTTTATCTCTTAGCAAACTCTCTATAGCCTCGCTAAAAAAATTTCCTTAGTGTGTAATCTTTTGTTATTTTTATCTATTAAAACACCAAAGTATTTAAACGAATCAAATTCTTTCCAATGTTCTTTACTCTTATGAATTTTTTGATTCGATTGCAGTGTATATATTTTGTTTTTCCCTTTTCATTTATTTTCAGTTCTGCTTTACTTGGATTCTCTTGAATTATCCTGAAAGTTTCCCTCCTGGCTCCATAGCTGATTTGTCATAATTTGTTGTTTATTATACTTCCCTACGTGTTAAAACACATGTTAGGTGATCAGCACTAAAAATAGTATAAAAATCACAACGTTTCCTTTTTATCAGTGGCATATAAGAAACATTTTATTACAGAAAAAAGTGCATGCATGTGTGAATTACTATTTCATCCTATTTTGTTCACAGTACTAAAATTATTAACCAACACGTTCGCTACATCTAGTTATTCGTTTGCATTCTTTGATTATTACTGTTGCATATATAAGTAAAGGATATTTATTCATATAATTCTACGTGTTAAACCACATATTAGGTGATAGAAAAAATAAAATCCTTTTTTGGATCAGCACCAAAAATAGTACAAAAATCACAACTTTTCTTTTTTATCAGTGGAATATAAGAAAAATTTTTATTATAGAAAAAAGTGCATGCATGCGTACATTACTATTTTATTCTATTTTGTTCACGGTACTAAAATTATTAACAAACACGTTTGCTACATCTAGTAAATCAGTTATTCGTTCACAATGTTTGATATTACTGATGCATATACAAATAAAGGATATTTATTTATATATGAAGCAGTTTTATGCTGTTTAAAAACTTTCCCAGAAAGCCTAACAGAATTATTAGAAAAATAAATTAACTTACTATAGTATGTTGTAATTATTTCGTTATGATCTATTTTTTTCCTAAAATGTATTCTGCATATAAATTTGGTAAGTTATTTTCCAAAGGCAACAAAATGTTGAAATAATTCCAAAGTGATTTTAGAAATGTAGTATACATGTTATATATATATATTGGTCTTAACAGTGGTTATGATAATGATGTTCACAAATTAAAATCCATTAAAAACTCTAGACGGAACACAACAAAAACACGTTAAAATTATTCTGGTTAACACCTGGTTACATTTTTAAAAAATAATTTTTCCTTTTTGAAAACACTGTAGTGTGAAGTGTATCATTGAACGGTCAAGAACAAAATGTCAAGTAATAGATGGATGTCAACTCGATCATCTGTGCGCATCAATACCAACCTCCAACATTGTTGTCTAGTGAGAAACACAACAGCATCGAAAACCCTATGTGTATTTTAATTTGACATATCAAAGTATGCACGAAAATATAATTTCAAAATAAACCGCGAAATTGATGATTTAAAGGTAATCTAAATTGACAATACAAAACTGTGTAATAGAATGCATAATTAAAGTTTGTGTTATCGTGTGTGAATGTTAACTCATAGTTCTAAAACGAGATTATTCATTGGTTGACTGCAAAGTTACATTTATTGTTCTGTTGCCAGATGCACCAAGTGTTAAAAGAAACGCATATACTGAATTGAGGTTATCAATGTCTGATCTGAAATTCATAGTGTTACTCAACTTATTAATCTCAACCATTTCTAGGAACTCTCTGCATTTCTTGCTCCGTACTGTTCTTAGTATTTTAGCGTCGTCAAAGTTAGGTACATGTTTATTGTTCTTCATATGTAAAGAAAGTGCACATCTATCCTTCTTAGTTGCAATGTCACTACGATGCATCGTGAGACGTGTCTTTAACCAGATTGACGTTTGACCTATATATATTTGTTCACAATCCTTACAGGGCACCGAATAAATGACATTAGAGCGGTATTCTAAGTCCGTTTTGTCTTTGACTCTGCTAAAACACCTACGTATAGGATTGATGTTATAAAAACCAAGAGCTGTGTCTTGGGTCGTTAATAGAGGGGAAAGTCTTTCTGAAATGTGTTGTATATATGGAAACCGGAAATATCTAACATTATTCGTGACGTCGACCGTACGAGTGTACGTACGAGGGGTCAGGACAGAGTCCACCAGTGTGATAAACATGACTTTGTGTACTAAACTTCTCGGATAACCATTATTAATGAAAATATTGCTAAGTGTTCTAACATTCTTCGATGATAGAGATGGATGACTAATCCTAGACACTCTATCTTTCATAGCTCTTAAAAGATTTAATTTTTGTTTCATAGGGTGATTAGAATGAAAGTTAAGTCTACTGGAGTTGGTCGGTTTCATGTACCAATCAATAACAATAAAATCATCACAGATTGGTACATGAAACCG
Organism: Amphimallon solstitiale; assembly: GCA_963170755.1. NCBI lineage: Eukaryota > Metazoa > Arthropoda > Insecta > Coleoptera > Scarabaeidae > Amphimallon > Amphimallon solstitiale. The sequence continues at coordinate 83,827,317 of OY720676.1, read as the reverse complement.
ACCAACTCCAGTAGATTACTTAACTTTCATTCTAGTCACCCTATGAAACAAAAATTAAATCTTTTAAGAGCTATGAAAGATAGAGTGTCTAGGATTAGTCATCCCTCTCTATCATCAAAGAATGTTAGAATACTTAGCAATATTTTCATTAATAATGGTTATCCGAGAAGTTTAGTACACAAAGTCATGTTTAACACACCGGTGGACTCTGTCCTGACCCCTCGTACGGTCGACGTCACGAATAATGTTAGTTATTTCCGGTTTCCATATATACAACACATTTCAGAAAGACTTTCCCCTCTATTAACGACCCAAGACACAGCTCTTGGTTTTTATAACATCAATCCCATACGTAGGTGTTTTAGCAGAGTCAAAGACAAAACGGACTTAGAATACCGCTCTAATGTCATTTATTCGGTGCCCTGTAAGGATTGTGAATAAATATATATAGGTCAAACGTCAACCTGGTTAAAGACACGTCTCACGATGCATCGTAGTGACATTGCAACTAAGAAGGATAGATGTGCCCTTTCTTTACATATGAAGAACAATAAACATGTACCTAACTTTGACGACGCTAAAATACTGAGAACAGTACGGAGCAAGAAATACAGAGAGTTCCTAGAAATGGTTGAGATTAATAAGTTGAGTAACACTATGAATTTCAGATCAGACATTGATAACCTCAATTCAGTATATGCGTTTCTTTTAACACTTGGTGCATCTGGCAACAGAACAATAAATGTAACTTTGCAGTCAACCAATGAATAATCTTGTTTTAGAACTATGAGTTAACATTCACACACGATAACACAAACTTTAATCATGCATTCTATTACACAGTTTTGTATTGTCAATCTAGATTACCTTTAAATCATCAATTTCGCGGTTTATTTTGAAATTATATTTTCGTGCATACTTTGATATGTCAAATTAAAATACACATAGGGTTTTCGATGCTGTTGTGTTTCTCACTAGACAACAATGTTGGAGGTTGGTATTGATGCGCACAGATGATCGAGTTGACATCCATCTATTACTTGACATTTTGTTCTTGACCGTTTAATGATACACTTCACACTACTGTGTTTTCAAAAAGGAAAAATTATTTTTTAAAAATGTAACGAGGTGTTAACCAGAATAATTTTAACGTGTTTTTGTTGTGTTCCGTCTAGAGTTTTTAATGGATTTTAATCTGTGAACACCATTATCATAACCACTGTTAAGACCAATAATGTTAATAAAACTCAATCCTAATGAAACATGCACTTCTGTATCATGTGATATTGCCCACATAAACAGTTCGCATTGTAAGTACATTTGTAAACTTTTAATATATCAGCACACTCAATTCTTGTGATCTGCTTCCACAGTTGATGCCCTGATGAAGTTCACGATCATATGTACGAAATATTGGCAGAAAGAATAAAGACCTAAAGCACAACCAGTTTATGATTGCTAGATTCTCCAAGAACCTATTATTCCTGTGTTCTAACGGCAAAGACTTCTTGCTTTCTCTTAAATGTAGAATGGGGTACTTCGAAGATATTACTAACAACTATGGCAGACACACAACCATCTTGCTGAAGAAATGGTTGACAACATCGGACAAAATTGCAAGATTGAAGAACAGGAGGAGTTTCTTACTGAGATGCAGGACGAATAACATCATCCCGAAACGCATTACACAAGGTTCCAAGAACATAACCGGCCTGCTGACGACAAGGACACACAGCTGTCGAAGAGGGCAACACAACTTAATGATAGGTTAGGACATAGGGTTTTAAATTTAGAAATTTCTATCACTTTGTCTGATCTTAAATTTTCACTTAATCAATTAGACGTATTGAAGGAGAGTGCTTTGAACTCTCTTCCTTTTCATGTTTTCCGAGATTTTGAAATTACAGTAAATAGAAAAAGTAATAGGTTATTTGAACGCATTAAAGCAGCTAATTTAGATAAATTTGATACATTGTTAAAAAATGTCAAAACGGTTAAATTTTATAAAGATAATTCTGGTTGGTTTGTAGATCGCACACAGACCGGAGTCCCTAATAATATCAAGGACTTTCTTTCTTTAGGTCCGAACTTCAGTATTCCCCTAAGTCCTAGTCACATGGATGTGGGTGGAATCTTGGCTGAGTGCGAACTCATTTTAACTAGTACACCTCTTACTGATATAGATGTCCGTAGAGCTAAGATACCCAACATATTAACTAACCATTTAACTTCATCACAGAATAAAAGAAGTGTATGGGAGGGTGTGAGCAATGATTGTGTGAGATATTTACGACAGAATCCTAATATCCTCATCCTAAAAGCTGACAAAGGATCTGTTACAGTTGCTGTTGAAAAAACCGAATATTTCAATAAAATAGAAGAATTGCTGAATGACAATTCTGTGTATAAAAAGTTGAACAATGATCCAACAAGATCAGTTCAACGAAACCTCAACGATATGCCAAAGCATTTTCATAACAACAACGAAATGCATCAACTTATATGCAAACAACTGACGATCTGGAATTCAGTCAGCCCTAAATTGTATACGTTACCTAAAATTCATAAACCTAATGTTCCCTACAGACCTATTGTCTCATGTATAGATGCTCCCACATACGGGGTTTCTTCGTACGTTGCTGGCATCCTCACAAACGCCTTCAAAGATAACAGTCCTTATGACATACCTGATTCTTTCACTTTTGTTAAACAATATCAAAATTTTCAACTGCCTAATGACTATCAAATCATTTCTCTTGACGTTGTATCACTCTTCACTAATATTCCGCAAGACTTAGCCTTACACATTATACGGCAAAATTGGACATGAATATCAGAACATACAGACCTCACACAAGACTCATTACTTAAATTAATAGAATTCATTATTTCAAACAGTTATTTTTCATTTAATGGAGGTTACTATACACAAGTGTCAGGCATGCTGATGGGCTCGCTCCTCAGCCCGATTCTAGCCAACATAGTGATGGATTTCTGTTTAGACAACATACTCAGAGTTTTGCCCTTTAAATTTGCATTTATACATAAATACGTTGATGACATTATTTGTGCTCTTCCGGGGGCGGAGATACACTCCACCTTAAACGTGTTCAACACTTTCCACCCTAACATCCAATTCACCTTGGAAATGGAGGTTGAGAGGGGTGTACCGTTCCTAGATACTAAAGTCATTAGAGACAATAACAATAAAATCATCGCAGATTGGTACATGAAACCGACCAACTCTAGTAGATTACTTAACTTTCATTCTAATCACCCTATGAAACAAAAATTAAATCTTTTAAGAGCTATGAAAGATAGAGTGTCTAGGATTAGTCATCCCTCTCTATCATCAAAGAATTTTAGAATACTTAGCAATATTTTCATTAATAATGGTTATCCGAGAAGTTTAGTACACAAAGTCATGTACACTCTGTCCTGACCCCTCGTACGGTCGACGTCACGAATAATGTTAGATATTTCCGGTTTCCATATATACAACACATTTCAGAAAGACTTTCCCCTCTATTAACGACCCAAGACACAGCTCTTGGTTTTTATAACATCAATCCCATACGTAGGTGTTTTAGCAGAGTCAAAGACAAAACAGACTTAGAATACCGCTCTAATGTCATTTATTCGGTGCCCTGTAAAGATTGTGAACAAATATATACCGATAGGTCCACCTCGAAACGGGCCATACATAGGCAACAATATACGTATGGACGTAATGCTATGTGTGCTGACTATGGCCCGTTCCGAGCTGGACCTATCGGTATAGGTCAAACGTCAACCTGGTTAAAGACACGTCTCACGATGCATCGTAGTGACATTGCAACTAAGAAGGATAGATGTGCACTTTCTTTACATATGAAGAACAATAAACATGTACCTAACTTTGACGACGCTAAAATACTGAGAACAGTACGGAGCAAGAAATGCAGAGAGTTCCTAGAAATGGTTGAGATTAATAAGTTGAGTAACACTATGAATTTCAGATCAGACATTGATAACCTCAATTCAGTATATGCGTTTCTTTTAACACTTGGTGCATCTGGCAACAGAACAATAAATGTAACTTTGCAGTCAACCAATGAATAATCTTGTTTTAGAACTATGAATTAACATTCACACACGATAACACAAACTTTAATCATGCATTCTATTACACAGTTTTGTATTGTCAATTTAGATTACCGTTAAATCATCAATTTCGCGGTTTATTTTGAAATTAATATTTTCGTGCATACTTTGATATGTCAAATTAAAATACACATAGGGTTTTCGATGCTGTTGTGTTTCTCACTAGACAACAATGTTGGAGGTTGGTATTGATGCGCACAGATGATATATATATATGATAAATAATTCTAAATTTTCTTGACCTTAATTCACATATTCATGTGCATATATATAATTAAATTCCTTGGACGATTTAGAGGTCATACTAATTTCAAATTAATTTAAAATTAGTTTAATTGTTAATTAGGTAATTTCTATTATTATTATTTATCTGTATCCTCTTTTGCCGTTAGGCGTTGAGGCGATCTGCTTTGCAGAATTTTTTCCATCCTATCCTATCACTAGTCATTTCTTGAACTTCCCTCCAGGTACTTCCCCGATCCGTCAGCAGCTGCGCTATCCCCTGATTCCATATTCTTCTTGGTCTACCTCTGTTTCTCCTCTTGTTCCATCCGGCCTCCCATATTTCTTTTACAGGGTTCGTATTACTCATTCGTGTAAGGTGCCCAAACCAACTAAGTTGTTTTTCCTGGATTTTTTCTATTGCTGATGTTACACCTAGTTTTTCTCGTATCTTCTCATTTCTGATTCTATCCAATCTGGTAACACCAACTATTCTCCTTAAAATCCTCATTTCGGTCGCTGTTATTATTGATTTCAGCCTCTTAGTCAATACCCATGACTCGCTGCCGTAGCATAGTGTCGGAAGAAATATTGTTTTGTAAATCTTTGTCTGGGTTTCCCTGCTGACCTCTCTCTTACTTAAAAATATGTACTTCAGTGCATGATATAAACAGTTTACAATTTTGATTCTATTATTCACATCTGCCTCTACATCTCCTTTGTGGTTGATTATGGTTCCAAGATATTTTAAGTTTTCTGTCACCTTTATTGGATAACCATCTATTGTTATATTTGTTTCTTCTTCATCTTTGGAGACTGCCAATACTTCCGTTTTTCCTTTATTAATATTCATTCCCAAGTTCTTTAAAGTTTCGTGCCATATATCTATATTTCTTTGCAGGACATTTTTATTTGGAGCTGCGATTATCAAGTCGTCGGCATACAAGAATTCCTTGGCTATTACAGGTTGAAGGTTTCTGGACCCTACGTAAATACCCTTTGTTAGACTATTGGCACTTCTTGCAATATCGTCCATAACAGTTATAAAGAGAAGGGGACTCAGAACTCCGCCCTGTCTCACTCCTTTAAGTGTGATAAAGCTTCTTGAATATCCGCTTTCAGTTCTTATTATGTTGCTCGTGTTGGTGTATATACTTTGGACTGCCTTTAGTAGCTCTTTTTTAATCCCTCTCTTCTCCAGCGATGACCATATCCTATGCCTCGGAAGTGTATCGAATGCTTTTTCTAGATCAATTGCACATAGGTACATTTTGCCGTTACTACCTAGAATTCTGTCCGAAATTTGCCTTAAACAGAATATCCAGTCCTGCGTGCTCCTGCCCGGCCTGAAACCTGCCTGATTTTCTTGGAGGGTCGATTCTAAGTTTGCTCTTAATCGTTTCTCTATTATTCTTTCGTATATCTTTCCAGCTACTGATAACAATGAGATAGCTCTGTAATTGGAACATGTCGTATTGTCACCTTTTTTGTGTAAGGGGATTATAATTGCTATTTTCCAGTCCTCGGGGGTTGTTTTCCTTTCCCATGCCAAGTTTATTATTCCAAGTAGTAACCGTGTAGCTTTAACTCCCATGTATTTCAGCATTTCTGGCTTTAAATTGTCAATTCCGGCTGCTTTTCCTGGTTTTAGCTTTTCCACTGCTTCTGTTATCTCACTCAGTTGTATGTTTGATTTTGTCTCTTCAGCTTCTTCAGGCGAGAAATCCTCTGCGTCGACCTCTCTCCCTGTTTCGGCTTCAAACAAATCGCAAAAATATTCATACCATCTATCCCTTATATCCTGTTCTGCGGTTAGAATTCGTCCTTCTTTACTTCTTATATATTGGAGGTGTGTTCCAGCTGACTTACGCAAGGTTTTCAATGTTCTATATAGCAGTTTGGAATTTCCCTTTCTTTAATCTTCCATTTTCGATCCAAAGTCTGTCCAGGATTTTTGTTTTGCTACTTTAATCAATACTTTAACTTGTGTTCTTTTCTTCCTGTATTCTTTATGGTCAGTATTGTTACCAGTTTCTAGATATTTTTTCCAGCATCTTTTCTTTTCTTTTACTGCACTCTTAATTTCTTCACTCCACCAAGGCGTATGTTTTCTGTTTTTTCCGTATCTTGCACTTCCGCATACCTTCTTTGTTGCGTTCACAAGTGTGCTTTTAAGAATTGTCCACAGTCCTTCCATACTTTCTATCTCCAAATGTCCTTGTTCTTTCAATTGTCTGTCTATTTCCTGCCAATATTTATATTTTATGTCGTCCTCTTGAAGTCTGTAACTTCTTATATTTTCAAATACTTTTCCAGCCCCTTCTTTCTTTATCATAACCGTAGAGTCCCTTAATCTTGCTTCGACTAGGTAATGGTCTGAGCCTATTTCGTATCCTCTTTTCACCCTTACATCCAATACCGATTTCCAATCTGCTCGTTTAACCAGCAATAAGTCAATTATAGATTTTTCTTGTCTACTTTTGACTTCTCTGGTATATTTGTGTATATCCTTGTGTTGGAAAAATGTGTTTGTAATAACCATATCATTTGTTAAACAAAAATCTAATATCAGAGAGCCATTCATGTTCTTCTTTTGCTCCCCGTATCTCCCTATTACACCGCCCTCCTTTTCAAAGTTACACCCCACTCGCTCATTAAAGTCGCCAACCACCATAAAATTTTCTTCATTGTCCACCTGTTCCTGTAGTTCCATCCAAAAAAGCTCCATATCCTCTTTCCTATCATTTTCATTCGGTCCGTATATTATGTAAATCATCATTCTCTTTTTTGGGTTCACTCGCCATTGTATACACATTATCCTCTCATTAGTCAACTTCCAACTATCAACTTGATCAAAGTTGTCCCTGTGTATCAAGCTACCCACACCTGCCTGTGCCCAGACATTTTCTTCTACTCCGCTGTGAATAAGTGTGTGCCCATTCCTCAATTTCTTTACCCACTTTCCCTTGAATTTTGTTTCAGTGACTGCTATTAATTTCATGTCAGTTTTCTCGAATTCGTCTATCAATTCTTCTTCCTTCCCATTCATTCCACGAATATTCCACGTACCCATTTTTCATTCTGAATTTCCAGGCTTGACCCGCACACTTTCCCTTTCGCCATTGGGCCGATTGTTTGTCTTGTACATATCATTAGTTGCGACTTCATTTGCCCCTTCCACATTCCAGTCCTTATTTGCTTTCTTCCATTTCTGATCCACGCTTTCCTGATTCATTGCCAAAGTCGTCATCATGTTTCCATACCCTTTTGTTTTGCTTAGTTTTTTGTTTGCGGCATTTCTCTTACTGCTATTTCTAGTCCTTTTGTCTCTTTACTCCACCTGTATTCCACACCATCTCTTATCATTTTTTGATACCCTATTTTTATTCCAATTCCTTTTCCCCTTTCCTCTTTAGCAATACTCCTTACTTCCTTTTGTATAAATCTCTCTTCCATTGTTAAGTCGTTCTCAATATATATTCTCGTAAATGAAAAGTGTGAACACATGGATGTTAAAACTAACATCAAGCAGTAAATAATTACTGTGACTTACATATATACTTTTATACGTAAAACGTATATGCATATATGCATGTGTTTGAGATACACACATACATTAAGTGCTATTGTCGACAATCGAACGCACAGACACCGGTGTTTCGACCTATGAGGTCTCATCAGTGTGCGTGGAGATTCTCGACAATAGCTTCATGACTTAAATCGCTGCTTATGTCATTTTAGCGTGTTAAATGCAGTGAGAGTATCACAGCGACATCTAACACCCAAAAGATGACACAGAACAAAGCGATGGCTTCTGACGGCATGTTCTGCTATACAGAGGCCTGTATGTTAATAGTGTATCTCATGTAATAGAGCCTTAGGTGGCGTCACCGATCAAAACGAAAATGAAAAGTGTGAACACATGGATGTTAAAACTAACATCAAGCAGTAAATAATTACTGTGACTTACATATATACTTTTATACGTAAAACGTATATGCATATATGCATGTGTTTGAGATACACACATACATTAAGTGCTATTGTCGACAATCGAACGCACAGACACCGGTGTTTCGACCTATGAGGTCTCATCAGTGTGCGTGGAGATTCTCGACAATAGCTTCATGACTTAAATCGCTGCTTATGTCATTTTAGCGTGTTAAATGCAGTGAGAGTATCACAGCGACATCTAACACCCAAAAGATGACACAGAACAAAGCGATGGCTTCTGACGGCATGTTCTGCTATACAGAGGCCTGTATGTTAATAGTGTATCTCATGTAATAGAGCCTTAGGTGGCGTCACCGATCAAAACGAAAATGAAAAGTGTGAACACATGGATGTTAAAACTAACATCAAGCAGTAAATAATTACTGTGACTTACATATATACTTTTATACGTAAAACGTATATGCATAGGTCGAAACACCGGTGTCTGTGCGTTCGATTGTCGACAATAGCACTTAATGTATGTGTGTATCTCAAACACATGCATATATGCATATACGTTTTACGTATAAAAGTATATATGTAAGTCACAGTAATTATTTACTGCTTGATGTTAGTTTTAACATCCATGTGTTCACACTTTTCATTTTCGTTTTGATCGGTGACGCCACCTAAGGCTCTATTACATGAGATACACTATTAACATACAGGCCTCTGTATAGCAGAACATGCCGTCAGAAGCCATCGCTTTGTTCTGTGTCATCTTTTGGGTGTTAGATGTCGCTGTGATACTCTCACTGCATTTAACACGCTAAAATGACATAAGCAGCGATTTAAGTCATGAAGCTATTGTCGAGAATCTCCACGCACACTGATGAGACCTCATAGGTCGAAACACCGGTGTCTGTGCGTTCGATTGTCGACAATAGCACTTAATGTATGTGTGTATCTCAAACACATGCATATATGCATATACGTTTTACGTATAAAAGTATATATGTAAGTCACAGTAATTATTTACTGCTTGATGTTAGTTTTAACATCCATGTGTTCACACTTTTCATTTTCGTTTTGATCGGTGACGCCACCTAAGGCTCTATTACATGAGATACACTATTAACATACAGGCCTCTGTATAGCAGAACATGCCGTCAGAAGCCATCGCTTTGTTCTGTGTCATCTTTTGGGTGTTAGATGTCGCTGTGATACTCTCACTGCATTTAACACGCTAAAATGACATAAGCAGCGATTTAAGTCATGAAGCTATTGTCGAGAATCTCCACGCACACTGATGAGACCTCATAGGTCGAAACACCGGTGTCTGTGCGTTCGATTGTCGACAATAGCACTTAATGTATGTATGTATCTCAAACACATGCATATATGCATATACGTTTTACGTATAAAAGTATATATGTAAGTCACAGTAATATATTCTCGTATTTCTTAACTTACTTTTCGCTTCATTATTTCCAGTTTAGTTTCAAAAGACTCTAGCTCTACTTTAATCATTTGGAATTGCTCTTCCTTATTTATTTTATAGGCTTTCTTTATATTAGTGTGTACTTCTAATTTTTCCGACAGAAATTCTCTAATATCATCTTTTATTTGGTTTTCATTTAGTTTTATACCTTTTATTATTATATTATTTTTCCTTTGCTGCTTTTCATCGTTTTCTACCTTATTTTCAAGTTTTTCTATTCTTTTAATCAGTTGTAACCTATCCCTTTCCCACTTCTCTTTCTTCTTTCTCATTTCATGTTTTAGATGTATAATTTCTTCCTTAATCTCTTCCATATTCTGTTTAGAGTCCTTCATCATCTGCTTCATCATTTCTTTCAGTTCCTCCATTTTCTCCTCTTCTTCGTTTCTTTTTATATTTTCCGTCGTATTAAACTTTTGTTCGGAATCTAAGTTTCTCTCCCGTTCTATCTTCCTCTGTTCCGGCGATCTGATCGTTTTTTTACTTTTATTAAATATATCTTTTCCTCTATCTGTGTCTTTCTCCTCTCCCTCTCTACCTCGCTTCTTGTCGTTGTTCATTCGTCCCCACCTGGCACGCCCGGGCCTTTTTGTTTATTGTATATACACGACTTTAGAAAGCGCAGCGGTCGACAGTTCAGTTACTAGCCCACTTGAGCGAGCGACAGAATCAACCTCCCGGTCTACCCGTCGAAGAGAAATGATCCTATCTCGCCTGCAGCCTAACTTCAATCAATAAATATATATCGATATACTACTTGTTATTATAATCCTATATGTTTCTTTATGTTTACACTCCCTTAAATCCACTTTTCACACTGTTACGTAGCTACAATTGCTCGTAATAGTTCAATGAATGAATTATATTACGGAGCACGATAGCCACGTGTCGCTCACACCAGTTCACAAACTCAACTCCAGGTGGAATGGAGTTGAGGTAATTTCTAATATTTTTAAAAATTACGCATCGGTCCAGGAATCGAACCCGAAATTTCCCGATTACCAGTCAGGTGCGTTAACCACTACGCTACCGTGGGTCCGGTCTCGACTCCTTTAAATTGTACTAAAATACATATATATATACATATAACAAGTAACAGGTGGAAAGTATTGCTGGTATACCAGCGTATATAAGCACCGAGACGTCCATGTGCTGTATATGATAAATAATTCTAAATTTTCTTGACCTTAATTCACATATTCATGTGCATATATATAATTAAATTTCTTGGACGATTATATATATATATATATATATATATAAATCCTACTAACAATATAGCGTCCTTACGGAACTCATGAATGTAGCGTCCACCTCCGAAAAGTTAATTAGTTCGTTAATATTTTGCATATACTTTGTGTTTTTGATCAAAACAGGTATAGTATTATCACTAAATTAAATATCAGATAAAAAAAAGTTAGTTACATTTTACTTTAATGGCGAAGTAGCGCCCTTTTATTTTCTCGTGCATGAAGCGCCTGTAATATACCATTTAACTTTCACTTCTTCGCTATTCTGGCTTCCATCGGGTATATTACATTACATTTGGTAGATATTAGAGAGTCCAGCAATGTTGCCACAATGTGTCTGTATGCTTACTTTATAAAAATATATGTACTTTAAATCAAGAGGAGTAATACAATGAACACATTTATCTACATTCGGCGACACAGTGGGTTATATTGTTCAGAACAGAAAATAGTAGTAGTTTCTGTTTGTTTGTTTTTTTTTTGCGTCATACATAGAGAAGAATATTCCCTCGAGAAATGAATGTCTGGAAATTCATAATAACCATTCAATAGTCATTCAAGATAAAGACTCGCTAAACATAAAATTCTATATTTGGAAAGATTTAAAATATATATAATATTCAGTTCTAAATATTTAACATTTTTATATAGGCGTTATTGGCAATTAATAATTACATATTTAGTCTTTTTATTAATATTTGAAACATACATTTTCTGATTTAAACTAATTTATCTGACGGCCAGCTGTATGAATAAATTATATTATGCCGATGCAATAGTAAAAGGAAAAAATTAGGTGTGGCCACCACACGACTTCTTTTTATACGTATGGGCGTTTCAAACTATACAATTTTAAGAATTTTTTACACAAAAATTATTCAAAATTCTATTCTAACTACTTCTATTCTCTTAATAAATCGCTATAGAATACATACTTTGCAAGATATTCGAAAAAAAATTTCTCCCTAAGAGTAAAAGTGTTACTTCCGGTCCGAATTTTGAAATTTCATTTATACAAAAAATATTGCAAATCTAGTACTAAATAATTTTGTACTCTTGATAAATATATATAGAATGCATAATTTACGACATATTTGCAAAAAATCGCTATTCGATAAGAGTAAAAGTGGTACTTCCGGTCTGAATTTTGAATTTATTTTTACACAAAAGATATTGAAAATTAAGTTCTAAATACTTTTATACTCGTAATGTACCCGCCTCAAAAGCATGACTTGCGAAATATTCGCAAAAAACTGGTTTTCGATAGGAGTAAAAGACCTACTTCCGGTACGAATTTCGAAAAATGTTTTAAATAAAATTGTTCTCAATTTTAATTTTAAGTACATATGAATTCTTTCTAAATATGTTTAAATTAGTAGTTGACGAAATATTGGCAGAATTCCATTTTTTCACTGAAGTAAACTACTACTTCAGGTCAGTCGATTTTCCTGAAAATCTAATCAGTTCTCAAGATTATACCTGTAAATACAAAATTTTGAATTGATACCTATAGCGGTTTGACCGCTATCGTGGTCACACACACACACAGAGAGAGAGAGAGAGAGAGAGAGAGAGAGAGAGATTTAAAAAAAACACTTTTTTAGTACCAGGGGACTTTAAAACGTGTACATCTGCAAAAATCTCGAGGTCAAAAATTTTCATCATCATAATACTTCCTTATACCATGTATAAGAAAGTAAAAACAGGATGCATACTCCTGTTATGACCTACTCGTAATCAAAAATATACTTCTAGACATTTTCCGATAAATCCAAAAAAATTGCTCCAAAGAGACGGTTAGCTAAAAAATGTGTTTAGATATTAACTAGGCGGGATCTTCTTGAATCTCGTTATGCGGAAGTAGTGTGATTTCGAGATATAGCAGATATCCAAGTTTCGAAATTACTTGATATAGAAAAAGTGGTTTTTGCAAACATCTCTCTCTCTCTCTCTCTCTCCTTCCTATCCTCTTCCTAACTCTCGCTTTGTATGACCACAAGACTTAAAATATGAAACTTTATATTTAAGAGTATAATCTACCTCTCGAGATCTGGTTAGAGTTTCGGTAAATTCGGTAGAGCGTAATTAGTAATTTACCTCACTCGAAATATCCAATTTTACCAATATCTCGGCAACTACTAAGTTTAGACGAATTTCTAAAGTATAGAAAAGTATTTAAAACAGAATTATAAAACAAGTTTATAAAAAATATCGAACTTCTTACTCGAAGTTGACTTTATATTCTTATCGGAATACAGTTATTTGTGAATATCTCCCAAAATTCTGCATTCTAGACAGATAGACTACAAGCATAAAGGATGTAAAGCTTGATTTGGAACAATACTTTTACTCTTATCGAGTAGAATCTTTTTGTAATTACCTCGCAAATTGTGCATTCTATACTAATTTGTTAAGTTGTTAAAAGTATTTAAAACTTCATTCAGAACAACTTTGTAAAACTAATTCGAATCACATACATCTATGACAGTCGTGTGATGTCGACGCCTCATTTTCTGAGCCAATATTATCCTAACAGATGGTTTGGTAGAAGCTTTTGAATTCAATGGCCAACAAAGGGAATATATCTAACAAAACTTGATTTTGTGACTCAATATGACTATCTTTATCAATATTTACTATTGCCGGGTAATTTGTAAATTTCTGTCTAATGATGATTTAGACATGACAGAAATAATAGTAGGGAAATAATAAAAACCATATATCACACATATAGAAGTAGCGGATTCTTAATACTATTTAATAAGAATTCATTGTTATGACTAGATATATGGTGTTTGTTGTACTTAAAAAGAGAAGACATGTGCATTTAAAATTCATTGCGTTTGAGCGATGGAAACAAAGATCATAAAATGCGACTATAATCAGATCGGAGGATGTAAACATTAAGAAACTTCAAAATTGGATTTACTTATTTTAAAAGGTAACTGCTTCTTTCAAACAATATAAATGTTAAAATTGTTAGCAAATAAAAATATCTTGAAAATCAGTTTAGAGCTAGAATGATGTTTACTTTTGATCAAAATGCATTGTAAAGTTCAGAAATGAATTTATATTATTGACTTGAATTGATATAATTGTACTTTTAGTGTCATTTTTTTTATTCAAGGACAACAACTGTACGTTTGTGATGACTTAAAGAATTCGTAATGTTGCCCACTGTGTAAAATGTACTTAGAAGTTGGAGAGTATATTAATACTTGGTCCTGCATAACAAGCAGATACTTCTTTAAAAAAAAAGGTGTGGCCACCACACGACTTTCTTATACGTATGAGCGTTTCAAACTATACAATTTTAAGAATTTTTTACACATAAATTATTTAAAATCCTATTCTAAGTACTTCTATTCTCTTAATAAATCGCTATAGAAGACATACTAAGTTTAAACAAATCTATAAAGAAATCAAATGTACTCAAAATTAAATTTGAGAAAAATTGTGTTAAAAAAGTTTTTCGAAATTGCTACCGGAAGTAGATCTTTTACTCTTATCGAAAATCATTTTTTTGCGAATATCTCGCAAGCCATACATTCTAGGCAGGTACAATACGAGTATAAAAGTATTTAAAAGATAAAATTAAATATCTTTTGTATGAAAAGAATTTCAAAATTCGGACCGGAAGTAGCACTTTTAATCTTACGGAATAGCGACTTTTTGCAAATATGTCGTAAATTATGCATTTTGTATATATTTATCAAGAGTACAAATGTATTTAGAGTTAGATTTGCAATGTTTTTTGTATAAATGAAATTTCAAAATTTGGACCGGAAGTAGCACTTTTACTCTTAGCGAGTAGTACTTTTTTTATAATATCTTGCAAAGTATGCATTTTATAGAGATTTATTAAGAGAATAGAAGTACTTAGAATAGGATTTTGAATAATTTTTGTATAAAAAAATTCTTTAAATTCGATACTTTGAAACGCTCATATGTATAAGAAAGTCGTGTGGTGGCCACACCTCATTTTTTTCTTTATGACAACGTTGTCTCTTATTGTAGTTGTAGTTAGCTCAAGAAAAGATCATAACTTGTCCCACTGAAAAATCCAGTTCGACTGCATTGCCAAGAAATTTGGATTTCTCCCTAATTTTACTTTCTTATACGTAGTATAAGGAAGTATTGTCATGATGAAAATTTTCGACCTCGAGATTTTTGCAGATGTCCACGTTTTGAAGTCCCCTGATACCAAAAAAGTAGTTTTTAAAAAATGTCTGTGTGTCTGTCTGTCTGTGTGTGTGTCTCTGTGTGTGTGACCACGATAGCGGTCAAACCGCTACAGATATCAATTCCAAATTTTGTATTTACGAATATAATCTCCCTCTTGAGAACTGATTAGATTTTGAGCAAAATCAGCAGACCGGAAGTAGTAGTTTACTTCAGTGAAAAAATCGAATTTTGCAAATATTTCGTGAATTACTAAGTTTAAACAAATTTATAAAGAATTCATATGTACTTAAAATTGAAATTGTGAACAATTTTATTAAAAAGGTTTTTCGAAATTCCTACCGGAAGTAGGTCTTTTACTCTTATCGAAAATCAGTTTCTTGCAAATATTTTGCAAGTCATGTTTTTTAGACAGGTACGCTACGAATATAAAAGTATTTAGAACTTAATTTCCAATATCTTTTGTATAAAAAAAATTTCAAAATTCGGATCGGAAGTATCACTTTTACTCTTACCGAATAACGATTTTTTGCAATATGTCGTAAATTATGCATTCTATGTATATTTATGAAGAATACAAAAGTATTTAGAGTTGGATTTGGAATATTTTTTGTATAAATGAAATTTCAAAATTCGGACCGGAAGTAACACTTTCATACGTATAAGAAAGTCGTGTGGTGGCCACACCTCATTTTTTGATACATGTTGTTTATTAAAGTAACAATCTGCGTTTCTACAGAGAAAACGTCAATGAGTCATAATTATTATGATCAATCAGAATTCTAAACCAAACTTTTTTTTTACTATGAAAACTTGACCTACGTTTAACAATAATGGGCTATCCACTCACTGGCTCTGTATCATCTATTTTATCGTCCATATCTACCTTTTTTCTTTGTTTTTGGAAATGATTAGTGTGTTACTTTCCTTTGAGATAGGCAGTTTGGAAAAATTGTTTTGATTGCACTAACTCTTAATTTGTTTCTATGAAGTTGGATCTGCAATAATCGTTTATTATAGTTTAAACATTTATCAACTGTAAACGCCACAGTAAAAGATATTTAATAACATTACTGAACTATAGGTTTTTCAACTAAAGGACCTAATTAACTATGTAAACTTTTTAATTCGCAAATAATATAATTTGCATTAAAATTAATTCAATACACATAGTCTTTTTAGGTAAGTTCTTATTCAGTACAAGGATTCTTTTTGTAATTTGCTAAAGTTGTCCCCGGGAATTTTAAATAATTACATTTTTTCCTTCTTGGATTTATAACCACTGTTACACATAGGTACAAAACATGGCTTTCAAAGTGTACTCAGTTAGTCAGTTATAACAAAACACTCAATTATTTAAACGAAATAATTATAACATAAAAATGGAACAAAACTGCTTTCTAGACACTTGCTAAATTTACATTCAACCAGCGCCTGACGAGATAACCCAGCAGATGCTCCGCTACCTCTCACTCACGTTCCACAGATTCGGCTTATTGCATTCAACGAAAATATTATGCCACTAATTTTAATTTTTTTCCTGGTTAATTAGATTTTTGTGGTCATGTCTATATATAAGAATTTACCTCATTTTTGCCAACAATATTTTTTAAATTTCTACAAAAAGTATTATTATCAAGTATTAAAGTAGAATTTTTCGCTTTTATAACTTCCATTATATATAAACCAGTTTTTCGGTATCAGGTGACTTCAAACCGTGGACATCTGTAAAAATCTCGAGGTCGAAAATTTTCGTCATCACAATACCTCTTTATACTACGAAGAAAAAAGTAAATAAACAGCTTAGTTTATGATACATGCATGTTTACGTATATACATATCTACCATAAAGACCAGTGTCCTTTACGAATTATTCTGTGTGCGTTGCCAAATTGTCCGGACGCTCGATTATCGAGAATATAAAAGACATGTGTATATTTCAAAATATACGGCACACGATGCAGCGCCTCGCGTAGAAATACCCTGAACTAATAGTATACGCAAAATGGTTATATTACATGCATATTGTCGACAAAATAGCGTCTTCCGAAATTTTGTTAAACAGCATTATATCACCATGTAAGCTTGTTAACGAAGTTTTACATGGAAAGTGCTTAGAGCGTCCATATACGGGCGCTTTATGTAGGCGGACGCTCTATTGAATGGAAATTCACAATGTACGGACGCGCTAATGATAGTAGGATATATATATATATATATATATATATATATAATTATTTATATAATAATAATAGTTTATTGGACAGTAATTTACAAAACAAATAATAATGATAATAACAATAATATGTTAAAACTGAGCCAAAAGCAAACACCATCAGTTCTGCCGAAGTACCCTGTACTGCCTGATGTTCCCATTGAAGAAGATAGTGTAAACAATACAAAATCATATAGTAATAAAAGAAGAAAGTAATACTATTTAAAAAAGAAAAAGAATTTAACATTATTACAAGGTCTGCTCATCTAGCAAGCGCCTCCTCACAGTCGACCAAAATGCACACAACGAAAAAGCTCTTATATCCAGGAGCAATCCGTTCATATATTTCGCACACAAATACCTGAATGATCTTTTAAACTATTGAGTAGTGTGTCCCGGAACGTCAATCAAATGCCTCCTCCTGACATTAATCGAGTCCACATCGGTCCGATACCTATTTCTACGTGCAAGGTAAGGAGGAAATGTAGGAATCTACGCCTGCTCATATCCAACCACAGAGTCTTATTAAGTTTGTTAGAAATTCTATGTCATCTCCAAATGCCATAAACAAAGCAAAGCCACGAGTTTTGAACCACCTGGATCCTCCTGACGTCACTACCACGCAAGCATGGTGACACTGTGTCACAATAATTAAAGTGAGACAGCACCAAGGCCTCGCACAATATTTTTTTTATAGATGAGGAGGAAAAAGCATCTTTAAATTACAGTAAGACCGCCTAATGTTATTTGGTTATTGGTATTGTCATGAAAATCCAAACGCTCATCAATGTACAAACCAAAGATTTTCACACACGATCTACGAGTTAAACCTCCACCACCAAGAAACAACTTTAACCGTCCCTCCAAACATGAAACTCTTCTAGAATTGCCAAAAACAACAAAACAATATTTCGTCTTGTTAATCAATAATGAATGCTTTTTGGCAATATCAAATATATTATTCAAATCTTGATTAATGCTCGCAACAGCAACCTCCACATCATTCACATCTAATGATTTATACAACTGAGTGTCATATATAAATGAAAAGAACTACTACATAGATGAAAGTAAAGCAAATGTGAAGTATAGATTGAGAACAGCAAAGGACCCAATATTCCCTGTGGAATACCGCATTTCAGAAAAGTGACATTAGACACATCACTATTGACAACCACCTGCTGACTTCTATCAGACAAGTAGCTCCGAAAAAGACATACAGCTCCCTCTCCAAGACCTATATAGTGCAAAATGAAGATTAAAATTTTGTGGTTAATGCTATCGCAGGAATAATATCATCAGAAATAGCAGTAATCGCAGTAGCACAACTATATCCTGCTCTAAAACCTGACTGAAAGGACGGTAATATATAAAAATTATTAATATGCGTATTCAACTGCCCCACCATAATTTTCTCTAAGACCTTCGATATCACCGGCAAGATACTTATAGGCCTCAAATCAGCCACAACAGTGGGGTTATTATTTTTTGAAAGTGGAACCACACGAGCCTCCTTCCAAATGGTTGGAAATACACTATTTATGATAGAAAAGTTACAAATGTGCGTCAGAAAAGGTATAAGATATGGGCAACTTATAAATGCAATTACAGTTTTAATTTAAAAATAAAAATTTTGAGATATACATTAGTCTTTTTGAGTGCAAAGTTCATGAGCGCATCGAAAGTAAAGACCAAGGATTTAATATTCTGACACTAAAACGGAACTGTGATTGATATTACACATTTTTCACAAGCTAATATACAACAGATGATTACTTTATTGTGAATATGTTAAGTACCTGAAAATACAATATTCAATAACCAAAATTGAATGATATTGTATTTTAGTATTAGAATATGTGAATGATGGTAATATTACCAAGTACGGTAATATTAGCATGATTCACATATTCTAATATCTACATAGCTCAAACCTTTCTTTGTTGTCGTGTGAAAACAAATTCCAGGGATTACTTCCACTGTAAAACATAAATAATTTAAAAATCGACAAACTTCTTGACAATTAATAATTGTGTCTTGTTAAATGTGTAAAAATAATTAATAATAACATTCAATTCACTATAGAGAATGAAGCACCTGATCGATCTTTAAATTTCCTTGATTTAAAAATCCAGATTAGTAACAACAATTTAGATTACAGTATTTTTACAAAACCCACCTTTTGTGATACGTTGATACCAAATACCTCCAATCATCCCACTAACGTCAAACATGCTGCGTTTAATTCGACTGTTGAAAGTACCGATGAACACATTTAATTTTACTAAAGAATTAAAAACTATTAAAATAATTGCACAAAATAATGGTTATAACTCATCTCTAATAGATAAATTAGTCAATAGAATGAATAAATCAGTTACATTAAAATCAGCATTTCCCCCGTCCCAGGACTTGACATTAAAACAATGGGTTAAAATTCCATATTTAGGTAATTTAAGTATGAAAATTAGTAATGTTTTAAAGAGGCTGGATTTTAAAATAGCCTTCTATAATAATAACACTTTAAAAAGTCAATTAACGAATAATAAAACAGCGAATCCTAAACTAAACAAATCAGGAATTTATAGAATTAATTGTACTGATTGTAGTAAATTTTATATAGGTCAAACGGGGCGAAATTTCAAATTAAGATTCTCAGAACATATGCGAGCCGTTAAATTAAATTATGAAAATTCAAGTGTAGCTAACCATGTTTTAGACACGGGACATCATTTTTCAATAGACAATTTAGAAGTACTGTATAGTTTAAATAAAAGTAAAAAAATTCATGTTCTAGAAGGTTATTTTATAAAAGAAAGTTTACTTTTACAACCAGGCAATGTTCTTAATGAACAAACCGAACTCATAAATTCACCCCTAATATACCCTAGCATTGTAAAAACGGTCTTTCCATATAAGTCATGACCTTTTCATAATTGTCTATTTTTGTATATTTTTTCTATTTACATTTTTGTTTGAAGTAGGTAGTTACAGTATATTAAATTTTACTTTAGTTTCTCGAGAACTCCTGACGATGCCGCAAGGCGAAATGTACACCGAGTATTTAATTATATATATTTGTGAAACAATACCAAGTGTGTTATTTGTTATTACTTGCTTATAAAAATAATTAAACTTATTTTAAAAAAATCGTTCCAAATAATTCTTCTAAGTAAGAGCATTATTTTTACACATTTCAATCTGAAAAGGAACTCATTTTCTGTATTTTGATTCCTCCTGCACTACACATGGATTTTCTGTGCGTTGGAAGAGAAAATTCTGTTTATTTACTTATTCGGATTCGTAAAAATGTGCCTCGTCGCTGATAATATTCATTGGAAAATTCATTGAAAATAAAGGTTCAGTTGTTTAATTTAAAATCAACATCTTCAGTTCTTTAATTGAAATTTGCTATCTATTGATATCCAATTTTGTGACTCACCATACTTGAAAGTCGTCTTGCTCATTTGCAGTCACAGAAGCGATATCGATACTGATATTTACTTTGAGTGAAAATGGTCGACCGATTATTTATAAAATTATGATGATTATAGCGATTCGTTGTTCACCTCACAAATGTCAAACACACAATTACATAAAAAAGCTACTTGCAAAAGTGAGAACTTTTTCTTATAGAGTAATGACTTTTGCGTCACCTGTTATTATATAAAGTATGCAATAGAGAAAAGTATAATAATGTACCTACTGGATTTGAACATCCACACACTATAGATGAACACATGTATGAGAAATGAAGGAAACAGTATAAGAAGGAGATCTCCTTCTTCACGCATATCCTATTACCCCCAGAGCGTAAGATTTGTACTTTAACTTACTGAAGGAAAACTAATTTTAAAGTA
Source organism: Amphimallon solstitiale (assembly GCA_963170755.1). Classification (NCBI taxonomy): domain Eukaryota; kingdom Metazoa; phylum Arthropoda; class Insecta; order Coleoptera; family Scarabaeidae; genus Amphimallon; species Amphimallon solstitiale. The sequence continues at coordinate 83,806,011 of OY720676.1, read as the reverse complement.
GACGGAGAAAATATAATTTAATATATTAAGACGCAAGGAGAGTATTACAAAGATATATATATGGCAAGTACAACTTAAAATCAAGATAAGGTCAACAATTGAATAACGTCAGCTGCTAGACAAGAAAAGATAGGCCAATAACTAGGTAGCAGAATAAGTTAAAAGATGAATCTGAATGAATAACAAACTGGTAACAAAAAGTTAGAAAATACGAAAAAATCATAAACAAATAATCATTAAGAAGTAATCATAATATATTTACCTCCTAAAAAGAACTGTTCCAAGAAAAACACGACAAAACATCAAGGGAAATCTAATGCAATATACAGTGTGCCCGCAAAGTATGGAATAAATTCAATATTTCTTAAAGCAAAGCCAATTTTAATGTTCTACATTCGACAACAAAAATTCATTATACAAGGTGATCCACATTAATGTGATGACGTCATCGGTATATTTTTTAAATACAACACCCTGTAATTGGTGACACTTTTAGATTATTATTAATGAGCTGATTCCAAAAAGGTAGATAGTTGGGGTCTTGCGGACAGAATTTGAAAGACACGTGATAACAACTATTTCTTATAAATTGCAAAAAAGCAGGCGACTAATCCTATTTATCAATTTTATTGATAGCTAATGATAACAGATACATGACTTTATGTTAAATGTTCGACCTGTAATCCTTGCTGTATTTGACAGCAACCTAAACGATGATTAAATTCTTGTTGAACCTTGTTTATGGTTTCCTGAGAAATATTGTTTGTCTGATTTCAATAGCGCTATTATAAAGCTAATCGAAATGTATGATACCGTTTTGGATTTAGAGTGTTCCGTATATTCTAAAACTCGAACAATATACAGGCGGTTCCACTTAAAAAAATTGTCGATGACGTCATTTCTCATATATGGTTCACTCTATATATTTAATTATAACGCTAAATTAAAAGCAAAAATCGACTTGTTTCGGGAAATTTTGTTAAAATTGTTTGTTTCGCAAAAAAATAAATTTATTCCATACTTTACGGACACACTGTATATAATAGTAACTAAACTATATATTTCACGGACTTTATATTGGCGCATATTTTATATTTAAGTTTAATATTCATGCGAATTAAAAGCAATATATACCGATTGTTATTTGACATAATTACATGACATGGTTATTGTCTGTTTCTAGTTTTAAAACAGTCACAAAAAAGTTTTGCTGAAAATTGGATGTGGCAAATGAACCTATATAAAAATGTGAATGTAAAGCAAAAATATAAAAATATATTCGAGTATAATAATAATGACATTCGTGCGATATTTACTAGTCTAAATATACTGTATATTAAGAGTATTTAAAATTATCTATAGGAAAAGATTTTTGTAATAATTTCAGAGATGTGTTACTGTTATCATTTCTTAAAAAAATCGTTAAAAACACTAATTCCTACTATTAAATTTTTATCTAATAATATCTTAATTTATGAAAAGAGAAACTGTTTTATAAATGCATATTATTTTCGTTTCTATAACTCACCTCAAAATATACAACACCTTTGTCCATCACGTCCACGGCACTAGTGACACTACTGCACCATCCAGCGTCGAAAACATGCAAAATGAATTTATCAAAGACTCCCTTGCTAGTTGGGATCACATATGTATGATAAGGATGAATAAACATTCGGACGGAATTTGTCGATGCTGGAGCGGCGCTGATCGGGAAACCCGGGAAATCAAATTTTCCGCAAGAAGAGAGATAAAACGTTCGGCTCCTCAAGGAAGTTTAATAATATTATAGAACGCATGTCTACTATTTTGTATTGAACGCTGAACTATTTCGAAGATAACCTGCAGTGATTTTCTCATTAACACTTTGTATTTTCTTAACAATCAAGATTAATAATTAATATTAATATTAAAATGATAGCATAAGTGCAAAAAGAATTAAATATAATTCACCAAACATAACTGATAATATCTAAAATGAATAATATACAATATGATTTAACCGTGATTTATATTCGTTTTAGTAAATTTGAAACTTTGTTTATATTTCTAGTTATATACATTAATTGCTTTTCAACACATATAAAAATATCTTAATACTTAATACATACTCTTCTGTTTTAAGGCCAGCCATAAATTTCTAACTAAAATATTAAGAAATAAATGCCCAAACTTACATAGTTAACTAATTGCAAAATATCGTAAATGTTACTGTTAAATTTTACTCCATTGCTGTAAATAGTTTTGTTGACTAATATGTATCACAACATTAGAATAATAAGATATCGTAAAAAACTTAACTGCACGGCAAAAATTAAACTGCAGAAAAGAGGAGTTGATATTACCGTTACATTACCATAAAGAATAGCTTCAATGTTCAACTAAAGTGTATTTATTCACTCTGATCGATAATAGAAAATAGTATACTAAAATATAATAATATAAGTTTCTTAAGACATCAGTTTGGCGCACTGGTTCAACGAGCCCCTCGTGTCGGGTTTAATATAGAAAAACTGGGCAAAATGTCTTATGAAACGAGTATTTTATACTATTTCTTTCTATTTCGTGTATTAAAGGTTCAAGAAGACTTAAAATAAGAGACTTTTTGGTAGAGGACTTTAGAAATTTAGTGATTTTGAAGTTGGTTATTCTGATTGTTAACTAGAAGATATTAAATATTTGAAAATTGGCGGAGTTACATGTAATTTCAAGTTAAAAATGTAGACTGATCTATTTAATAAATTAAGTTAAATTATCAAAAAAATGAACAAAACAAGTAATTGCACGCCGAGAATCGAAAAATAGCTGAAGACAACTTATAAAATCCTTTTCCAATAAAGTTTCAACATATTTACCACACACAATACGAGCACTTTCTAAGTTGGTGCAAAGAAAATATGGCGTATATTACCGAAAATATAATGACTGCTTATTTTGATAAAGAAAGCGAGATAAAAAGGGCATCGTCCTTATGAAATAACAAACATGATTTTAAATGGTGTGCAGTTTAAGAATCCATTCATGTTATACACGCTTCTTTCTACATTATAGACATGGGTAATTCCACCAAGAAAAAGAGTTGAAGTTGCTTCAGTACTGTCTAGTGCACTTAATACAACCACGAAAATCATTTAGAATCCATCAACTTCTAATACAATAAGCAATGATCCATAATGTGAATCAACAGGAATTCAAACAAAACATATTGTGTTCCCAGAATTAATGCAGATGAATTTTCTGGTGTTGCAGTGTACGTTTGTAACAGTTGCAGTTTCAAAACGAGTAGTTTATTTCAATAGTAGCATTAGACATCTTATGATTCAACCCTGTCTAACAATTTATATTATCAATTAGTATAAATAAAATGTTGGCAAGTGTGTTTTTTTATTCTTGCAATATCTGCTTCATAGTAAGACTTTATACAACCAACTCCGTGGTCGTGAAGTGAACCGAAATAGAAAAATAGCTAAATATTATTGCGATCCTTAACTAATAATATTTTGAGCATGAATTAATCTTACTAATAACACTGGCCAATGAAGTCTTTGCTCTAAGGTAGTCAGTGACAATATTACACAGCATACACAAAATACAAATTAATCGAATAGACCTAGTATTGGCTTAGCACAAGTTGAGGAGAAAATACAGATTGAAATTATTTTTCTATTTCAATAGCACATGCTGGTTGAAATGCTTTCAAGAAAATAGAAAGCGAACACATGATGATGCTGGGTACTTAAAGTGCACATTCTACATGCTAAATTAAAAATTTGGTAGCAAGATATGGCCGACGTTACTGAAGAATACGGCGAGCGTCATTATTTGTCGAATTATCTTTTAAAAGAGGTTTTGTCAAAGTTTAAGAGATAATCACAATATTTATAAAAATAAATCAAGAATTACCCTGTATATTAAGTAATGCTAGTAACGAATGAGGCAAATAAAAGAAATACCTACACTCATGTGCTAAATTTTATTGATTTATTTTGGCGTAAATAATGCGATAGATACAGCTTGGGCATATCAAAAAATCTGTAGTTGAGCCCAAAGTTTGTTATTTTATTGACTTGATTTAAGCAGGAGAACTCACTAAAGCATATATATTTCACATACTTGAATATTTGTATAATAATAATAAATTTCAATGCTAATGCAGTGTGATATTATTGTATATTTTTGCAAATATCACTAGAAATACTATTTGAGGAATATAGAATATAAAATACATAATGAAAACTAGCTTAAAGTAATTTGATCTAAAATTAATTATGCAAGAACATTAATTCGTTTATAAAAATAAATTCCTACAATAGTTTAACTTGGATTACGAAGCAATTCTTTCAATATGTAATGAGTACTTGTATTAATTTTAATATTCAATATTCGCCATAAGCATATTATATTTTTTATAGTTTAGGTAGCACACTATTATGTGTGTTTTATATACATATATATAGTTACTTATTCCTTCAAATCTCTTGAAAATCAGTCCAACGGTTCTACAAAAGACGATATTTGCCGAACAATTCCAGTTTTTACATGTTGACTGGCACACGGATATCTTGTGGGGGTGATAAGCACGCAAGCGCTCTTATATTTCGCAACAGGTAGCATCTAAAATTCATTTACGTGATTCGTGGGCAAACACTTTATAAAACATAAAATTTATTAAATATATGCAACACATGAATGTGAAATTGTATGTATATCTATACAGACAGGAATACAAAATACATTATAGGTATAAATACAGGTGTGAAGATTGATTAAAGTAGTAAATATTTATAGATTCTCAACTGAAAATTCTAAAGCAAAATCCGAACAAATGCTACAATGTTATAAATGAAGTGACACAAAAAAATCTCTCTGTAGCTTTTCAAATTTAATATCTAGAAAAGGATAACTAATAAAAATGGAATAGGAAATATACCTACACAGATACTTTTATAAGATATAAAACTGCTTCATACAACAAATTGAAAAAATTAAAAAATACTAGTGCAAGGTCGTATTTTAGTTTTAATTTTAAATAATTTTGTCATTTTATTTTTATTCTCTGTGTAGAAAGCACAATTTGCGAGAGAATTGCAAAAAACTGCTATTCAATAAGGAGAAATGCGTTTCTTCAGCTCAAAAATTTTGAAATACTTTTTTTACAAAAATTGTTGAAAATCAAATACTAAATACGCTTAAGCTCTTACTATATGGAATGCATAATTTGCAGATTTTTTCGATAAAAGTAAAAAACCTACTTCCGGTTTGAATTTTCAAAAGTGTTTAATAATGTAATTGTTCTAAATCAAGCTCCAAATACGTGTATATACCTTTCCAGACAGCATAGCTTGCAAGATATTCCCTAAAAACTATTTTTCGATAAAAGTAAAGACCTATTTCCGATAATAATTTTGAAAAACATCTTTTATAAGGTTGTTCTCAAATTCAATTCTGAGTACTTTTCTATTCTTTAAAAATATATATTTAGTGATTGACGAGACATTGGATTAATTTAATTTTGTCAATGAAATCAACTACAGAAGTAGCAGTTACTTTAGTTTGTCGGTCTGAATAAAAATCAAGTGAGATCTACGGAGAAAGATTATACTTTTAAAAATAAGGTTTTTTATTGATAGCTTGAACCCAACACAATGTGACTTTGGAAATAGATATGCAAACAAAATCTGACGTTTGTTCTAGAAGAAATTAGATAGACATTTTTTAGTAAGAGAGATATATTTCCATTTGGCCAATTTCAAGAAGGCTTTGGATTCGGTAAATGAAAATTATACCAAAATACGAACTATCTTCATATGAATTGTAGTTTTTATTTGATTTTTGATCAATCATATAAATTCAATATACATATAGCAATTTGAGTACAAATTCTAATATATACAATTGTGACTTTATGAGATATTTCGAAACGGTTTTCTTCCTAAGATTACTCATTAGCAGCACCTTTTACACTTATTTTGAATTATACAGAGTATTCCATAAATTGGTGGCTGACCATAGTTTTAGTTTCTTAAATGGAACTTATTTCTTGTATAATTCTTAATCAAAAAGTAGAGCAGGCCCAAAATTTTCGACTTCTTGCCATTTTTCTGAAAAATTCAATGTTTTTATAAAATCATATTTCTCAAAAACGACGTATTAGATAGACATCATTTTTGGTAGTGCTGTTCATAATAAAATGTCCCAATAAAAGCATATTTAACTTTCTTTAATTGCTAATTACTTTTGCACAAAACTAGATTGAAATAATAAAAAAAAAAACTCTTTACTGGATAGAAAATAGTTTATAGAATTGCATCAGAAAAATGTATAATATATCAATACTCTTATTCTTCTATTTTACTTATGTAATCTTAATAAGTGTCTATGTCTGTATCTATATTTATACGAACATTGATGGATACATTTTATTTATAATACAGTCTATGCCAGCAATATATTTCATCATCAGATCAACAGTAATGCCTCCCCTATACATTTATAATAATAATAAAAAAATACCTTATTCAAGTATGACACAAAATAGACAATATTAGTTCAAAAAATGACAATAGCTCAGCAATATTCACTTTCAAAGTAATAGCGTCTTACATGTTTTTGATGTAAAATTAGCAACCATATTCCCGTATTCCATTTAAAAAAGTACATGACTCAGTTGGAATACTTTGTATAATACAAAATAAATTTGAAAGGTGCTTCTAATGAGTAGCTATCTTTAAAAGAAAATCGCTTCGAAATATCTTGTCTCATAAAGTGACAAACGGCTTTCCCCATTGAGATGACTCACCCTATATAATGTATTAAATTATTATTAGAACCTTGAAAGTAAATAAATAGGTTCTTTGTTTACATAAGGATCGACCGCCAGCCAAGTGTAAAGTGAGACTTTAATATATCTTCCTATAAAAAGTCATTGTTGTGCACATAGCCATTAAAGAAGCTACAGGCGTCTCGACCGTCGAAGGAAGGCTCTCAATAAGCACACTGACAAAAGGAAGATTCTCTTCATATGAATATAGAAGAAAATATAAAAGGTATTTACCAGTTTTATGTGAGAGTATTAAATAAACTAGAACGTTGAAATTTGTTTTATTATAAAGACGTAAATAAATCAATATAATAATCTAATTTTGAAAACATATTCAATAAATTGTTTTGTATACAATAATATATCAGTATTTGTAAATTGTTTGTCAATGTTGTTTTAAAAAAATATCATTTGCGTTATAGAAATAAGTATCAATCTTGATATAGTTGGTTTTCCTATTGCTTGCGTTGTTAGTATTAATATAAATAATATACGGCGTCGGAAAACAATCTATGACACATATTATTTCCTAGAAGAGATAACAGAAATAAATCGCAACGAATATCTCAGCATGTAAAGCGGTTTGAAATTATTTTATTAATGTATTTGTTCTAATTTATATATTGATGTTATTTTGTGTATTTTTTTGTGTGTTTGTATTAATATATGAAAGAACTCTTAGTTGCTAATGCAAATATTATTTAAATAGATACATTTGTGTTTTATTGCATTGCGCCAAATAATGCCCTAAGATAATTCATTGTTGATATTTTTGAACTTGGATCGACCTGGGAGAAAATGAGCTAGTCAAGTAAAACGATTTAATTATTTTATTTTATTTTATTTAAGAAATATTAAAATATACAGGGCATTATTAAGAGGGCCATGACATTACGTTATTAATTTATATTTGTTATTTTACATTATGGCTCAACAATGTGGGGATTTTGCAGGTTCCTTTACATAGTTTACATAAGTGAAAGAATCAAATTTTACCAATATCTCCTCAACTACTAAGTTCAGACAAATTTCTCAACAATAGAAAAAATATTCAAAGGTGAACTTGAGAAAACTGTATAAAAACAAATTTCGAAAATACTGTCAAAAGTAAGTCTTCTAGTTTTATCGAAAAAAAGTTTTTGTAAATATCTTGCAAGTCATGTTCTCTATTATTATATTCTATTATTCTATTCTATTATTATTTTCTATATTGAGAGTATAAAAGTATTTGCAGCTTGATTTTGAATATTTTTGAGTAAAAGAAAATTCAAAATTCGATTAGATGTAGGACTTTTACACTTATCCAATTCAGTTCTTTGCAAATGTCTGGTAAATTATGCATTCTGTTCGGATTTATTACAAATACAAAAATATGTAAAGCTAAATTAAGAACAATGTCTGGACACAAAATTTAGTACCACTTTTGCAGTTTTTTGAAAATTATCGCAATTTATGCATCACATACATATTTATTTTGAGTATAATAGTATTTAGACATGTATTTGAAACAGCTTTTGTATAGACTCGAATTGCTAGTAACACTTTTACTCACAGATTTAGTTTATCAAAAAGATAAAGTATTTGTTTGATTCCTCAATTATAATGCAATGGCAGTGAATAATCCATCCAATATGTCAAGCATTGATATAACGACTGCCATTTCTTACTCATTTTGTTAGTATGCCACGGCTGTCATTTAAAGTCGAGTTAATTACTCAAATTTCAAAGTCACATTGTGAATGCAAAATAATTTTTGAAATATTTTACTAGAAATTAAAAAAAAGGATTCAAAAAACAAAAATAAAATGTTTTTAACGCCGCCAGAAGTGAAAGAATCTGCTGAAATTGCAAACTGGATTTATTGCCAAAAAATTATGAAAATGGTATCAAGCGGCGTATGAATCTCTTGTATGTTAGACAAACCAACAAACATAAAATCGTTTTCAGAATCTGTTATATTGATGTATTTTACAGAACTATCCACAAAATATAAATCCTCGACACTATGGAATTATTATTATTCAATGCTTAGAAGTATATTAATATAAATCAAAGAATAAATTTATAAAATTATAAGAAAATACAAGTGTTATTAAAGCCAAAAAGTAAAAGCTTCCAACCTAGAAAAGCTAGTACTCGCTCGCGAGGAAACATTAATAATTTTCTTACTAAAACAACAGGCGATAAATACCTTGTAACGAAAGTATAATTTTCTTCATATATTACAATTAGGTATTTATTTTTTTAAGGTTGCACTTATAATGAGAACAATGGGTGCTTGTCGAGCTAATGAGTGTATTGCATGAAAATTAGTGATTTACAAGACCTTGGATCAGCTTTTTTAGTAAATCTGACCAAAACCAAGACAAAGGTAACTCGAAAATTTACCATTGACAATAATTTCTATGAAATATGTAAAAAATACATCAGTAGTCGTCCAACTTATATTACAAGCGCTTTGCTACTTTCAAACTATTAGAAAGGTAAATGCACTGCCCAAAATTGGTACTAATAAATTTATCAAAATGTTAAAAGAAATTGCTGCATTTTTAAAAATACCAAATCCAGAAATATCTTCTAGACACAGTTTTCGCAGATCTTCTGCAACTCTGCTTGTTTATGCGGGCTGTGACATAACTGTTTTGAAACGCCATTGTAGATGGAAATCATCAACAGTGACTGAGAGCTACACAGATTACTAACAAACAAAATAGATACCGCTAAAAAATATCAAGCTCCATTCAAATTAATAATTTTAATAATGCCAGAAATCAAAGCAATTCTACAAATAATCAGAATATTTATTTAGACGTTAATTCTATTCCTGCAATTAACCTAAAAATTGTACAAATGTAACTATTAATATAAATAATGCTGAATTGTAATATATATATATATATATATATTTAGATTTGTTTTCTTTCTTGGGTATGTGGTTTTTATTTGAATTAAATGTAACACATTTTTCTTAACGTTTCGTTATATTTAATAACTTTTTCAAAAGACACATAACATATAACTGTAAAAAACAATTACAAAAATATCAGATTCTTCGTTACAAACATGACTTACAAAAACAATAATATATTATATAATAATGTGTGGCAACGGGCAACTTACCTTAAAATTTCATTTCGTCAATTCTTATTAATTCTGAAAACATTTTGTTTTCAATTACGTTTTACACGTATCTCTATTGGTTTTCTTTTTTTTTTCCCTCTTTTTTTTTGTGTTTGTGTCATTTGCTTGTCTATTAATTATTAGTTCGAAAAATGAGGAATTATAAATGTATATACTCAAAGAATTGTTTTATTTTATATACGTATAGTGTAAAAATTCAATTATACTTTTGCCTACAAGCTTCACCTCGATATGTCTTTGCCAGATGTACCTGTTATTGCTTTTTATTTGTAAAATATATGTTTCTTTTATTTTTAAAAGTTTATAATATACATGGTTTGAAATATAAGATTTAATCCGTATAGAATTTACTTTGTCAACATATTTTTGTTAATTTTATATTATTGAGTGGTACAAATTTGATAAGTTCGTTATGTCTGCTCGGTCGTTTATTAAGAGCTTTTCTTTTTTAATGTGGATCATTTCTAATATATCTCTAGCCTTTTGGTTGCGTTCTTTATCTAAAATTTTCACGTTATTGAAGTCAAATTCATGGCCTGTGTTAGTACTATGTTTTTTTAGTGCAGTGCTGTTTTTGCAGTATTTGTGTCCGTTCATTCGGCTTTTTAAATATTGCTTTGTTTGACCGATGTAAACGCTTTTGCATTCCTTGCAAGGTATTTGATATACAAGGTTTGTTTGTTGATCTTTTGGTGTTTCTGCTTTTACTTTAGACCAGAGATATTGTAAATTATTATTGTTTTTATTTGCAATTGCAATACTATATGGTTTAAGAATGTTTTGAAGATTTTCGGATAAATGTTGTACATATGGAATGGCTATGTAATTTTTTTTATCATTATTATTATTGTGTTGTTTGTGTTGATTATATGCTGTGTATGTTCTCCTTCTAATAATTTTATTTATTAATTTTATTGGATAATTATTGTTAATTAGTGTTTGTTTTACTTTATTTAATGTTTCGGTTCTGTATACAGGGGAAGTTAGTTTTATTGCTCTATCTACCAAATTTATTATGACACTTTTTTTATGTGTAAATGTTGTGGTTGAGTTAAAGTTAAGATATCTGCCTGACCAAGTTTTCTTAGTATGCCATTTTGTAAGCAGTTTATTTGTGTTATGATCTCTGATAAGTGTTGTGTCTAAAAAATCTATTGAATTTTTTGTTTCTAATTCTATGGTAAATTGAATTTTTTTATGAAAGCTGTTAAAGTGTTTTAAGACTTGGTCGATTTCTTGTTCTGGCATTGCCGTTATACAGTCGTCTACGTATCTCTTAAAAAAAGGTAGTTTTGTGTTGAGATTTGGTATAATTGTTTCTTCCAGGTTTTCTAATATAAGTTGGGCAATGGCTGCAGATATCGGTGAGCCCATAGCACAACCATATGTTTGTTTATAAAATTTATTTTCAAATTGAAAATATGTTGAGGTTAGTGTCAATTCCAAGGCTTTAAGGAATTCTGTTAAAGTTAAAATAGTATGTTCTTTTATTTTTTCCCATTTTTTTGTGACGATAGTTTTGGCCAAATCTATCGGTATATTTGTATATAGGGATACTATATCTAATGACACTAGTTTGTAATTATTCGGTATTGTTATTGTATCAATATATTGTTTGAATTGCCAGGAGTCTTTAATATAATATTCCTTTTTTCCCGTTACTTGTTTAATAGATTCTGATAAAAATTTTGCTAAGTTATAGAAAGGAGATTGTATACAGGATATTATGGGTCTAAGCGGGATATTGTTTTTATGTAGCTTGGGTAAACCATATATTTTTGGTGAAAGAGAATTGTTGATTTTTAGTTTATTTGCTAGGCTTTTTGGTATCAGATTTTTTTTCTCCCATGACTTTATTAAATCATTGTTTAGATTTTGATAACTTTGAGTGGGGTCGTTTTTTAGTTCGATGTAGGTGCTTTTATCCTGCAATAAATCCATCATTTTTTTGTCATAGTCGGCTCTATCCATTATTACCGTCTTATTGCTTTTATCCGGTTTTAAGAAAAAATAAAAGAAACATATATTTTACAAATAAAAAGCAATAACAGGTACATCTGGCAAAGACATATCGAGGTGAAGCTTGTAGGCAAAAGTATAATTGAATTTTTACACTATACGTATATAAAATAAAACAATTCTTTGAGTATATACATTTATAATTCCTCATTTTTCGAACTAATAATTAATAGACAAGCAAATGACACAAACACAAAAAAAAAGAGGGAAAAAAAAAAGAAAACCAATAGAGATACGTGTAAAACGTAATTGAAAACAAAATGTTTTCAGAATTAATAAGAATTGACGAAATGAAATTTTAAGGTAAGTTGCCCGTTGCCACACATTATTATATAATATATTATTGTTTTTGTAAGTCATGTTTGTAACGAAGAATCTGATATTTTTGTAATTGTTTTTTACAGTTATATGTTATGTGTCTTTTGAAAAAGTTATTAAATATAACGAAACGTTAAGAAAAATGTGTTACATTTAATTCAAATAAAAACCACATACCCAAGAAAGAAAACAAATCTAAATAGAATATTGTGGTAAAGAACCAAATAAATATATATATATATATTATTTTATTATTATTTTTCATGTTATATATAACAAAAGCAATATTCCATAGATATTTGCCTCTATAAATTATTCAATAAACTTTCTCTACAAATAAATCAAAGGTGACAAATTTTAAAAACTTGCAACAATTTTTAGTTCTACAGATTTACATTTATTAAGAGATTATTTCAGTCTGAGATTATTATTAATATAATGCACTATTAATTTGTAATTATAATTTAAATTTATATAATAATATGTAGTACAATATGTATGATTATCTCTTTTGACATGTTTCAAATCATATATGTGTATGTATATATACAAGGTGTTTAAAGTTAAGTGTTCACCATTGCTAACTTTGTTATTATTGAAGCTACGAAGTCGGTTAAATTAGCAAACTAGTAGGACTTTTTTGCTGATTAAGTTAGTCAAAACAGAAACAATCGAAGAGCTAGTTTCTGAAATATTCACAAAAGCAACAAATTTTTAAATGGAACATCCTGTATATTTCGACATATTCTGAAAGAGAGTTAAATTTTAAACAAAAAGTACGTAATACACTATCGTCCTAAATTTAAAAATAAGCGAATAAAATGCACTTAAACTCTTTGATTATCATTATTTTAAAACTACTTACATATTAAAGTAATGATAATCAAAGAGTTTAAGTGCTTTTTATTCGCTTATTTTTAAATTTAGGACGATAGTGTATTACTTACTTTTTGTTTAGAATTTAACTCTCTTTCAAAATATGTCGAAGTATACAGATGTTCCATTTAAAAATTTGTTGCTTTTGTGAATATCTCAGAAACTAGCTCTTCAATTGTTTCTGTTTTGACTAACTTAATTAGAAAAAAAGTCCTACTAGTTTGCTAATTTAACCGACTTCGTAGCTTCAATAATAACAAAGTTGGCAATGGTGAACACTTAACTTTAGACACCTTGTATATGTAGCTATATATGTATTTTCTTGTGACTGATTGCTTGAAATGAAAAATAAATTATTATTATTATTATTATTATTATTATAAGAGTACATTCATAAATATACCTAACACTCGTGTACAAAGTATAGTATTCTGCTTGCATATAATGGCTATTATCCCACGAGTGGTTTGTGCCACTCGCTTCGCTTGTGACGCAAACTTTACCCTAGTGAATAATAGCCATCATTATATGTTCATTGAATAATATACTATTAAAACTTAATTTCAAACAGCTTTGTATACAAAATTCTAAACTCACATAGGCACGTATAAGAAAGTTGTTCTCACACCTCAATTTCTCTGTAGCTATGTATGGCCTTATAAAACACCTTTTTGTTTCCCTTTCCAATTCTTTCCATTGTCTTCCCAAATTGTGCCTATAACTTTTCTTTCGGTTCTCTTATTAATGTCATCAATTCGTTGTTGCTGAAAAGGCATTTTCTAATAAATATTACATACTTTCAGTTGTATTTTTTATTCCTTATTCGATTATTGGATATTATTGTACATTTTATAATACACAAAATTGGTATCTAATTAAAAGATATGAAGATATACTAAAACATGCTGTTAACAAACACGTCAAGCTCGTAATAATCTTGTATGAGATTTCTCACTGTGGGTCAAAATAAAAAATGAGGTGTGGCCACCACACGACTTTGTTATACGTATGAGCGTTTCAAACTATACAATTTTAAGAATTTTTTTATACAAAACTTATTCAAAATCCTATTCTAAGTACTTTCGTTCTCTTAATAAATCGCTATAGAATGCATACTTTGCAAGATATTCGAAAAAAAGTGCTTCTCGCTAAGAATAAAAGTGCTACTTCCTGCCCGAATTTTGAAATTTCATGTATACAAAGAGTATTTCAAATCCAACTCTAAATACTTTTGTACTCTTAATAAATATATATAGAATGCATAATTTACGACATATTTGCAAAAAATCGATATTCGGTAAGAGTAAAAGTGATACTTCCGGTCCGAATTTTGAAATTTTTTTATATAAAAGATATTGGAAATTAAGTTCTAAATACTTTTATATTCGTGGCGTACCTGTCTAAAAAGCATGACTTGCAAAATATTTGCAATAAACCGATTTTCGATAAGAGTAAGAGACCTACTTCCGGTAGTAATTTCGAAAAACTTTTTAAAAAAAATAGATCTCAATTATAATTTCAAGTACATATGAATTCTTTATAAATTTGTTTAAACTTAGTAGTTGACGAAATATTTGAAAAATTCGATATTTTTACTGAAGTAAAGTACTACTTCCGGTCTACTGATTTTACTGAAAAACTAATCAGATATGAAGAGGCAGATTATACAAGTAAATACAAAATTTGGAATTGATATCTACAGCGGTTTGACCGCTATCGTGGTCACACACACACAGGCAGACAGACACACACACACAGAGAGAGAGAGAGAGAGACATTTTTTAAAAACCACTTTTTTGATATCAGCGGACTTCAAAACGTGGTCATCTGCAAAAATCTCGAGGTCGAAAATTTTCGTCATCACAATACTTCCTTATACTACGTATAAGAAAGTAAAATGATATATACTATACGAATTTGGAGTTTTTTATAAGATTTTATACATGTACAAGACATCAAAATGTTAATTACCTTAAAACCTAACATAACATTTATCTTTTACAATTCGGCAGAAAATTTTATTTTTATTATCAAGTACAGTACCATACGAGTATCTAGAATGAAATTTAGCCGTAGATTTAAGAGTACAAAAAACAAAAATTGAAGACAAAATTTCTGAACTTGCTCCAAATCATAAAATCATACCCATACTCGGCATTATTAATCAACATGCATTATGTAAAAGTATTCTAAAAATCGATCATGTTATAAACGTAGTTGTGAAATTAGTGAATTTCCTTAAATGAAAAGATTATAACACAGGAAATATATTGCACTCCTTGAAGAACTAAATACCAGTTATATTTACTATGTCACAATAAAATCCGTTGGTTAAACTTGGGAAGAGTGTGTAGAATCGTCAAGAGGTATTTTTAAAACTTAAAGAAAATGAGGAATTTCCTGAATCCAAATTGGATTTTTGATTTAGCATTTTCTATGGATATTGTCACATATTTTAACAAATTTATATTATGTATGCGTATACGAGGAAAAATATATATGCTCATGTTTTAATATATAATCTTTTCAGATGAAGCTTATCCTTTTTTCTAGAAATATGACTGAATGCAAATTTGATTATCTTTCGACCGTATGTTTAAATATTTCAAGAGAAAAGTTTCAAGAATGTAATAAAAATTTCCTTCCACTAAAGACAGATTTGAGCGATTCAAGAAAATTGATAAAATCATATCTATTATCTGAAATCCATTTTCTGTACATCTAGTTGACGTTTCTGTTGATATAGAATTAAAAATACTTAATTTCCAATACAATGATTATTGCATGAGTAATATCGCAGAGTAAGAAAATTTTATCAATCTTTTATAAGCAATTGAATAATGAAAGATACGGAAATTTAAAGTAAACTTGGCAAGAAGTATTTAGTAAGCTTCAGCTCAATATATATTTGTAAACAAAAAAGTACAACAAGATTAATACTAAGAATAATTTACATTTCGAGGCTGTCTTAAGAGTAGCTACTACAAGAATAGGGTCAGAAATTGAGAATTTAATAGAAGATGCGTAGTTTCTCAATACGCCACATTAGTGAAAAGAAATTAATTACATTTATTTATAAACAAAATCCATAATAAAATTTTGTTTACTTAAATGAATCGTTTTTGTATTTAACATTTTTTAATTTTAAATATTTCGTTCGGCCCTTGA
Organism: Amphimallon solstitiale; assembly: GCA_963170755.1. NCBI lineage: Eukaryota > Metazoa > Arthropoda > Insecta > Coleoptera > Scarabaeidae > Amphimallon > Amphimallon solstitiale. The sequence goes on along the minus strand of OY720676.1, from coordinate 83,789,669 downwards.
AAAAAGCTGTCTTTCCAATTCGGCCCGAGGACAAAACTATTGCGCATTCAGAGGATTCCAAAATGTAGATCGCCAGTTTTTAGAGGGTCGCGTTAAGGAACTAGAGGAGAAGGTTGCGTTAGATTTCTAAAATAAAACAATGACCATTTATGTAGAGGTTTATTTATATCTTTTGCATCATTCCATTTGGAACATCATATTTATGCAAGTTAAGCTTTTTTTTCTTTAGATAACTACTATTAAAACAAAAAGTCAGAAATCACCTACAGCTTGATAATCATATCATTCTCTACTTATCAAATACAGAACCCATATTAGGTAAGCTAGTGTCTGAGAAATAGGTACATACGTCGCTTTAATACTTTTTACTGAGTAATTACATAACTTAATATGTTAAGGCTATTATAATTTCTTAATGTATGTACATTTTTGACTTGGAAGCTTCGCAATACTTATAAATTGGGACCGAAAGTAACACATCTGCTCTCGTCAAAAACTAATGTTTTGCAAATTATTTATTTCACACAGCTTTATTAAGACTATAACGATATTGAAACCATAATGTGGAACAACTTTTCTATACAAAATTCATGATCCACGTACGAGTAAGAAAGTTGCTTGATGTATACACCTCATTTTTTATATGGTTTTTATCTAGTAGTATTTTTACAGTGAAAGCTATATATCCTGAAATAATAATTAATTAATGTAATTTCATTGGTCTAAATTTTTTTCGGATCGATATCATTTTTTGGTTTCATTGAATTGTGTAGTTCGTACTTCGGCCCTGTCGGTTGCTAAAACGATTCTACGATATTAAAATTGATAATTAAACAAATAATTTCAAAGAGAATTTACTTAAAGGTGAAATATCTCATTTGCCAAAGTTGTATATTGATTTAGATAATTTATCGATTTTAATCCAAACGATTTCAATAAAGTTAAACAAAATCAGTTTGTCAAAGACTGATAAAAATGCAATTAATAATAGCTAATACAGACGTTGCGACATTAGAAGAGATAAACCAGTATCATCATTATGAAAATTTTAATAACTATAACTTACTAGTGGTAATATTTTATGTAATAGTAATAAGTTATCCTTGGGTAAAAAGCAAGAAAATCAAAGCGATACGGAGTAATATTAGTGTAAAATGAGACCATAGAATCATTATGTAAAGTAATTATATTGATACTATTAAATAGTTTACTTGTATTTTCGTTCTTAAATATATTTTGAAAAATGTTAATCTTGTTCCGATTTATTTAATTTGAGCTATATTTTATTGCTATGAATTTAGCACAAAAGCCACATATGATAATTTTTGTAATGTACTTCTACTACTAATAATTACTCTCTAACCAACAAACGGAATACACCATATGGAAACTTCAATACGTTCCGGAAAAAAATAATAATTGGTGCAACTTTTACAAACTTACACTAAATATTAATAAATGCAATATTCTTACACAATAGCTGTCCAATATGACGTAAGAAAAAAACATGGGGCTTTCGGTGTAATTTTTGATAAAAATTATACTTTTAAACCATACTCGCATGCAGCTTCATTTTCCTTGATGTAATGAGGAGAGCTCAGACCTGCCTATTAAGCAAAATTGTGGAACAGGATGGAAAAAGCCTTATTAATAAGCAGAGTTATAGAGCCGTATGTTCCTAATTATAGACATACTTAATAGGTAAATAGGCTTACTTACCAACTAAATTATTAGTACCACGTTGTAGTATGTTCAACAAGTAAGAATGCTATTAACCCTCTTTTACATAATGAGTCATATATGATACATACCACAAAATCTATTTTTTGTACCAGTAGTAAAAAATCATAGCATTTTTACACATAACAAAGCGCCACGAAAAGTCATTTCTCGACTTGGAACTAATAAGAGGTAAATAATGAGGCTATTATTGACCTAGGGAAATAATGAAAACAAATAAAGGGAATGCCGCAACTATGCAATCGCAGTAGTATGTATGTATGTCAAGTTGTCAACCGTCAAATTCATTCATTCATTGCAGTTTGTTTATTCAAGTTTATTTTTATTTAGATTTATACCACAAATTAATCATACTCTAAAACTTATAAATGCTCGGCCTCTAAGGTAAAATAACTAACAGTATTTTAACAATAGCAAAATATGTATGACAGAAGTATAATTGGAAACAAATATCCTAACAGGTAACTATTATACATGTAAAGATATTTTACTTTCTTTACATAAAACTGTATTTTAAGGTTATGTAACAACATAATATGGAAACAATATAACACGTAACTATTATACAGATGTACAGAATTTTAATTTATTTATAAAAATTGATAGTGCAATTATGGCATGTCAAATTTATTGATGGTTCAATGCTGATTCAGAGCTGTAGGCACATTAATGACAGTATTGTTAATTGTGTTAATTCCATAAGTATTTACGATATCTTCAGTTGAAATAGAGCCTGATTGTATTGCTGATGTTGATGGAATTTGGTTCATATCGTGTGTAAGTAGATGTAGGTAGACCTTGTAACATATATGCTATATTTTTTTTATTTCTAGGGAATCTTCGATATAACTTTCAGCTACACTAGATTTCCAACCACCATGTACCATGTTGTTTTAACTGAAGGATATTACCACCATTGACAGCTAAAAGTGTAGTCTAGGTTCTACGGAAGGGCAATTTCTTTTGGCATCTGTCCTATTGTGTTATGTCCAATGTTTTATCTAGTACATTTACCATTACGTACACTAATAAAGAATTTTGCTATATCTGGAATTGGTCTAATTTTTAAATAGTTTTTAATTATTTTGATCCAAAGTGGCTCCATTATTACAAACTTTAGAGATGAACCATTTTTGCTATTGCAGATGTGAATAATAATTAAATCGGCTTTCATGATGACATCAGAAATTAATAAATTACACAGCTCATCACTTCGGCATGCACCAGCAACACCAATTACAAGACCAGTCTACAGAGTTATAAATTGTCAATAATTTTGAAGTATTAATATATAAACATACTACCTTAGTTGCAATGTAACATGTATCGGGTGCCTCAGTAAGGAATTTTATAATTTCCTCTAGTAAATACTAATGACTTTTTGGGCTTATAATTTTCATTTTATCTTTTTAAAAAGGCAACTAATTTAGAATATTTTGATATGTTAATATTCTCTGTTAAGCCAAGCGTAGCTTTCAATATTGAATAATGGGTCCATAAAGTCAAGGCTTTTTAATGTTGTGTGTTTAATGGAAGTACGTTTTGAGAAGTTACTACTATATTTTTGGAATCACACGATTTTTTAAATTCTGTATATGTTTTTATGTATAAGTGTTTAGATATATGCGGAAGCAAGTTCTCAACTGCCTGTTCTGCAATCTCGCGCATTGCAGGTGGTGTAATCTAAACTCTTCAGATATTATAAATGGAATGAAAAATAATCTAATAAATACCTACTTGACTTTTACTTTCAGCATTTATGTCAAAACTTATTTGTCAACATCAAAATATAGCCTACTTATTTGTTTATATGAAGTTTTATTACAAGGGAATTCTTACATGTATGAGTAAATTTATTCATAATTATTAAGGTTTCAAGATCCAATTAGACTACTGGTACAAAAAATAGTATACATACTACGGTTGAGAAGACTATTATTGCCCTTGTGGCTTAAATTCCTCGGCGCTGCGCGCCTCGGAATTTAATCTCGCCACTCGGGCAATAATAATCATCTTCTCAACCTTGGTATGTAATATACTATTTGCCAATTCCTAGAAGTGAAGGAATTTATAACTGTGTACGTATGGCCACCAAATCTCCAATATCGTTCACAACAACGCGCCATTATATGTTTGGAAATCAAGGTATGAGTGTTTTGCGCTAATGTGGAGGTTATGTGTTTTTCTGTATTTATTTTTTCTGTATGAAATACAGTTTGAACTCCAAAAAACATAATTCTTTCCGTAGTGTATTCATATCTGTGTCATTTTGATGTTGCTTAGATGTGAAAGTATTGTTGTATATTATTTCAGATGGTTACAAAGACGGAACTAATAGATGCGTTCGAGATATACCATCCGATAATGAATGTAACGACTCCAACCTGTCAGAAGAATAACAGAACTCTTGGCTATGGTAACATTCTAGCTCCACCAAGTGACGACTATGATGAAAAACAAAATGTTGACTCAGGGGAAGACAATATTTTATCTGAAAATATGAATCTTAAGGATTTATAAATAATAATAATAAATAATCTTTATTAGTGCTCAAAGATACAGCCCACGTCAGTACAAAGAAAATAGTAATACAAAGATTTGTCTAGATAATCGTTATTAAATATTGACCATGTTATCCATAAATCTTCTAAGCTGTAGAATGCATTTTGCAGCAGATGCTCCCTCGCCCTCCTATTGAACTTTTTATTCGTCAATTGCCTCCAATCGGCCGGTATGGAATTATATATCTTACGCTCCAGGTTCTTATGTTTGTACGAATTTAGCCGAAAGTAGTCCACTTGGAGGTCTAAGTGTTGCCTCGTATTGTTGCTATGGATACACATCTTCGAGCAAGGTGTCCTCTTTCTGCGTGGACCCTTTTCAGTTGTTTTCCTATATAGACTTAAGGTATCGTCATAATTTTATGTGCTTTGAATATTGGTCTGGCAGTTTCGTATGGCGAAACACCCATAATCGCCCTAACAGCCCTCTTTTGAGCTCGCACAACCTTCTGCATATGAGTCGAGTGTCCCCACACACAAATACAGTACACAGCTCTAGCATGGAACATAGCGTAGTAAATTAGCTTTGCAGCAGTTGTATCAACGATTTTGCTCATTCTTCTTATAGCGTATATTGAGGATTGCAGAGAGCCAACCAAATCCGCACTGCAGGTGAGGTCGATTACAAAAATAAGGAAGAGTAGCGGTCCCAGGACAATTCCCTACGCTATTCCGGCCACCTAGTGTTCCAGCCGACTCCGTTTGCCATCAATTTATACAAAGCGCCTATGGCCGCACACATAAGACTTCATTAGTTGCAGAGGCACCCTTCTAATTCCATAATACTCCAATTTGTTCAAAAGTATGCTATGTGACATGCAGTCGAATGCCTTGTCCTACAAGTCCCACAACTTTGAAGGTCCTCCAAAGAGGTAGAGATGTATGTTATTAAGTCAAGAATGGCATTTACTGTACCAAGCTTTCTGAATCCATATTTTGTGGTGTCAAGTAGCGATTTTCTTACATGAATCCCACAATCCTTTTTGCCATCGGCAGCTCCATGATTTTGCCAAAGACCGGCATAATGGAAATTGGCCTGTAGTTGAAAGGGTCCATCGTAGATTCCTTCTTATGCACCGGAGTTATACGAACTATTTTCATTTTGGTTGGAAACACTTCCTCGCAGAAGCACTCATTGCAAATATGGGCCAACGAATCCGCAATAGCCGCAGCGGTGGCTTTTACAACAATGGCATTAAAATCATACACGTCAAGCGTAGTTTTCCTTTTCAGTGAATTGATACAGGATATTACCTCTCCTGGCGTAGTGGGGAAGAAGACCATCGACGTGCCGTTTGTTTGCAGCTTTGATAGCAATTCCGAGGATACGACATTAGATGAAGCCACATTTTTTGTGACTCCACTCGGCAGTTCCGTATAATGTCGGGTGTGGGCATATTCTTTGGTCTATTGTTGTTTCTTTTGGTCTCTCCTTTTATTTTAGCCCAAATAGATTTATGTCTATCATCAGATTCCATAATTTGCTGCTTGTTCCGCTGCTTTTTTTATCTCCATTTGTTCATTGTAGAATTTTTTATATTTTCCAAAATACCTCCCAATATCATCATCTCGTGTCTGTTTGTATGCTTCATGAAGCAGTCCTAGTGTTTCGCCCATTTGTCGCAATTCATCGTTGTAGTGAAGATGCTTGGGTTTCCGATTGCTCCGAACTTGGACAGCAGGATAAGCTAACCCGACAATTCTACAAAACATATCCTGGAAAATGTTAAATTTTGCCTCACCAGTCGCTGCGTGGAATATCTCAGCCCAGTCTTGTTTGAGAATCATTTCCGAGAATCTCCGCTTGTTTGCTTCACTGAAGACCCTACACATACGTGTACCTTCCTCGATATAGTGATTCCTCGTGCTTACATTAGTTATAATGGCTTCGTGGTCTGATATTGCGGCACCGAACGTGTCTGCATTCCAAGCATCGGCGGCGATATTGAGGAAAATGTTGTCGATACATGTGTCTTCCCCTGTATACGGGTGGGTTTATTTATGGCTCGTTCAAGATTGTACGATCCCATTGTATTTAACAGATCGTGCGTTTGGGGAGTAGACTCCAGAATATTTACGTTGTAGTCACCCATTATTAGGATGTTGATGTCGTTATTGAAGTTGTTAAAGATATATGTTAGCATTTCTTCTATTATTAGCAGGAATTCATTCCAGTTCCCCTCAGGTGATCTGTAGACTGCCAGTATAACAGTATTAGTTGTTCGTAAAAAACATGCTGAAATTTCACAAATCCTTTTCGTAGATTTAGCACAAAAATCAGGTATCGGTTCTGCTACGATATCAGTTCTAGCGTATATTGCAGTGCCCCCCTGACTGTTGCACTCTAGGGAAATAACTCAACAGATTGTAGTTATCCAAGCCATAAAAGACAATACCACCAGCGCGTAACCAGTGCCCAGAGAGGCTTAGTATCTGGATGTCGTTATCCGAAACTATTTTTTCTAGGGACCCTGTTTTGTTTGAGAGGCTTTGAATATTAAGGTACATTAACTTAAAGTTGTTGTCATCTTTTTTACTGCTGAATGTAAGTAGGGTACTTAGGCCGATTGAGGGACACCTCCTCCCCCTCTCACCCAGCTCCCCCTCACCCCCCTCGCCCTAGTGGCGCCCTCTACCAACCCAACTGATGTGGCGCCCCCTCGCGGTCGCCAACCCAACTAAAAATTGCAGATTTCATCATTACCAACCCAACTAAAATTGCAGATTTCATCATTACCAACCCAACTAAAAATTGCAGATTTCATCATTACCAACCCAATGTGGCGCCCTCTGACGGCCACTAACCAAACTAAGAAATGGCAGATTTCATCATTACCAACCCAATGTGACGCCCTCTCACAGCCACTAACCAAGAAATGGCATCTCTCATGATTAGCATAATGTAGCATCCTCTCACGGTCACTAGCCAAACTAAGGTGACATCAGACAAATGGCGGACCATCAAGATGGTCTTTGCTTCTAGAGAATTCCTTAATAAATTACCCGGCTTGCTATCGCGCTTCTCAATGTACTTCAAACAGGTCTAAACATGTTTCCAGCGGAAACCGCAACGGCTGTCTGCTTCTGTGATAGCCGCATGCATGAAATGTATATCTCACTTATAAAATAAAATAAAACAAACAATATATTTTTAAGAAAACAATTTACTTATTATTATTCATAAATTAACAATATTATTTTAAATTAACAATATCTCCAAGCTTCATACCATCAAGATGGTCGATAAAAATATAAACTTTACATCTAAGATCGGCATACCATTTCAAAATTATAAAATAAATATACAGTATGCTTCTGGACGAGATAGCAACCAAGTATGAATATACAGGACGTTTCAAAGGTAGGGATTTTTAGAAAAGCAAGATGGCGAATCCAAGATGGCCGCCAAAAATCTAATAAACTAAGGTGACGTCAGGCATCCAATCTATCAAAACCATGCACTCAAACTCCTATGAAACATCATTTCAAAACCATCGCTAGAATCAGCTCACAACCGGGTCATGAAGCGGTTCTGAAACCCCTATATTAAAACCACACATTCAAACCACTATCAAATCCCTCTTTTCTCAAAAGCCATCCAACCATCCATCCATCCATCCATCCAACCATCCATCCATCCATCTTCAAAACAATACTTTCAAGTCCATTAATCCATCCATCCATCTGGACGAGATAGCAACCAAGTATGAATATACAGGACGTTTCAAAGGTAGGATAGAATAGCAAGATGGCCGCCAAAATCTAATAAACTAATGCCACGTCAAGCATCCAATATATCAAAACCATGCACTCGAACTCCTATGAAACATCATCTCAAAACCATCGCTAGAATCAGCTCACAACAGGGTCATGAAGCGGTTCTGAAACCCCTATATTAAAACCACACATTCAAACCACTATCAAATCCCTCTTTTCTCAAAAACCTATCCAACCATTCATCATTCCATCCATCCAACCATCCATCCATCCATCCATCCATCCATCTGGATAACATAGCAACCAAATTTTAATATACAGGACGTTTCAAAGTAGGGATTTTTAGAAAAGCAAGATGGCGAATCCAAGATGGCAGCCAAAAATCTAATAAACTAAGGTGACGTCAGGCGAAATAGCCGACTATCAATATGATCGATCAAAATATAAACTCAACTTCTAGAAAATACCCAACTCCGTATCACGCATCACAACAACAACCACCCAACATAGTTTCAAAACGCCACAACACCAGATCAACTTAGGAAGATACATCTAGCTCAAACCCAACATACTTTCAAACATCACCACCGAGGATTTATATTCGACATCAGCATACCATCTCAAAATCATAAAATAAATATACAGTATGATACTGGATAACATAGCAACCAAGTATGAATATACAGGACGTTTCAAAGTAGGGATTTTTAGAAAAGCAAGATGGCCGCCAAAAATCTAATAAACTTCGGTGGCATCAGGCATCAATCTATTAAAACCACTATCAAATCATTCTCTTTAAAAGCCATCATTCCAAAACAATACATTCAAATCATACATTCAGTGATAGACACATAAATGAAATGTATTTGTGCAGCCTAACAGTTCAAAAAGCTTGATATCGAGCTTACCAGCATATTTCTAACAGATCTAAACACGTTTTCTAATGGAAACCACAACGTTTGATCGCTATCAACACCTCTATGATAGTAGCCTTATTTAATATATCTATATCATAAAATAAAAAGGAACAACATATTTTAAGAAAAACAATTTATTAAAAAATAATAACCACATTTTGTAGGTGAATTATGGCTAATATGTAGCATATCAATCATAGGGAAAAAACATTAAACGAATTACAACGATAAACAATTATGACATATAAATCCATAGGTAAAGTTATATACGTAATAAACATCATTCTCTCCATAGAAGACCTAGATATTTAATACCACATACATAAATACATAGACACTCTAATCCTCATATGAATAAATTGATAGACTTATAATAATTATTTTCATCCATAAGTATACACACATACTTTTATATATATCACTACAAGAAATAAGCCGACACAGCTGTGATAGTCACCTTATTTAATATATCTATATTATAAAATAAAAAGGAACAACATATTTTTAAGAAAACAATTTATTAAAAATAAAACAACTACACATATCAAACAAACCTCAACCATACTTTCAATTTCACAAATATCAAAATTTAAACAAAACAATCAAATGCAAAGGCAAGGAATGTTCTCGAGATGATCCATATAGTGCAATATAACAATGCAGTAAAACGATAGAGCTGAGATACATGGTCTATCAAAATTTTTATTACCCACTCTTTCAGCAATCAAAACTTTTTGACAAAACACTATACATATGAAAAATAGACATAGCATTAAATATTTCCATTTTAGAGATACCCCAGTTTAATCCCAATTTTAAGTAACATAAATTCTTAAATTGATTTAGTTAACTTTCTTATAATATTTAAAAAAGGTTGAAAAAGAAAACATACTAACTCCCACAACAGATAAAATATGTACTATCTTTTTACACTTCATGTTTAGTACTGTCATTAGAAGAAATATGCCTGAGGTACAGCTTTTAATATGAAATTTAGGGGTTTTTTACACAAAAACATAGTTTATGCCTAATAAAACTAATTTTGAAACATAATGTGCACATAGTATTAAAAAAGAGAATAAAAACATTAAACAAGGTACGCTTCACACGAAACATTGTTATAAATCACATCTTAAAAACATTGAATTCTATTTTATTTGGATGACATTGTATTTACAAATAGTTTTTATATCATTACAAGAAATATGTTTTTCATTAAATATTAACCACTGAACAACAGCAGTATACACAAAAAACTTGATAGTCACCTTATTTAATATATCTATATTATAAAATAAAAAGGAACAACATATTTTTAAGAAAACAATTTATTAAAAATAAAACAACTACACACATCAAACAAACCTCAACCATACTTTCAATTTCACAAATATCAAAATTTAAACAAAACAATCAAATGCAAAGGCAAGGAATGTTCTCGAGATGATCCATATAGTGCAATATAACAATGCAGTAAAACGATAGAGCTGAGATACATGGTCTATCAAAATTTTTATTACCCACTCTTTCAGCAATCAAAACTTTTTGACAAAAACACTATACATATGAAAAATAGACATAGCATTAAATATTTCCATTTTAGAGATACCCCAGTTTAATCCCAATTTTAAGTAACATAAATTATTAAATTGATTTAGTTAACTTTCTTATAATATTTAAAAAAGGTTGAAAAAGAAAACATACTAACTCCCACAACAGATAAAATATGTACTATCTTTTTACACTTCATGTTTAGTACTGTCATTAGAAGAAATATGCCTGAGGTACAGCTTTTAATATGAAATTTAGGGGTTTTTTACACAAAAACATAGTTTATGCCTAATAAAACTAATTTTGAAACATAATGTGCACATAGTATTAAAAAAGAGAATAAAAAACATTAAACAAGGTACGCTTCACACGAAACATTGTTATAAATCACATCTTAAAAACATTGAATTCTATTTTATTTGGATGACATTGTATTTACAAATAGTTTTTATATCATTACAATAAATATGCTTCTCATTAAATATTAACCACTGACCAACAGCAGTATACACAAAAAAAACTAATATAAAGACAGTATTAACCAAAAGATTTGCAAAATAATAAATATATACTTGTTCATCGCTTAAAAACAATTGAAAAATTGATGTTTGCCAAGCTATTTATCGATATTTAAGAGTTAAAAATTATCACCATTTTTACATTTACAGATACCCCATGTTTAATATCAATTTGAATTAACATAAATTCATAAAATGAGTCCATCTTTTCACACATCATGCATTTTCGTACAACAGCGAATGTATTACATTTTAAAGCACTTTATAATTTGAGAAAAATAGCAAAACCTATCACGAAACATTATTATAATTTCTATTTTATTTGGATGACATTGTATTTACAAATAGTTTTTATATTGAAAAATCACGTTTGGTAAGCTCACTATTCTGATACACCTCCACACCAGCTTTATCGAACTAACTGAAAGAAAAAAAACACATTTCCATCTTAGATCAATGCATATATTATCCTATATGGTATATATTTGAATATCTTTTTTTTTCCGATCACATAGATTCCCTAGTGAGATGAGGCTTATAAAAACATAAACAAGCTACATTCTAAATCCCTATTTTTAAAATCTTAAAGTCAGAGTATTTTTTTTACTATCTCATGTTTGATTATGAACCCACTAATTTCCCAACGCAAATAAAAGAGAATCTCAAGTAACAGTACCACTTTCATGCAGATTAAAAAGCATATTTTTAGTTATAATACAAATACGTGTAATTATTTATATTTACCCAGGTGACGTTTATAAATCATCATCGCTATCCTCCACCAACGGCATTTCCCGACCATTCACAAGCACCCTCATCCTCCGATCCACCATACCAATTTCCCCTACAACAACCCTTTGATTAGGTTTAACCTGCTGAATCTTAAACCCAGACATATCAAAGGGCTGCAGCGGTTTTGGTCGGTTAACTTGTATCAAGGGCGGGGGCCGCCTTGGACTCATTAAATTCATCTTTTTCGCCGGACTTGCAGGTCTCTCGCAACAAACACATTCTATTTCGCGTTTATTAGACATCACACTTACATACACTGAACAACCATAGAAGAGGATATCCCCCTATATTTAAAAAAAAATGACCCCCCTCCCCAAGCACACTTGAACGAAAAAGTTCTCACTGAAAACACAGGGTTACCTAAAACAATCTCCATCACTTATCAAAAGAGAATTTTACCTGATACCCGAATTTCAAAGTTGCTCATTTGTGTGATGAAATCAAACGACCACCGACATAATTATACTACATCCCTTAACGATAGACAATTAGCATTAAATTAAAAATATGGCCAAGTATCTCATAACTTTCAATACCATAAAAAAGCAAATTAACGACATTCATTCCAGGTAAAGAAAAATTGCATCCTGTGCAGTAAGAATTATTCACATAATCAACCCTTAGGGAAAAAATGCGATATATATTTAGTAGACAAATTAAGAAAAAATGTAGTTTCACAAATTATACGACCCCCACATATCAGTAGACAATTTAACAAAAAAGGTTGATTTAACCAAATTCCAACTTTCTAACAAAGAAACATACTTTATGCATCTGGAGATGTTTTCCACATAATTCAGTCAACAACTTAGACCGAGACATTTATATTTACCGACAAAGGAATAAGTCGAACACAGTTATGTCACCCTGCAATACAAAAAGGGGCAATAAACATGCCACACTCAACAAATCTATTAGAAAACGCTACAACCTCCCAGCAGGTGTAAATTAAATGCTAATAATGTAAAAATACCTAAAAAATATTTCCTAAAACCGGGTTATTTTAGTTAAATATAAAACTTTGTCTGCCCATGTGTATACAGAAGTCCTGACAGTGGTGGAAAACTGTTGAAATTTGGATAGATTAATAGTTACATATGCGAGCTTCAGAATAGCTTCTGAACATGTTGGGTTGTAATTTGGTATACAATAAAAGGCGGCGGGGAACTGAACCACCTTCCAAAAAAGGTATTTAATATTAAATCGTCGATCCCCCATCACAGAAAAATAGTGTATCATACAAGGGAAAAAAGTATTAGATTTTAGCTCGAGGTAAGATAAATTACCGAGAGCTAAAATCTAATTTTTTCCATTGTATGATACACTATTTTTCTGTGATGGGAGATCGACGATTTAATATTAAATACCTTTTTGGAAGGTGGTTCAGTTCCCCGCCGCCTTTTATTGTATACCAAATTACAACCCAACATGTTCAGAAGCTATTCTGAAGCTCGCATATGTAACTATTAATCTATCCAAATTTCAACAGTTTTCCACCACTGTCAGGTATTCATTTGAAAAAAAAAAAAAATAATAACTCTTTTAATAAGAGATTGATTAAATTATAATTACCTCGAGCTAAAATCTAATTTTTTTTCCTGTATAATACGCTATTTTTCTGTGATGGTAAACGATGATTTAATAATAAAATACCGGGTTTTAATTGCTTTTGTATGGTACATAGTTCACTTTGTTTTAAAAATTTGTATCTAATTGTTTTGCTTTAATTTTAATCAAAATAATATCTCACAAATTTAATAGTAATTTTAAAATTATACATTTGGAAACAAAGAGGCTTCCGATTAAACTTACTAGAGTCTCTTGAAATAAACAAACTTAGAGATTCAGACATATTACTCAATGACTAATTAGATCATAATAATTCACAATATATGTACGTATAAATAAAAAGCTATGATGCTGTTCGTCAATTTGGTGGCATTTGCGGTAATTTCCGAAAGCATGCTGAGGGTTCTTAGACATATGAAAGACTTGTTGAGCATTAGAATTATGTTGTTTATAACCGAAATTGAAAAAATCAGATCCAATTTAGGGGTGTATGCGTTGGTGATAAAATATTGCTAAAATAAATGTATAATATGGAAAAAATATGATTAGGTAATTCGTATTATACTACATTATTATTAATTAAAAAATGTGTATATGTGCGCATCCTATTTTCCCACTTTATATAATCGTATAAATATACGCCTATAGCTAATAAGCCTACTATTTAAGACAAAAATTATTATTAATTTCCATTTACAACAGATAGCCCACTATTTATCAGTATTTAAGGGCAAACATTTTTATTGAGAGTGAATTTACAATATTTTTATGTTTTATTGAATTTAGGGTAGTCCTATTACTAATTAATCTTTTCTTCTCTAGTTTGAATTTTATTCTATCTACTATGTTTCTATTATGACCCTTTTCTAACACTACTCTGTATATATATATGCTGGCTTAAAGCGTATCGCGTAATATATATTACTTATACCTACTGATTGTGTAAACAAATTGGACTTCTGTATACACATGGGCAGACAAAGTTTTATATTTAACTAAAATAACCCGGTTTTAGGAAATATTTTTTAGGTATTTTTACATTATTAGCATTTAATTTACACCTGCTGGGAGGTTGTAGCGTTTTCTAATAGATTTGTTGAGTGTGGCATGTTTATTGCCCCTTTTTGTATTGCAGGGTGACATAACTGTGTTCGACTTATTCCTTTGTCGGTAAATATAAATGTCTCGGTCTAAGTTGTTGACTGAATTATGTGGAAAACATCTCCAGATGCATAAAGTATGTTTCTTTGTTAGAAAGTTGGAATTTGGTTAAATCAACCTTTTTTGTTAAATTGTCTACTGATATGTGGGGGTCGTATAATTTGTGAAACTACATTTTTTCTTAATTTGTCTACTAAATATATATCGCATTTTTTCCCTAAGGGTTGATTATGTGAATAATTCTTACTGCACAGGATGCAATTTTTCTTTACCTGGAATGAATGTCGTTAATTTGCTTTTTTATGGTATTGAAAGTTATGAGATACTTGGCCATATTTTTAATTTAATGCTAATTGTCTATCGTTAAGGGATGTAGTATAATTATGTCGGTGGTCGTTTGATTTCATCACACAAATGAGCAACTTTGAAATTCGGGTATCAGGTAAAATTCTCTTTTGATAAGTGATGGAGATTGTTTTAGGTAACCCTGTGTTTTCAGTGAGAACTTTTTCGTTCAAGTGTGCTTGGGGAGGGGGGTCATTTTTTTTTAAATATAGGGGGATATCCTCTTCTATGGTTGTTCAGTGTATGTAAGTGTGATGTCTAATAAACGCGAAATAGAATGTGTTTGTTGCGAGAGACCTGCAAGTCCGGCGAAAAAGATGAATTTAATGAGTCCAAGGCGGCCCCCGCCCTTGATACAAGTTAACCGACCAAAACCGCTGCAGCCCTTTGATATGTCTGGGTTTAAGATTCAGCAGGTTAAACCTAATCAAAGGGTTGTTGTAGGGGAAATTGGTATGGTGGATCGGAGGATGAGGGTGCTTGTGAATGGTCGGGAAATGCCGTTGGTGGAGGATAGCGATGATGATTTATAAACGTCACCTGGGTAAATATAAATAATTACACGTATTTGTATTATAACTAAAAATATGCTTTTTAATCTGCATGAAAGTGGTACTGTTACTTGAGATTCTCTTTTATTTGCGTTGGGAAATTAGTGGGTTCATAATCAAACATGAGATAGTAAAAAAAATACTCTGACTTTAAGATTTTAAAAATAGGGATTTAGAATGTAGCTTGTTTATGTTTTTATAAGCCTCATCTCACTAGGGAATCTATGTGATCGGAAAAAAAAAGATATTCAAATATATACCATATAGGATAATATATGCATTGATCTAAGATGGAAATGTGTTTTTTTTCTTTCAGTTAGTTCGATAAAGCTGGTGTGGAGGTGTATCAGAATAGTGAGCTTACCAAACGTGATTTTTCAATATAAAAACTATTTGTAAATACAATGTCATCCAAATAAAATAGAAATTATAATAATGTTTCGTGATAGGTTTTGCTATTTTTCTCAAATTATAAAGTGCTTTAAAATGTAATACATTCGCTGTTGTACGAAAATGCATGATGTGTGAAAAGATGGACTCATTTTATGAATTTATGTTAATTCAAATTGATATTAAACATGGGGTATCTGTAAATGTAAAAATGGTGATAATTTTTAACTCTTAAATATCGATAAATAGCTTGGCAAACATCAATTTTTCAATTGTTTTTAAGCGATGAACAAGTATATATTTATTATTTTGCAAATCTTTTGGTTAATACTGTCTTTATATTAGTTTTTTTTGTGTATACTGCTGTTGGTCAGTGGTTAATATTTAATGAGAAGCATATTTATTGTAATGATATAAAAACTATTTGTAAATACAATGTCATCCAAATAAAATAGAATTCAATGTTTTTAAGATGTGATTTATAACAATGTTTCGTGTGAAGCGTACCTTGTTTAATGTTTTTTATTCTCTTTTTTAATACTATGTGCACATTATGTTTCAAAATTAGTTTTATTAGGCATAAACTATGTTTTTGTGTAAAAAACCCCTAAATTTCATATTAAAAGCTGTACCTCAGGCATATTTCTTCTAATGACAGTACTAAACATGAAGTGTAAAAAGATAGTACATATTTTATCTGTTGTGGGAGTTAGTATGTTTTCTTTTTCAACCTTTTTTAAATATTATAAGAAAGTTAACTAAATCAATTTAATAATTTATGTTACTTAAAATTGGGATTAAACTGGGGTATCTCTAAAATGGAAATATTTAATGCTATGTCTATTTTTCATATGTATAGTGTTTTTGTCAAAAAGTTTTGATTGCTGAAAGAGTGGGTAATAAAAATTTTGATAGACCATGTATCTCAGCTCTATCGTTTTACTGCATTGTTATATTGCACTATATGGATCATCTCGAGAACATTCCTTGCCTTTGCATTTGATTGTTTTGTTTAAATTTTGATATTTGTGAAATTGAAAGTATGGTTGAGGTTTGTTTGATGTGTGTAGTTGTTTTATTTTTAATAAATTGTTTTCTTAAAAATATGTTGTTCCTTTTTATTTTATAATATAGATATATTAAATAAGGTGACTATCAAGTTTTTTGTGTATACTGCTGTTGTTCAGTGGTTAATATTTAATGAAAAACATATTTCTTGTAATGATATAAAAACTATTTGTAAATACAATGTCATCCAAATAAAATAGAATTCAATGTTTTTAAGATGTGATTTATAACAATGTTTCGTGTGAAGCGTACCTTGTTTAATGTTTTTATTCTCTTTTTTAATACTATGTGCACATTATGTTTCAAAATTAGTTTTATTAGGCATAAACTATGTTTTTGTGTAAAAAACCCCTAAATTTCATATTAAAAGCTGTACCTCAGGCATATTTCTTCTAATGACAGTACTAAACATGAAGTGTAAAAAGATAGTACATATTTTATCTGTTGTGGGAGTTAGTATGTTTTCTTTTTCAACCTTTTTTAAATATTATAAGAAAGTTAACTAAATCAATTTAAGAATTTATGTTACTTAAAATTGGGATTAAACTGGGGTATCTCTAAAATGGAAATATTTAATGCTATGTCTATTTTTCATATGTATAGTGTTTTGTCAAAAAGTTTTGATTGCTGAAAGAGTGGGTAATAAAAATTTTGATAGACCATGTATCTCAGCTCTATCGTTTTACTGCATTGTTATATTGCACTATATGGATCATCTCGAGAACATTCCTTGCCTTTGCATTTGATTGTTTTGTTTAAATTTTGATATTTGTGAAATTGAAAGTATGGTTGAGGTTTGTTTGATATGTGTAGTTGTTTTATTTTTAATAAATTGTTTTCTTAAAAATATGTTGTTCCTTTTTATTTTATAATATAGATATATTAAATAAGGTGACTATCAAGTTTTTTGTGTATACTGCTGTTGTTCAGTGGTTAATATTTAATGAAAAGCATATTTCTTGTAATGATATAAAAACTATTTGTAAATACAATGTCATCCAAATAAAATAGAATTCAATGTTTTTAAGATGTGATTTATAACAATTTTTCGTGTGAAGCGTACCTTGTTTAATGTTTTTATTCTCTTTTTTAATACTATGTGCACATTATGTTTCAAAATTAGTTTTATTAGGCATAAACTATGTTTTTGTGTAAAAAACCCCTAAATTTCATATTAAAAGCTGTACATCAGGCATATTTCTTCTAATGACAGTACTAAACATGAAGTGTAAAAAGATAGTACATATTTTATCTGTTGTGGGAGTTAGTATGTTTTCTTTTTCAACCTTTTTTAAATATTATAAGAAAGTTAACTAAATCAATTTAATAATTTATGTTACTTAAAATTGGGATTAAACTGGGGTATCTCTAAAATGGAAATATTTAATGCTATGTCTATTTTTCATATGTATAGTGTTTTGTCAAAAAGTTTTGATTGCTGAAAGAGTGGGTAATAAAAATTTTGATAGACCATGTATCTCAGCTCTATCGTTTTACTGCATTGTTATATTGCACTATATGGATCATCTCGAGAACATTCCTTGCCTTTGCATTTGATTGTTTTGTTTAAATTTTGATATTTGTGAAATTGAGAGTATGGTTGAGGTTTGTTTGATGTGTGTAGTTGTTTTATTTTTAATAAATTGTTTTCTTAAAAATATGTTGTTCCTTTTTATTTTATAATATAGATATATTAAATAAGGTGACTATCACAGCTGTGTCGGCTTATTTCTTGTAGTGATATATATAAAAGTATGTGTGTATACTTATGGATGAAAATAATTATTATAAGTCTATCAATTTATTCATATGAGGATTAGAGTGTCTATGTATTTATGTATGTGGTATTAAATATCTAGGTCTTCTATGGAGAGAATGATGTTTATTACGTATATAACTTTACCTATGGATTTATATGTCATAATTGTTTATCGTTGTAATTCGTTTAATGTTTTTTCCCTATGATTGATATGCTACATATTAGCCATAATTCACCTACAAAATGTGGTTATTATTTTTTAATAAATTGTTTTTCTTAAAATATGTTGTTCCTTTTTATTTTATGATATAGATATATTAAATAAGGCTACTATCATAGAGGTGTTGATAGCGATCAAACGTTGTGGTTTCCATTAGAAAACGTGTTTAGATCTGTTAGAAATATGCTGGTAAGCTCGATATCAAGCTTTTTGAACTGTTAGGCTGCACAAATACATTTCATTTATGTGTCTATCACTGAATGTATGATTTGAATGTATTGTTTTGGAATGATGGCTTTTAAAGAGAATGATTTGATAGTGGTTTTAATAGATTGATGCCTGATGCCACCGAAGTTTATTAGATTTTTGGCGGCCATCTTGCTTTTCTAAAAATCCCTACTTTGAAACGTCCTGTATATTCATACTTGGTTGCTATGTTATCCAGTATCATACTGTATATTTATTTTATGATTTTGAGATGGTATGCTGATGTCGAATATAAATCCTCGGTGGTGATGTTTGAAAGTATGTTGGGTTTGAGCTAGATGTATCTTCCTAAGTTGATCTGGTGTTGTGGCGTTTTGAAACTATGTTGGGTGGTTGTTGTTGTGATGCGTGATACGGAGTTGGGTATTTTCTAGAAGTTGAGTTTATATTTTGATCGATCATATTGATAGTCGGCTATTTCGCCTGACGTCACCTTAGTTTATTAGATTTTTGGCTGCCATCTTGGATTCGCCATCTTGCTTTTCTAAAAATCCCTACTTTGAAACGTCCTGTATATTAATATTTGGTTGCTATGTTATCCAGATGGATGGATGGATGGATGGATGGATGGTTGGATGGATGGAATGATGAATGGTTGGATAGGTTTTTGAGAAAAGAGGGATTTGATAGTGGTTTGAATGTGTGGTTTTAATATAGGGGTTTCAGAACCGCTTCATGACCCTGTTGTGAGCTGATTCTAGCGATGGTTTTGAGATGATGTTTCATAGGAGTTCGAGTGCATGGTTTTGATATATTGGATGCTTGACGTGGCATTAGTTTATTAGATTTTGGCGGCCATCTTGCTATTCTATCCTACCTTTGAAACATCCTGTATATTCATACTTGGTTGCTATCTCGTCCAGATGGATGGATGGATTAATGGACTTGAAAGTATTGTTTTGAAGATGGATGGATGGATGGTTGGATGGATGGATGGATGGATGGTTGGATGGCTTTTGAGAAAAGAGGGATTTGATAGTGGTTTGAATGTGTGGTTTTAATATAGGGGTTTCAGAACCGCTTCATGACCCGGTTGTGAGCTGATTCTAGCGATGGTTTTGAAATGATGTTTCATAGGAGTTTGAGTGCATGGTTTTGATAGATTGGATGCCTGACGTCACCTTAGTTTATTAGATTTTTGGCGGCCATCTTGGATTCGCCATCTTGCTTTTCTAAAAATCCCTACCTTTGAAACGTCCTGTATATTCATACTTGGTTGCTATCTCGTCCAGAAGCATACTGTATATTTATTTTATAATTTTGAAATGGTATGCCGATCTTAGATGTAAAGTTTATATTTTTATCGACCATCTTGATGGTATGAAGCTTGGAGATATTGTTAATTTAAAATAATATTGTTAATTTATGAATAATAATAAGTAAATTGTTTTCTTAAAAATATATTGTTTGTTTTATTTTATTTTATAAGTGAGATATACATTTCATGCATGCGGCTATCACAGAAGCAGACAGCCGTTGCGGTTTCCGCTGGAAACATGTTTAGACCTGTTTGAAGTACATTGAGAAGCGCGATAGCAAGCCGGGTAATTTATTAAGGAATTCTCTAGAAGCAAAGACCATCTTGATGGTCCGCCATTTGTCTGATGTCACCTTAGTTTGGCTAGTGACCGTGAGAGGATGCTACATTATGCTAATCATGAGAGATGCCATTTCTTGGTTAGTGGCTGTGAGAGGGCGTCACATTGGGTTGGTAATGATGAAATCTGCCATTTCTTAGTTTGGTTAGTGGCCGTCAGAGGGCGCCACATTGGGTTGGTAATGATGAAATCTGCAATTTTTAGTTGGGTTGGTAATGATGAAATCTGCAATTTTAGTTGGGTTGGTAATGATGAAATCTGCAATTTTTAGTTGGGTTGGCGACCGCGAGGGGGCGCCACATCAGTTGGGTTGGTAGAGGGCGCCACTAGGGCGAGGGGGGTGAGGGGGAGCTGGGTGAGAGGGGGAGGAGGTGTCCCTCAATCGGCCTAAGTACCCTACTTACATTCAGCAGTAAAAAAGATGACAACAACTTTAAGTTAATGTACCTTAATATTCAAAGCCTCTCAAACAAAACAGGGTCCCTAGAAAAAATAGTTTCGGATAACGACATCCAGATACTAAGCCTCTCTGGGCACTGGTTACGCGCTGGTGGTATTGTCTTTTATGGCTTGGATAACTACAATCTGTTGAGTTATTTCCCTAGAGTGCAACAGTCAGGGGGGCACTGCAATATACGCTAGAACTGATATCGTAGCAGAACCGATACCTGATTTTTGTGCTAAATCTACGAAAAGGATTTGTGAAATTTCAGCATGTTTTTTACGAACAACTAATACTGTTATACTGGCAGTCTACAGATCACCTGAGGGGAACTGGAATGAATTCCTGCTAATAATAGAAGAAATGCTAACATATATCTTTAACAACTTCAATAACGACATCAACATCCTAATAATGGGTGACTACAACGTAAATATTCTGGAGTCTACTCCCCAAACGCACGATCTGTTAAATACAATGGGATCGTACAATCTTGAACGAGCCATAAATAAACCCACCCGTATACAGGGGAAGACACATGTATCGACAACATTTTCCTCAATATCGCCGCCGATGCTTGGAATGCAGACACGTTCGGTGACCGTGAGAGGATGCTACATTATGCTAATCATGAGAGATGCCATTTCTTGGTTAGTGGCTGTGAGAGGGCGTCACATTGGGTTGGTAATGATGAAATCTGCCATTTCTTAGTTTGGTTAGTGGCCGTCAGAGGGCGCCACATTGGGTTGGTAATGATGAAATCTGCAATTTTTAGTTGGGTTGGTAATGATGAAATCTGCAATTTTAGTTGGGTTGGTAATGAGGAAATCTGCAATTTTTAGTTGGGTTGGCGACCGCGAGGGGGCGCCACATCAGTTGGGTTGGTAGAGGGCGCCACTAGGGCGAGGGGGGTGAGGGGGAGCTGGGTGAGAGGGGGAGGAGGTGTCCCTCAATCGGCCTAAGTACCCTACTAATGTATTATAAAATCAAAATTATTCGGTCTATTGTTTTGGTTATCATTTGCTATCCCACCACATTTAGTTTGTTTCTCTGGTGAAATTTTTTAAACATTCTAACAATGGCATTATCTGGCCATAAGTTTTCATTAAAAAGTTAATCTGTCTGCATCAGAGACCGCTAATTTAAAAGCAGCTACTTCTGTGTTTCTAATAGACAATTTCTGACAAGAAACAACTTTGATATTATTATATACCTAAATATTTCATTATATCATTTTCAGTAGTTGCATTGATGAAATTAGAGGAAAAACCCACTTTCGATTCCCAACCGTTTCGAGCGATGTGTTTTTATTTGTACGTATGTTTTTTTCTATGTTTTACCTTTCTAAAGTAATTCGCCTTAGGTTTATTTACTGTTTTTATGTCCTCATCTTTTTCTTCATTTATATTTACTTCTTTCATTATTTTCTATCGGTTGTTTTTATTTCTCTGTCTTTTTCTTTCATTTCCCCCCTCGTCTGAACCTCGTCAGTGTTTGTATCTGTTTGTTTGTTTGTATGCGATTCTTTACTTGCACTAGCGAGCAGTCCTGCACACAGCGCATCCTGCGCTTGGTTTGCCATAACATCCTGTTTATTAGATCTTGTACTTATCTTCCTTCCTTGCTCTTTCTGTTGTTTTAAAGGTTTCTTCTTATTCTCTTTGTTTACGTTTTTTTCCTGTTCCTGAATATCCAATAGGTTATTTATTATTTCATTTTAATTTTCGATTAGATTAAACAAGCTTTCAATTTGTTTATTAACTCTATCAAATTTCTTATCGAAAAAAAGAGGTAGGTTTCACTTACATCTTTCCCCGATACTTTTACACATGCATTACACATCCACCTAACATTTTTCTTCGCTGTTTCCAAAAATTTTATTTCTGATGGTTTATCCCTACTAACAAAATCACTATATGCTCACTTGTTCTACATTAGCAAATACGTACTTTCATCCTTCTCTAAAATTGTAATTTTGCTGCGTGGGATATGACGTACAGGAATAATGTATCACTGTCTTACACATCACATTGTTACATTCTAACACTTTGATTTCATTAGTTAGTTCAAAATTTCATAAAACATTAGTCACACTGATATTCATCAGCCGCCATGCTGCCCGGTCTACATATATATTTAGATACACCATATCAAATTTTCAAACTTTTTGAAGTGTAAACTTCTTTAGGCGCGTTGCGCTGATTGTATGCAGTGAACAAGACTGACCTGCAACGCTCGGATATGTGTAACGCTCGTTCGGGTAAAGTCGGCTAAGGGAACAAGATAAATATATCATATAGAGGTATTCAATTTCAATTAAATTGAAATTTAAATGAATAAATGAATTCATGTCCCCGAGCAGATTCGAACCCGAGCCGAACGGGTATGACCAGTGTATGACGCCGGCACGTTGCATCAGACCAACGCGGGACACGTAATCGATTATTCATATCGTCTATTTATACATACACATCACATACGTCACTGCTATACTCGTTCGGCGACCGTTACATGGGAGAGCATGACGCATCAGTCGTATAATACGTTACTAAATATTATACGCGTGTGTACATGTGTAAATGTAATAAATGTGCGAATACGTTTTATTTAATACGTTGCTGAAATATTATACGCGTCTATTTCGTATTATTAACCTCTCTTTGATGACGTTTACACTTCTGCTGTGTGGTTTTAAGCACACTCATTCTTCTTGTTGTTTAACAAATTTTAGATGGTTGATTGAATCGCTTATTTTTTTAGACTCAACCATTGGTTAATTCAACAGTTTATATTTAACATTCTAAAAAAGTTTGAATGAACATTTCTTGTTTTTTATATTCTTGATGGCAGCGGAAAAGATAGCATTAAGTAAGGGCGAAAAATTATACGGGAAAAAATGTTGGTTGAAGACGGTGTCAAAATAAGTATGCTTTGTTGGTACCACTTTATCTACCTAGGTATTTTCATAACCAATTGGTGCTAAACAAAGGTTCGTCAGGAGCGAAAATGCTATAAACAATAGTGTCCACAGAACATATTATACTACAAAGAAAATATGGACGGTTTGAATTTACTGCATTCTACGCTAGGATTATATCGGGTTAGAATAAGGTCTAAAAAGTGGTATCTTAGAAGATCCTTCCACGTTTTGGGTTATTTGCGTTGTAAACACCTGGCTACTATGGAGGAGACAGAATGATGTGTATATGCCACTATTAGATTTTAAGATAGCTGCCGCTGATGCTTTATGTCAATGTAAGTCAGCTTCTTTTTCTACCAACCACGAGAATACCTATGCAGAAAAAAAGAGAAAAGAGCCAGCAGTTGATATTGTTCAAATGGCAGTGTGGAGCGATGGACTAGATCATTTATCTTATAGGAGAGAAAATGCGAGAAATCGTTGCAAATATCCAGATTGTAAATCCAAATCATTTATAGTGTGTCTAGGGCCACTTTGCTAAAATAAGGTCAGATATTGTTCGCTTACAGACATAATGAGGATTTTTGCTTTGTTGCTTGCTGTGTCATATTTGGCACATGCTATTTTGTTTAAACGTGGTATTAACACTAAATAAATATTTTTTAGAAATTCAAATATAAAAATTGATGGAATCGGTTTAGTACCAAATTATGATTTAATTGCATCTTCGTGCTTCATTGTAATTGTAAATTATTTTCTATTCATGGGAAAGTAAAAATAGCAGTAAACAATATAAATTATATTAAACGAAGGAAGTATAGTCACGAATACGTTTTTAATTTTCCTTTTTTGATTTTAGTTATTTTATTAATGTCATAGCTTGAGTATATTTTTTACACATTAGTTGTTAGTAAAATAAAACAAAACATTAAACTTTTATAACTTTTATTTTTTGTTTTTGTGATTAATATAAATAATAATATATTTTACAGATTGACAAAAAGAACTTATTTACATATACAAAAATGCTCCCTTGTATGTTTTCTTCTACATCATATCATTCACATCTTCATCAGACATAAATAAGAAACAAGAAAAATAAAAAAGTTATTGTCCACATGCACCTTTATAATATATTGTAGAAAATACTTGAATATCTGCACTAATAGGTAAACCGCGGTTACTATTTCTCTGTTCAAGTTCGTCTCTTACAAGATTAATAATAAATCTTGCTACTTTTTTCCGCATTCGATAACTTTTTCTAAAAGTTGCGTTGTAATATGCTTCTAAAGAATTATTTCCGTCCAGGTATACTTTTGGATTGCAATATATAACAATCCTTATATAACTCACCTTGAATATTTATTAAATCTGCCGTTTCAGAAACAAAAGACATACATATTTACTACTTTCAGTCCACGCGCACTTTTGGTTTGCTTTTGACAGAAACTAACGGAATTTGCTATGTTGCCAACGCAGAAATGCTAATGGAATAATACCAGCTTGTGCCTAAGGTATCCATTTAATAGGATGCTATTGGCTACTAACTAATAGCGTAACTAATACGTAGTTAAGACGCTATTTATTTTAATTACTCTTAACATTGTGATTCTGATTAGGGAAGATAAAATGTATGCAAATATGGAAGAAAAGCTAAGATGTTAAACTGGTTAAAATATTCATTTGCTTTATCTACTGTATTATAAATTGATGTTGTTTAGTATATATATTTACTTGTATATGTTACTATAGTCTTTCATAATTAATTTGTAATGTTTTGTACATACACACATATTTTATATTCTATTATTGGCTTTCATCTATTGGGTAAAAATAAAGGAATTATTATTATTATTATTAATAATAATAATATTACTGGCATGTGGTCATGAAATTATTACATCAGAAAAAAATAATATAAAATCCTTCCAATTTAAATGTCAAACAACTTTAAACTACACATAGAAACATGGTCTGAAAATTAATACAACGAATACAAACTGGGTCAAAAACGTACAAAACACGTGCTCGCATAAAAGGTGAGATCTATCAAGACAGATGGGAAAAAGCATGCCTTTTATTGTTGAGTTCAAGTAAATATGCGGAGGAATACTAAAGTGTGCACATCGTAAAAAGATTTAATGAAGATAACTTAATTTATGTACGTATATAGATTTATAAATAATTAATTTATTTAGTACATAGGTAGTTGAATGAATAAAATAATACCGCAAGCGAAAATCAAAGCATAAATAATCAACCCCAATCTCCTATCCACCCACTCATATCGTTCAAGCGAATATTTTCTTAAATGCGCCCACATCAATAATTCACACTGCGGAAAAGTCACGTTCTGTGTTGTAACTACATAGCTTTTGAAATATAATTTTTGTATAATTCATGTGAAATTTAATGATTTTCATCCATTTATTAATGTTAATGAGTATCTGTTCTATACACAATTTCGCTAACAAGTATAAAAATATGTAAGTATACCGGGTGTCCTAAGGTGTATGCCGTATTAAACAAGCAACAAGAATTAAATAAAATTTTGACGTGATAGTAATTCGATATGTTAGTAAAATATTTTTATGAATGCATTGTTGCCGTTCTACGCCAGGGAGCAATTTTTTTATTTTAACTGAAATACCTATCCTATTGGCACACCTAACTTTCACATAATTTTTTCAGTTACTTGCCTATAGCGATCTAAATGCCTTTTCGAAATATGAATTATTTTCATTTTTTAAGGGTACAGATAACTTTGATATTTAAAATAACTGAAAAGCAATTTTTATACATTGTTTAAGAAAGCCTTGAAAAAACTTGTCATTGTTTTAAAATTTTGTTGCATTTTACAGGCCGTTTTATAAATTACCTTTTACAAATGTGTAATAAAACTACTTCTAAATTATTTTTATTTAATTTACAGGACATGAATAAGTCGATTCTTCAGTTTTTTCCTGCTGCTTACTGGTGTTTGGTAAACTCTTTCCTTAATGAAGGCCACAATTAAAACTCCAAAGTCATTAAGTCTGGGGATCTTTCAGGTTACATCTAAGGACCATCCAAACTTCCTATCATTGAAAAGAATTGTCAATTATATTCAAATTTCTAGTGTTGGTGCTGGATCAAGTCGGTACGACTAAGTTTGGTATTCTTGGAGAGATAAATTGTTCAAAAAATCTTAGTTACTAACAAACCCTCACAATTCATTTTACAAAGTGTATCAATCCTGATTATTCTTAATAAATATCTCTTCTTGAATTTTTGGCTTCTTTGATATTTCTTTCTAATCTCTCCAATTTCCTGCTTTTCACTTCCAGTTTGTTATTTGTTGACTTCTTAAGTTATCTTCTATCTCGCTCTACTATCTCGACCTCAGTCAACTCATTCGCCTACCACCTAACTTCCATTCCATTATAATCCTTATACAATTTTTATTCCTGCTCTCCAGATATGTCCTAGCAACTTTCTCCTTCTTGCACATTTTCGATGTCTCTTGTTGTGTCTGCTTCAACGTCATGATCTCCGCTACGCAAGTTATTACTGGCGTTATTATGGATTATGAATATGAACACGTATACCGGGAACAGTGTTGCCCACCATTTCACTTTAAAATTCCCTCGAGCGACTTCAAAAAATCCCTTTTTGAATAAAAAATCCCGCAAACAGAAAATAAACATTTATTAAAAAAAAATACATTATTTGCAGAAAAAAATAAAGAATAAAAATTATCAATTTTGACATGTTTTTGTGAAGGAATACATAGATTTTTTAAATAGTTTTAAATGTGCTTCATCTACCTTAAAATCCACTACACTTTGGTTCGTTGCTTGTAGCATATTGCGTTTAAGCTAGTTTCTCCCAATCTATTCCGTTTTTTCGTTTTAGCATCGGTTACAATCGAGAATATCCTTTCCGTGTCCGCATTTGAATGTGGTTGTATGAGTATAAAACTGACCAGTTTTTTCAAGTGCGGAAAAGCCAAAGTATTGTCGTATGTGTGATTATTGGTAATTTCCATCCACATTTCATCAATGGGTACATTTTTTAAGTTTTCAATTTTTGAGGAACTAAAAGTATCAGGCAACTTTCGCTATTCAGTCATATCAAATTCAAAAACTCCTGAAAATTTATCACATAAGATGGAGAAGTTTACAATCCTTTCTGATTCTTTTTGTGAAAATGTTATTTCTGGGTCGAGAAATCGCATTTCGTTGAAAATTTCGTCTGGTAAGCGTTTCTGCAAATCTACTGCTGCAGCTATATAAAATTTTTGACAATTTAGGAGAAAGTAATGCTTGTCTTCTTTGGACATTTTTTGTATTTCAGTATCACACTCAGGACCAACGAACAATTTTTCTATTGGTAGAAAATGTCTTGGGTATGCTAAGTCTAAAGATGCAAGACTGTTCTGAAACAAAACAGCTGGATCCATGTAATTTTTACAAAGCTGCATCATTAGCGACATGCATTCTCTGTACAATACATGAATCAGGGGCTTTTTATTTTGGAATAACCTGTTAAATGAATTGAAAATATTTAAAATGTATTTTAAAAATGTTAGATACGCTTTGGTGGCAGGTTTTTGTAGCTCGCTTAAAATAAATTCAGCGGTTTTGGTACGATCTTCATGAACTGCCATGATAAAAAAATGCTGTATAGCTGTCCAGTTCTTTAATATTCGAGTAACACATTCATGCCGACTGAGCCAACGTGTGTTGGACAACTTAAGTATCTTAAGCTGTTGTAAATTGAAGAATTCTTGAATTTCACGAAATTGTGCAGTCCGCTTCGTACTTCCCGATATATAACTGTAGATTCCTTTAATCACTTCTTCTAGTTCTTGAGGAAGGACTGAGCAAGCCTTGGAAGCGACTAAAGCTGCTGAATGACAAATACAGCGCTGTAGAATGACATGTGGTACTTGTTTTTTCAGCAACTGAAAAACTGAATGGTTTTTCCCTACCATGACACTAGCCCCGTCCGAGGCGAATCCTAGAATAATTAATTTTAAAGATACCATTATTAGGAAAATATTCAATATACTTACCTACAATATTATTTATAGGTATGCCGAAACTGTCTAGACATGAGTGAATTTTATTAAAAAGCTCTGTTGCTCCTAGCTCCCGCGAATCCAATTCGACCAATTTCAATAAGCGAGTTTCAACTTTAGCATTACTAATACAGCGCGTGCGAACAGCTAAAGTTTTCGTATCTGTCAAATCAGTTGACTCATCAACTAGTATCGAAAATTTATTTTGTTGTAGATGTGTAACTAGACTTTGAGTTTCTTTTTCACATAAGACGTTCTTTAAAATCTCTGTACATTTAGTACGCTTGATTGATAGATCTTTACATATTTTACTATCAAAAAAAATGTGTTTTAATAAAGGTTCTAACTGGTCTATTAAGTGGATAGCTATGTTATTACTGGCAAAAAAAGCAGTCAATTTTATCTCAGCTTTCTTTACGTTTTCTAAATGAGGATCATTCTGGTTATCAATCAGTTGTCGAATGTCACAAGAACTTTGAATACTTTTGGATTTTCTAAGATGTTTCGCTGTTTGAGAATGTCTCACCAACTCTGATTTACCAGCATTCATCGTTACATTGCATATTTTGCAACTACAAAGACTTGATTAAATAACTGTGTTTCGATATTTAATGATAATTTATTTTACTACTTACACGGCTTCATAGGGAGTCTTCCCTACCAACAGCCAATTCTTAAAATTCCTTTCTGTTAGCCAATAATCCTTGAAAACCTTTTGTTTGCTATAAATCTTCTTTTTCTTCGGGCTTAGTTGATTCTCCATCTCACCATAGTCTTCGTCTGAAGAAGCCATTGCCATTACTTAATTTGTCATTTATTTTGTCGATGGTACACGGTGTAGGTGTCTAAAAGTCAATCCAGCCACATTTGACCTTTATTATTGCATAGAAAATGCTGATTACTGAATTGGTGAATAAACAAAAAACCCTACAATTATTTGACAAGTTAAAAGACCGCGCATTTTAAAATATTAAAATTTGTTATTATTAGTCTGCTGTATTTTAATCATTTTATTCATGCAATATTTGAAAAAAAATATTGTCAATTTTGTAAATATCAAAATTTGTAATTAAAATTCAAAATAATTTCAATTTCTCCCGAAATTCTTTAAAAAATCCCTTTCTCCCTCTAGTACCTGAAAAATCCCGATTTCGGGAAAAATCCCTCTGGTTGGCAACACTGATCGGGAATTGCACTACAGCAGAAGCTTCCATTAATTTATTTTTAATGTACAAATTTCCGCCTTATCAACTTTCTTTGTTTTTTTACTTTTGCGTCAATTAGTTTGCAAAAGATAATTGCAATTATTACGAAAACAAATTATTCTTATATGGATGGGTTACAGAACAGTTTAATCTAATACATGGCGAATTTTCCTATTGATAAATTTAAAGACAGTGTATAAAATCGTATCCGAAGGTGTTGTTTAATTAAAGTAATTAATAATAATTGTATTTGTACAAATTACTACTAACATGTTAACTGGTTTAAGTTTTTGCAAGTAGTTCAATCTTGAATATTGCCTGTTCTCTAGATATGTAGAAAACCAATATTTTTAATTGATCATAACAGGTGATCGGTTTCTTTACGATAGAGAAACAGAATATAAGTGAATCAGCATCTATATTGTAACGAAATATGTATCAGGCAGACCAGGCGACGTTAAAAAAGAGGGTTATAAATCATCTCGGCGCGACTGGTAAACATCGTAAAGCAATGAGTCATCCATTTACGCATAGTACTGTGTCGGAATCAGGATGTCTATGGAATGTTCTCCATACATCGAGTGGGAGATAGAGTTTACGCGAATGTTCTAGTAATCTTCGCATGTGTATATAAGGCGACTGGGTCACCGATGGATTCATTCATTGCGGGATGAGTAATTGCGGAGTAATTCGGGATTAAGAAAGTCCGTAAGAAGTAGCCGATGCGCGTAGAAATAAATATAAGTCGTACGGTAGAAATAAATATAGTGGTGCGTGTTATATAAATAGAAGTGTGATATAAATATACGGACATATTAGTAATAGAAATAAATACCTGTGTTAATTTATTAATAGTAGTTTAAGTGTGATACTTTAGTTATATATTTTATATTGTAATTAATTTTAAGTTACATAAATATACAGACTGTTTTAAATAAATAATTGCACGAGTTGTTTATTGGAACCCGAAAACGTTACAATATGTAAAATACAAAAAGGAAATAGTAAATGTATAGTACACTTTTGGCTAACCTAGTATAATAATAATACAGAACATACAATAAATTATATTGTAATATTTGTAACATATAGGATTCAAAAATGAATCAGACAATTATTATTTGATAATAGTACTCCCAATATTTAAAGTAAGAAAAAAATTCAAGTGAGTAGCGTATGTTCATAAAATACTCAATGGTAAAATGATCAAATATTTCCTTATATCAATTTTGAATATGTTTAAATCTATTGACTTATGTACATTTGGTAGATTGTTATCGATTTTTAACATTTGAATCATAGCGTCTTTATACAATTTTAATTAGTAGTCTGTATCTTCGAGTTAATACTCTGACCCATTAATATTGTACTTGAAAAAGGTCCATATAATACTGTTTGCCAGAGCAAGCAGATTCAGGAGATAGATTAAGCCGTCCAGCAAACCTTGTAAAATAATTGTGAAATTTAACTTTTTGTATTTAACACTTTATACAGGGTCTCCAGAAACTCTCCTGACAAACGAAGACCTGAGATTCCTCAGATAATTTTAAGACAATTTATCCCAATTCACCCTAGTCCGAAAATGCTTCCTAAGGGAGCTAGAGCTCTTTGAAGATGGCGCCTTGTAATTAGTTTTTTTTTAATATCTCCCGAACGCTTCTATTTAGAAAAACAGAAACTTGTATGCTTATTTATCCTCCAGAGATTAATCGGTTTTGGCTAGGTTAACGGTTATTTTAACGCATAACTTTTTTGTCTTTAACTTTTAAGCATTTGTAACACTAGATTATTAAATTTTCAGGTATTCTAGTACTAAAAGGTACTCTTACTTTAAGTCGGTAGGATACACCGTTTTCTAGAAAAATCGATTTGAAAATTTTTCGTTTTTTCGTCATTAAAATTCAATTTATTATTTTTTGCACTAGTTCGCTTTGAACTGCCAACAGAAATAAAACCTACGTTTTTAATTGTCAAATTGTTGTCAGTTCGCGAAGTTTATCTTTTAATTTTTTACTTTGTGGCATTCAAACACAACGATTTCAATTTAAAAAAAAATGGTTTTTACTAATGAAGAATACGCCGATATGCATTTAGTTTATGGCGAAATGAGGTGTAACGCTCGAGCAGCACAACGTAGATACGCTGAAAAATTTCCCAATCGTCAGCATCCCATTCACTCAACATTTACAGCTCTTCATCAACGATTAAGAGAAACAGGTTCAGTGGTCCCAAAAAAAAAATTAAACAGGGAGACATAATGATGTAACAGCAGAACATGAAGATGTTATTTTAATGGAAGTTGAGGAAAATCCAGAAATTAGCGTTCGAAGACTATCTGCCATGTACCCCACAATTTCAAAATCTTCCGTAGGAAATATCTTACACAAAGAAAATTTATATCCTTTTCATTTTACAAAGGTGCAAGCACTGCTAGAAGGAGATTTTCCTGCTCGTGTAGAATTCGCTAGATTGTTACAAAATCAGATAAATCAAGATGAAGATTTTTTCAGGTACATTTTGTTTGGTGACGAAGCTTCATTCTCAAAAAATGGAATTTTTAATGTACATAATGCACACTATTATTCGTACGTTGGTGACAATCCCCACGTTGTTCAAGAATTTAAGCATCAGCGTAGGTTTAGCATAAACGTCTGGATTGGAGTAGTTGACGATTATCTACTTGGACCTATGGAATTACCTGCTCGTTTAAATGGTGTTGATTACTTACATTTCCTGCAAAATATTTTACCTGATTTGTTAGATGAGGTGCGTTTAAATATTCGGCAAAACTTATGGTTTCTATAGGACGGCTGTCCGGCCCACTTTAGCAGGAATGTACGAGACTTTCTAGATAATAACTACGAAGACCATTGGATTGGAAGAGGCGGTCCAGTTGCTTGGCCAGCAAGGTCGCCGGATTTGAATCCTTGCGATTATTGTGTTTGGGGATACATAAAAGCATTTGTTTATTCCGTTCCGATACAAAATCGTGCACAACTCTGGTTAAGGATACAAGATGCTTGCAACGAATTTAGAAATAACTTTGGAATTTTTGCAAGAATTCGGCGTTCTCTAAGCAAAAGGGTAAATTTATGCATAGAGACTAATGGTCATCACATCGAGCATCTTTTGTAACTATCTACCTTTGATACTTGTTCTTTTTTTGTTAGTTTCATTCCATTGTAATAAATACTTAGTTTTTAAAAACCTACAGCTAAAATTTTGTTTCAAATTGATGTTTGCTTCTTTTCCCAAACTTTTTTTTACGAATTGTGTGCTGCATTTATTGAAACAAAAGATGATTTATTAAATTAATTTTCATCCATGCCTTGATAGTCCTAGCCAACTTCATCGTTAAAAATAAGTAGGTACATAATAAATTGAATTTTAATGACGAAAAAACGAAAAATTTTCAAATCGATTTTTCTAGAAAACGGTGTATCCTACCGACTTAAAGTAAGAGTACCTTTTAGTACTAGAATACCTGAAAATTTAATAATCTAGTGTCACAAATGCTTAAAAGTTAAAGACAAAAAAGTTATGCGTTAAAATAACCGTTTACCTACCCAAAACGGACGCCTATGACCGGTACTAGAAATGCGCAATTGATGGAATCGATTCATCTCTGGAGGATAAATAAGCATACCAGTTTTCGTTTTTCTAAATAGAAGCGTTCGGGAGATATTAAAAAAAATTATTACAAGGCGCCATCTTCAAAGAGCTCTAGCTCCCTTAGGAAGCATTTTCGGGCTAGGGTGAATTGGGTTAAATTGTCTTAAAATTATCTGAGGAATCTCCGGTCTTCGTTTGTCAGGAGAGTTTCTGGACACCCTGTATAAAGTGTTAAATACAAAAAGTTAAATTTCACAATTATTTTACAAGGTTTGCTGGACGGCTTAATCTATCTCCTGAATCTGCTTGCTCTGTCAAACAGTATTATATGGACCTTTTTCAAGTACAATATTAATGGGTTAGAGTATTAACTCGAAGATACAGACTACTAATTAAAATTGTATAAAGACGCTATGATTCAAATGTTAAAAATCGATAACAATCTACCAAATGTATATAAGTCAATAGATTTAAACATATTAAAAAAAAAAATACATATTGTACTGACGAAAATGGTAAAATCCACACTAACTAATCCAATTCCACTTTGTCACTCATATTTGCAGAGTCTGGTGATTTTGTGGGCTATTACGTCTCATCCGACGGATTTTAATTGTATTTAAAGATGAATAGAATATTGCCCGCCGTAGGTTATTACATTGAAGCAATTTTAGGTGCATTAATCCTGAATAAAACATGAACCATACCAGAAATCATAATCTAACCATAATAGGCAATTCACATAGTTATACTAATTACATCTCATAGACAATCACTATATACTTTCATCGCAATAGAATTAAGCATTTGAGAAATAAGATTAATATGATTAGTAGTGCCATTGTAACTAGTGAAGTAAGCAACGTTTAGTATTTAGTATAGTGCGGAATATAATAGGAAGATATTGTACGCGAATGTCCAGTCATTTAGTAACAAATATGATTTATTAGAAGTAATATTATCTGGAAAAGGGTATGATGTTGCGTGTTTTTCGGAGCATTGGTTCTCCACAGGAAATGGTATTTTGGGGTTTTAGCTTGATCCCTTGTTTTCGCCGAAAAGAACACATTCGTGGTGGAGTAGTGATATTAGCTCGGAATGATAAAATATACAGTAAGATTGAGTTAAGTGACTTATGCATTGAGCTGGACTTTGAGTGTTGTGGGTGCGTGTTCAAAGACTCTACATTTTCCTATGGGTTATTATTGGTGTATCGATCTCCAGATGGCTGCATGGAGACATTTTTTAACAATTTAGCGGAGGCACTCTGCCGTATTTCAAGACGTTGTGATTATGTGATATTGTGTGGAGATTTTAACATTGATATTACACATAAATGCGCAAATGCAAGAACATTGATGGACGTCTTTGGTTCTTTTGAAATGTATGGTGACTTTGCCAACCCAACGCGAGTGTTTACCAATTAGTACGGACGACGGAATCGACCATTGACTACATGGTCACTAATATTCCCAAACCAAGGTGGTCCTGCAGTCTGGCCGAGTTAAATATAGCTGATCATTTAGCGTGGGTGGCGGATTTCATTTCTTATGGAGAAGTTGCTTCTGATGCTCCTGCCAATCAAGTGTGTAAGCGCCGTAACCTATCCTCAAAGGCACTGGGACAGTTTCGATTTCATCTGGCGCAGCATGATTGGTCTCAAATAAGTGACACAAGCGCGAATGACTGTTTTGTTGAATTTATGTCTATATTTCAGTGGTATTATAATGTATTCTGTCCTAGTCTTGAAGCGAATCTTAAGGTAGGAAATAAACAAAAATTATCCTGGTATACTCAGCAATTAGCTGATATGAATGATGAAATTAAAAATTTATTTTGGCTTACAAGGCATTGTAATAATCTCAAAGTTTTAAATTATTATAAAAATAAGAAACGCGAATATAGAATAAAAGTAAAAGAATCTAAATTTGCATTCTATCAAAACAAAATAAAGAATGCTTGTTCATCAACAAAAGAAATATGGAAGTGTATAAATACTGAACATAAAGGATACGAATATTTCTTTGAAATTAGAAAATAGTGACAATATTGTAAAAGATATTACTGAAATAAGCAATCATTTTTGTATATATTTTGCTAACGATGCATGTAATCGCTCAAGCACCGCTTTTAATAATGTTTGTGGTGACAATTTTCCAAGTATGGTTATGCATACTACACCGAATAGTATTGTATATATTGATGTCACACCCGCAGAAATTATAGAAATAATCTTCTCGCTAAAAAACACAAAAAGTACGGGAATTGATTGTATTCATGTAAGTGCTATTAAAGCAGTTCTCGAAATCATAGCCGGTCCTCTTACGAAAATATTAAATATCTCAGTATACTCCGGCATTTTTCCATCTTTATTGAAGATATCGCGAATTATACCAGTTCATAAGAAGAGTGATCCTACTGTCATATCAAATTATAGGCCAATTGCATTACAAAGTGTATTTTCAAAGATTTTTGAGACGGCAATTTATAGGAGGCTATCAGCATTCCTAGAAAATTATAAATTATTTTCAGAATCTCAGCATGGTTTTCGGTCGGGCAGGTCAACCGAAACAGCAACAATTCATTTTTTCAGATATATACAGGGTGAGCCATTAGTAGCCGCGTCTTTGATTGCTCTTTTGTGTTTTAAATAAAAGAAAAAACAATTAGTGGAAGATACATAGTTGCTTCTGGCGCAAATTGTAAAAATACTTTATGCTCTGACGCACTTCCGGTTTCACCGGAAATGCACGGAACTTAAGTTTTTTAAATGACTCACCCTATATATTTTTGGATTTTCTTGTACTGCATTAAATTGTCTGATCAACTGTTTTTTCTTTTTCAAAATTGAGCCAATAGTTTTTGAGTTATTAATATTTTTTGGAAATATTTGACCAAAACACGTGTTCAGAAAGAAATCATTTTCACATTGTGTTTAAAAGTAAAAACATTAACTTTGGTGGCGCTCGTGGCCAAGAAAATTCTGCATCATTTGGTAAAGTTGCACTCGACAATAACTCAAAAAACTTTGTTTTTTCAAAGCCTACTTCCTGAAATTTTCACATACCAAGAACTTATTTTTTTTAAATGGAACACCCAGTATTTTATTGAGGCATTTTGTTCCTTTTTTTATTCTCTTTCATTTTTGTTAACAATATCCTATACCTATCTTTTGTAATTTCTGAGGAGCAATTAGCGGCCAATTAAAGAACTACGAGCGCTGTTGTTCTATGCACCAAAATATTCGTTCAACCAATGAAAGGCAGGAATGGCGCTTGACTTCTTTAGTCAACTGTCAAACAACGTAAATGTTAAATCCAACTATCCCAAAAGTAATAATTTTACAGAATGAAGAGCAACGCATTTCAATTTTTTAATTCCGGCAATGTCCAGTAGCAGTATTTAATTTTTGACTGTGTTGGCTAACATCGAAATAATATAAAGGTTATGTTTGCTGACATATTTGAAGATGTCTTCAAAAAGCTTTGAAAATCCGTCCGTAGATAGCGACGATACTCTCCTGCATTAAAATTTTCATCAAAGAAATAAGGTCCAATTATGTAACTACTCAGTATTCTTCCCCACAGTTTTAATGACCAACGATTCTGAATGTTTACAGGTGTGATAAAGTGGGGGGCTTTATGTGTTATAATAACGGAAATTGTGATGATGAACGTATTCACTTTAATAGAAGGTGGCTTCGTTGGTAAACAACAAAAAATTGAGAAGGCCAGGATAATTATCTGCTGCCAATTGACAACGATGTAAGCGATTCTGAAAATTTTTTTCATCTAACCCTGTGTATGAATATGCCACGGGTGAATTTCATGTTTATCAATTATTCTGTATTCTCAAATTTGACTTACATCTAACTGACGACTAATTTTCGTAGTACTAGTATGGGGGTGTTCGACTACACTCGCAAGTACCATAAACGTCTTATCCTCACCAGTTATTGCTTTTTCCGTTCTTTTTTCATATTCAATAATTTCTGTTCACTCAAACCGTCCACTTTATACTTTCGAAGGTTTCTGGCTTCGGCTCACTTCTACCAGGGATCGCTGTGCATAAAGTGTGGATGCTAGCAAAGAGTTTCTTTCAGATTCACCCAAAACGTCAATCATATCTATTAACTCTTCAAAAGAATAATTCATTTAGATGATAACTAATAGCGGTGCTTTTATAAGTTTGAAATAAATGTATACCGACTTTCTTTAACAGTTGACTCAGGCAGTCAGCCGCATTCCAGCCTTTATTGGACGAATATTTGGGTGCATAAAACAGCACCCGTAGTTCCTTAATTGACCGCTAATTACTATTATAGTAATTATAAGATAGGTATAGGACATTGTTAACAAAAATGAAAGAGAACAAAAAAAGGAACAAAATGCCTCAATAAAAAAAAACTGGGTGTTCCATTTAAAAAAAATAAGTTTTTGGTATGTGAAAATTTCAGGAAGTAGGCTTTCAAAAAACAAAGTTTTTTGAGGTATTGTCGAGTGCAATTTTACCAAATGATGCAGAATTTTCTTGGCTACAAGCACCCCCAAAGTTAATGTTTTTACTTTTAAAAACAATGTGAAAATGATTTTTTTTAACACGTGTTTTGGTCAAATATTTTCAAAAAAAATTAATAACTCAAAAACTATTGGCTCAATTTTGAAAAAGAAAAAACAGTTGAACAGAGAATTTAAAGCAGTATAAGAAAATCCAAAAATATAAGGGTGAGTCATTTAAAAAAATTAAGTTCCGTGCATTTCCGGTGAAACCGGAAGTGCGTCAGAGCTTAAAGTATTTTTACAATATGCGCCACAAGCAACTATTGATCTTCCACTAATTATTCTTTCTTTTATTTAAAACGCAAATGAACAATCGAAGAAGCGGCTACTAATGACTCACCCTGTATATGATGCGCTTGAGGCCGGTAAATATGTGGCAGGTCTTTTTTTTTGATCTCTCTCGCGCATTCGATAGGCTTGATATTGACTATGTTGTAAATAAATTATACTGTCTCGGTATACGGGATCCATTAATGCAATGCATAAAGTCATACTTAAGTAATAGTCGTATCGCTATCCGGCCACAAATCGGAGGAAATTACGAATGGTATGGGAATACCACAAGGGTCAATCTTGGGTCTTTTACTATTTTAAATATTGATAAATGACTTGCCGAAGCACATAAAAAATATTCTTGTAGTAGTGTACGCTGACAATACATCGCTTGTACTTTCTGCAAGTAATCGGGAAGATCTGCAAAATTTAATACGATCGGTGATTGATCAATTTCAATCGTGATGCAGGAGAAACAGATTAATGATGAATAGTGACAAGACCGTGTGCATATTCTTTTCTCAACGTAGACTTATTACTTGCGACACGGATCTGTCTAATATAGTATCTAATTCCACGGTGTTTTTAGGAGTCACAGTTGATGCTGCCCTCACTTTTGAAGGTCATGCCGACCCTGTATGTAAAAAATTAAACGAATCATACTATGCGATATTAAAGCTGAAATCATGCTTAAATATTGACGACCTATTAAATATGTACTATGCACTTGTTTATTCTACACTTTCTTATAACGTTTTGATATGGGGTCGTTCAGTGGGATGGAAACGCGTATTTACTGCTCAAAGAAGGATTATACGATTAATATTTGATTTAGCACCAACTTACACTTGTAGGAACACGTTTCAAAGTAGTAAGATCCTTACGTTTCCATGCATTTATATATATAAAGCAGCAATGTATGTTAAAACAAATATACAAAATTACGATTCCTTATCACACATTTACGAAACAAGATCGCTAATGTTATAAGATTGAAGCATCACACTTTGAACATATATGAAAAGTCACCGGACTATTCCTTTGCCAAAATCTTTAATAAGCTACCCAACAACATCAGAGATGTTAGCTGTCCAGGAATATTTAAAATGGTACTTAAAGAATTTCTTTTAGAAAAAACCTTTTATTCGCTTCAAGACTACCTTGACGGTTCTCCGTGAGTGTTATTGTGTCATTCGTATAATATATTTCTTTTTTAATGGTGTTTATTACGTGTTGTTTGTATATTCTTACATTATTGTACATTTTAATGACAATGTCGATATCGTATTTGCGATCAATGACAATAAAGTTATTATTATTATTATTATTATTATTATTATTATTATTATTATTATTAATGTATTATTATCTAAAAACACTTATACTATGATAACAGTGCAAATTTCAATTAGACCTTTATCACTCTTGTCTATCGCAATTATATTACTGTTAGCCTTATATGTTATGGCAGATACTTTTTCAATGTCATCTGAGTATCTTTATTCGAAGACGTTAAAGGAGTGACATTGTGGTGGAAGCGCCGGGTTTAAATCAGGTTTTGCTATTGTCTGAATTTGTACCTTCAGTTCAGGGATACAGAATTACCTTTTAATTCACAACATTTACTAC
Organism: Amphimallon solstitiale; assembly: GCA_963170755.1. NCBI lineage: Eukaryota > Metazoa > Arthropoda > Insecta > Coleoptera > Scarabaeidae > Amphimallon > Amphimallon solstitiale. Next base: position 83,749,243 of record OY720676.1, on the reverse strand, counting down.
AAATCTGTTACTAAAGACAAATATTATAATATACCGGGTGATTCTACGATTTGACAAAGTAAATTTACTCATAGTAGTTAATATAATAAAAAAATTGTGTATTGTATTTGATAGGTTTGGAATTGCTCCATAATTTAAAAATATATACACTTATTCATAATGATCTATAAGTCAGAAGCAAAACAAGATATATTTTTTAAAATTGAATATCCCGTATATAAACTAAAATTTGGATTTTGCGTTAAAGTAGAAATATTACTTTCTTATATATAGTATAAGGAAGTATTGTGATGATGAAAATTTTCGACCTCGAGATTTTTGCAAATGCCCACGTTATGAAGTTCCTTGATACCGAAAAAGTGGTTTTTAAAAATGTCTGTGTCTCCCTTTGTGTGTGTGACCACGATAGCGGTCAAATCGCTATATCTATCATTTCCAAGTTTCGTATTTACAAATATAATCTCCCTATTGAGACCTCATTAGATTTTCACTAACATGGGCAGCCCGGGAGTAGTAGTTTACTTCAGTAAAAAAATCGAATTTTCCCAATATTTCGTCAATTACTAATTATAAACAAATTTATAGAGGACTCAAATGTACTCAAAATTAAATTTTAGAAAAATTGTATTAAAAAAGTTTTCGAAATTCTTACCGGAAGTAGGACTTTTACTCTTATCGAAAATCAGTTTTTTGCGAATATCTCGCAAGTCGTGTTTTGTAGGCAGGTACATTACCACTATAAAAGTATTTAAAACATAATTTTCAATACCTTTTGTATACAAAAAATTTCAAAATTCGTACCAGAAGCAACTCTTTTACTTTTATTAAATAACGACTTTTTGCAAATATGTCGTAAATTATTCATTCTATATATATTTATCAAGAATCCAAAAGAGTAAAGATTTTTAATGTTTTTTGTATAAATGAAATTTCAAAATTCGGAACGGAAGTAACACTTTTACTCTTAGCGACCAGGACTTTTTCAAATATATTGCAAAGTATGCATTCTGTGTTGATTTATTAAGAGAATAGAAGTACTTAGAACAGGATTTTGAATAATTTTTGTATAAAAGGATTCCCAAAATTCCATAATTTGATACACTCATACGTATAAGAAAGTTGTGTGGTGATCACACCTAATTATTTTAATTTTATTTCGTTCTATTTTATTATTTTAAAATTATTAATATTAATTATGGTAAATCTAATGTAAAAACTGACAAATCATATACTTTTGGGTTTATTGTTCTATTACTGGATGGTGTTACTTAAGGATCAATATTTTCAGGTTACTAGAATCAAATTTATCAATGTAAATCGAAGTTATATCGCACAGCGATAGCGAGATCCAGTTGGAGCTGTGTTACCAAAATATCTGTAATGTTTCCAGTATTATACTAGTAAGGTATGTCTTTACTAAAGAAAATGGGTCCTGCTCACAATTTTGTCTGTTCAAAAGTCTACCATTTGTTGTATATTTCTACGTTTTTTAGTAATTAACACACTGTTATCTGCATATAATAAACTTTCGACATTAGTAGGTACTAGGTCTCTCTATACAGTAACTGTCTTCTCTGTTTTATATTTCGTGTTTTTTATTAATCTATTCATTATAATTATAAAGAGTGAGGTATCTAAGTTATTCCCTTGCTTTATCCCGCTATTGAACTCCAATCCCTCTAATTTTAGTGCACACTTACGTTTGTATGCAGATATAAGCTTCTTGTAACATTTAGAAATTTGTTATGGATTCTATTGACCTTATTGCTTTCCATATTATTACTTTTTCTATCTTTTTGAGAGCTGCTCTTAGATAAATGTATACTATACTTCGTTCACTCAACGAATAGAGTAGCAAAAAACGCGTGATCAACGCATGATTTTTAATATTGCCTTTCTATTGGTTCTTATAGCTACATACAAATTCTACAACACACGATGTAAATCATCTTCTGAATGGATTTGGTCACATGATTGTGACTAACATTGTTATTATGAAATATATGTATACTTTTTGCTTTAGCATTTTGTATTGTTCTTTGTGTTTTCGCTGCTTGTATTTGTTTAAGTTGTTATTGTTATTATTCTCAGTCTTTTAAATACTCTATTTGTTATTAAAGATTTATTGAACATAAGATCTATAGATCGTAAACAAAGCAAATGGTTTATAGGTTAATGGTGTGTCAGATTCCAGAAGTGTTGAATTTAAGTTACTGTTTTTACCTGTTTATACAGTACTGTGCAAAAAGCAGCCAGAACTGACGAAGAAACGAGTAAAGAGACATTTTACAGTGCTAGAAAAAGAGACTGTACTGAATATATTTAGCAAACGTCAACGAGAATGCCCAGCTGACTCTAAGACACGAATTGTTGACTTTACAGCCGAAGCTGCAGGTATCTGCTCAGCAAATGTTTTTAATATTTTGCGAGAACAGAATGCACAAGATTTGAAACCACCAAAGATGTATACAAGAGCACGGTCTGTCCTGGATAATATTGATGATGATATGCGCAATATTATTAGACGTATAGTACACTCATTTTTCTATAAAAATGAGGTGCCAACAGTGGATAAAAATGTATTCAAAATAAACGAAGATGAAAACTTGTTAAACCTCAAACGTACAACACTCTGGAAGTTGTTGAAAGATATGATCTTCTCTTTCAAAAAAGAGCTCGTAAAAGTTTTTTAACGGAAAACGAAAACTGTGAAATTGTTAAATCATGGAGACGGCGCTACCTTCGTCAAATAAAAGAATTCAGGGAACAAAATAGAAAAATTTATTACCTAGATGAGAGGTGGGTGTATGAAGGCTATGTGGATAAAATGGTAACAAGTCCAAGGCAAGCATTATTACAAGGGCGCTCGATAATGCTTCTTATCACAGTAGAAAAATTGAAAAAGTGCCAACTACAGCCACAAGGAAAGGTGATATTCAGTTTTGGTTGCAAGAGAAAAATATATCCTTTCAAAAATATATGGTCAAAATTACATTTAGTTAATGTGCATAAAGAAAATTTCAATAAATATGTGATTGATGAAGTTACAAAAACTTACAATAGAATAGTACAAAGACTACCACCATATCATTGCAAATTGAACCCAATTGAATTAATATGGGCCCAAGTTAAAGGAGAAATTGCAAGGAAAGCATTATATTTAAATTAAAGGAAGTCAAAGAGGTGCTAGACAAATCGTTAAGCAATGATACAAAAGAGAGATGGTTGAATTCCATCGAACATGTTAAAGAAATAGAGAATAATATGTGAGAGTTAGACGTGATTGTTGAAAATCTACAAGATAGTTTCATAATTCATTTGGATAGTTCTGAAACTAGTGACACAGAAAAATTTAAAATATTTGTGTACATTCATAGTTTCTTTTGCTCTTTCTTTTATATATATTTTTTTAAAAATAAAGTATATTGTGTATGCATTCTATTTATATATGTTTACTATGTATATACTATATTTATACATGTAAAATTCCTCATAAATTCACAATAAAGTAACTACCTATGCCCTATTTTAACTTGTAATTTATATTATATACACATGTGAATAAAGTCTTTAATATAAAAGACTTGCTTCATTTTTAATTTATCTTAAATCGTTTACAAAATGCGCATTTGTGTATTTTTTGTTAAGTCAATTAATATTTATCCACTCAAGCAATTTACGAATATTTTATTGATATGGATTATGTTTGAGATTTGCGTATTTTAGTTATCTAAAAAGACAAAACATGCATTTTTTGTAAATTTAAATCGGTTCAGTATTTTATATAAACTAATATATTGTTGTTTTCCAAAATTTGAACATGTAATAAAAATATTTTATAAATTTTATTATTATTATAACTACTCTATTGTAAATTGGGCTGTGCACGTGTTACAGTCGTGGACATTTCGTGATTACTCTATACGTTCAGTGAATGAAGTATAGGTATAATTTTTCTCCTGTTTCCTTATCCCTTTCTATTAAATTTCCCATAGAAGCTCAATTGTTTCATTTCTCACCATGCTTATGTTGTCATTTGCTATTTGCTCTAAATTCCAGCTGTTCAACTTCCTATTTACTTGTTAGTTGTTGCTTCAATCCATTTTCTATAATTCTTGTGTATGATTCTTCATCTCATCTTTGTTGGCAGATTATGAGCATTTATCTATTTTCAACATCTTCCATACATTTCAACATATGTTAAAAAAAAATCGACGTTTCTACCTGAAAAATCTCATATTATCAGATCGGCAAAGTAAGTTCATTAGATCAACCCAAATTTCAAGAATAGGAGCAGTTCGGCTAGCTGTGATGCTGCATAACTAAGCGGGTTTTAATCAACGCGTAGTTTTCACACAATCTTTTTGTTTTTCTTTGTCGGGGGGAAATACATCATGCATGTGCTGCGTTTGTCTTATTCGTGGTAGTGTGGAACTTTAAGCTACTAAAAACTCTACGTCTAGTTCCCACTGTTATCTGACCGCTCTCTCTCTCTCTCTCTCAAATCTCTTTTTAGTATACTATTTTCCTAATCATTCCTTGTATTGTTTTCCATCTGCTCGTGCTGTCCATCATTTCCATCCCCATTGTGTCAGGTGTTGATATGTCTGAAGCTCATTCCATCTGTCTTTCCATACCTCACTCCATCTTCCACACTCAAACAGTGTAGACTCAGGTGTGTCTACATTTGTATGGCAATATATACAATAATCTGCTTTTTCCTCCCCCTATCCGTTTAATCTAGGTGCTAAACAAGTCAGGTCCCAGGACGGCCTGTGTGAGATATTAATCAATGACACGACGTTTTCAATTGATGCTCTTAATCCAATAATGGGTGGAGACTGTGGCTCACAATCTGAAACAAAATGCAAAAGAAACAAGAAGAATGAGTGTGCTTAAAACCACACGGCGTAAGTGTAAACTTCATCAAGGCGAGGTTAATAATACCGTAGATAATACGAAATACACGCATATAAAATTCAGTAACGTATTAAATAAAACATATTCGCATATTTATTACATTTAAGCGAGCGCCCGTTTCGTTTGGTCGGCTCGGACGTATTTGTATGTATAAATAGACGATATAAATACTTGCTTACGGTCCCTCGCTTGGTCTGATGGTAACGTATCGGCTTCATAACCGTGCGGTCTCGGGATCGAATCTGTTCTGGGACATGAATTTATTTATTCATTTAAATTTCAATTTAACTAAAATTAAATACCTCTATATGATATATTTATTTATCTTGTTCCCTTAGCCGACTTTACCCGAAGAGCGAAACATATCCGAGCGTTGCAGGTCAGTCTTGTTCACTGCCTACAATCAGCGCAACGCGCCTGAAGAAGTTTACACTTCAAAAAAAAAAATATTATTGATTAATGTCATTGGTATCATACCTAACCTAAGATAGATTACCTAATTAATGTTAGCATTTCATGTACGTAACTATTACTCACCTTTCAGTAAAATTAAGTTATTATATTCTTACACATGGCAAACATGAGGTATTTATTCTTATATTTATAAATTTATAGTACATTTATTGCGTTTTTTGGTTTAAATACAAACAATTCCGAACTGCCAATATGAATGTCGATGTGGTTCAAATAGATGGCGCTTGAATCTTGCTTAAGGTGTCGCTTAAAATGTCGTCAAATAGATGGCGCCACAATTTTTTTGGAAGAATTGTTAATTATTACTCCTATTTCCCCAACTTTTAGTGAAGAATAGTGGAGGGAAGTAGTATTTTATAGACTAAATTTTATTACCACCAAGTTAGATTTTGTTTTAAATGTTGTTATGCCGTAAAATTCACTTTTGTATATAGTTCTCGTAAGATTATGTGTTTTTGTTTAAGTGCGTAGAATGTGCCTGATCGCGAGACTTTTCGAGCGCACCTTGTATATCTTTTGGTTCACCGTGTGAAAAAGATCGTTTGCTGTATATTTGTGCGTGTGCTAAACCTAATGTTGTGCTCTCGGAGCCCTAAGCACGAACCGTGTAATTGACAGATATGTAATGTGTAATATCGGGCAAATACACTCTTTATGTGTAAGAACTCTGAATCTTATGTAACTACCTCTAACTATCTTATCTCTAGCTTATTTTAACCTACCTGTAAATTCGTATTTTCTGCATTTGCAGTTACTTTTTACGCCTTGTTTAAGCTTTATCAATATCTAGTTATTTGTTGCCTCCGAACTCTACGAAGTGCATTTATTTGTGGCTTTAAATTCTTCGAGACAACAGTCAGGCCCGTTGTATTTACTGTCTCACGTGTTTATGCGTATTTCCAAACACAGTATCTCGAGCATGTCCGATTAATATTCTTCCTTCGCAGTAATGTCACTAAAAATGCAAGGGGTATTAAGTAGGGAAATCTTGTGTATTAACGGGCATACTTTAAATTGTTGTCGTGAACTGATTTGTTCATAGCAATCATCTAACTTCCTTGATTGCCTTGTCGAGCGTCTGTCGATGTCTTCCCTTAGGAGGTTATGGCTTCGTGGATTTAATCTGCAAAACATTGCGAGGTCGGTTTTTCTTTAACCGCCTGTTTGGTGCGCGAATTAAGAGGTTGGAAATTTCAATAGTTACCTGCAGAATCCGTTTTCTTCCGTAATAAATTGTGTCTACATCTGAGGTTTGTTTTGTTTTCTATCTGTCAAACGTTGGTTACTTTGTCGCGGTGTAACGTATGCTTCACGCATTGCCAACTGTTTAGCGAGTATTTTCCTTTCACATTGTCTGATTTATAATTTCTACGTACAATTGAAGGAGTGTTTCGGTTATTTTCTTTTCGTCTAAGTTATGTGCAGGTTGTGATAATTATATAAGTCACGGTGTTGTCTCCCTTTATTGTCAAATTTAGTTTTGTGCCTACTATGTTTATTTGAATTCTCCCGCCTTTCATTCTGAGGTATTTCCGTGCTTTGATACTTATGAAAGGATGCGCGTAGTTGACGCGCATTAGATAATAGGAAGTTCTCGCTTTCGATTTCACTTGATGGTCTATTCTCGTGTGAGAACATTGTGCAAACTGCTTATTTTCCTTTTTTAGTAACTTTGTTACTTTATCTATGGAGATATTTCGCGTAAGCGGCTCTAATGGAATAAGCAGCGAATATCGATGCCTTAGTTTTGGTTATTTATCGTGAATTTTTACCGAGATACCGTTACCTAAAATTTACGAATTACCACGTGTGGTTTTTTTTTGAATCTAAATTTTGCACCTTTGAGTGACTTGTGAAGTCGTTATCGCGGGATCTCCAATACCATTTGGGGTAAGTGTTTGAAACTTTGTGTTAATTGTCGGGATTCTATCTTTGTTTCTTTTCTTTTCTAATTTAATAGGATTCTTATTGACGGGCACAAAAAGCCCACAGTAGCCATTTTCTGGTATTGTCACCCCACATTACGGTTGAAGGACGTAGTGGTTTCCATCGTTGCTGCAGTAGTTGCACCTATACGTCCATCTTGTCTGTTGAAGTGGAATTTTTATCGAGGGGGCCTCCGCCATCTTGGTTACCGTTAGCGGCCATCCTGCGTCCGTCTTGACAGATAAGTGCGACTGTTGTTGTAATTTTCACCGTAATTTTTGACTGATTATCGACGTCTTTATGCCAGAGTGCTGGACTTTATCTTACCTATATTTGACCTAAGAATATTTGAGTGGCTAAAATACCTGATGCACCACTTAGTTAACTGCAAGGTCACGTATAATCCTAATTAAATTACCGTTATTTTTTTTTGTTATTTTTAAGCAAATTGATATTGCTGTATACCGAGTGACCCTAAGAAGATTTGATAAGGGCTCTCATTGTTATGTTGAATATTTAATTAAATAATAATTCTAGTAAATTCATTACCGTAGCACTATATCTCTTTGAAGTGTTATATCTTTAAAGTAATAATAATTCTAGTATTTTCATTACCGTAATAATATTTCTCTTTGATGTGTAGATTATTTAATGTTTTAACAAATCTAGTAAATTCCATACCGTAATATTATTTCTCTTTGATGTGTTGAATTTTAATCTTGAATTTGATAATAATTTTAGCACGTTTATTACCGTAGATTAGAAATTTGACTTTCACGTATGTTTTTTTAATTTCTGAGCTATTGAAATTAGTTAAGTCATTGTAGAAAATTTAAATACCGAAGCTCAGTAGATTCTTTTGTACTAATACTGGTTTTCCATTGTAACTTTCAATAGCGTCATTTAATTGAATAATAAATGTAAACAGTTTATTTGGATTATTACAAAATTTTGTCTATGTAATTTTACGTTTTACCTTTCACTTAATTAATTAAATTATTTTAAGTCCTGTGCGCTAACTTAAATCAATTTTATTTTCTTGTAACTATTTAATTTGGAACTTCGCCGTTGGTGGCGTTTTATAATAACAAATGTATATTGGCCTGTAAGGCAAGGAAACGTTTCTACGCCGACCATCCTCCTGCCGAGGCGCAGAGGTTCTATTGTTTTTTTAATATCTACCAAATGTTCATAATATTATTTTTTTTAAAAAAAAAATATATAACAATACGTACAATTTTAACTGTCAACGTTTTAATTTATTTTCAAAAAGGAAAACAATATTAATAATATAGCACCTTTCTTCACATCATAATTTCTTTTTTTTTATTTTTACCTCAACATACCTTACCTTCATCTATTATATTTGTGACAAGCAGTTGAATAAGCGTAAGGTTAGGTGCAACTGATTATACAGGGTGTTCAATAGGAAACCCGCTGGAGGAACACAGCCAGTGGATGCTCATAGGAGGCGCAGGTAGGTTATCGTTAAGGTAACATAGTGTTCTGGTGCCCGGACAACGTCGCTCGCGTCGTTGCCGACCGACGCTCTACTTTTAGGTGTTTAAGTTTATCTGAACCGCCACGCCGTCTGCGACAGAGTTAGCTCGGCCCTGCGTTTTCCAGATTCAATCATCTCCTATTGTGATTCCCCGTTATCTTTAACTTAATTTAGTCTGCTATCTTAGTGCGACGTGGTTCCGGCGTAACAATGTCCCAAAGTGCCATTGTTTTTTTTCAATTTTTACAGTCGCCTGAACCGGGAAAACGTATTTCCCAGTGGAGCTACACATGCGCCAAATGTCACTTTACAGGCGGTAAGTACAAAAAAACTTTAACGTACTCGAGATTGTCTTGCCTCGGCCGCAGGCATTATTAAGGAGATTTTAGGACGCATGTATATATATAAATAGACGATATCAATACTGGCTTTCGACTCCCGCCCTTGGTCTAATGGTTAAGTGCTGGCCACTCACTCAGGCGGCTCCGGTTCAAATCTGCTCTGGGACATAAATTTATTTATTCATATAAATTTCAATTTAATTGTAATAAAATTGTTCCCTTAGTCGACTCGAGCCGACATTACCCGAACGAGCGTTACATATCCGAGCGTTACATATCCGCGCGTGACGGGTCAGTCTTGTTCACTGCCTACAATCAGCGCAACGCGCCTAAAGAAGTTTACACTTCAAAAATCCCTTACCACAAAAATTAAGAAGATATAAAAATCTATATACGTATTTCTTCAGTAGAAACTGTAGAAAAACAGAAAAGAGTGTTAAACATAGTGTTTTTGGCTAATGTGTAAACTTCATAGATATGATCTTCACCAAATCACCAGCGGGATAACATTGACTTCTTAACAAACCACTTTATGTACTATCTAAATCTAGCGGGACAATAACGGAACCGTGAAGCGTGACAGATTAACGCCTAAACTTAGGATAATTCGTACAAACTGAACTCGGGTATTGGTCCATTATCAGAATTCATTAACTTACATCTATTTAAATGTAAACAAATACTTTCGAAACTGTCTAATTCCCTAAAATTACTTATAGTTTTAAACATGCCCAACATATTTTTGATTACTGTCTTTACGCGTTATTTCATAAATTCAAGATTTTTGATCTACCTAAATTGTATCTTTAGCGTTCGCTAAGAGTGATTTTAATTAACTGCCCGATTTAAACGCATTTGGAAGATCTTGTTCTTTAAGAATGCTGTTCAAATTTCGTGTGGCTGAATGATACGGCAAAGAAACAAACTTATTATCACGAATTTTTTGAGGTAGCAATCTTATAATATCGTAAATTTGTTCTTAAGTTTCTTCTTTTAATTAAACTACAATATTTAGAGGTTTTGCTAATAAAGAATAATAATAACATAGAAACAGATATCTCCCGAAAAAACACCAACGTCAATAAATTTATAACAGCGGATTCTAATCATAGTTTTCAGCAAACGATGGCTTCTTTTAATTTTCTTTTCTATCGCTTGTTAAGTATTCCGCTTAAAAAAGAACTTAGCTTAATTAAAAAGATCGCAAAACATAATGGTTTTGATTCAGAATTAATAACTAACCTTATTAGGAGACATAAAATTAAGAAACAAACTCAAGATTCTACGTGTTTGCTACCTCAAAAACCTCGTGGTAATATCGTAAACATGTTTCTTTGCCGTATCATTCAGCAACACACAATTTGAACAGCATTTTTAAAGAACAGTATCTTGAAATCGCATTTAAATCGGGCAGTTCATTAAAATCACTCTTAGGGAACGCTAAAAATAAAATTGAGGTACATAAAAATCTGGGATTTATGAAATAAAATGTAAAAATTGTTGGGCAAACTATGCCTTCAATTTCAACTCGGTACAAAGAACACATTTCATATATAACACACCTGAAAAATCAAGCTTTGCTCGACATATTTTCGACACAGGCCACGGTATACCTACAGATAGTCTTAGATTAGTTAAAACTATAAATAATTTAATAAAGTATATAGATACATAGAAATACATGTAAGTTGTTGAATTCTGACAATGGACCAATACCCTAGTCCAGTTTGTACGAATTATTATAAGTTTAAATATAATCTTTCATGCTTCACGTTTGTGATGATGCAAAAGGCATAAATTTATAATGTCAAGGTCAGTTTTTGTACTAATTTATTTTCTTAAGAAAGTTATGTGTTTTAGAAATAACCACAAAAATGCATGAATTTGATTAATGTCTACTAACTAAGGCTGGTACACAAAAGGAAAAAAACGACCTCTACGCGCCAGCTGCACATTTGATGTACGATTTAAAGAAAAAATCAAATGTATGTAATTATTTTTAAAGATAAAAAACATTAAAAGTAAACATTGTCACACACATTTTACACGAAGTTTTCCGCGTCGTCTACTCCCACTTTACGGTATCTCTACCGATCCTAGCGAAGACGAAAATCTATCGGAATCGGTCGGCTATTGCAGACATAAATGCGAGTGACAGCTTAATTACAAACTGTCACTCGCATTTAAATGTCATATATACCTATAATATTAGTGTATAATAATATAACAGTTATGGGCAAGCGAAAATTGGCTTATTATAAAACATCAACAACATCAGAAGTTCCGTAAGTACTCATTCTTTATACATTATGTTTCCTATCTACAGTATTTCTTTATCTATGACAGAATGTGTGAATAAAACCGAAGCGCTGTGACAGAACCGAATATCGTCAATCTACAACTACTCACACCCCCTTGTGTCTACCCATCCCGCGAGTAATATAAGTTGCATAAGTTTCTATTTGTTGGTAAACGCCACTCTTAAGCAGATTCTGTACACGTTAAGTACATAAAAATACGATCCATTTTTTTCATTGAATGAAACAAAATGTAGTTATTGATTGGCGTAAAGAAACTGCTCTTCTGCAACAAGAACTCAATATTTATTTGAAAAGATCGATCTCTCAGGCTAGGACAAGATCTCAGGTAGCTAATGTCAACAAGGCATTCTTAATAGATTAGCTATTATTGGAACAGGTTTGATATTGCATTACTTTTTTACGCTAGCCATAAACAAGCACTTTCTTGAAAGAGTGACAGGATCTGGTGCTTGTACACAATATAAATTGAAATCAGGAAATAATTTATTTATTAATAAGAAAATGTCTCCTATTTTACCGCTTATGTTCGTTTAAGGGGGTACGGTAGATTTAAAAAAAAGTATTAGAGCTTCTAAATTCAGCCTTTATTTGTAAAAGTAGGAACGTATTTTTAGTACTTTCGCGGTCTAAAAGTTCTTCCTGTATTTACGTAATTTTTTATAATTATCCTCTTGTTTCTGCAAAGCTTTTGAACTATTTTCTATTTATTTTATCTTTAAATTCTGATATATCTTCTTTGAACCAGTTTGTATACCGTGCGGATGTAATTTGTTGCTGTATTTGCGTTTTTCGTTATTTTCTAAGAGGGAAAACCCATTTTATTAATATTCAACGCTTTGTCTCTCTTTTTATTAGCAGAATATTAAATAATGTTAGTTAGCAATTTTACAATTGCTTATTTGTATGTATTATTTAGTTTACAATTCATTTCGAATAAATAAATTTATTTTCACTTTCGATTGGTGTTATCTGTAGAAAGTTTGTTTAGTTATTCTCACTCTCCATTTGAGTAGAGACTAATTAAAATCTGTTACTTGGTCCACGTCAATTAAATTTTTTCTTCTAAAAAAGACGTAATAATTTTATTACAAAATTGTTACGTATTTACTGTGCTTATTATAGTTTATTCTAATTTTCAATAATCATCCCTTTTATAGCGCAATTGTCTTGCGTTTGTTCTTTTGCAAATTTTGCATGGTGATTTTACCGTTAATCTGTCGCTAGTTAACAGTAACTTCATAAGTGCTTTAAAGTTATTTTATGACCAGTGTCTAAGTTCTGTTTTACCTATGTTACATTAGTTTCCATTGCAGATAACCGAATGCAAGTTGAAATAGATCATTTGTGGAAAATTATTTATCCAAGCACGAAGGTTCGTCGTCGTCAATATTTCTCGGCTACAGCATCCTTAAGTCGGATTTTTATGAGCACATGTTGGTCCTGAACGATTTAGCATTGAACGAGCTACTTTTTAATTGCCTAACTCAATCTTTCTTCTTTTGTTGAAGCTGTTCCTAACGCACAGGTACATTCCTAAAATATTAATAAAAGTCTAGTATTTAAATATGGTCGACACCAGGTGTCATTTAATTTAATATATCAATTTCCTCTGGGTAATAGCTTTTTTTTTATAGGGGAATTAGTGTTTGTTGAAGCACATGAATTGTTGAAACTTAGATAACTACTATTTCTTATCCTTACAGTTATTAGGCAAAAGGCATCAGGTAAGTATTGTGCCCAAACTGTTTTACGAAACTCCCTAGAAAGCATAGCTAAGTGCTAACATATATTTCTTTATTATATAAATTAATTTCGTTATAACTGTAATTACTGATTAGCCGAAGAGCAGACCTAACTATAAATATATACAGGGTGAGTTTTTTTGAATGTTTAGCATTGGGATCTCAGAAACTACTGGAGATAGAAAAACGCTTAAATGGGGAAAGATGCGCAGTTTTACGAATTTGATTTAAAACTGCTTTTGTTTCTCCGATAACTTTCATGGCTTATTAGATATTCAAAGAAAACTAAATTTTACGTTTTTCTTTAAACATGCTTAGCATCGTTAATAGTAATTTTAGAGAAAAAGTGTTCAGACAAAAGTTTTAGATAATTTTACGCCAAATAAAACTATGTAGCTAATATTTTTTTTTCGTTCGCCATTATCGAGTTATGACACAAACTTGTGTTTTTTTAAATGGAAACCATAGTTGGTTTTGACATCATTAAAAAGCTTATTTTTTGCTGATTACAATGATATAAGGTTTGATATGGTTATTTTAAAAAATAAAGAGGATATAGACATTTTTATGGTTTTTATGGAAAACAATTGAATTTCGAACTGATAAAATACAAACCAAACGAAAACTTATTTTGAAATCTTATGTAGTAATAAAATGAAAACTATAAGAACTTTTATTAAGGGCACACAACATTATTAATGTTCAAAGATACCTCCATTATTATTAATACACAAATTGCATCTCTTCACAACAGAATTTGTAGCATTGCGTACTTTACGCCTACCAATGTTATTAAAAGCAACTAAGACAGCTTGTCTTAAATCGTCGATTGTTTCATATGTTCTTTTGTATACTGTGTCCTTTAGTACACCCCACAAGAAAAAATCCAAAACTGATAAATCAGGGGATCTAGCCGGCCATTCAATGGGTGCATTTCGTACTATCCATTGATTACGGAAGTTCAAATTTAAATAATTTATAACATTCAGTTGATTGTGCGGAGGCGCTCCGTTATGTTGAAACCATTGCATTGCTCGGGTTCTTAAATTTAAATTATCTAACATTTCCTCGAAATCTTGTAAAAAATTAAGATAACGATTGCCAGTTAGTGATCCATCAAAAATAAAAGGAGGAAGAACAGTTGATCCTATAACACCACCCCAAATATTAAACCCAAATTTAATTTGTGGTCTCCTATGTTCAACGTGAAGCGGATTTGTTTGAGACCATATTATGTGCTCATTGTGCCTATTAAACATTCCACAATTTGTGAAACGAAATTCATCAGTCCATAATATTTTCATTGAGCAGTGTGGATCGTTTTGACACTGATCTTTAAACCATCTACAAAAAGCTATTCGTCTGATGTTATCACCTTCATGTAAAGTTTGTGATACTGATAATTTGTAGGGACGAAATTTATGCTTCTTCAACACTCTGACAATAGTGCGTTGAGAGGAGCCCATTTCTGTTAAAATTTGTCGGGTCGATATAGATGGATTCTGAGCGACACATGCTAATATGTTTATTTCTCTATCTTCATCCATCCCTTTTTTTGATTTTGGTTTAACGAACGAACCATAATCTGCTAAATTATCCCATAATCTCTTAAAAGTAGGTAGCCACGGCTGACATCGATCAAAATAATTTTTAAAATAAACTTCAGCAGCTCTAGTAGAATTTCTCTGGCACTGAATGTAACATTCAACCATATCACGCTTTTCTACGTTAGAAAATTCCATAGCCAATGCAAACTTATGATTAACGGCCGTTTACACCGCTTATAGTTAGGTTACAATTAAATTAATTAATAGTTAATTGTCAAACATTGACAATTAACTATTAATTAATTTAATTGTAACCTAACTATAAGCGGTGTAAACGGCCGTTAATCATAAGTTTGCATTGGCTATGGAATTTTCTAACGTAGAAAAGCGTGATATGGTTGAATGTTACATTCAGTGCCAGAGAAATTCTACTAGAGCTGCTGAAGTTTATTTTAAAAATTATTTTGATCGATGTCAGCCGTGGCTACCTACTTTTAAGAGATTATGGGATAATTTAGCAGATTATGGTTCGTTCGTTAAACCAAAATCAAAAAAAGGGATGGATGAAGATAGAGAAATAAACATATTAGCATGTGTCGCTCAGAATCCATCTATATCGACCCGACAAATTTTAACAGAAATGGGCTCCTCTCAACGCACTATTGTCAGAGTGTTGAAGAAGCATAAATTTCGTCCCTACAAATTATCAGTATCACAAACTTTACATGAAGGTGATAACATCAGACGAATAGCTTTTTGTAGATGGTTTAAAGATCAGTGTCAAAACGATCCACACTGCTCAATGAAAATATTATGGACTGATGAATTTCGTTTCACAAATTGTGGAATGTTTAATAGGCACAATGAGCACATAATATGGTCTCAAACAAATCCGCTTCACGTTGAACATAGGAGACCACAAATTAAATTTGGGTTTAATATTTGGGGTGGTGTTATAGGATCAACTGTTCTTCCTCCTTTTATTTTTGATGGATCACTAACTGGCAATCGTTATCTTAATTTTTTACAAGATTTCGAGGAAATGTTAGATAATTTAAATTTAAGAACCCGAGCAATGCAATGGTTTCAACATAACGGAGCGCCTCCGCACAATCAACTGAATGTTATAAATTATTTAAATTTGAACTTCCGTAATCAATGGATAGTACGAAATGCACCCATTGAATGGCCGGCTAGATCCCCTGATTTATCAGTTTTGGATTTTTTCTTGTGGGGTGTACTAAAGGACACAGTATACAAAAGAACATATGAAACAATCGACGATTTAAGACAAGCTGTCTTAGTTGCTTTTAATAACATTGGTAGGCGTAAAGTACGCAATGCTACAAATTCTGTTGTGAAGAGATGCAATTTGTGTATTAATAATAATGGAGGTATCTTTGAACATTAATAATGTTGTGTGCCCTTAATAAAAGTTCTTATAGTTTTCATTTTATTACTACATAAGATTTCAAAATAAGTTTTCGTTTGGTTTGTATTTTATCAGTTCGAAATTCAATTGTTTTCCATAAAAACCATAAAAATGTCTATATCCTCTTTATTTTTTAAAATAACCATATCAAACCTTATATCATTGTAATCAGCAAAAAATAAGCTTTTTAATGATGTCAAAACCAACTATGGTTTCCATTTAAAAAAACACAAGTTTGTGTCATAACTCGATAATGGCGAACGAAAAAAAAATATTAGCTACATAGTTTTATTTGGCGTAAAATTATCTAAAACTTTTGTCTGAACACTTTTTCTCTAAAATTACTATTAACGATGCTAAGCATGTTTAAAGAAAAACGTAAAATTTAGTTTTCTTTGAATATCTAATAAGCCATGAAAGTTATCGGAGAAACAAAAGCAGTTTTAAATCAAATTCGTAAAACTGCGCATCTTTCCCCATTTAAGCATTTTTCTATCTCCAGTAGTTTCTGAGATCCCAATGCTAAACATTCAAAAAAACTCACCCTGTATATAGGTATCAATTTCCTTCTCATTTCGTTTTACGGAAATAGTGATAGTAGTAATTACTGAATTTTTGTATTGATCGATGTAATTGGAAATATTTGACACACCTTTCGATAGTTATATTAAGATTTTGAGATATTGTCACAGGTCGTTAAACCAGCAACAAGGGTTTTGTTCTGGGGGAGCACTGACTAGCTTTACTAAAAATTAGCAAAAGGTAACTTACCTTCTATACTTCTCTGCAGGACTTGGAGTGACTTGCACCTTGCTTGTGTCCGGCACGCACGAGAAGATGGAGTCGTCTCAATGAAACACTTCTTGTTTATTATACAGTAATGACATGGATCACCATGAGAAACACCGCATCCGATCTTTCTGGTGGGAGAACATTTATAATTCTAATTCCTTTTTATATTATGCTACCTTTGTTACCTCAGTAACGTCGATTCCCTCCTTACCTCGCTGCATTTGCAAATTCTGCCCGTTCAATCAATTTGCTTGCAACTCATCGAACGGACAGGCCGGAAGCAACCCAGACGCGTGAGAATATTCTATATCGTTGCTTGTACATTTTATTAAACTTTTGTTTCACGCGCGTAAGATATTAATATATAGAATATATTGTCTTTTATAAAATTAGTTTAGTTAATTTTTGTTTTTCTTTTTTAGATTTAAAATTTATAATTTCCTGTGGTTGAACCTACAAAGTGTATCAGATAGAGGGGTTCTATTTCGAGTAGCGTAATCTTGGGACCTTGGCCATTATGTTTAATAGGGTACCTCTATGTGACATCACCCATCGAGATTAAGGCCGCGGAGTAAGTTTACTTTTTGTTGCTATAACTTTTGCGAAACCAGATTAAAAAAAAGATTTAAATGTTAACTTTTAACATAGATCTTCAATATAAGTTTTCTTTATTTCCATATGTGATAGAGAACATATTTACATATTCACAATAGGTGGTTAAGAAAGAGTGTTTGGGAAAATTTATACATTTAGTACTAATGTTTAGTTTCTTTAGTTTTATTAACACCCAACAGGCTTTGCATTTTAAACGTGGCAGTATCCTGTTAATATAATATAAACCATTTTTTCTTAATTAATAACAGTTTTGGGTTTCACTACTTTTAAAATGGTTTATACAACCACTCCTCAGAATGTGATGTTAATTTTTCAAATTTTGACAATTTCAATGCATCTTTGATTACAAAAGACATTTTAATATGAAAATTTTTGTAGGTTTTACCTCAATAATTCGGAGGCTCAAAAATGCGTTCATTTCCGATGTTCAGCCACAAAGTCTTTTCTCCGGTCTTTCTCGACCAAGCGTGTCATTTTCCATCCAATGAGAAGCTAGCATTACAATAACGTCATAATCTCAAACCCCTGGGTTTGATTATTTTTGTATTTAATTTTTAATTATGATTAAATAGCGTTAGTAATTTAGATTTAGTATTTTTATAAATCTTCAAATGTCCTTTTGAATTATTTGCAATTACATTTTGTATTAAATATCTTTTTATCAGATATCTAAATAATGAAGGTTTTATAAAATTTTGCATATCTTAGGTACATTCTAAGAAATTTTAAGTTACTGGAATTTATGCCGGTCTGTGTTATTTTGGATAAATTATCGTAATATCTTGTGTGATCTTTAACATATATTAATTATAACAATTTAAGAACTAATTATACTTTATACATAGAGTCGCATATCTTTACATTTCAAAAAATATCCATTTTACTTCCGTTTATTTCAATATATCACTCTTAGGGCTGCATATATTATTTATAATTATTTTTTTCATACACTGTTATTTCATTTAACATTCTTATTATAGTTGTTGATTTATTTGAGTTTTAGAATTTTCTACGTTTGTAGATAACATACTATTAATTACGGAAATCTACCCACAACATAACGTATACTGTGATAATACTGAAATTTGTTTTAATTATTTGCTTGTAACTGCTATAATCAAGAACAAAGTCAAATATTTAATTAATTAATATGTACATACCCTGCGAGATATCGTATCCTTGGTAAAGTTATCACAACTAGGTTCAATTATAATTTTTGGACTAATAATCCATAAGTAAATAACTCGAATTCTTATTTGTTTAGTCAGAAATATTTAATTAATTTCTATCGCAACATTATCCCATAATATGAATATGTACATACATCGCATTCCTGAGACATTTATATGACGAATATTAGAAATTTAGAAACGTGAATATATTTTAAGTGGACCCCAGGGTATTATTATTATATTATCTCCAAATCCGGTTAGAATCAATAACTAAACTGATATATGAAATATCATCAGAGGCCGAAATTTTACTCGGCATAAAGGCCTCGAAAGGCTGAAAAGTATGTATTTGTGTTTGTTAAAAGATTCGAAACTGACAAATCAATACACTTGTTATAATACAGTTCTGAAGAATTTTATCAACTAGGTAGCTTTTATTTATACTTCTAGCTACGTATATGTATACTGCGGTTTTCCAGTCAAGTTTACTATTTTTCCGTTAGTTCATATTACAGTAATTTACAAACCCATCACATATAAAACAATAAAAAGATATACAAATTATAAATATTTGTCGATTTAAGGTATGAATTAAGAAAAGAAATGCAATTTACGTACTGTATAGTAGTAGAAGATATTTAAATAATTGTTACTTGTTTTAATTAACTGAATCATTATGTCTGTAACTTTTTGAATTTCCCGCATTGGAACATAGAAAGCAACTCTACTCCCGTCATCTACCATCTGTTATTAAACAACTTTAAAAGTTTGAGACAACTGTTTCATGTTGTTAAATTTTGGGAGCATTGAAAGCAGACAACCTCGTGAATTTTCGCGAAAATGGAAAAGGGTTTTTTTTATTTTTTTTATATTTACTTATTTTTTATCTTTGTGTACATATTGTACATATTGCTATGATAGCATATATTTTGTGGGTATAGTCATTTGTATATGCTGTGCTCTAAAATTTATTCTTTTTACACCAAAAGCTTATAATTGGTTTTGTATTTTATTTATATTGTTGAAGCATGTACCTAATAACTATTGTGGGTTCTGGCAATGTATGTGGTTCCTTCTCCTTCACTGGTGGTTTTGCTCTTACTTATAATAGGGACGAGGTAATAGTTTTGTTTAAAGAAGAAAACGGAATGTCTATATAACATGATCATACTCCTTTTATTTAGTAATTTGTAAATTCAAATATTTTTATACACCTTAATGCTCTAAACAAATACATAATTGCAAATGCTCATATCATTTATACCAAATGTCGGTTGTAATGTATGTAAATCTTTTATTTATTTATTCATGATGCTAAACAAAAAATAAATATTTATCCTGTAAATAAATAAATGTAAACTTTTATTGTACATTGATAGTGATATTTATCGATGTAATTATTTTTATATTGGCTTCAATTAATTGCTTTAGACAACCGTTTGCATGTGTTGTTTTCTAACTTTTAATCTTTGCCTTGTAAAACTTTTAATTAATTATTAACATGACTTGAAAAAGATTAATGATGCCTAGACAAAGCCATGAAGAAAATGCTCATTCGCACGTAGCATCTCTTCAACTGCCCAACACCATTAGTCCTATTTTTGTTGTAATTCCAACTTTATGAATTAAAAGAAAACCTTACAGGATAATATTTGCTTATCTATATTGTTCAACATTACATTGATTAATCATTTGCACGTAAAAACCAATATCTGTTTAACAATTTAGATAACTCCTTTTCAAAAAAAAAACTTACTTGCTATCTTTAAACATTTCATCAAAATGTTCATTTTGAATGTCCATATTGAACGTTTCAAATGAATTTAAATATATTAATAAAAGAAAATTATTATGAATAAACGTGATAAAGAAATAATGAAAACTACTATTCTACAATGTAACAATTATTTTTAAAGCGTCTTATTCTTTCGAAGTCGTAATAAGAAGTCTCTCTTGTCGGATCTTGTTTTCGAATTTATACTGGCAAAGAAACTCTACGTTGACTATTGCGCCCTCTAGTCCATATTTTAGATTGGCATTGGAATATACGTTTCAGTGAAATCGCTGCCCACATGTTGTCGTCTTGATACACACACACATACACATATTGTTCTGACAGTTCTTTATTTACCAAACGTCAACACAAATTGTTTTCCCATCCAAGAATCTTTTTCACAGCCTCGTACTGCCTTTCCGACGGTAGGTTTATTCTTGTTGTTAATACCATCCTTCTTTGTATTCATCAATGAACCTATTGCCTTGTTCATTGTTCAATACATATTTTCTTTCCCATTTATTTATGTTCTTCACTTTTCTTGTAGCTAGATTGCGACTTGGTAAGATCGGTAACACGTTGAAAAGAACGCATATTTTTCTTCCAACACTGCCTGCACCTGAAAGATACGTTTGTTTCTCCATCGCATCTGTCCATGGGTAATATGTCTATCTGCAATAAATTTTACACAAGTTTTATATTTTGTTATCTTTTGTAGGTCATGAAACTGTACACGTCTGTTTCCAGTCTCTGAAGCATTGTGTTACAAACAAATCATAAACACATACACTTTTTATTTATGCTATCAGCTACCTTTTTATACCAAATGTTATTGCTGATCGGGTTTACTTTTTATATATTTTTATATCCTTTTCTAGTCTCTAGTTATAAGCTAAGGCGATTTTTATCTTTTAATATAATTTAGTTCTTAAACTCTTTCATAAAGTTTTATTGCTTTATGCATGTAAATCATAATTTATTTATTTATATTTATCTTTCTTACATATCGTCTTTGATCTTTTTCATGATATGTAAACCATACATCTTGTGTACCTTTTTACAAAAGAAATATATTACTTATATTTATTTTGTCTTTTATTTCATATTTATTTAATAAATTTTATTTTACATTTTCTCACTATTCACTTGAATAATAATGACTTTTAAATTATTTGCTTGTATATTGACCATGTGTATGCAACTTTATATACATTCATGTAATTTGTTGCATATTTAAACTCTTTCATATCCAAGTACGATTTTTGTCATTTTTATTTTATTTCAAAACTTAAACTAATTCTTAAAGCTATTCTTATTTTATAAACTTGCGAGATATCACGGCAATATGTACGCAAAGATACTAAAGCCATAATTTCAATAATAGATTCGACCTCGTGTGTAAATGGCAATAAAAATATATATGTAAACACAGATGCCACTGTGTAATGATGATTTAGAAATAAATCGAAACGTAACCGTCATTCTTGACACAGTGGCTTCATTGAAAAATATAGTAAACTAATACCAAAATAACAAAAAGGAATGGAAACCATCATTATATGCTGTTTTATTGGAAGATCCTTGATTTATCAAAGACATCCAACTTTTCCACGTGGCAGACAATGTATTCGTATGCGTTAAGTGACCCACAAGTAACAAAATATAACAAGATGATAACGCGGAAATGTTTAAATCAAAGAATTAAATGGAAAATATAGGTGTTGTAATTATATGTATTCGATCGATGAATCTAAAAACGATCGTCTATACCCTAGATATTCGTAAAACATATTCTTGCTTTTCTAGCAAAAAAAAAATTAGGTGTGGCCACCACACGACTTTCTTATACGTATGAAAGTGTTACTTCCGGCCCGAATTTTGAAATTTCATTTATACAAAAAATATTCCAAATCTAACTCTAAATACTTTTGTACTCTTCATAAATATATATAGAATGCATAATTTACGACATATTTGCAAAAAAATCGTTATTCGGTAAGAGTAAAAGTGATACTTCCGGTCCGAATTTTGAAATTTTTTTTATACAAAAGATATAGGAAATTATGGTCTAAATACTTATGTATTCTTTATAAATTAGTCAAAACTTAGTAATTGACAAAATATTTGCAAATTTCGATTTCTTCACTGAAGTAAACTACTACTTCCGGTCTGCCGATTTTGCTCAAAATCTAATCAGTTCTCAAGAGGGAGATTATAGTCGTAAATACAAAATTTGGAATTGATATCTACAGCGGTTTGACCGCTATCGTGGTCACACACACACACACACAGCCAGACAGACAGACACACACAGAGACACACAGACATTTTTTAAAAACCACTTTTTCGGTATCAGGGGACCTCAAAACGTGGACGTCTGCAAAAATCTCGAGGTCGAAAATTTTCATCATCACAATACTTCCTTATACTACGTATAAGAAAGTAAAAGGAACCTTCTGGTCTTGCCGTATATATAAAAATCGGAAATAATATTACTGAATTCTATATTGATTCTACAAAATGAAGATTTCAGAAAAAGTAATCATTCAAGCTTAAACAATACTGTCATGAAGAGATATTAGGAAAAGTTAACGAGAGAAATAATCCAAAATAAAAATTAATAATTGTGTTTCATTTCAACTAAAGTAACTCTCAGAATGTAGCGGAATCATCTTCGTATTTTATCAAATCCATATTACGACGATGTTAATCCCAAAAGATTGAACTAAAGGTAAAAAATCTTGGTAATATTTCTGAATTAAATCTGTTCGTATACCGTATACAGGCGGAACTATACAAAAAATCAACTGAAAAACTAAAATCTGGCATTTCCAGAATTGGAAGAGGCGACTGTAATCTGAGGATAATATACTAAAATGAAAAACTTATTATCCTATCCTTGAACTGAATTTTCCCAACAATGTATGTGGGTATATAAAATTAAAGATTCTTAGTTGTTTTTTACAAATACAGAATGTTGACGGACATTTTTATTTTAAAGGATAAAAATATACGCTGATTTTATCATAAAATCTGTATTACTAAATTATATAGCTTGTTATTAACAGAAACGGAAATAATCGAACCATACAAAATTATTATATACCGGGCTCTTTTTTTATCATTACACATAGCATTTTCCCTATGTGTAATGATAAGAAAAAATTGTCAATGCATTAGCGATATAGTCACTGTATAGTAGACAACCAGTTATACACTAATGAAGATTTTACGTATAATTAATTTTTAAATCAGGTTGCCATGACGGGAAAAACATTTTTTATGTGTAATATTTCTGAATTTTTATTCAAACATAAGTCATAAATTAAATACATTTTATTAAAAAATAGATAATTTATTTATAAATCATGAATAAATACAACAGAAATGAAAAGGCGGCTATAGTAATGTGGTACCAGAAAAATAATAGTTTAAGGCAAGTTAGAGACATGTTTTCCGTCAATTATCCAGACAGGCCTATACCTTGTGCAAAAACAATTCTGAACTTTTTTAAAAAATTTCATGTGTTCTAAATTCTCACAAAAAAAAAGAAATAGAACCAATCATGTTCGAACAGAAGACATGAAATTAAATATCCTGTGTTACGTAGAGGAACGGTCTCTGTAGGATCTCTTTTAGATGTAGCTAAACATTTTGGAGTATCGTACAGTTCGGTATACAAAACTCTGAAAGAATTTAAATATAGGCCATACAAAATACCAAATCATCAAGAGCTTTTCGAAGAAGATAAGATAAAACGAACTGAGTTTTGTGAAATAATGTTTAACATGTTAAATGAAAACCAAGAAATTTTAAATAAAATAATTTTTACTGATGAGGCTACATTTACCGTAAACGGTGAAGTCATCTCTCAGAACTTTCGGTTTGTACCCTACATTTATCCATGAAAAATTATTAAATTTTCTATCCATTAATCCATTAGGTACTGGTCCCGTACAAATCCTCACGCTCAAAACCTGACCCGAACACAGTACCCTCAAAAAGTTAATGTCTGGATTGAAATAATAAGCGATAGACTTATTGGCCCATTTTTTATTGACGGTAACCTCACTGCAGTGAAATATTTGAATTTGTTGAGAGACCATATCATTCCATCAATTGAGATGATGAATGTTGATGAACCCTGGTTCCAAATGGATGGGGCCCCGCCACATTCTACTAACGCTATCAGGAATTTTTTTAATAACTTATTTCAAAGACGGTGGATTGGTAGATTTGGTCCCATACTATGGCCTCCAAGATCCGCTGATTTATCTCCAAATGACTATTTTCTTTGCGGTTACCTAAAAAGTAAAATTTACAACAATGTACGAATACGCAACTTGAATGAACTAAAAGAGCGTATACGTACTGCATGTAATGGAATAAGGCCAGAATTTATTAGAAATACACTTCGTTGCTTTCAAGATCGCCTTGCTTATTGCCTTGAAAGACAAGGTGGACATTTCGAGAACTTGTTATGATATTAGACTTCACATTTAAGTTCGTTTAATTGTTATAATAAACTAATTATTTTGTTCCAAGTGATATTCTGCATTTTCTTTATTAAAAACATAACCTAATTCTTCTAAGCTTTATTTTGCTCTGTATCGCCCAGTGTTACCAGTACAAGTATTATTACCGAATCAAATACTTTCGCGCTAAATTTTAACAGTTTCGTAATAAATGTAAAAGGTTTTATGTACGCTGCAAAGATTAATTTTTCCGTACAAATAATTTATGGTAGAAGTAAGAGAAACGGATCTCCAGAATATTATTTTATTTGTATCGGCCAGTGGGAAATGGCGGGAAATCCTTAATGTAGCAACTATGATGTTGACGACGTGATATATTTCGAATTTTAAAATTGTAAGAAAAATTGTAGTTATTTACGATATAATTGTTAAAAGTGCCATTTTATTTTGCGAGTAAGATTTGCGACACGAGGGTGATTAGGAACTGGGGCAATTTAAAATAAGCAAAATAAAATAACATTTTAACACGTGTATCGTACAGTGTTTCTGCTACAAACTCAATTTTTATTTTAAAATTTTAATAAAAAGTTTAACGAAAATTGACTGATAAAAATCTTATGACAGCTCACTGTTCCTGCTTGTCAAAATACGAGTGTATAACTGGTTGTCTACCATACAGTGACTATATCGCTAATGCATTGACAATTTTTTTTTATCATTACACATAGGGAAAAGGCTATGTGTAATGATAAAAAAAGAGCCCGGTATATATATATATATATATATGTGTGAAATTGAATTTTAATTATTTTTTAAAATTCTGTTTTTCTTAGCGTAGAAATATCTAAATTGATTTTTCTGCTTCGCGCTGAGTAAATTAATTAGGAAATTTTATCACAAAAATTTATATATATATTTATTTATATATATATATATATATATATATATATATATGTGCAGAAAAATCAATTTAGATATATATATATATATAAATTTGACGAAATTCAGTTTTTTAAACTGGCGCTGTATTTCACTGTGCTCTTTTTTTTTTAAACGTTTCGGCTGCTATTTTCAGCCTTCTTCAGACCTGTTTATTAGAAAAGACGTATGTGTTACAATTTTGTGGATTTACAAATTGTTAAAATTATAAAAAGAATTTAGATTATTAGATAATGCAATTTAAAGAAGTATTTTTCGTATGTTAGAGAATTTAAAAGCTGTATTGTTGGTTTCAATTACTGTTGTAAAACGTTGATTGGGTAATAGAAAATGAGATAGGAATTGCTAAGGAGATGGATATAAATAACGAGAATTATTTTTGAATTGAATAATAGAGAGACGTGTTTTGGCTATCAGAAGTAAATTTCTGAGATTTAACACGAATTCAGTGAGAAATAAAAGGAAAAGTTGTATCCAGAGTGAAATTTATTATAGATAAATAATTTAACATAAGAATAGAGAATACACTTACGGATTTGGTGCAAGATCCAGGTTCCATTAGTAGAGAGTTGTTGAAGCAGTGTTATCAGGAGGCACTTGAGATACCGGACTATTTGAAAGTACAATTGAGGCTGGAGTTTTCTTCAAGATCCGGAATTTTCCAGGAGTAGTCCATAAAGGTTGGATAATTTTCCTTGTTCGGGTAACATAAGAGTTGGTGGCAGTATATTAAGAGAATCAACATCCGAATAAAAGGACCATTTTAAATTCCATAAAACGAGCAGGACGATATATAGGATATTCAGTAATTTGTCTTCTAACAATGGTACAAGGTTGAAGTTGAATAGCATCAAGTGGTGAATCGTTGTTGGGCAGTATTAAGGAGTGAATCGAACACATCTATAAGAAAGGAACATTTAAGTATTACCAATTTAGTAAATTATTAGAAATTGCAGAAAAGAAAGATTTAATTGTTTAAATTTTGAAAAAAAAAATTGAATATTTGTATTATAGATCATTGGATAAAGTAATTGAACCCTTAGATAATTCATCAGTACATATTGCTGTGACTCTTACAAATTTATAGATATATAAAAGAAATTTAAATTATTTATTTTATGCGTAACTGAGAGTCAAGCACGCATCCTAGTGCTAGGCCTTATGCTAGACTATGATACGGTGAACTTTCTGCTGAAAGGTAGGTTAAGCAAAACATTCTACATGTAACTAGCTCAGTTTGAAAATAAATAGTTCTCTCAGGGGCAGAAAATATGACTTGATTCTCCTTCTCTTTAATCATATCCAGGTCAGGTAAAGAAATAAAATACAAAATAAATCTTAACATCTAATTTATTAAAATAAAATAATTTTAAATGAATTCAAAAGTTTTAATCTACAAATATTTACACATCAAAAATCAATATTCAGTCATAATCCCAAATTTATACATCCTAATCAATAAAATATTACAAGAAATAAAGAATAAATGAAATCATCATGTCGTGCCAGCTTATATCTAAAATGTGAACGTGATTATTATTATTAATATTTGTCATAGATACATGTAAACAATCAAAAATTAAAATAAATTAACCGTGATGAATTGTACTGGAATTTAAAATAAAAATAAAAATTTGTGCGGTCTACAATTTGCTAACAAAATATAGACATTAAGGAAGTGGCTTTGCCCTAATTAGTCCTGTCCGGCGCCTTTTCTCGCTCCCAACACAGTACCATCAGATGACAAATTCACACAGAAGAGTATCCCAAAGTTCCACCCTACGAGCATGTCATTTTCAGCTCGTCGGACACAACTCGAACATACATCATCATGTGCACACTCCTTAAGGAATATATATATTTAATTGAATAAATAAAGTGAAATAAAACAACGTCTCTGCGTATTCAATAAATTAACTCAGCCCTGATTAGTTCTGCCTGGTGCCTTTTCTCGCTCCCAAACGCAGTACCACCAAGACCAATTCGTGTATTTCAAATTCACCAGGACTCCATGCTATGAATTAAATAATGACATAATTCATTTCACACATCCCTGATGTATTATTCAACACGTTAATATTGAACACCCAAATACAACAAAACATACTTAATTCTCATATCAAAAGAAATAATATATATACATTAAAAGAAAATAAACTTTACCTTTTTCACGAAATTCCAATACAAAAACACCACTACAAATAAAGAATTTTGAGACGCCACTATACACACATTTATAACAAATATTGTTTAATCACCTTAACTCTTCATACATCGTATTAAACTCTTCCATAATTAATTCTCAATGAAAATTTTATTCACTTAATATATAACCTATATACACATAAAACAAAATTATTAATTTCAAATATCCTTAGTAGGATGAATATATTTAAAAGAAAAATAAATTATACGGAAAAGAAAATGATTATGCTATTCAAAGTTATCATTACAAATGCTAGAAGGTTTTGTCATAACGTACGGCATAGTACCCTACATGCAAAACAAAACTCTCTAGAAAGAAGAAAATAAAATGAAATTAAATAAATTCAAAAACCGAGTTCATAAAATAAAAGTATTTCATACATAAGTAGTTATTCAAATACATCTAGACATTTAATGTAATACGTGCTGCATGTTAAAATATAAAATTACTATAAGTGTAGAATCTTGTAAAAATTTTATAAGTATTGAAAATCTCAAAAATTTATTCTAAGTCCGGATTTTAAAATAATCCTATTAAAGAGGAGGGAGGAAGTGGTTTTCACCTACTTTTAGACTAGCTAATATTGCGGTTTTCACCAGCAATCCCGGAAATTTTATCTGTCCGCGCTTTTATTCGTAAATCTCTTTATAAAAACATACGGCAACTTTCGTTAAACACGAATCCACCTCCAAAATTGTAAATCGACGGTGCTGCTATTATCGGTCGCATGGGGAAACAGCGCATATATGATCCTTGAAAAAGGTAAACAAACATGTGACTATAAATCCGTCTATACTTTTATGATTCAGCCATGCACCTGATAAACAATACTTTTTGTGCCGGTCCACCCGGTCGATCCCTGCCAAAGCCAGACGTGTTTGTGCGAGAAACACCTGCTCGATCCTTTACCCGTAACATTTAATACGTCTTAAAATTATAACCTTACAAAAATTTATTAAGATTCTTTTATTATTTTACTTAAATAAAATGAAGTTTTCATAAATTATCAATACAGTGAATATTTATACACATCATAGTAAAAATGAATAAAGTAAAAATTAATTTAAATAAAACTTGGGGTGATACGTTTGCATTTGTTATTTGTAAAAAGTTAAAATTGATATTGATGTAAGCAATAGTGAAATACAGATATAACGCACAGGATGCTATTTATCAAACATTGACCTGGTAAGTAAATAACACTATTTACAACTTTTTAAATACAACTTAAAGTTCATTGCCACATTCTTATTATGTTGTAAATTTCTTGATTGTTGTTCACTTCATTCTTGAACCATCTCCTCGCATTGTTGGGAAGTTTTATTCTTATTTTCTTTGCCTTGCTCACATTCGGAAATAAAGGGAAAACATTCATGATCGTCGGTATACGTTGGTTAAATTTATCATGAACCCCTTTCACCTTTACAATTTCTAACGATGATGTATTGTTGACAGGTGGATTATCATATGCGTTCACCCAGCTTATCGTTCCTGGTGATTGACATCTTAAATTGAAGTATAAATGTTGTATCAGTTATTTGATCATCATACAGATTATACTAGGACAATCAAGAAACACACATATAGACGAGTACAGACATAGACATCCAAGAGTACAAAGTGAAATTAAGTGAAGCATTACTTGAACTCAAAGTTATTTTATTCTGCTACCCTCTTCGGCCTCGACGGAGGCCCCTTAACATTGTTTGACAGGCCGGATCATGCCTTCCGCAGCCATCCTGCACGCCGTCTCGTTCGATACGCGAATGACGGATCCATCTAACAGCATGACCCGCTGCCTCCGTCGAGCCTTGCGACAGAGTACCCCGAGCGTCAAACTATCCCGGCCCAAGATAGAAAAGGCTCGACGCACCGAGGCACTGAAGTCGGGCGAATCCCTCACGTCCGGGAATACATTCATCTGCTTTTCTGGCCTATAACAGATTCCATTCCCTATATAACCTGGTTACCAATTACATGTACTCCAAGTTATCCCTATTGATTGTTTACTTATGTAAAATTTATTTATTCTGTTACTTAATTTATACAGATCACGTTTACATTACCTAATTTATTATTACTCATGAGGAGTTTGTTAACTTAAATAAATAAATACCAATGTACATATAGATATAAATATGAATAAATATAAATTAAGACAAATTCTTACCTTTATTAAGCACTTATGTATATAATATGAACGCACACAAAAGAAAATCTTATTTAACTAAACATAAAATTGCAAGTGATCTGAAAACCATTTATTTACATATTATTATTTATTCAAGATCACTGCATAAATATCCCTATGGGAATATCTGTAATTTATAAGCGAGAATCGCTAATGTCAAAGGTATAAATTCAAGATTTCCCATAAATACCAATTAATATACTTATAGATAGCTTATCATATATTTTACATTAAACATAAATATCTGTGAATAAATTCAATTTATTCCTGCATTATCTTCGAGATCATAATCATATAATTTTGAGACATGAAGTCTGCCTTTGACGCGCTCATTATCCACCTCTGTTACCTCATAGGTTGTGTCATTTATCGCTCTACCTACACGATAAGGTCCATCGTAAGGAAGGTCCAATTTAGCACACTTATTATTGTCTCTCCGACCTAATCGATAATTTCTTATTATTATCATATCCTCCCTATTAAAAACTTTGCGATCTTTAATCCGCGCATTTTCTTCCCCGGTGTATTTTTGAGCTCTTGCACGTTGTCGCTCTCGTCCACGGTCTATTACCTCTTCTAAATTTTCCACAGGAGGAGTTTCTTGTCTCCATGGACGTGGTGGATATCTACCGAACATCAGTAGATATGGGCTAAGATTAGTGGTCACACTGGGTAAAAAGTTCCTTGTATTTTCAACTTCCGTCAAATGCCTCACCCAGCCCACATGATTCTCATGAGTTCGCATTCTCAAGTGTTTTATAACTTCTTGTATGTATCTCTCGCAAGGGTTCCCTTCGGGATGTCTAACTGAAGAAAAATTTACTTGCACATTCATATAATTTAATTCTTGTACGAAGCGATCATTATTGAAATAACTAGCATTATCTACTAAAAGTCTTTGAAATTGACCTATTTCTTCTATAAATTGATTAATGCAAATTACCGCTATGTCGGTATTATATTTTCTGGTAGGATAAAGTTTCACATATTTCGTAAAAATATCTACCATCACAAATACATTCCTATATCCCAAATGTCCAGGTATTAAATTACCTAGGAAATCTGCCGCAACTAAATCTAACTTATTTTCTACCCTAATACTATGTACAACATTTTTATTTACACGATTTTTATATTTACCTAATAAACATAATTCACATTGTTTATTCCATCTTTCAACTAGACGTTTGTCTTGTTTAGCATAAAATTGCTCCCTAAAAACTAAGAATGTCTTTCTATTTCCAGGGTGTCCCAACCTCCTATGAATATCTAACATAATATTCTTTGCCAATTCACTTCCCAATACTAACAAATCATTGTCCCCTATTCTTTTATATAAAATATTATCTATTACTCTAAATCCTCTGTAATTGGGTTCTTGAAGTGCCTTTCTTTTTATGTCTTGCACATCACCTTCTCCTTGACTACGTTCTATGTTTTCTCTACTATATAACTCAGGAGCTACTTCAAAATTATAAGCATTGATCTGATATGATCCTGATTGCTTACTATGACCAAAGGCTCTGCTAAATGCATCTGCAACAATATTATCTTTTCCTTTTCTATGTCTAATTTTGAAATTATATTCACTTAAAAATAAAGACCATCTATATAGTCGTGCATTAGAAAACCTAGTTTTCATTAAGAAAATCAAAGATAAATGATCAGTTTCTATTGTAAAGAAATTTCCCATCAAATAGTACTTGAGCTTAGAGACCCCATGTACCACTGACAATAGTTCTTTCTCTGAAACCGTATAATGACTCTCGTACCCCTTTAATATCCTTGAAATAAAGCAGATTGGTATCTCTTTACCATCTCTGACTTGGAGAAGTTCAGCGGCAATGGCATGATCTGAAGCATCACACCGTAAAATAAATTCTTCCTCAAATCGAGGCAGATTTAAAACTAACGCCCTATAAAATTCCTGCTTGATTCCCTCAAAAGCTTCTATTCTTTCAGGAGTCCATTTAAATTTTACACCCTTCTTTATCATTTTAAAAAGAGTTACAGTCTTATCTGATATCTTAGGAATAAAGTGCTTATAATAATTCACTATACCTAAAAATCCCCTTAACATCTTTATATTTTTGGGTCTTGGGTAATTTCTTACTGCTTCCAACTTCTTTTCCTCTATTGATACAGTCTTACCATCTATCATATACCCTAAGTAACTAACCCTATTCTTAACAAATTCACATTTCTCTAAATTAATTTTTAGACCATTTCTTTCTAGTGTACTTAAAATAATTTTAACAGCTTTTAAATGACTCTCTAAATCTACATTAAATATTAAAATATCATCTACATAATGCGATACATATTCCTCATATGGATCCAGTATTTGTTGCATGGCCCTTACTAATGCAGCTGTGGCCGTTGATAAACCGAAAGGTACAACCTTAAAGGAATATACTAGAGAATTCATTAAAAACGAGCAATATTTTCTAGAATCCTTGTGTAAAGGTACCAACCAGAAAGAGCTCTTTAAATCCAATTTTGTAAACCACTTAGCATTCGTACATTTTGCCAATAAAGTTTCTATGCTCTGTGGGGCTTCAAACTGTGCTTTGGTGCGACTATTGAGCATTCTAGCGTCGAGGCATAAACGTAGTTTCATCTCTTTTCGGTCATCTTCACTTTTTTTAACTACTACCACAATGGGATTAATGAAACTAGACTCTGATCGTTCTATTACACCATCCCTTAACATGTTCTTTATTTCTATTTTTACCTGTTGTTGATACTTATATGGAATTGGATAATTTCTTACTTTAAACGGCTGACTCTCATCAACTTCTAATTTATGTTCATAACCTTTCGCTAGACCTGGGCTATTATCAAATAATTTTGTATGTACTGCAAGAAGATTTTTTACCTCACTTACATATAGCTCATTACAATTCAAGTTAATGTCACCCATATTTATTTCCCGGTGTGAACATTTATTTATTATGTCACCCATATATTTCGTGGCGTCTTTCTTTTGAAGACCCTCCACATGGTGTGTACATTTATTATTTATGTCACCCGTGGCAAATGTGGCCTCTCCTTTTTGAAGAGTATCCACCTGGCGTGCATTCCTTTCCTTGTTTTTTAAACTAATATTTTCAGGATGTAAATCGAAATCCTCATCATACACTTTACTACTTAAATTATTAACTACAATTTCATCTTCCTGCAGATCTTTATTCCATGATATAATTGCCCTTTTTATGTGAAAAGTTTTATCTTCCATGTTTAATTTTGTACTATACTGAGTCAAAAAATCCATTCCAAGTATACAATTATAATTTAAATTAGGTACAATAACAAATTCAGTTAAAAATTCTAAATTACCTATTCTTACATTTACGTAAAATATCTTATCTATAGCTATTACTAATTTTTTTGTGGCAGTAAATAAATTTATTTTTTTTAATGGACCTATAATGACCTGAATTTTCTAGTTGCTTATCTACTAAACTACTATCTAAAAGAGACAATTGCGCACCTGTATCAATTAATGCATCTACCTCTATTTGGCCTATGTTTATTTTTACTACTGGTAGCTCTGTGGTTATTTTTTTAATATTCTCAAAGTCGGTCACCCCTTGAGAATCCTCTTCCTTTCTGGTTGGTTCTACTAAAAATCCAGAGATGTAGCACCTCCTACTGAGTTGTGTAACCATCCGTTTTCTACCGAAGTTGCACCTCTTATCTCCTTCTTTATCGCTCCTTTTGATACATCTTTCGTTACATCTTCTGTTTTATTTTCTTTATTTTCTATAATTATGTTATTAAGTCCTCGGGTATCTTCTGTTTCATTTTTTCCATATTTTCTTGTTACATGACCCTCCTGTCTCCAATTATTATTATTATTACTACTACTATTATTACCCATGTTCTTGTTGTTACCATTCTCCACCCTTCCTCCCTGGTAACTATTATTCTGATACCGATTACCATTGTACCTTTGTTGGTGATTGTGGTTATTACCATTATATCTTTGCTGAGGATTATAATAGTTACCATTGTTACCTGTTTTATACCGATTTTTATTCTGAGGTACACTCCTATCTTCCACGTCGTCCAGACGCTTTACCAATTCCAAGAGTTGCTCAACGGTGTCTATACCCTGTAAAGCAACTGCTTGTACTACCTCATGCTCAAAATGATTAGCTAATTGGGTAACAATGTCACACTCCTGGATCACGGGTTGTATATGTTTCAAGAAAGAATATTTCCGAATAACGTAGTTCTCCCTAGACGTGATAGAACGATATTTGCCAAAGGTAAGGTCATGTCTGATGCGTCTTTGCTGAGTTTGTCCCCAGTACTGTCTAATAAACATGTTCTCTAATTCTTCGTACGTCTGTACCTCATCAATTACCATATCGTACCATAATAACGCATAATCTCTAAGACACCCTCTCATGAAATGTAATTTTGACATATCATCATTAATACCACGAATATATGTCTTTATAGTTTTAAGAAATGCCATTGGGTTGTCTTTATTATACCCAGAAAATTTTGGTATATTTTCCGTACCAATTGATATCTGTTGCGGTACAACACAAGGTGTAATTGTACCTTGTTCAACTCTCGT
Source organism: Amphimallon solstitiale (assembly GCA_963170755.1). Lineage (NCBI taxonomy): Eukaryota > Metazoa > Arthropoda > Insecta > Coleoptera > Scarabaeidae > Amphimallon > Amphimallon solstitiale. The sequence goes on along the minus strand of OY720676.1, from coordinate 83,714,284 downwards.
TTTCAAATTCTTAATTGTATCTTGACAATTTAATGTCATATCCTGTAGCTTTAAAAGAGAGTCTGTGCATGCACCATATTTAACTCTACAGTCCTCAAACTTGTTTGTTAAATTTTGAACATCTTTCTGAACTGACATGGCACTACTGTCCACCTTCAGTTCCAAGAATTGTATTTTTTCATCTTGTCCTCCAATCCTTTCTTCTACATGTTTAAAATTTTCTTTTGTTACCCTGGCCCTCTGATTCATTTCGTCTATCAAGAATTCACTGCTATTCTTACACTTCTTTTCATTTGCTTCTATTTTTTCATTGATCTGTGTAACACTTTCTTTCATATCTTCATTTATTTTATTGTTCATTGCAGACATTTCCATTCTACAAGCTTTAATTCTTTCATCAATTTTCTCATTCATCGACTTTACTACGGCTTGTATCTCCATTTTATTTCTATACATCTCTTCTTTATTTTCTTTAAACTTCTCATTCATTTCAATTTTCATTTCTATTTTATTCTCATCTAACTTTTTATTCATTTCAGTTTTATTTTCATCTAACTTCTTATTTATATCTTCTTTCATTTCTATCTTGTCACATTCCAACTTACAGAAAAGTTTTTCAAATAAAATATCAAATCTATCTCTGCCTGGCATTTCTTTCGTTTCAATTTTTACATCTTCAGTTATATTTTCATCCTCATCAAGAGGTAGAGTCTTTTCTGAATCTGTCACAGAGGAAATACCTTGTGGTTCTCTGTATGTTTCAAATAAATATTTGGTATCCATACCACTTTCAGGATTTTCACCCTCACCTTTATACTCAGACATATTTACTTTATCTGTCCTGGCACTTAAAGAGACTTATTTGTGGAGAAAAATAAATCAAAACTTGACAAAATTTTATTTGTGAATTATATTTATTAATTATTCAGATGCACTTAAAGGTGAAAGTACCTCCCTTTAATTACACAGCTTCTGAATATTAAATAATCAATTAATTTTTATTTAAACAGTTTAAAATGTAGAAGTTTTGCCCCACTACGTTGGGTGCCATATATATGCTGTGACTCTTACAAATTTATAGATATATAAAAGAAATTTAAATTATTTATTTTATGCGTAACTGAGAGTCAAGCACGCATCCTAGTGCTAGGCCTTATGCTAGACTATGATACGGTGAACTTTCTGCTGAAAGGTAGGTTAAGCAAAACATTCTACATGTAACTAGCTCAGTTTGAAAATAAATAGTTCTCTCAGGGGCAGAAAATATGACTTGATTCTCCTTCTCTTTAATCATATCCAGGTCAGGTAAAGAAATAAAATACAAAATAAATCTTAACATCTAATTTATTAAAATAAAATAATTTTAAATGAATTCAAAAGTTTTAATCTACAAATATTTACACATCAAAAATCAATATTCAGTCATAATCCCAAATTTATACATCCTAATCAATAAAATATTACAAGAAATAAAGAATAAATGAAATCATCATGTCGTGCCAGCTTATATCTAAAATGTGAACGTGATTATTATTATTAATATTTGTCATAGATACATGTAAACAATCAAAAATTAAAATAAATTAACCGTGATGAATTGTACTGGAATTTAAAATAAAAATAAAAATTTGTGCGGTCTACAATTTGCTAACAAAATATAGACATTAAGGAAGTGGCTTTGCCCTAATTAGTCCTGTCCGGCGCCTTTTCTCGCTCCCAACACAGTACCATCAGATGACAAATTCACACAGAAGAGTATCCCAAAGTTCCACCCTACGAGCATGTCATTTTCAGCTCGTCGGACACAACTCGAACATACATCATCATGTGCACACTCCTTAAGGAATATATATATTTAATTGAATAAATAAAGTGAAATAAAACAACGTCTCTGCGTATTCAATAAATTAACTCAGCCCTGATTAGTTCTGCCTGGTGCCTTTTCTCGCTCCCAAACGCAGTACCACCAAGACCAATTCGTGTATTTCAAATTCACCAGGACTCCATGCTATGAATTAAATAATGACATAATTCATTTCACACATCCCTGATGTATTATTCAACACGTTAATATTGAACACCCAAATACAACAAAACATACTTAATTCTCATATCAAAAGAAATAATATATATACATTAAAAGAAAATAAACTTTACCTTTTTCACGAAATTCCAATACAAAAACACCACTACAAATAAAGAATTTTGAGACGCCACTATACACACATTTATAACAAATATTGTTTAATCACCTTAACTCTTCATACATCGTATTAAACTCTTCCATAATTAATTCTCAATGAAAATTTTATTCACTTAATATATAACCTATATACACATAAAACAAAATTATTAATTTCAAATATCCTTAGTAGGATGAATATATTTAAAAGAAAAATAAATTATACGGAAAAGAAAATGATTATGCTATTCAAAGTTATCATTACAAATGCTAGAAGGTTTTGTCATAACGTACGGCATAGTACCCTACATGCAAAACAAAACTCTCTAGAAAGAAGAAAATAAAATGAAATTAAATAAATTCAAAAACCGAGTTCATAAAATAAAAGTATTTCATACATAAGTAGTTATTCAAATACATCTAGACATTTAATGTAATACGTGCTGCATGTTAAAATATAAAATTACTATAAGTGTAGAATCTTGTAAAAATTTTATAAGTATTGAAAATCTCAAAAATTTATTCTAAGTCCGGATTTTAAAATAATCCTATTAAAGAGGAGGGAGGAAGTGGTTTTCACCTACTTTTAGACTAGCTAATATTGCGGTTTTCACCAGCAATCCCGGAAATTTTATCTGTCCGCGCTTTTATTCGTAAATCTCTTTATAAAAACATACGGCAACTTTCGTTAAACACGAATCCACCTCCAAAATTGTAAATCGACGGTGCTGCTATTATCGGTCGCATGGGGAAACAGCGCATATATGATCCTTGAAAAAGGTAAACAAACATGTGACTATAAATCCGTCTATACTTTTATGATTCAGCCATGCACCTGATAAACAATACTTTTTGTGCCGGTCCACCCGGTCGATCCCTGCCAAAGCCAGACGTGTTTGTGCGAGAAACACCTGCTCGATCCTTTACCCGTAACATTTAATACGTCTTAAAATTATAACCTTATAAAAATTTATTAAGATTCTTTTATTATTTTACTTAAATAAAATGAAGTTTTCATAAATTATCAATACAGTGAATATTTATACACATCATAGTAAAAATGAATAAAGTAAAAATTAATTTAAATAAAACTTGGGGTGATACGTTTGCATTTGTTATTTGTAAAAAGTTAAAATTGATATTGATGTAAGCAATAGTGAAATACAGATATAACGCACAGGATGCTATTTATCAAACATTGACCTGGTAAGTAAATAACACTATTTACAACTTTTTAAATACAACTTAAAGTTCATTGCCACATTCTTATTATGTTGTAAATTTCTTGATTGTTGTTCACTTCATTCTTGAACCATCTCCTCGCATTGTTGGGAAGTTTTATTCTTATTTCCTTTGCCTTGCTCACATTCGGAAATAAAGGGAAAACATTCATGATCGTCGGTATACGTTGGTTAAATTTATCATGAACCCCTTTCACCTTTACAATTTCTAACGATGATGTATTGTTGACAGGTGGATTATCATATGCGTTCACCCAGCTTATCGTTCCTGGTGATTGACATCTTAAATTGAAGTATAAATGTTGTATCAGTTATTTGATCATCATACAGATTATACTAGGACAATCAAGAAACACACATATAGACGAGTACAGACATAGACATCCAAGAGTACAAAGTGAAATTAAGTGAAGCATTACTTGAACTCAAAGTTATTTTATTCTGCTACCCTCTTCGGCCTCGACGGAGGCCCCTTAACATTGTTTGACAGGCCGGATCATGCCTTCCGCAGCTATCCTGCACGCCGTCTCGTTCGATACGCGAATGACGGATCCATCTAACAGCATGACCCGCTGCCTCCGTCGAGCCTTGCGACAGAGTACCCCGAGCGTCAAACTATCCCGGCCCAAGATAGAAAAGGCTCGACGCACCGAGGCACTGAAGTCGGGCGAATCCCTCACGTCCGGGAATACATTCATCTGCTTTTCTGGCCTATAACAGATTCCATTCCCTATATAACCTGGTTACCAATTACATGTACTCCAAGTTATCCCTATTGATTGTTTACTTATGTAAAATTTATTTATTCTGTTACTTAATTTATACAGATCACGTTTACATTACCTAATTTATTATTACTCATGAGGAGTTTGTTAACTTAAATAAATAAATACCAATGTACATATAGATATAAATATGAATAAATATAAATTAAGACAAATTCTTACCTTTATTAAGCACTTATGTATATAATATGAACGCACACAAAAGAAAATCTTATTTAACTAAACATAAAATTGCAAGTGATCTGAAAACCATTTATTTACATATTATTATTTATTCAAGATCACTGCAATATGTGATTAACAATATAAGTCTTTAATTCTCTATTTTCTTGAATATAACAAATACATGAATTAATGTCATTCAGTTAAAAATTACATGAGTTATTTCTTGATAAATATCTAATTTAAATAACTAAAGTAAATATAATAAGTAATCTTACCTGTATTAAGTGGTTATAAAGAGATAAATACACATCAAAATAGATTTTTTTAGACGTCAAATAATCAAGTTTCCAATATTAATAAAATATTGTAAACACGTAAATGTTCAGCAATGTTTAAGTAAGTTGTTCGAATATACACTTTATTTTTTTATTAGAAGAGTGTCGTTTTTTAATAGTACATAAAAATTGCAATCCACAAAGTTTTACGTAAAGTATAACCTGAAATAAATAAATGTCATATGAAATATTGTAATGGAATCTGTTTAATGATATTTTCTTACCGAAAAGAGTTAGGTAAATGTTATTAGAAGTATTTTCTGAGTTATAAAAGATCCACTTGGTAAAAAAACATTTCACAACAAACAAGTAAACATTTAGATATTTGTAATACATAAACAGGCATTAATTGTTATATGCAGCTACAATGAAATGAATAGTGGTGCCATCTATATGACTTATTGAACACTTGTTGATAGATTGGATTATTTAAAAGTATAGCAAGTATTAAGATAATGCAGAAATCAGTAAAATATATAAGATAGTTACAAAATCAATTTTGAAGGATTATTAATATTTACAAAAGTAAAGAATTGAAATTTGAATTAAATACCTTCAATTAGATAAAGAAGTATGATAAATTAAAGTAATTTATCTTGAGATTATAATATTAAGCTAGTCGGGCATAAAAATAAAATACATACTTATAGTGAATTAAATATTATAAAATAAGTAAAGAGAATATAAGAAAAGCACATACAAGGGTTGTTCATTAATTAATAGTAATTATACAGTTCTTGTCTAGAGTTATGTTTCATTTCATAGATAGTTCAATTTATGGCATTTAAATTGAAATAGAAATAAATGATAATGTCAAGGAATGAACTGATATGTATGTAATATTACCTAGCGCAATATATATATATATATACAGGGTGTCTCTAAAAGGTCTTTAAACAACTCTACCACGTATTTTTCGGACCAAAATAAACCGATTTAGCAAAACTTGGCTTAGTCAAAGTTGCTTAGTTTGTGCGCAATACGGTCCTGAAGTTGCAGTTGGAAAATTGTTTTTTTGTTATAAATTTGAAACGGCTGGAGCGATTGCGCTAAATTTTGTCACGTTTACATAGTTTTATGAGTCAAGAAATTCTGTATCAAAATTGTGATAGTAATCAATCCATAGGCGGAGAACCTGCGTTTATAAATATTAAAACATTTCCATTTTCTACGCCAATGGATAAAAAAGAGTTTGTCTATAAAATTTTAGATTAAGTGTCTTAAGTACAAGAAAAAAGGTACTCTTGGTAAGACTCGAAACATTGCATCGTTTTCTCAAAAATCGCATTTTAAGATTTGAGAACATTAACTAGAGGACGGCAGCGCATACTGTGTGCTCCATGTACATGTATCTTTAAGCCGTGTACACGTGTCTTAGGCCGTTTAGACATCTCTTTAAACTATGTACACGTGTTTTGACGTCGTTTTTGAATTGATATTTTTTTTTTGTAAAATGTTTTCTTTTTTAAAAAATACAGAACGGCCAATACCAGATAGGTTAAAACAAACAGGCACTGGTTTACAAAAAAGATATTCTATTTATCTCGACAATTGATGCAAAAAATGCTATTTTTTTGATGTTTTTTTTTGTTTTAAGAATTCCACTTGTGCCCTGCGTTTTGTAAAATACATATGTTTGTATTTAGTTGTTATTGTTGGTTTCCATAGTTATGACTATTTGAATATTTGACAACGACTTTTCTGGATTTTCAGAAGTGTTTTCCATCATTACTTTTATTTTCGTTTTGTCATGGCTGTTCAATACACCAACGAAGAATATACCGATATGTTATTAGTATATGGATATTGTCAAGGCAATTGCGCCGAGAGTGTTAGAGTATATTCGGAACGGTTTCCAAATCGTCGTGTTCCAAGTCATCCAACGTTTGCCACAGTAGAGAGACGCCTTCGAGAAACCGGTCGCTTAGCTCCTGTAACAGCAAACTATGGCAGGCAGCGCTTTGTGAGGCAACCTGAAGTAGAAGAAGAAATTTTAGACCGTGTTCAAGAAGATCCGGAACTGAGCGTTAGACGAATAGCTAGAGAAATTGCAGTATCTAAAGATGTGGTCAATAGAGTAATTAGAGAACAATTATTACATCCATACCATAATATTCGAGTTCAAGATCTCTTACTTCAAGATCCTGAAAGGCGCCTAAATTTTTGCCGGTTTATTGAACATAAAAGAGCAAGAAATTTAAACTTTTGCAAAAAAATCTTATTTACCGACGAAGCTTGTTTTACAAGAAGAGGGATAACGAACTTTCATAATGAACATGTTTATGCAGAGGAAAATCCACATGCCATTAAAATTAACCATTTTCAACAAGAATTTAAAATGAATGTATGGGCTGGAATAATCGGAAATTTTATTATTGGACCTGTCAGACTACCGCAAAGATTAACTGGAGAAGCCTATTTGATTTTTTTACAACATACTCTTCGGGACTTGTTAGATGATATGCCGCTAGATATTCGACGGAATATGTGGTTTATGCACGATGGTGCACCACCACATTTTTCGATGAACGTACGACACTACTTAAACCATCACTTTCCAAATAGATGGATCGGTAGAGGTAATGACGCTCCTGTATAATGGGCACCTCGAAGTCCAGATCTGAATCCTCTGGATTATTTTTTTTGGGGACACCAGAAATCCATTGTTTACAATACACCAGTAAATAATGAAGAAGATTTGTGGCAACGTATTCAAGAAGCAACCAATAATCTCAGATGTGATATAGAAGTTTTGCAAAGAGTTCAATTTCCGGCGAATATACCTTTGTATTCACGAAAATGGTAGACATTTTGAACACCTTTTATAATATCTTTTCTTTTTTTTTTTAAAAATCATTGTTTCATTTTCATTATTTCATTGTTTAATTGTTAATAATTCTCTGTTGTCCACCAACCAGAACACAATTGGAATTTATATGAATAACATTATTAAAAAAATAGCATCTTTGTATTAATTGACGAAATAAACAGAATATCTTTTTTATTAACTAGTGCCTATTTGTTTTGACCTATTTGATATTGGTCGTTCTGTATTTATTAAAAAAGAAAACATATCATAAAAAAATTGTTAACAATTCTTAAAATGCGATTTTTGAGAAAACGATGCAATTTTTCGAGTCTTACCAAGAGTACCTTTTTTCTTGTATTTAAGACACTTAATCTAAAATTTTATAGACAAACTCTTTTTTATCCATTGGCGTAGAAAATGGAAATGTTTTAATATTTATAAACGCAGGTTCTCCGCCTATGGATTGATTACTATCACAATTTTGGTACAGAATTTCTTGACTCATAAAACTATGTAAACGTGACAAAATTTAGCGCAATCGCCCCAGCCGTTTCAAATTTATAATAAAAAAACAATTTTCCAACTGCAACTTCAGGACCGTATTGCGCACAAACTAAGCAACTTTCACTAAGCCAAGTTTTGCTAAATCGGTTTATTTTGGTCCGAGAAATACGTGGTAGAGTTGTTTAAAGACCTTTTAGAGACACCCTGTATATATATAATAGGTTGTACACTCCTGCGGAGTAGTAGCCGCCCTTCTGGGCTCTCCGATCCTTTTCTTGTGGGGGATCACTCCACATTTTCACCTATTCTCTCTATAAGTTTTTGTGTGACGTTGCCTTTTCTACTATTAGCCTCCATTCTTTCTGTTCTTTGTTTTCATTCTCCAATTTGTTCCCATTTTGTTCAAGTCCTCTATCACTTGTTGCTCCCATCTGATTCTTGGTCTTCCTTTCATTCTCTTGCCCGCTGGTGTCCACTGGGTAATGCTGCGCACTGTTGCTCCTGTGCCTGCTCTGTTGATGTGTCCATACCATCTTATTCTTTGGACCCTTATAAATCTAACTTTATCGTTTCCTTTCACCAATTGGTCGATTTCATGGTTCATCAGTATTCGCATTCCTTCTGCCTCTCTTTTTGGGCCATACATTGGTCTTACTACTTTGCTTTCGCATATTCTGAAGTTTTCCTCGTCTCTTTTTGTTAGTACCATCTTTTCTACCGCGTACGTCGCTATTGGTCTTACAGTTTCCCTGTAGATCTTCATTTTTGTATCGAATCCGATGTTTCTGTTTCTTAGTACTTTCTTGTACCCGTAATACGCTTTCTTTCCTAATTTAATTCGGTGAGTTGTTTCGGCAATTTTATTGTTGTCTATATTGATTGTTGTTCCGAGGTATTTGATGGTGTCTACTCTCTCGAATTCGTAGCTCCCCATCTCTTTGCTCTTCCTTCAAGCGTACCTCGTTCGGTTGCTTACCATATACTTTGTATTCTTTTCGTTGATATGTAGGCCCCTGTCCGCCGCCGCTTCTACGAGTTTTCCGAATGTTTCTTCCGGGCTTCTTTCGTCTCTACCTATTATGACCAGGTCATCCGCATATGCTATAATTTGTACCAATTTATTTATAATATTCCCTTCTATCTGTATTTGTTTAATTATTCCGTCTAAAGTGTTAAAGTTTGTTTTAATAAAAATTCAAAAAGCGTTTGTTTTGGGTATACTACTAGATGGAATTACATAAAGATTAATATTTTGAGGTTACCAGAATCAAATTCATTAATGTAAATCGAAGTTATGTAACAGCCTTATATCGCTGCGCAATAGCGAGATACAATTGGCCTGTCCCAACAAATTTGTTGGCGCCATCTACTTGACGATCTCTCAAGCCACATTCACGTTGACAGCAATTGAGAGTTAGTTGTAATTAAACCCAAAAAGCGATAAATCCACTATAAATAGAACGTGCTTCAAAAAGAACTTCATTTAGTTGTTCATAAATTTCTCCTATCGTCGAGTCATTTTGGCAACCGACACGGCAAAAATGCGAACTAAAGACAACAGTTAAATACTAGTACAAAGTCCAATCGACCGGAACAATTTTAGAACAACAAAATTCAACTAACTAATTAATACTTCAGATTAAATAACTTCTGCTAGTAAAATACTAATACATGAAAGCCAGTCACAAATTGAATATTACAAATAAAGTTATTAAATATTGCTTTTCCATATCTATATTTTACTTAATGCATGGCTATTATGTTTACTAGGCCAGAGCATTGTTGTCAGATTTTTATTTTCACGGAGCGGATAACACTTGACAACCATAGCGTATGACAAGTGTTTAGTATAGCGTTTTGAGTACGCCTGAAACTTGGACTAATAACATCACCCTTTCTGAACAAAAAATAAAGTGATTGTGGGATATGGAAATAGGAATTGATAAAGCAGATATAATCCCGTAATATATTTTTTTAAGGATAGCGGTAATAGCGACTGTGAAAGTGCTTATTAATATTAATGAACGATATTGTGGTATTTGTGGTCATCTTTATTATCATAGTTTTAAGTCTCCCTAGAAAATTTTAAATACGAAGTTGTGCACCGTACAAAAGTCAGCGTAGTAGTGACAACGCGAAAGAACTAGTAATTTGTGATGGTAACCAGATGGTGATGCGAGTCTATCGTTAATAGTTGAACCTGAACTGACTGCAAGATTATTTTCAAATGTTTTGCAAAGAGTAAGATTATGTACAAGAAATTGAGCAACGAACTTTTATTTCACATAATTACATGACCTTCCTATTAACAGTGTTTGAGATTTTACGGTACATAAATGTTTCGCAGTTTGGATTCTATAACCTACGAATATCTGACTTATAAAAGAATACAAGCTAAATATTGTCAGAACGTATTTACCCATTTACTTACAAAAGGCATAAGAAATACTGACTATTATTATTCTGATGAAAATGTTCAACTTTAGTAAAAACCAATGAGCACACTTTCCTGTGCAGAAATAAGTCAAATGTATTGATATAAATGTAATTATATAAGAGAATGTAAGATTTATTAAACAGAAAGGTTTTCAGTAGCGTATAAATGATTGGAGATGGATTGATTCAGCATCTATACCGAAAATCAAAGACAGATTTTGGAACCTGTTTACATATTTGTTAAAAATCCTGACAAGTTTTGCTGTTAGGCTTCGGTGGAAGATTATGATAGTTAATAATTTGTACTTGCTTTAATCAGTAGAAGTAATATCAAAAACACACCATCCTAAGTATAGTCACAAGTACTTTAAAAGGTAATATCGGAAGCCCGTAACATGTTAGATAAATTTATGTACGTTATGTTTACAGAACAATGATATTATAATAAGACAGAAAGATGTCTAATCGAAAAAGTAGGTGATCCTCACTAAAGTAATAAATGTCTGAATATCAGCTTAAGAATACTCTGACATTTCAAATACTTCGTGATGTTAATTACTAAATAAACAACAAATGTTGGATTTTCACTATTTAATATTCGAAGTAATATTTGACAATTGTTTCGCTTCTTCAGATATGTGTTGGCGAAACAATTGTCAAATATTACTTCGAATATTAAATAGTGAAAATCCAACATTTGTTGTTTATTTAGTAATTAATACGATGGATCTTCATCAAGTAAAGACCGAATCAATTCAATACTTCATGATGTGTTCAAATTCGTCCAATTTATTCTAGTTTAAAGTTTAAATAATTAATGATTATTATTGTGTTTAGCTTAATCAAAAGTTGGTTAACGTGCAGAAAGTATGTTGTAATAATTGATAATACTTGAGAGAAATGTTTTAAACAAGTCAGTGGTCATGGTAATAATCATAGTGAACAATAAGAATACGGCAAACAAATTTGTTAATTGCTGTAATACTTTTCTGTAATTCTTGCTGTTGCATATAAAATTATTTTAATTTTAATGCATTTAATGGAAAAGGGATATAGCACTATTAGTAAGGATATTGCATACAATTGTCTTTGCTTAAATAATATCCTTTATTCTCTTTAAAATAACCGAAACATATTTATTTAATACATTCCTAAATGCTTAAATAAACTTCAGAATTTCAGTTCTCTCTGATAATATGACAGTTCTCGGCAAATAAAATGGGAGAATTTTTTTAATTATTGTAAGCAGGATTGCAGCTATTGATATGATTAGAAGTTATCAATAGATGAAAAATTTTATTCTTCAGTTTGACAGCACACGATTTCCAAAACCACAATTAAATCATATTTATTTAAATGATGAAAACTAAAAAGAAAACCTTTTATTGAAAATTATAACATAAATGTGTTATCCAAATTAATATTTTGTAAGAGTACCATCTACCTCTATCAAAACATTAATTCTTTCAGGCGTTGACCTGCGTGGGGATTATTGGCGTCTTGCCGTCCTTATTTTTATATTAACCCTTAGCTTCCTATGAACCATGCAGAAAGGTCTAAGTCAACCAAGACGTTTATGCATGGAATTGCAGGTGGCGCTGATGCCAAATAAAGTGTGTTCCTTATTAGACTGTGTCCCAGAAAGGATACAAAGATATAAAGAGCTCCATCTCTGTAGTGATAACTGCTGAGCCCAAAATATAAACATGCTATTATAAGATTACTACTTTCCTTTACTGATAACAAACGATTCCAGAAAATACAGCATTTTTTCCTGTACGCGGACATTCTTTTTTACCCAGTGATAGAGACTTTTCGGTAATTAAACGGGAATTAAAGAAACGTGATAGACTCTATACAGTACATCAGATCACGGAAATTATTGCAATAACTTCACGACAACATAAACTTGGCGTCGTGAAGCACCAAGAAAGGACAAAGTTAAATTTAATATAAGCAATTTTCTTAATTTTGAATACAATGCCAACATCACAGGAGTTGTCGTGTTATCTGACTTCATTAATGGCCTTTGTAAGCATACGTTTAAATTAGGTTAGCCAGCAAAACTTAAATACATTGTGTCACCTCAAGTAGCTTATCGTTTAAGAAAAGTACTTATAAAGAAAGAAAATTGTGAGCATCAAAACATGTTTGCCATTTGTGGAAGAGGTTCACAAGGACTTCTATGATGACATTGTACAATGGCCAGTAAATTCTAAAAATAATGAAGATGAAAATGATTAAAAATTAATGAATGGTTTATAATATACAAAGCATGTAATGTGAGTAGTTTATATTGTATTTGTTGGAAAAGAACACATTTCATTTGTATCAATAATGATGTTATGTAATAAAACATTTAAATATTCAATAATTGTTCTAATGTGGAAACGCGTTACATTCCGTGGCACGTCATACTAGATCCATGACGACTCACCTTGTATATGTTGTCGGATCTATTTTTATTTCTGTCAGTGACATTTGATATAACCAAAGAAAAAAATTATTCACAATACAATAACTATAACGTAATATATTTAGTAATTGAAATGCTCTAAGACTTCAGTCGTTCTCAACTTATTTATTATGTTGATTTAGATTGTCGAAAAACATTAAATGTACGTATCCATAATATAATTTAAAATAAGCAATACTTACGCTATTCACACATTTATTTTAACACGTGATTATAGAAAAGTTTGTAAAAAGCTTTGACTGTTTACAGAAATCTTTCGGCATTATATTCAATGGACGCAAATAAATAGTAAATACACTTCTAAGAAGCATTGTTTTTAAACAATTTATATCAAAGCAAAAATAAACATGAAAAATTTGAGAGGAAGAATATACACAACGCACGTCTTTTTGCTGCCCGTACATTATTCAGTTTATCACGCACTTAGTTAATTTTTGTATATTCGAGGGTGTCTTTCCTCGATGTTGGAAAATGGCATCGGTGGTACCTATACCAAAAAAGAAATCTGTTGAAACATTTTCTGACCTTAGACCGGTCAGTCTTTTGGCGGTGCTGTCGAAGGTCCTGGAGCGGGCAGTTGAGATGCAACTTCGTCACCACTTGGAAATTAATGATATTTTGCCCCAGTACCAATCAGGTTTCAGACCTAATCACAGTTGTGCCACTGCTTTGACTATGGTGACCGATGATATTATATCGGCCGTTGATCAGGGTGACTGTGTGATTTTGGTTTTGCTAGACTACAACAGAGCATTTGACACTATAGATCATGAGGTGTTGCTGTCGGTCCTTCAGTATATAGGGTTGGGGGAGGTGGCCTTGAGGTTCTTTAGGGGTTATTTGGGTGGTCGGTGCCAGTGTGTTAAGGTGAGGGATCAGCTTTCGAACTTTAGGTGTTTGGAGGCTGGTGTGCCGCAGGGCTCTATTCTCGGTCCGTTACTGTTTAGTATTTACACTTGCAATATAATGAGCTGTTTATGTACCTGCAAGTATCACATGTATGCCGACGACTCTCAGATATATCACAGGTTTAGGCGGGATGACCTTCTTGAGGCGGTTGCTGCTCTTAATACCGATTTGGATTCACTGCTTAATCATTCCCGTAGACATTCACTGCATCTGAATTCTTCAAAAACACTTGTGATGGTTTTCGGCAACATTTCTGTTGAACTCAGACAATCAATTCGACTGTTGGTTGATGGAGAGACTCTTAAACTTGTTGATGGATGTCGCAGTCTAGGGGTTTTTATAGACACCTCGCTACGGTTCAGGACTCATGTTGCTAATTTCATACAAAAAGCGTATGCTGCATTGCGAATGTTGTATCCGCATAGATCATACTTGAGCTACAGTACAAAGACTTCACTCTATCAGTCTTTGGTCTTATCTCAGTTCTCATTCTGCTTACCTATGATCTGGCCGTGCTTGGATGCTCTCACTAAGAGGCGAGTCCAGGGGGTGCAGAATTCCTGTCTGCGTTTCATATTCGGAATTCGCAAATTTTCTCCAATATCGCATAAGTTGTCTGACGTTGGGTGGTTAAATATGGAAAATAGATATAGATTTATTGGCAGTGTTTTCTACCATAAGGTTATTACATTGAATAAACCAGCATATTTAACTTTTAAAATTAAATATAGGTCTGATGTGCACAATATTAATGTCAGATTTAAAAACATCATTTCTGTTCCATTGCATAGAACCGCTTATTTCGAAAGAAGTTTCTCCTACACGATATCTAAGCTGTATAATTCCATTCCTGGTGGATTGAAGTCTCTGCCCGTGACTGTCTTTAGGCGAAGTATGTTTAAATATTTATATTCAGGGCAGGCAGTCAGTTGACCTTGCTTATTGGTGTAACTGCATTTGGACGCATATGCACAGTTTTACTTTTATTTTAGCTACCACGTTTTTTTTTCTTCTTTTCGATTTATTGTATTACACAATCTTCTGAGTCTTGCCGATACCTTGATACCTGGGTGCACTTTTGTCATCTAGTTCATAGATTATATATATGTGTGAGTTATATTATTATTATTAGGAAAGATACATGTATGGTGTGTGCTTTGTTTATCTGATGAGGGGGGCAATGGTAGAACAAGCATAGCTTGAATTGCCTCCCTTTTCCATCATCTTTCACTTATTCAACTTATTGTAAGTTTCTTTTTTTTTTTTTGTTACCTTTTAGGTTGTAATTTTGATTTTGATGGAAATAAACACTATTATTATTATTATTATTATTATTAATTCAACGATATACTTCCATCCAAGAGACTCGAAAGAACTATTGCAGGTTCCACTTCACATAACGTAACATTGTGTTTAAAATCGCTATGCAACGAAAAGCACGATAAAAGTAAAGAAAAAGTATTATTATTTGTAAAGGTGCCAATCCACAATGAGAATATCTCATGAGATTTTTGTCTCATGCAATAAAAATCGCAGGATAACTCCAATTTCATTGATATTCTCATTGTGGATTGGCACCTTAACAGATGCAGCTGCATATATGAAGACAGCTGGTCGGCTCTTACAACAAACATACAGTAGTATGATGCATGTTTCGCGCATGCTCTTCATCGAGTATCAGAGTAAGTCAGAAAATTCTACTTAAATAAAGATAATTTTATATCTTCTGTCTGTTTTGTGTAGCCACCTCCGCTCAAGAATTTATTTTGTAAAAACTGCCACATCTGCCAATATCTCCTGAACCTGTTGTCATTCTGGGGCACATGGATACAAGCATCATCCTATTATCACATACATTTGGACGACGTTACTTAATCCTAACGATACTCTTTCTATGTTACAAGCTCAACAAGCATTTATGCACCTATTCAGGTAGATTTAGCCAATATTCATGAACATTACTCCTGAATACCGCTAGCCATCTATCATCTAGAACTTACTCCGACCAACCCACAATATTCTATAACTCCATGAATATTATGAATTTCTTTCCCAATTTTCTAGAGCTGCTGCCCAAAATGTCAAACAAGAATTTGAAACAGTTCTTAATAATAATCCAGGAATTAGTACTGTACGTCAAATTGCAGACTTGTTTACTGGTAATAAAGTAAATTTTCCCAAACCGGGGATAAATATATCAACACTAAAAAAACTTTATGTACTTTAAATATGCGTTTATTACTACGGTAGATGTTGAAAGGCATGCATAAATGTATTTACGGTAACAATTATTAACACCTGGACATATTGCCATGGTATCTCGCAAGTTTATAAAATAAGAATAGGTTTAAGAATTAGTTTAAGTTTTGAAATGAAATAAAAATGACAAAAATCGTATTTGGATGTGAAGAACTTCTTATTACGACTTCGGGAGAATAAGACGCTTTCAAAATAATATGATTGCGATTGATATTTTTGTTAATTGTTACATAGTAGAATAGTAATTTCATTATCTTTTTATCACGTTCATTCATAATAATTTTCTTTTATCAATACATTTAAATTCATTTTGAAGGGTTCAAGATGGACATTCAAAATAAACAATTTGATGAAATGTTTAAAGATAGCAAGTAAGTTTTCTTTGAAAAAGAGTTATCTAAACTGTAAAACAAATATTGGTTTTGCGTGCAAATGATTACTCAATATAACGTTGAACAGTATAGATACGCAAATATTATCCTGTAAGGTTTTTAATTCATTAAGTTGTAATTACAACAAAAATAGGACTAATGGTATTAGGTAATTGGAGAAATGCTGCGTGCGAATGAGTACTTTCTTCAATACTTTGTCCAGGCATCATTAATCTTTTTCAAGTCATGTTAATACATAATTAAACGTTTTACACGGCAAAGATTAAAAGCTAGAAACAACGCGTGCAAATGGTTGTCTAAAGCAATTAATTGAAGCCAATATCAAAACAATTACGGTGATAAATAAAATTATCAATGGACAATAAAAGTTTTCATTTATTTAAATACAGGATAAGTATTTTTTTTGTTTAGAATCATGAATGCATAATAAAAAGATTTACATACATTATAACCGGCATCTGGTATAAATGATATATATTTTCAATTATGTATTTCTATAGAGCATTAAGGTGTATATAAAATATAAAATAAAAAAAAAGGTATTTGAATTTACAAATGATTAAACAAAAAGTATATGATCATGTTATATAGATATTCCGTTTTTTTCTTTAAACAAAACTATTACCGCGTCCCTATCATAAGTAAGAGAAAGGTTACCAGTGAAGGAGAAGGCACTATATACACTGCCAGAACCCACAATAGTTATTCGGTACATGTTATTACAATATAAATTAAATACAAAACCAATTATAAGCTTTTGGTGTAAAAAGGATAATTTTTAGAGCACAGCATATACAGATGACTATACCCACAACATATAGTGCGGCATGTTCTCATATTTTTATAAGAGGGCACTGCAATATGAACAATTAATGATGACTTACTTGAACTCTCATCGTGAGCAGTGAACAGTCGGAATGTGTTATATGTTTTATAAACCCTGCAATCTTGATTCTGGAGAAGATGTATTTTCTATTACTTGGTAAGTACTTGTTTCTCTAAAGGTACGTATTTTGATTCGACGGTGAAAATATCAAGTCGGAATTCATGATGTTCACGATGCGTCCCTGATACTGCAGTTACGTACCCTGACTTCCGATCTCTAGAGTAATTATAACAAAAGAAAATAGTCATAAAGAAAATTATGGTAATAATAAATGCTTTTATTTTATGAAATTCCACTAACTACATTAATTTTAATTGTCTTAATTAAAGAAAAGAATTTAAAACTTTTACTTAAAGTAAAAAAAAAATTATGTGGATTCTGTTTTCAATTTAAGTAAAGCAGTAATCCCAAAAGTGTATCTTATGAATGCCATTTTAGCTGGGGCGTACCACCGTCATATATCTTGAATTACGATCAAAAAAAAATTTGGGAAGATCCAGGCAAGCAGAATATTTTTACTTACAGGTACTGAAACCATTCAAGAAGATTTCTTGTTCCAAGCAGAAGCTCTAAATCTTGTTTTTAATAGCCGTTGATGGCACTCTATTACCGCCACACGTTCTTTATAAGGCCAAGCATTTATTTCGCGAAAGAATTTTATCGGAGGACCATCAGAACTCGTTATAATAATGGTTAGTTTGACAGAACCACTTTTTGAAGCAGCTCTTTTAAATCGTGATGTTTATTTTAAACACTTAGACGGCCTGAAAAAAATGATTTGGGTTCACATATCTTTCTACTTGAGATAAGAAAGAAGGAAGTTTTCATTATATTTCTTTTAGCTCCGTTAAATTCAACGTGGTATATTTGGACCATTCATAAGAGCCTGGCAAAACGTTTTAGCGCAATGGAAACTAAGAAATTAGGAATGGATACCTGGCAAAAACGATATTTCCAACAAAACTTAAGAGTCTGTTATCTGTAAGTCAATGCTGTCATGACTAAAAGTAATCCAGAAAACGAATGTGAGCTCGAGTCCGATGAGGAAGTAGACATACAAGTAGACGATATGAACAATAAAGACTTGTCTTAACTAGAGGCTGTCCTGTCAGATGGTAGTAATACTAATAAAGTTCATTTGTTTTAGTCTAATTTACTTATGATCAAGGCACAAAAAAGCAAAATTACCAAGAATTTGTTGATTCTGACATTAAGAAAATGTATTCTGCTCTATGGACAAAAACAGTAATTGTTATTTACCCACATAGTGATGATATATCAAAATTAATAAAATCCAAAAAAGGAAGAAACTTCCAGGACCTGTGATAACAAGAACTTTTTGGAAGAAGTGCTTTTCTAATTCTTGTTAATGTTAACGTTTAGAGGAGTTGTCAGTTATTTTCAATGTTTCTCTATTTCTATTTTGTGATATGCTCTTTTTTTATTGAAATGTATTTATTAATTTATTGTTTTTTTTATTAAAACATATGGAAGCTATTTTTGTTTTAGTTGATTATTGCATATTTCCTATTTATTAACAAAGGAATGTATTTTTCCAATATATGTCCCATATAAACTTTCAAGAATTAGGTTTTTACTACAAAACTTAGCTATATCTTCTATTAAAATACACAGAGGTATGGAATATTTTCTAAATATAATTAGGGCCTTGATTCTCTCAGTAAACTCACATCCTGTATATTTTTTCAAAATTTTTTAGTTAAAGAAAGATAAGTTGCAGTCACAAAACCTAAAACATGTTGCATATTGCCTTATTTGACGATACCATTTTATGTGTACCACTTTAGATCTCTCATGGTTCAGACAGGTTTATTCCCCACTGTTACAATGTCAGGACTACAAAGCTCAAAAAAAAATATCGACTTGCTAGAACAGAAGGGCGTGTACTAAGGGTACATGCTCCTCTATTTTGAAATTTCTTATGAGAAATTTCATAATAGAAGTAAAATTTAACAAAAAATTCGACAATAATTTAAAATAGAGGTTTATTCTTTCCTTAAGGTACACAAGTATTAGAATCTACATACATAGAAATATAAACTAGTAAAAACGATAAGAATATATGTATATTATCCATCAAAAGATATTACTGATCATCAGACTGTTCTGAAGAATTTCCAATTTCTTTAGATTCAATTTCAGTGGAATTGATTATTCTATCATGTAATGTTCGCAAATGTCTTAACAAATTACTCTTCACATTGAATCCTTTATAACAGTATTCGCACATGTAAGGTTTCTCGCCAGTGTGTGTTCTTTTATGTATTAGCATGGAAGCGTGTGATGGGAATTTTTTGTTACACAATGTGCACACTTTGTGAGATACCCCTAATTGTCGACTAAGTCTCACTGGTCGCACTGGACTGGTTTTGTTCGATAGCCTCAATTCGAATTCTGTATGTGTATTCTGAATATGATGAACCCATTCAGCAGGAGTTGGAAAGAACTTCTGGCACATATCGCAGTGCAGAGGTGGAAATGATCCTTGATCTTCATCCTACAAAAAAAAAAACAAGGAAATAGTAAATTCTCGATAAGTTTAATTCTAAATATCTTTGAGGTTATTGTTAACATACAATAAATTGATATTAAAATAATCAAAATACCAGAAGTGTATTTTATGGTGTTACTATTATCTAATAATTAAAATAAATAATAATCATTGCATTTGCATGAGCTTTTTTATTAAATTATTGACGAAGAAAGCTGTACATAAAGAGCATAAAATCGAGCTTTGAATTGCTTCCAATTATTTACTCGTAAGGTTTGTTCCAACATAAAATCACAGCAAGAGTCAGAACCAATCAATCGGTGTCAAAACATTCAGAAACTAGTTTTTAACTTCTCTCAAACAATAAAATTGCTTCTGACTGGTTTGTGATTCTTGTTGGGACAAACCTCTAATAGCCAATAATTTATCAAAAATGATCAGCAATTATACTGTATCTTGTTTCAATGTGAGTACATTTTATTTTCAATGAGTTGAAATTCAAGAAGTAATAGACACAATAAATGCATTTTATAGTAATTGGGTCACCTATCATAATTTCTTTGCAATCAAACTAATTAACATTACAAAACATGTCTTGGCACCACTTCTCAAGTAACAGTAATAATTTCCAGAATATTTAAAGATGGGCCGTTATACCTAGGTATATTTAATAACTTTCATTAGTACGTTTAGAAAAATCAATGAAAAACTTATTGTTCATATATTGCTTCAACTTTTAAAAAAGCTTGAAGTGTTGACACCAGCACGATTATTGTAAAGGTTATACTACTGAAACCGCGATTGTGAATCTCATTAGCGAGGTTTATAAGAAACTAGATAAAGGTAATCGTGTTGCGACAATTCTTTTCGATATGTCAATAACGTTTGATTGCATTAACAATTTTGTTATGCGTGTGTCTAAAAATTGTTGTTGGCAAAATCCAGTATAAAATGATGGAGAAAAAAGTGATGATATTATTGGTGTAAATCAGGAGCTTATTGACCGGTTCACCCAATCATAGAAAATATACGTACTGGCTTTTAAATCAATACAGATGCTTTTCAAAAAATGAGGTGTGGCCACCACACGACTTTCTTATACGTATGAAAGTGTTACTTCCGGTCCGAATTTTGAAATTTCATTTATACAAAAAATATTCCAAATCCAACTCTAAATACTTTTGTACTCTTCATAAATATATATAGAATGCATAATTTACGACATTTGCAAAAAATCGCTGTTCGATAAGAGTAAAAGTGGTACTTCCGGTCTGAATTTTGAAATTTTTTTTATACAAAAAATATTTAAAAGTATGTTCTAAATACTTTTATACTCGTAATGTACCTGCCTAGAAAGCATGACTTGCGAGATATTCGCAAAAAACTGATTTTCGATAAGAGTAAAAGACCTACTTCCGGTAGGAATTTCGAAAAACTTTATTAAAACAATTTTTCTCAAATTTAATTTTGAGTACATTTGAATTCTTTATAAATTTGTTTAAACTTAGTAATTGACGAAATATTTGGAAAATTCGATTTTTTCACTGAAGTAAACTACTACTTCCGGTCTGCCGATTTTGCTCAAAATCTAATCATTTCTCAAGAGGGAGATTATATTCGTAAATACAACATTTCGAATTGATATCTACAGCGGTTTGACCGCTATCGTGGTCACACACAGACAGACAGACAGACAGACAGAGAGAGAGAGAGAGATTTTTTAAAAACCACTTTTTTGGTATCAGGGGACCTCAAAACGTGGACATCTGCAAAAATCTCGATGTCGAAAATGTTCATCATCACAATACTTCCTTATACTACGTATAAGAAAGTAAAAGCATAAGAACTTTTGCAACGACAAATAAAAAAATGAGGTGTGGCCACCACACGACTTTCTTATACGTATGAGCGTTTAGAAATTACAGGATTTTAAGAATTTTTTTACAGAAATTATTCAAAATCCTATTCCAAATAAGTACTTCTATTCTCTTAATAAATTTCTATAGAATGCATACTTTGCAAGATATTATCAAAAAAGTACTCCTCGCTAAGAGTAAAAGTGGTTCCGGTCCGAATTTTGAAATTTCATATATACAAAAAATATTGCAAATCTAGTTTTAAATACTTTTGTACTCTTGATAAATTTATATAGAATGCATAACTTACGACATATTTTCAAAAAATCGCTATTCGATAAGAGTAAAAGTGGTACTTCCGGTCTGAATTTTGAAATTTTTTTTATACAAAATATATTGAAAATTATGTTTTAAATACTTTTATATCCGTAACGTACTAGCCAAAAAGGCACGACTTGCGAAATATTCGCAAAAAACTGATTTTCGATAAGAATAAAAGACCTACTTCCGGTAGGAATTTCGGAAAACTTTTTAGATAAAATTATACTCAATTTTAATTTTAAGTATATATGAATTCTTTATAAATTTGTTAAAACTTAGTAGTTGACGAAATATTGGCAAAATTCGATTTTTTCGCTGAAGTAAACTGCTACTTCCGGTCTACCGATTTTACTGAAAAACTAATCAGATCTCAAGAGGGAGATTATACACGTAAATACAAAATTTGGAATTGATATCTACAGCGGCTTGACCGCTATCGTGGTCACACACACACACACACAGACACACAGACACACAGACATTTTTTAAAAACCACTTTTTCGGTATCAGGGGACTTCAAAACGTGGACATCTGCAAAAATCTCGAGGTCGAAAATTTTCATCATCACAATACTTCCTTATACTACGTATAAGAAAGTAAAATTAGGTGTGGCCACCACACGACTTTCTTATACGTATAAGCGTTTCAAACTATAGAATTTTAAGAATTTTTTATACAAAAATTATTCAAAATCCTATTCTAAGTACTTCTATTCTCTTAATAAATCTCTATATAATGCATACTTTGCAAGATATTATCAAAAAATAAGGTGTGGCCACCACACGACTTTCTTATACGTATGAACGTTTCAAACTATACAATTTTAAGAATTTTTTTATACAAAACTTATTCAAAATCCTATTCTATGTACTTTCATTCTCTTAATAAATCGCTATAGAATGCATACTTTGCCAGATATTCGAAAAAAAGTGCTACTCGCTAAGAGTAAAAGTGCCATTTCCGGTCCGAATTTTGAAATTTCATGTACACAAAAAATATTGCAAATTCAACTCTAAATACTTTTGTACTCTTAATAAATATATATAGAATGCATAATTTACGACATATCTGCAAAAATCGATATTCGGTAAGAGTAAAAGTGGTACTTCCGGTCCGAATTTTGAAATTTTTTTTATACAAAAGATATTTAAAATTATAATATAAATACTTTTATACTCGTAATGTATCTACCTGGGGAGCATGACTTCCGAAATATTCGCAAAAAACTGATTTTCGATAAGAGTAAAAGACCTACTTCCGGTAGGAATTTCGAAAAAATTTTTAAATAAAATTTTTCTCAATTTTAATTTTAAGTATATATTCATTCTTTATAAATTTGTTTAAACTTAGTAGTTGACGAAATATTGGCAAAATTCGATTTTTTCGCTGAAGTAAACTGCTACTTCCGGTCTACCGATTTTACTGAAAAACTAATCAGATCTCAAGAGGGAGATTAGGCACGTAAATACAAAATTTGGAATTCATATCTACAGCGGTTTGACCGCTATCGTGGTCACACACACACACACACAGACACACACACACACACAGAGAGAGAGAGAGAGAGAGAGAGAGAGAGAGAGAGAGAGAGAGAGAGAGAGAGAGAGAGAGACAGACATTTTTTAAAAACCACTTTTTCGGTATCAGGGGACTTCAAAACGTGGACATCTGCAAAAATCTCGAGGTCGAAAATTTTCATCATCACAATACTTCCTTATACTACGTATAAGAAAGTAAAAAGTGCTCCTCGCTAAGAGTAAAATGCTACTTCCGGTCCGAATTTTGAAATTTCATATATACAAAAAATATTGCAAATCCAGTTCTAAATACTTTTGTACTCTTGATAAATATGTATAGAATGCATAACTTACGACATATTTGCAAAAAATCGCTATTCGATAAGAGTAAAAGTGGTACTTCCGGTCTGAATTTTGAAATTTTTTTTATACAAAAGATATTGAAAATTATTTTTTAAATACTTTTATACCCGCAATGTACTTGTCTAAAAAGCATAACTTGCGAAATATTCGCAAAAAACTGATTTTCGATAAGAGTAAAAGACCTACTTCCGGTAGGAATTTCGAAAAACTTTTTAAATAAAATTATTCTCAATTTTAATTTTAAGTATATATGAATTCTTTATAAATTTATTTAAACTTGGTAGTTGACGAAATATTGTCAAAATTCGATTTTTTCACTGAAGTAAACTACTACTTCCGGTTGGCCGATTTTGCTGAAAATCTAATCAGTTCTCAAGAGGGTGATTATACTACTAAATGCAAAACTTGGAATAGATACCTACAGCGGTTTGAGCGCTATCGTGGTCACACACACACACAGCCAGTCACACAGCACACAGACATTTTTTAAAAACCACTTTTTTGGTATCAGGGGACTTCAAAATGTGGACATCTGCAAAAATCTCGAGGTCGAAAATTTTCATCATCACAATACTTCCTTATACTACGTATAAGAAAGTAAAATGCCTGATACTAGAGTCTTGTACGTATAATTGTAAAGAATATCTGTGGCATAACATGCCCGTTAGCATACATAAAGTGCTTTTCCATGAAAAGGACATTCTAAATTCTTATACCATTGTCAATTCACTATTGCTGTCGGATTAAATTTATATTTGCAAAAGAGACCAATGAATTAATTACAAAACAAGTCAATATAATTAAAGGCGATATTAATAGACTACCTCCTACAATTATCAATTACAAAATTAATAAATTTTACTGTTCATCTCACGTTTACGGTGATTATGCTAAATGGTACTTTACCATGCAGTAATAGCTACGTCATTACAGACGTCTCTTATTTGTGGAACAAAACCAAATAAAATGAAAACTCTACTAGGTATTTCCAATAAAGGTGTAGACAAAAGATCATCATCCTTTCAAATTTATGCACTGCATTGATGGAGCCGCTTTTACTTTCTTATACGTAGTATAAGGAAGTATTGTGATGATGAAAATTTTCGACCTCGAGATTTTTGCACGTTTTGAAGTCCCCTGATACCGAAAAAGTGGTTTTTAAAAAATGTCTGTGTGTCTGTGTGTCTGTGTGACTGTGTGTCTGTGTGTCTGTCTGTGTGTGTGTGTGTGACCACGATAGCGGCCAAACCGCTGTAGATATCAATTCCAAATTTTGTATTTACGTGTATAATCTCCCTCTTGAGATCTGATTAGTTTTTCAGTAAAATCGGTAGACCGGAAGTAGCAGTTTACTTCAGCGAAAAAATCGAATTTTGCGAATATTTCGTCAACTACTAAGTTTAAACAAATGTATAAAGAATTCATATATACTTAAAATTAAAATTGAGAATAATTTTATTTAAAAAGTTTTTCGAAATTCCTACCGGAAGTAGGTCTTTTACTCTTATCGAAAATCAGTTTTGTGCGAATATTTCGCAAGTCATGCTTTTTAGACAAGTACGTTACGAGTATAAAAGTATTTAAAACATAATTTTCAATATCTTTTGTATAAAAAAAATTTCAAAATTCAGACCGGAAGTACGACTTTTACTCTTATCGAATAGCGATTTTTTGCAAATATGTTGCATTCTATATATATTTATCAAGAGTACAAAAGTATTTAGAACTGGATTTGCAATATTTTTTGTATATATGAAATTTCAAAATTCGGACCGGAAGTAGAACTTTTACTCTTAGCGAGGAGCACTTTTTTGATAATATCTTGCAAAGTATGCATTGTATAGCGATTTATTAACCGAATGAAAGTACCTAGAATAGGATTTTGAATAAGTTTTGTATAAAAAAATTCTTAAAATTGTATAGTTTGAAACGCTCATACGTATAAGAAAGTCGTGTGGTGGCCACACCTCATTTTTTACTTTCTTATACGTAGTATAAGGAAGTATTGTGATGATGAAAATTTTCGACCTCGAGATTTTTGCAGATGTCCACGTTTTGAGGTCCACTGATACCAAAAAAGTGGTTTTTAAAAAATGTCTGTGTGTGTGTGTGTGTGTGTGTGTGTCTGTCTGTGTGTGTGTGTCTGTCTGTCTGTCTGTGACCACGATAGCGGTCAAACCGCTGGAGATATCAATTCCAAATTTTGTATTTACGTGTATAATCTCCCTCTTGAGATCTGATTAGTTTTTCAGTAAAATCGGTAGACCGGAAGTAGCAGTTTACTTCAGTATAAAAATCGAATTTTGCCAATATTTCGTCAAATACTAAGTTCATACAAATTTATAAAGAATTCATATGTACTTAAAATTAAAATTGAGAACAATTTTATTTAAAAAGTTTTTCGAAATTCCTACCGGAAGTAGGTCTTTTACTCTTACCGAAAATCGGTTTTTTGCGAATATCTCGCAAGTCATGCTTTCTAGGCAGGTACATTACGAGTATAAAAGTATTTACATGAAAATTTTAAATATCTTTTGTATAAAAAAAATTTCAAAATTCGGACCGGAAGTAGCACTTTTACTCTTAGCGAGTAGCACTTTTATTCGAATATCTTGCAAAGGATGCATTCTATAGCGATTTATTAAGAGAATGAAAGTACTTAGAATAGGATTTTGAATAATTTTTGTATAAAAAAATTCTAAAAATTGTATAGTTTGAAATGCTCATACGTATAAGAAAGTCGTGTGGTGGCCACACCTCATTTTTAAAATGTATATTGACAGTAACAGGACAAGACGGTTTTTTAAGTGTCAGTTAAGAGAGTTATTACAGGTGTAAATGAGTTATTGCAGGGGTATTTTATTTGTGGAACAAACCCAAAGAAAATAAAGAATATTACTAGTGTAAATCGGAACTTATTGAAGGCTGTAAAATCAGACATTTTTCAGAGGCGTTTTCAACTGAAAGAATATTTCTGGTATAATATGCCCGTTAGCATTCATAAAGTGCTTTTCGATGAAAGGGACGTTCCAAATTCTTGTATCCTGCCGATAGAACCGCTATCAAGCGAAGCACAAGAAGCAAGAAAACTTCGCATCTTTTCATAAATATAGACCTTAACAAATTACCAGCGTTACTTTATCCTTCCATAGCCAATTTGCAATAGATTATTCAACGAAGACGAGGTACACTCATTGTCGGCTTGCCCAAAATACATTAAACTACAACGACAGTGACTGATGAACTGATACTTTTTATTTCTGGCTTATTTATTGATTTAGTAGTTACAATTTAGTTATTTCTTATTTTTTTATAAAGAATGTCAAACTGGCTTTTAAAAATATAAAACAATAATTTTGAGCGTATTAAAGTTAATTGTCTTGAACTTTCTAAATTAATCGTCAGACTATTGAGGACACGTAGTTCAGAACAGATAAAAAAATCGATTTTTATAAGAAGTAAATATCATTAAGTATATATTTGAAGCAAATAATTAATCAAAAAATAAAGCTCTATAAAAAGATAGTATTTCATATGAAAACAATTTACATTAATACAATACAATCTACAATAATAAAATACCTACAATATACAATAATACACTTTGAGCTTTGCTGCTTTTGAGAAAATAACATCTCAATAAGTTCTTAATCTACATCTCTCGCTCCAGTCTACGTAATGTATAGAGTATTTTTGTCGCGAACATGCAAGTCTGGACCACTGTGCGGCGTCATAATCTTCGTGCTCGTGTGATATAGACATACTATCCACCAATGTTGTGCAAAAGACTATTATCAATTTACACCTGTTATCCTGTATGTGGTGTATAGTATAACGCTAGGTAAGCACGGACAGATCATTAACGGACCTTAATTTGCGATAATATTAATTACCGTAGTTACCGCATATTCGATAATAGTGGAAAAATGGTACCATTGGTACACCCACTTGTCATTGACACACCAGATGTTGAATTACCATATGTCGAACAGTGCAGAACACTATTTAGAAACTCTGGGTCGGCAACTGACTATAGCAAAATTCGAATTTATTTTATAACTTTTTCTACTCTCATATTAAAATCTTTTGTTTTCAACACTGCAATAGCAGCATGGTCCGTCGGAAACCGAACGGTTCAACGTCATACCAATATTGTAGAAAATCAATGCACTCAGTACAAATATAAAATTTATATATCAGGCCAATGTCAATGTTGCGTGGATATTCGACCAATATTTTCGATATAGTTGATATATTGGTTCAAATCGGATACATTTATCATTCTGTGATGAACCTCCAAAATCGTATTAACTTTGCAAGATAATATTGTCGTAATCTTTCGTATTAATTTTGGCAGAACAATACCCGCCATGAATAATTGCCACTATAACTACTACGAATCTATAACGCTTAAATTACGTCAATAATTATGGTTTACTGTAAAATCTGTACTGTATATTTTGTCATGCAGATTTATAATAGAACAATTTCTATTTTCATTCAGAATTCTGTTCAAAAAGTGTGTAGACGTGTTGCACATTGGCAAGTGCATTTGACATTTGTGCATTATTTGTATATAAGTTAGATATCCATAAAATGAGTACGTATGCAATTTTGAGTCAACAGAATTGATCACAAATAATCGGTCAAATTAAATTTAAAGACTCATTGGTGTTCTCAATTTATATGTTAATTTTATTTTTTATCAAACTGTTTAAAATGAATGACAAATCGAACACCGGTACAAATATTTCTTTAATAGTTAAGGATATGTAGGACAGGTCACTCGAAAAATCTAAAGTAAATACGATTAACTTGCAAAATATTTACGAATTTCGTCGTATTGTAGATTGCATTCTTTTTACTTTTTTATACGTAGTCGTTTTTAAGTCCCCTGATACCAAAAAAGTGGTTTTTAAAAAAATGTCTGAGTGTCTCTCTGTCTGTCTGTGACCACGATAGCGGTCAAACCGCTATAGCTATCTATTCCAAATTTTGTATTCAGTAGTATAATCTCCCTCTTGAGAAATGATTACATTTTGAGCAAAATCTGCAGACCGGAAGTTGTAGTTTGCTTCAGTGAAAAAATCGAATTTTGCCAATATTTCGTCAACTACTAAGTTTAGACAAATTTATAAAGAATTCATATGTACTTAGAATTAAAATTGAGAACAATTTTATTTAAAAAGTTTTTCGAAATTTCTACCGGAAGTAGGTTTTTTACGGGTATAAAAGTATTTAAAACATAATTTCCAATATCTTTTATATAAAAAATATTTCAAAATTCAAGCCGGAAGTACCACATCGATTCGAACCTCCAAGGCCTTTGGAAACTCACAAGAGCAATGAAGAAAGATCAACACATCATTCCACCTCTCATAACAGAACATTCAATAGCAGTCACAGAAGAGGAGAAAGCAGAAGCCGAGGGGGATTTCGCTGGCCGAACTTTGTACACCACAATACCAAAATGGTATTGCAATACCTCAAAATACCATCACAATACCTCAAAATACCATCACAATACCTTCACAATACCGTCACAATACCAAAACAATATATAAAAAATTTTTTGCTCTTCTCTTCCTGTGAAAAAAGTAAGTAAATGCATATAAAAGAAAAGAATACGTTTCATTACAAAATATTTATTGAACTAAGAAAAAATTAAAATAAAAAAAGAAAACCAAAAAATATTACTTCTACATCTTAAGTAATTTATATTTGTTTTTTATGTTAATTAAATCAGCTCTTTTAACTTCAAAAGGCTCTGTATCTGACAAGGTAATAGGTCCATAAAAATTAATTTCTGATGAACATCGTCTATGTCACTTTTTTTTGGCCAACAATATTTTTGTAGTCCCTCTTGTAGGTATAGTTTTAAAAATGTAATTCTATATTTGTTTCTTGTTGTCTGATGTATAACGCGACCAATAAACCAATCCTCTTCATAAAATACAGCGTAGTAACTCTCTGGTACAACTTCAATATCTTCATTCTCAGCTTTATTGATATCTTGATCTGAGGAAAAAGTTTCTGTATCCGTTGACTCGTCGAATAATGCTTCTACATCTTCTATTTGGTCGTCATCAGAAGAATTGTCATCATTTTTGGACTTTTTTGTTTTTTCTCTGTTTAAATTTTTTCTGCATTTTCTTTTATTAGAAATGTACCTTCTGAGGCGATCAGAACTTACTTTGCCATTATTGTCATCCAACATCCAAATAAAAGATGACTTTTTAACTATTGCTTTCTTTTTGTTCGATAAATCGATTTCAAGAAATGGACTAGTTTCACTTAAGTCAACTTTTTTATAAGAATAATCTTTTAACTCTAGTTTTTTTTCCTCACACGTATTATCTTGAAAGGAAGCCTCCGCATCGATAAAATTTTCTGTTTTACATAGATCATTTTCACTCTCAATAACTTCATTTTGAACGTGTTCATTATCAATCAAATTGTCATCTCGATTGTCATCAGTAATAAGTTCATTATCGAGTTCCATATTTTGCGGCAAATAAAAGGGCATATCCAAAACATCACATGTAAATTCATCTACATCATCAAGTTCAAGGCTTCTAGCATCTGCCAGTGCATCACTTTTAGCTTTATATATTATGTCGTCAATATTTATATCTTCAATTTTTTTTTCATTTGTAGTCGGACTTTTCTCAACTTTTTTTCGTGGAAAAAGAAATTCGTTTTTCAAGTCTTTTTGAATCTTGTTTGTCAGAATTATGCGATCTATTCTTGACACAAAATCTTTAATACTAAAATTTATCATGGTACAGTATGTTGAAGTAAGAGATCTTGCTGCTGTAAATAGCTGCTCGCAAGTTTGGCTGTTCATTAGCCATGGGCAAAACATTTCCTGATTCAAATGATATTTCCTAAATATATGAACAAGTTTGATAAGCATATGTCCATTGAGCTCAATACAACTATACACGTTAGTGGTAATAAAGTTATCCTGTAAAGTATAATTCGGATGAGCTTTTATCCATTTCTTCCACATTGTAATAAGGAAAATTGAATACCACAGATTATGTATTCTGGTATACAACCTTTCCTTTCGTTCGATTAAAGCTTTTATTAAACAATTCATTATTTTTAAGTAGATTTGGGTACCTTTGCTATTAGGCATGTCGTTTAATAAAGTTAATACTTTAGGATCGCACATTTTTCTGCATGATTCGTAATTCATCTTGTCATCTGAATTAAGATCTGATTTAACCAGAAAATGTTGATCTTTTGTAATATGCTCTACAAGGAAATGTAAATGGCTAACATTTACAAAAAATTTTCCTATAGGCAAACATATGTTAGGCTTTAATAGTCTAGTGCGCAGTTTGGTTAGTACATGCACTTGATCTTGTATACAGCAGAAGTCACTCTTTTCGAGATCCATGTGAAACCAATCCCTCCATTTACACGTTGCAGAAGGTAAACCCGCTTCTATTTTCATGGCTTTTAAGAGGCGAGTATCACCATCTGATGAATACCCTAGAAAACGTATACCATATTTTGAAGCAGCGGTTTCCATTCTTTTCCACCGTAATTGAACATCCTTAAAAGTAAATTTATTGTCAATTCCATAAACCGCAATACAAAAGGAAGGTGCACTGACATCTAATGGTCGAGCCATTATAACGTAGACATATTCTGCTTTTGTGGCCTTCTGAAAATAAGATCTAATTTGTTCAGCTGAACTAGCAGGAAAAGCTTTCTTATTTGGAAGTCCATTTTCAAGGGGGAGAGCAAATCCCATAACGTTATTCGTGACCGGATCGTATTCTATTTTTCCTAACAGAATAATAAGTCATTTAAAAAAAAATCATGAGATTAAAATACCTACCAGTTATTTTTGTAGCATCTTCTGATATCCAGACAATCTTTTCTAAATGTCTTTCTTCCAAAAATGCATTTAACCCTTCAAAGTTGAAATAGCCTTCTTTAACTTTAAACTGAAATTGCTTCGAAAACCGCTGCAATGCAGAAATTGAAGGTAACGTATTTTGTAAATTTGAATGAAGAGTTTCGTAGAGTAACCGTCCTCCAGTATAAAACAAGTATAAGGCAAATTCCTTTAAATCATGGTCGTAACTGTTTCTGTTGACTGGACAATTTCTGTTAGCATTACTGATTTGCAACAGTCGTTCAAGAAATTTGTTTTTGGTCAACGCCTCAGTCAAATCATTTTCATGATCAGTATTACTCGACGTATTACTAGTTGATTCTTTAATTTTTGATATAGTTTCATTTAGTCTGTCACATACAGAATCGTGTTTATGTATAACAGACATTAAATTCTCTATCAACGGAAAGAAATTTGTAATAAGCGTTTGATCCTTATGAAGCTTTTCTCTCTGTCTTCTAAATCTTTCGGTACGTCTATATTTTAAGCAAGTCCATTTACTTCCTTTTCCGCCTTCAAAAGTCTCAGATGCCAAATTTTCTATATTTTGATTTTCGGTATTTTCGGAATTCAAAATAGAGGAATTCTGAACGCTATTATTTTCTGAACTTTTAGGTCTTATCAGATTAATTTTTGTATTCTCTTTTTTGTTTGTGTAACTGTCTTCTTCTACTTCTATCTCGACTTCATTTAAATTTCCACTATTGTCGAGACTATTCTCCTCGGTATTCTCGTTTTCGTTCGTATGATCAGCTTCTACTACATCTGAAATTTTACTCTTTTTGTCGACGTTTTGGTTTTCACGAATCAAATTTTCTGGGAAATTTATAATTTCTTGCCCATCTTTTATTGCATTAGTTTCTAAAGGAACAAAATGTTTAAACGTAATTGATTGTAAAACTTTGATTTTTGAATTATTTGTTTCTTCCTTAAGCCGTTTTTGGGTTCCGTCTGCTGTTTCTTGACCTGGCTGTGTATTATGTTCTAATGATTTGTTTTCTATTAGGTATTGAATTTTTTATGATGTTGCTTTATTTGAATATTTCCTCGAATATTTCGGATCTTGTGGTGGGACCTCAGCAGAGTTCTTGGCATTTTCAGTATATTTTGTAATTTTTGTTTGATGAGCAATTCTGTTGTCCAATTTTGATTCAATGTGTTTCTTATAAAAGTGAGTTTGAAAATTAGCAATCATCCATCTAGGTTTAGAAGAGTTCTTCCGTGAAAACTGTGACAGTTTATAAACCACACCGCAAATGCAAGTTACTTTTGCTGTCAATTCGTTTGTTTTAGTAAATGAAGTTTCAATTTTTATGTTATCAATGTTCAGCGATTTCCAAACTTCTTTTTGGTATTTCCCTTCAATCCATTTTTTATACATGCCAGAATTTTCGAGTTTTCACTTGTTAAATCAAATTGGGATTTTTCAGTAACAGTGGGGGAATAAGATTTTTCGTGTGATTCCACTTCCAACTTTTGCTCATCTGTAACGCGTGAAGTACTTGGCATACTTGACAATTCACTAGTTGAAACATTTGAGCGGCTTCTACGCGAGCAAGAGACAGAATTGTCCAAAGAAATATCATACATAGTGCTGGTCATTGTGCAAGCATCTTTAGTGGCTTTACTTTTTTCTTGAAAATATGTTGTAATGATATTTATATATTTAGAAAATCCACCTAGTAATTCATATTTTTCTGGCTTCGTAGCAAACAGGGGACCATAAAAATCTTCATATTTGTCTTTAGGAATAATATCGTGCAATTGGTTTCTAGCGAAATCTTGAATATTTTGTAAATCGGTTGATTGTAAGGATTTTATAACATTTGCGGAATTATAACCATGAATTAACAGCATATTTTTCACACTTGATGGTATTTTGATATTTAAAGTTTTTTCAATCTCCAAAAAGCAACTGTCGTCCCCCAAAGGATTCATTGTTTGCCTAAAAGGAAAGCATATGCTCAATATCATGGGCTTCACTTTTGTAACAATAAAACGAAAATCCATATTCCAATTTGGGTGGTGATTAAAGATGCTGAATAACGGGAATACAAGTCTAGAATTATTCAGCACCTTTATTCACTTACCAAATTTAGTTTTTTATAAACAAAAATGTCCTATAAGGATAAGGCAGTGGTCAAGGTTATTGACTTGTAGCTCCGTCTTAGGCTTAAATCTTATCAAAATTTACCAAAATTATAGAGGAGTGAAATAAATTTTTATTTAGTTCATACTTCGAGTTACGAATTGAGAATTGAGGTTATGGAATTGCCTGCTTGAATGTTTACACTGTACATGTATAAACAGAAATACCTAAACGAAAAATCCTATTTCCTACTATATATGTATATATACTTACTGTAAGCGTGTTTATTTTTAATAAATTGGATTGCAAATAACACTTCATAAACATTGAAAAAGAGCTGAACTAACAATTATTACTGCGTAACTCCTTAAAACCGAGCATGCGCATAAATTTTATTGTACGGAAAATTCCATCGTTATTCCCGCACGATTACAGACAATACCACCATAATACCAAACAATACACGCAATTCCACCGCAATGCCAAGCAATACCACCACAATACCACTACAATACCAGCGATACCACTACAATACCAAGCAATACCGCGCAATACTACTACAATACCAGCAATACCATCGCAATACCATCGACCCGTACACCAAATACCACCAGCGAAATCCCCCTCGGCAGAAGCCCTAGCTACATAAATAGAAGATCAATGCTCACCCAACTGGGACAATATAGACTTACAACACGTAGCACACGTACATAAACACGTCAACAGGAAATTAAAACTCCCCCCTACTCCTACCACCGATTACATCACACCACAATCCTTGAAATCGGCCATTAAAGCACTCAAACCCAGAAAAGCTCCAGGTCCTGACCGTATTACCAACAAATGATCAAAAACCTTCCTTTCAAAGCCTTCATGTTCCCCCTAACAATAATAAATTCCATCATCAGACTCCAAACTTATCCCACAATATGGAAAACAGCCACAATTTTTATGTTCCCTAAACCCAACAAAAACCACGCTCTTCCCTCCAACTAAAGACCGATCAGCCCTCTTCCCGCCTTATGCAAAGTCGCCGATAAAATAATCCTTCAACTATTGGACAACCACCGAAAACAACATTATTCCTATGGAACAGCATGGCTTCCGCAAGAACCATTCAACCACAACACAGCTTGCAAGAGTATCCGAAAAAATCTTAGAAGGTTTTAATAATAACACGACCACTACGGCAACCTTCCTGGACATCTCCTGAGCGTTCGACAGAGTGTGGCGTCAGGGCCTAATCTACAAACTTAATGCATTCGGTTATCCAAATCATCTCATTAGAATCATACACAATTACCTCCATAGAAGAAACTTGAAAATCAAAATAAACAGCACATTATCCTTAACAAAAATACTTACGGCTGGAGTCCCCCAGGGATCAGCACTCCCCCCCCCCCCAATTTATATATTCCAAAACCAGATATTCCAAAACCAGAAAAACAATCTTAGCCACCTACGCAGATAATACAGCCATCTTAACACAATCACCCCAACCCAACAAAGCCCTGAAACTCCTGCAAGAAACACTAGATTCCATCATAAAATGGTGCCACACATGGAGAATCGCTATCAACGCCGAAAAACACAAGCAATTATCTTCAAAAGAAAAACAAAGCCAATTACCGGACAACTTTATATCGACCACATACCAATACCATGGTCCCCTTTCGTGAAATATCTTGGAGTCACCTTAGACGGTAAACAAACGTTCTCATTGCATCTCAAAAATACCGCCAAAAAAGCGAAATCAGCAAGAGCACGCCTCTGGCCATTATTAGGCAGATTCAGCACCATATCCGCCACAACCAAACTCCGAATATATGAACAAATCATCAGACCAATCATCACTTACGCCGCCCCCACTTGGATCAACGCCTTTCCCACCCACCTGCAAGCTCTCCAAGTAATACAGAACGTCACACTACGAATGGTACTCAAAGCCCCATGGTACATGAGGAACAATCAAATACACGAAGAAACTAATACCCCAACCGGTCTAGGACAACCCGCCGCCGTCGACTCGCCGCCGTCATCTCGCCGCCGTCATCTCGCCGCGGGGACAACTCGCCGCCGTCGACTCGCCTCGCGGACAACTCGCCGCCGTCGACTGAAAATGTAGGTTATTTAGTGTGATTTAGTTAAATGAATAAACAAATACTATTCTGAATAATTTTGCTGCTAAAGAATAAAATAGCCTTGTCAATAGAGGTAATGTGGTCTTTTAAATAATAATAAATAATAACGGATAATCATTAAGACAGGTACTTATGTGTCATAAACGTGCCGAGTAAAAAGAACGTAGTAAGTAATATTTATTTGACAGAAAAACTCACTTAATTGTATTTACATTACGTTTGGATATTATAACGAAGTTAATGGTAACGGTAGATTCAAGTGCGTAACGGTAGATTCAAGTGCTTCTTAATTACCCGCTGCAGCTCGAGGAAAGGGTTTCTCTTTAATCCGGATTATCAGCTTATACAAGTCGCTCATATTGCTTGAAACGAACTATATTTCAGGTAATGTGGTCTTTTAAATAATAACAAGTTAATGAGTTAGGAATCTTTCTAAAATGAAAATTGATATATAAACAGCTAATGTAGGTGTCGGACGTTTAGTGTTAGCAGATTTTTCGCATAGAAACATTGAGCCATGGAAGCAACAAATGTAATATCGCAACGCAACAAAAGTAAGTTCGTGAGTGAAGGTTTCATTTATGTGTTAGATAAAGTTTCAAAAGACGGTTCTACGGAATTCTGGCGATGCGAACGAAGAGGACAGTGCAAAGGCAGAATTCATGTTCGGGAAGGAAGTGTCGTTCATGTGGTTAATGGCCACTCTCATGAGGCAAATGCAGCTAAAGTCGAAGCTGATAAGGTTGTCGGTGATATCAAGCGACGAGCTGCGTCAACTTTAGAAAGCACATCACAAGTGATCAATTCGTGTACGGAAAATTTGACACTCGCTTGCCAAGGTGCTTTACCTAAGCAAGATGCTCTGAAGAGAATTGTGAGAAGAAAACGCAACGAGGTTATTTCCGCTCCGCCCAATCCAAGCGATTTAACAACGCTAGTAATCCCGGACGCATATAAAATAATTAAAATGGCCGAAGGGGTTGAAGAAAATTTTTTACTATTTGATAGTGGCCCAAACACCGATAGAATTTTAATTTTTGGTAAGCAAGGAAATCTTCACACTTTTAAAGATAGCGATACCTTTTTCGTGGATGGCACTTTCAAAATATCGCCTCCGTTATTTTGCCAAGTGTTTGTTATACTCGTTAAGAAGCATGGTGGAGTGCATCCAATGTTTTATGCATTACTGCCCAACAAGCAGCGTGGCACATATGAAAAGCTATTTCGTGCAATTAAGGATCTACAACCCGAACTGGAACCCACTTCAGTTTCATGCGATTTTGAGTCGGCCATTTTAAAAAGTATTTCAGAAGTGTTTCCAAACGCGCAGATACAGGATGCTTTTTCCACTTGGCGCAGAATATGAAAAAACATCTGTGTTCGTTGGGTCTGGTTAACAATTACAACACAAATGCAGAATTTGCCTTATTTGCTCGAATGATAACTGCGCTAGCATTTGTACCAGTTCAAGATATCGACGAAGCACTTGATGCTCTTGGAGATGTTATTCCAGAAGATCTACGTCCACTTTTAGATTGGCTAGAAGATAATTACGTTGGACGTCCTAACAGACGCGGTCAAGAACGTCGTCGTCCATTATTTGCACCCGAAACATGGAACGTCGTCGTCCATTATTTGCACCCGAAACATGAAACGTCTACAATAGGACCATAAATGCGCAAGACAGAACTAACAACTTCGCCGAAGCCGCCCATCGTCGACTACAAGTTGAACTGGGCATGAATCATCCGACTATCTGGAAGTTCATAGATGCTCTAAAAAAAATACAGCACGGACGAGATTTATTTTATGAACAATTGATTGCTGGACATAATCCACCACTAAAATTGAAACGCTACAGAGACGCAGATGAAAGAATTTTATTCATTGTGAATAACTACGACCGTCGAGATATTATCGAGTATTTGAGGGGAATCGCTCATAATTTTGAAATGGAACAATAATTTACAGCAGTTGATTAATAACGTATAAGTGCGTGTGTAAGACGTGTATATAATTTATTCCACTAACTCTTTTGACAAGGCTATTAACATAGCCGCTTTAAATGTACAACTTTAGACGATTTTATATTAGAGTAATCGATTTTAGTTGTGCTATAAGGCGACTTGTTGACTTCATCTTTTTATTGCCTGAAACCGTAAAAACACTTTTGAAAGACTCAGAATAAATAAATTTTTTTTAATTTTATTATTTCATTTTATTATTTAGCAGCAAAATTATTCAGAATAGTATTCATTTAACTAAATCACATTAAATAACCTACATTTTCAGTCGACGGCGGCGAGTTGTCCGCGAGGCGAGTCGACGGCGGCGAGTTGTCCCCGCGGCGAGATGACGGCGGCGAGTCGACGGCGGCGGGTTGTCCGATTCCGTACCCCAACAATAGAAAGATACATAAAGGAACTTGCCACAAAATTCTACAACCAGATGTCAACCCACACAAACTCAGACTTAGAAGAAACACTCAATTACGATCCTCATGTACCATGGAGATACAAACGCCCCCGGCAGTCCATTATTCAAGACATTTAAACTGAAATAGTGCATCATCAACCCTAAATCAACATCATCCTCATTCAGATTAGAAGTAAAAGGTCATAGACCTAACTCACAATCAACTATGAAGAAGAAGAAGAAGAAGTACCACTTCTACTCCTATCGAATAGCGATTTTTTACAAATATGTCGTAAATTATGCATTATATATATATTTATTAAGAGTACAAAAGTATTTAGTGCTAGATTTGCAATATTTTTTGTATAAATGAAATTTCAAAATTCGAACCGGAAGTAACACTTTTACTCTTAGGGAGTAGCATTTTTTCTGGAATATCTTGCAAAGTATGCATTCTATAGGTATATATTAAGAGAATAGAAGTACTGAGAATAGGGTTTTGAATAATTTTTGTGTAAAAAGTTCTTAAAATACTATAGTTTGAAACGCTCATACGTATAAGAAAGTCGTGTGGTGGCCACACCTCATTTTTTTAATTACAATCCAGCAAATATAATACCAAAAATCAAAGCGTTTAACACCAAAATAAGTTTAACTTTTATCTTCAGAAAGTTATGCTGATTTTCAGAATTACTGGTAGGTGCAGCCGCATTGAATGTGTGATATGGAATCATACCCATTCTCGTTGTATAAACTACTAATTTGTAAGCTCCACTTGGTTATCAGCTGTATAAAATACAACTGAAATTAATTAACTTATTGAAAATAATATTGAAAGTTATCTCAAGAGACTTATTGCCAAAAACCTCTATACCTACAAATAATAAGTTTTGTTTTACATCTATTTACAGATACACTGCAAAATGCTCTCCAGATTCGACGGGACAGTAAATTATAAAGTGACTCGCAACAAGTGCAATTTAGCACATTGTAATGCAATTGATACATACATATGATCGTCCTCTCACGTTTTATTGACTTAAGAATTGTGCCTCAACGCTGGACACATTGCCTTGTTTAAAAAGTCAGTAGCAATTTAATATTATTCTGCATCTGCATGTGTAATACATCGCGATATGCCTGATATCATTATGAGTATGTAATATTTACGCCTTTACCTTTTTATTAATTTATTTTTTCAATTGCAATTGCTGTTACTAAGACAGAGGGCTCCAGACATAAAATATGCTTCAGGCATAGCTTTTTTTAATTTAACTTTATCATCAGGATTTATATCCTTTCTTTGATAATCCTATTTCACGCTTGGTCTCGAATTTTGCTAAACTGCGTGGCGAAGAGGTGCAGACATTGAAAAACATTTTCAGACGTTTTCATGTGCAAATAGATTCGTATAATGCCATTCACAAATTGAATAAGCAAGGTTGAAATATCAAACTCGTTAAACGCATGTACACTAAATGGTTCTCGTATTTTTTAAGCTGAGATTCACGACCGACTACATCACAGAAACACCGAAACATTAATACTTACATTGGAGTTGCGGCCACGTCTTTGTCGTTTAGCAGGCATCATATCTGTATGTGACTGTATATGTTTAACCCAATCTGCAGGAAGCGCAAATGTTTCAGCACATAACTCGCAAGTTAAGGGCGAGTATATTTCCTCACTTGACTGATTTTCCGAACTGTGATCGTCAAGAACAATTTCGGGTTTTATTGTCATCTCTGAGTGAAAAACATCACCGCCTTCTATCAATTCCATTTCACATTCATTCACTTCATTCCACTCGAGCGGCTCCTCCTTTATTACCAAAAATTGCAATTTTTCACTGGACGTACTTTCCTCTATTTGTTGCTCTTCAGCGTGCCTTGAAGATTGTGAATCTTCATGCTCAAAATTACTTTCTTTGTCACTATCTTCATTTTCATTTGTCTCTTTTTCTTGTAAACTTTCCGCACTTTTTTGTTTAGATTCGCAGTTATCGCTCTGCTGTACCTTTTCGTTTCTATTATCTTGTGATATATTTTGCGGTTGTGGTTGGAGGTTCAATGATTGCTTCTGGTATTGCTGGCGGGATTGTTGCTGAGATTGCTGCTGTTGTTGTTGCTTGTTAGATGAAATTGGGGCGTTGTAAGAATGATCATTTTTCTGATTAACTTTAACCAAATTCTTATCATGTCCCTCCACTCTAGGTCTCCAAAGACCTTGTATTTTGAGCAAATCACCTCCCTTCAAAACACTCTCTAATATGTCCTTAGATACAGTTGTCTCTCCAGTATACATGTACTGCGTTAAAATCTTCAATGTTTTATAATTAATTTCGGGTGGCAATATTATTACCATTGGAAGAGACGTGGCCAGTTTAAGTTGAACCTTTAAAAGGTGACGAAAATATTGGCTGCAGGTGGATAGAACAAATCTATGGGCGCAGATATGATGTCCATCCATAGTAAAGAGGAGCACGTCCGAAAAGGATTCACTGGTATAATAATTTGACACACATCCATGCAAGTGTGAACTGAATGAATGCCATTTTAACTGGTAATTTTCAGTCGATGGCTCCATACTTCAAATTTTCTGGAAAAAAAAAAGGAATTTTATAGAAAATGTATCTATCTGACTATTAAAAAATACGTAAGCAATATTTTAAGTATAGTTGAGTCGTTTTGGCAAGCGACACGGCCAAAGTACGAACTAATGATGACGATTCAATAGCCGCTTTCTTTTTGCTAGAGATCTGAGCTGAGCTAAAGTGATGTGAGTAGGCGCTTTGTAAATCATTGCTATAATAAAATAACCTACTGTAAAATTAACTGTTGTGCCCCTCGGTGCAAGAATAGTTCGAACAACTCTAAATTAAGCTTTTTCAGGTTTTCGAAAGAACCAGTGCGGTAAGATCCCCACGTGCATTAAAATGTCCTCAACTGTTACAATGTGCATATTGTTTATTGTAGTTGTGAATAATTACTCAAACTTCATGACAAATCCACCACCACCAACGCAAAATTTAATTTTCGAAAATTGATTACCGACAATGGGAAAATATAACTGAACAAAATGCCTTCACTTGTAGATTATTTGGGACACAAATGTTTTGAAAAGCGTACTTCGAACCAAATGTTAGCTTTGAATTAAAACAGAAGTTGGAGGAAATATCATATAAACATCCCTGTGAAAATTTTCCTACTGAATTTTTGATAAAGCTATTTATTCGTGTTCGAATTTTTTATACTTTGAAATTTTGCAATAGAAATTTCAAAGTTAGTGGCAATTCAAATAATATAATAATTTTACAACACCATTGATGAATTGTGTCAAGAAATTTAAGTAATCTTTAGGTTAAAGTAGCCTTTTTTTGTGTTGTACGTATAATGTATTACATTTTAAATGCGTGTGTAATATGTACTTAATAAAAAGCAGTGTTTTATCCTCGTTTTTTGTATTATTTTCATAATTTTAAAAATATATTAACATAATTATCTCATAAACGATTTGGTTCTGTGCCACTGGTTTACTCCTGAAAAGTAAAATTGACTACGCCTCTGGTTGCGCGTGCGTGAATGCGCAGTACCATTTTGGGACACCAACATCAAAGGTGTCGACGGCGAGAGAAACTACTGTGTCTATACAGCTCTATACTGTGGTTCTGACGACTTCAGAATCGACAAGAGGGGAGGTATAAATCTCACTTTGTCTCAGTCAGCTGATTACAAATGGAACGCGTCTAAATATAACCTCAGTTAAAGCGAAGTGATATTATCTGAGATTTATGGCAAAAGGAAAGCCGCTATTGCCACTATACTATCGACGGGAACGATTTGAAAACAATAAAGTTAAACTAATTTATTAATATTTCAGGATATATACCTTCCGCTAGTAAAATACTTTTACATGAAAAACAGTTACAAATATTATAAATAAACTTATGGAATATTAGTGTTCTACACCTATGCCTATATTTTCATATAATATTTGGCTATACTGTTTAGTAGGCAAGATTATTGACATATTAAAATTGTTTAGATGACAATTATAACAAACTTCAAAGGTAATTATGACAAATGCCATAAGGTGTATAATAGTAGTTTATCGACGACTAAACAATAAACTACTATTATACAACGAGTCAATAATGACAGTTATTATTCCCGAAAGCTGAATTTACGAACCGAGCCGCGTAAGCGGCGAGGGAGTAACTCAGCTCGAGGGAATAATAGTCATTATTGCGAGTTAGTATACACTACTTTATCGACGACTAACTGAAAATTACTTAAGAAAATCAAAATAATTAAACGAAAATGTCAGAATACTACACATGACAACAATATGACGTTTGACGGTTAGACAGTTAGTAAAATGGCGGGACTTGTCTATCGTTACTACGACAACGTTAGGAACGTTATGTTCTTATTGGAGGAATGCAGGGAATAATGGTAACGTTATGGCCCATTATTCCCTCGTCGAATTTCCACTTACTTATTACACATAAGGAATATATAATAAATATTTGAAATAATAACTCAATATCTAAGCGAATAAAAATTCATTTATGACGAAATATTTACACATTTGTAACCGCGGCAAAGATTTTTACCAGAAAACAATTCATTGTAATGTGAGTTGCCTAATTTTAATTTATTTTATATTCATTTAAAACAAAGTAAAGAATAGCTGAACGAAAAATAAATGCAGAGCGGGGTAGCTTTTTATTCCATTTATAACGTGAACTAAAGCAAACAAATCAGCTACAAGAGATTTTTGATATTTTACATATAAATTAATTTTCTTTAATCAGATTTTTTTTTCTAAATTTAATTATTCAGCGGGGTAGATTACTAAATTCTTCATAAGTTGACGCTGAAAGGTTTTCTCCAAATTTAAAATCAACAAAAATATCGTGCATTAAAAATCTTCTATTTTCAACTATTCACATATCCACTATATAGGACCCCGTACACTTAACATTTAATTTTAATATCAAATTTAAATATGAAAATTGAAATGATTTTTCATTTAATGATTTCAGTTATGAAGTACAGTTAACGACAAATAAAATGGGGCACGTCTTATTATGATTTTAGCTCAAGAGGAGCGTTTACCTATCGAAAACTAAGGCATCGCCGTTTCGCGGTTTTTGAATTTATTTTGTAATTTTAGAATCTCAAATTTGGGTTAGTGATGCAAAAGGCATCAATTTATGTCAATGCCAGTTTTTGTACTAATTTATTTTCATGAAAACGTTATGTGTCTTAGAAATAACGACAACAATGCATGAATTTAATTAATGTCTACTAACTAAGGCTGATACACAAAAGAAAAAAACAAACTCCACGCGCCAGCTACACATTTGATGAACTATATAAAAAAACTTTTTGTAATTATTTTTGAAGCTAAAAAACATGAAATAGTAAACATTGTCACACACATTTCACACGAGCTTTTTCCAAG
The DNA here is from genome assembly GCA_963170755.1 of Amphimallon solstitiale. NCBI lineage: Eukaryota > Metazoa > Arthropoda > Insecta > Coleoptera > Scarabaeidae > Amphimallon > Amphimallon solstitiale. The sequence continues at coordinate 83,670,310 of OY720676.1, read as the reverse complement.
CTATTGCATCGTCTATCCCCACTTTACGGTATCTCTACCGGTCCTAGCGAAGACGAAAATCTATCGGAATCGATCGGTTATTCCAGACTTAAGTCAGAGTGAGTTCAATAAAAGGTTTCTTTTTAATTTTTGTCATTTAAATAAATATTTAATTTTTTTTTTTTTGTTAAACTTAATAATGAATGTAATGAATCCATTGAGCAGCTTTGACTTATAGTACGTTTCCATTCTAAAAGAGTAGCCATTGGTGTCATATACAGACCACAGGGTGCTTTTTTCTTTGAATCTTTTGAGGAAACTGTCTAATTTGATTTTGGAGGTTGACGATTTTTTTTGTGTTGGTGGTTTTAATATAAGTTTTTTGATTTAATATTGTCCAGTTTGTCTGAATTCGTTAATACCGGTGTGGTAGAGCTTCATGGTTACTCTGATAATTCGTCCATTTTTGCGAAGTTTAATCTTGGACATCAAAATGTCAGGCCAGTTGAGAGACTCTACAGAAGTTTGCGGCACTTTCAATTTGATAGATTTCAAGCAGATTTAGTTAATACTCCGTTTTTTATGATCTATGACTGTAATAATATTGAAGATAAGGTAAATGTATTTCCTAGTATTTAAAATGTAGTGTTTGATCGTCATGCTCCTTTTGTAAAGCATACCTTCTCGAAAAGAAGGAAAGAGTGGATCACGGATACAATCAGGTTGATGCAGTTGGAGAGAGATAAAGCTTTGGGTAGATTAAAGAGTACTAGGTCTGAAAAGACTTGGCAATATTATAAAACACTTCATAATTTAACTACTAACGCGATAATCTAATATTCCAGAAAGCTTAGGTGATATAAATACAATTAATAGACATTTTGCTCAAGCGGGCGAGGGCGCAGATTCTGTGGACCCATCAGTTCTCAGCTTTTGTTAAACTAATCTTATGACGCCAGTTACCACTACTTTTAATTTTACTACTACAAGTGATGATGAAATCTTTGGTATTATTAACACAATCACATCAAAATCTATTGGTGTGGATAACATTAATATAACACTTCTGAAATTATGCTGTCCTACAATTATTTCTATATTGTGTCATATTTATAACTTTTGTTTGCTTAATAATGTGTTTCCTGTTTGTTGAAAGACTGCTAGAGTACTTCCATTACCAAAAAAAAAAATACATCACAACAACTGAATGACCTTAGACCAATTAATATCCTGCCTACACTTTCTAAAATACTTGAAAAAACAAATTAAGGTTCATTTAAATCAATTTAACATTTTGCCCAAATGCCAGTCAGGATTTAGAACTCACTACAGGTGCTCTACTGCGTTGGCGAATATAATAGATGATATTTCGCATGCATCTGATAATAAGATCACGTGTCTAATTTACTAGACTACTCCAGGGCTTTCGATACTATAGGTCATAAGTTACATGTAATTTGGCTTTTTGTTGGTTTTGGTGAAAATACATCTGCATTGATTCTCGACTATGTAAGTAATAGGCGACAGATGGTTGTTTTAAATAATTTGGATTCAGATTTGATCGAGATCACTGCAGGCGTACCGAGGATCCATACAGGGTCCATTATTGTTTACAATATACACATGCATTTTGTACAAAGCACTGCATTAAGCTTCTCATCACCTATATGCTGATGACACACCGGTATACTTTTCATTTCCGCTGGATGAGGCGTACACAGCTGCTATAAAAATGAATGAAGATCTGGCGAGATTAATTACGTATTCTGATGGTCATAATTTAAATCTAAATCCTACTAAATCTAAAGCTATTTTGTTTGGTAAAACAAAAATTGTTAACGCCGAAAAACCTTTACTAAAAATTAATATTGGTGACTTTCATATTGAGATAACTGATGTCATCCGTGACCTTGGTGTGTTGATTGATACTGGTTTGCGTTTTAAAGATCACGTTGCTCTCTGCGTTAAGACGTGGCTATAACAATTATCATATCTTGAATAAAACCACAAAATTTTGTTGAGCAACTCACTGGTTTTACATTTAGATTTTTATGGTGTTTATGGAACTTGTATAGACAAAGCTACATGTTACAGAATTCAAAATATACAGAATAGTTGTATAAGATTTATATATAAATTACGTAAGAGACAGCGTGTTTCGTCCAAGCTAAATGATCATCATTGGTTGAATATGGACAACAGACGCACTATATTGCTTTTATTACAACATTCTTATGCATAGGACTCCCGTCATAATTAACATGTAGAATTACATTGAGATTTGATGTTCATAAAGTAAATGTTCGCCACCAACATTTCATTGCGCCTTTTTTCTTTTTGACAATCTGTCTAATATTTGTTTTATATGCTATGTAATATTAATTTTCTACAGCTGCATATTTTACTATTATATATTTCATTTGCGCTTAATAATAAGGGAAAAATTTAAAATCAGCATTTCAGTAATGAAATATTGCTGAATTTGCTCCTTTTGGTATATAGTTTTGTTTTTATTTGTTATATTACACAAGATTTGTACCTATTATTATTGTCTTCTCATTACTAGTTGTGTAATTTACTTTTTTCACGTTATAATAATAAAACCATTATTATTATTATAAATATTTTATTATTGAATAATAGCAATAAATCAAATTAATAAACAGTATATAAAGCATAACCCTACAACTAATAACTTTGAAATTTCCGTTTCAAGTAATGGGTATGACACGTAACATTTTAATAAACTTTAAAAACTAAGACAACTGTGATAGATTAGTCAATCACATTGAATGTCGTATTTTAATTTAGTCTCATCCAAAGACGATCGGCGTCGATTGTGTACGGGTTCGATGCTAGGGTGACCACAGATCTGCCACAGATTAACTATGCGGTGACCCCATATACCGGATGTCCACAAAATAACGCCCCAGCTCGTAGCACCTTTATTTGAAGCCTGATTGTAACGATCGACATGTCAAATTAAACGACTTAAAAAGTACTATCAGAGGAATATCAAATTTTATTTTTAGCTATTCGGTTCACTAAGGATCGATAATCAACTTTTTTATGTTAAATGACCGCCTGCTACTTTTTTCACAGAATTTGATATAGATTTTTTTCTGAATTCAATGATGTAGCACAATACTGTTTCTTGTTTTATTTCAAGTTGTTAAAAAATAAAAAATATTGCAAAAATTCTTATAGTATTAGAGTGCTTAGACATTATTGTCACAATGTGAATTTTGTCAGTGTCGTTAATCCAATTTCAGTTGTTTCAGTTGTCATCATTTCATAATGAATAACGAATTCGTGGATATGCTCGAAATTTACTTTGGGTGTCACAAAAACAGTGCGCAAAGTTGTAGAATCTATGGAGAACCCTTCCCGGGCACGCGAGTACAGAATCGCCGTCAGTTTAGTCGATTGGAAATCAATTTGAGACGGTATGGATGCTTTGAAAAACCTAGAACACAAAATCGGAAATTTCGAGGTGAACGTTTTACTGTGTGTTGAGGAAAATCATTAGACTTCTGTATAAGAAATTGCTTCAAATCTACAAGTTTTCAGAGTAAATGTGTGTTCGGTTTTGAAAAAAACATAAGTACAAAGCATTTGTGCCGCGCAAGATCCACACATTAGAAGAAGGTGATCCAGCACGTCGTATAAAAAATATAAAAAAAAGACTATGGTCCGACGAATGTCAATTTACAAATAAAAAAGAATTAATCGCTACAATCATCGCTACTGGAATGTAGAAAATCCACATGTTTCCATAGAACAAGCTCCCCAAAGAAGATTTTGACTTAATGTTTGGTGTGGTATATTAGATGAACGAATAATAGGTTCAATTTTTATCAATGGAAATCTTACCCAACAAAAGTATTACCAAATTTTTTAGTGAAGACTTACTAGAAGTTCTTAACAATTTACCCTTAAATGAAAGAAGTAATTTAGTTTTTCAACAAGAGGGGCTACTCCACACAACGTCATAATCAATAGAGAGTTTTTGAATAGAGAATTTGGAGATCGTTGCATGGGAACATACGGACCTATTTTGTGGCCTGCTCGTTCTTGTCATCTTACCCCGATGGATCTTTTCTTCTTGGGCTATTTGCAAGATATTTTTTATACCACACCTCCTGATACAGTCAAAGTTTTGCGAAATCGAATAATTGACGCATGTGAGGAAATGTCTCGAGAAGTTTTAACGAATGCTACGTTAGATGTGATAACCAGGTGCAGGGGTAGTGCACTTCATTTACTACACCTTATCAGTGTTTTGGTTAAGGGAGGGTTTCTTAGAGGGCAGCACTTTATACAGGATCGAAAACATAACTCTCAATATAGTTGGCTACGTTGGTGAATTTTGTTAGAGTTGTTGTTGTTGTTATGTGATTTTTCTCCGCCATTTGCAACATTGTGAGTAACTGTCATTGTTCAATACGATAGTTCTTCTCCACAAATGCATTTCGAAACATCAAACCGATGATACTAATTTAGAAAATATGCATGTACAGGCGTTACCGTCCACCTCACAAGCAAGTCCCAGTGAAAGCCCAGAAATTCAGTATGTGTCATGTATTTGTAAGTGTCATTTATAGTATTAAAAATGTAACAGTTTCTTAATCATATTTAATATATTGCAGTTATAAGGTATAATGTTACTTTTTGTATATGATTTACTAAAATATCAGAAAAAGTAAAATATTGGGTATAATCCGCTGTAGAGCAACCGTAGACACGTGTTTCTGACTAATTGGTCGTCATCAGTACGGTGTAGCCAAGGAATTAGGTGGGATAACCTTGGAGATGTAAGCTAAACGGAAGACCATCAGGTGACAGACCACCATTTGCAGCTTCAGCTAGAAGATCCTCGGTTTTGAGGACAACAACTAACGTCGCCACTTATTCTTTCATTTATATCTCCTGGGTCTCGGATGGCACGCAGGTTGACATTGTCTTCCTCGTGGCGACGTTAGTTGTTGTCCTCAGAACCGAGGATCTTCTAGCTTAAGCTGCAAATGGTGGTCTGTCACCTGATGGTCTTCCGTTTAGCTTACATCTCCAAGGTTATCCCACCTAATTCCTTGGCTACACCGTACTGATGACGACCAATTAGTCAGAAACACGTGTCTACGGTTGCTCTACAGCGGATTATACCCAATATTTTACTTTTTCTGATATTTTATGTATCCGCAATAATTTCTTATTCTTTGATTTACTAAATATATATAATATTTATAGATAAAAATACATTTGTTTTAATCTGTTTCATCAGTAGCACTTAGATACAGAAAAGATTTTACGATACTTAACTATTTATGTATACTAATTTGTTTTTCATGTAAAATTAGCATCAAATATTTTGACGTTTAATGTTGCAGACACATGTTAATGTTCCACCAAGTATAACGCCAAAAAATATTGAAGCAAATTTTTACATTAATTTCATACATTAATAATTTGCAATCAAGAAATTTCAAAGTTCCCGCTCATTAAAGAGTTATCATTCTCTACAGATTCCTACGGTAATTCTATCAAAAGTACCCGGAAGGGAATTACAGATGGTGCTGATGTTTGGTTCACAGTTCACTTTTTAGTGAGAGAGTAGGCCATCTATACTCTCTCTTTTATCTATGCCCAGGTGTCGACAGTGCCTTGAAAGGGACGGTGCTCAGTTTGAGCATTTCCATTAATTTTTTGTTAAAATAAGTTCATTTCATTGAAAAGTTTAAAATAAATATCATTGTATTATTAAAGGGTTGTTTTATTGAAAATACCTTGAATGTGAGAACGTTCTTCTTTAATGTAAGGTGCATCAAAGCTTTTTAATTTTAGACATATGGTTCAACTTCATACTATGGTTGTCATGGTTACAGTACCGATCTCTTTAAGGGTGAGATGATTATTAGAAAAAAAATTGTATTGTGCAACATCATTGAATTCAGAAAAAAGAAATCTTTATCAAATTCTGTGAAAAAAGTAGCAGGTTGCTATTTAGCATAAAAAAGTTGATTATCGTCCCTGATGATCCGAGTAGTTAAAAATAAAATTTGATATTTCTCTAATTGTACTTTTTAAGTGGTTTAATTTGGTATGTCGATTGTTACAATCAGATTTCAAATAAAGGTTCTACGAGCTGGGGCGTTTTTTTGTGGACACTTGTATATCATGCCATCGAGAATAACAAGTGCGGAAAATGAATTTTTCCGCACGAGTCTGCCGTTCACCGAACGACGCGTAGCTCGGTAATTTATCTCCCTCCGCTTCGCGTCGGGAGATAAACCTTACCTCGAGCTAAAATCTAATACTTTTTTCCCTTGTATAATAAATAACTATTCCTTTGGTATTTTATCTAAGGCGAACATTATTTATTCACCATCCCAGTCGTTTCTGGTGCGTTCAGCAGAGAAAGGTAAGTTTTTGAAAAAGTCATGGTACTGAGGTTTTATGTAAATGAGCATATTTCTTTTTTGAAAGAAGTATTTTATTCTTTGTAAAGTTGTTTTAATTGAACGGACTTATCGTTAATAGTGGCTTTTTTCTTCCTGTTTGAGATAAATCTATTGTTTAAAATTCCTCTTGCTCGTACGTTGTCTTGGACAGTAAACAATTTGGAATCTCTGGATCTGTTACAATTATTTTAAAATTACTGACTTGAACCTTTTCTCCATTTTGATCATTATCAACATTAATAGCGATACTATTTTGCAGATCTTTCAAATCATATACATCATTATGTGATAGTTCATACACCTCAAACTATACCGGAATGTTCTCTGCGCCCTGTCAATCACGCTATGGACGGAATCTACCTCGCTCTGAGTATGACCGCGCTCCAAAAATATATGACGGATTTTAAATGAATGTTTTTGTGTTAAGTAATTATAAAGAGAAAAGATGTATTTATTGCGATTTTGACCACCGCAATTGCCAGAATAAAAATTAAATTATTTAACACCTTTTCTAACATGATTTTCAATATATTGTATTGCATTCGTACCACATATACCTAGCACTGGCAACTTTTTGTGGCTAAATTAAATATTGTACAATTATAAGAAGACACGTTTAATTTATAGTACGCTAAACCAACAATTGATTTTGGCACCGGTAATACCTGCTTTAAATCAAATACATCGGCACAAAATCGTGAATTTCGAGATGTTATTTCTTTATCATTATTCTTCAATTGGCGATCCAAATCTTTATTTCTAATGAGCTGTATTTATTCTATTTCTTCAATACCACTTCGATTTTGTTCTGAAAGATTATCATACTTGTGGCATGTTTCATACAAATCCTTTTTTGGTTTAAAGAATTAAATTCTGTATTAAAATTCTCTCTATAGATGCTCTCTGTCGCTACTAGAGATATAATTGTCATCACAAAATTCTAGATACAGGCGGTACATTTTTGCAATACTTAAAGTTTCAGGGAGATACTTTCGAACCGTGCTTTTCCTACAATAATGACTATCGACAGTCTAGAAGGAATTTATGTGGTTTCTATCGGAAGCTTTCAATTCAATTTCGAATTTGTGCATGCTTTTCCTCTTTTATCCTCTAATACTACGCCTGCGCTTCCTATTTATCAAATATTGTTTGCACCATTTGTGCACTAATCAAAGTGTTGAATATTAGTGCATAAATATGCTATGCTAATTGACAGTGTGTACAGAGCAGAGCTATTCTATCTCACATTGTCTGCGTGGACTTATCGTGCATGCAACACTTACGATAGTTCTGTATTAACTGAACCACACCAAGTCAAGATAGAATACTTGGTCATTATATATTGGTGAGGGTTATCCAGATGTTTAAAGTTCGAATACTTCTACATGTAAGAAAATGGGTTATAAGTATAGACCGGACGCGAGCGGTTGATGACTCATCGCCCACTATTGAAATTTTCTATTTTTAAAGAGTTTTAATTTTATTTGTATAATTGGATAACAAGTGGTGATCTATAAAATACAAAATACGTTATTATTTATTCATTTTGACCCCTTTCCCCACCTGTAGTTGTTGCGGCCAAACATTATTCCAAATTCCAAGCTTATTGCAGGCCACGATATACAGGGTTACCGCTAAATAGGTACCAGGCTATGCGAATCTGAAGAATACTTATAAATGTCTAACTGAAAATCAAAAAAGAAATTTATTTGTAACTCATCAAAAATGTCTAAATTTTTTGGGCCAAAATGTAGTTAAAGTCGGTCCATAATTTTGTTTATCCTATACTCATTTACATAAATAGCACTAGTAATTCCAGTTTACGGTTCTGCCAAAAAACGATAAAATGAAAATGGTTACAACCTTCTCAAAGGTTGTTAATGGCAATTGAAAAGATTTTCTATGGCGATGTTTTTTTTTTGTGTGAATAGCACGCCATTATGTGGAAGTATATTATTTTGAAACTTAAATTTCTCTATATGAAAATTATTATGTTTGTATATTAACTCCGCCTGGGTCATCCGATGGGTGGATTGAGTAGCTCATCGGGTGGCACTGCCGGTCCCAAGCCCGGATAAAGGAGGAGGGTTCTTAAGTGAGGTTAGATACCTACCTGAGGGAAAAGCCCATATTGGCTCACAGAACTGAAGATACAGCCTCGGAAACCGGACGGAACTATCAGATGACGACACACATTGGCAGAAGAAAACCTAAACACCGCATCTACACGAATCGCCTGTTGGAACATAATGTCGTGGAATGGGAGAGATCAAGAGATCATAATAGAAATGAAGAAACATAATATTGACATTTGAGGGATCTCTGAGACAAAGAAAAAGGGGCAAGGAACATCAAAATACGGAGAATTCATACTAATTTACAATGAGAAAGCAAAACAAGAAAGTGCGCACTCAGGTGTTGGAAAATGCTTCTGAACAGAAAAAAACAAGTTAAGGAGTTCGTGCAGACCAAAGGAGTGCCAATACATACATGGCAACAGCATTTCAAACAGCTTTACGATGCCGAAGAAATGCTAAATATAGATGCATACGAAACATTATGAATGGCACAGTCACTGACGAGGAGATAGAAGCAAAACTCAAGAAATTAAAAACCAGAAAATCGCCCGGGCCGGATGGCATTCCCAACGAGCTTTTAAAATATGGAGGCCCCGAACTCACACAGAAACTGTCGCAACTATTTAAAAAAATCTTAGACGAGACGGAAACACCAGACGAATGGCATAATAGCATCACCATACCCATATTTAAGAAAGGGCTAAAAGCCTGCCCACAAAGAAGAATAACCCTCTTAAATACAGCAATGAAACAATTGAAAGTATTCTCAAGGACAAACTGGAAATGCAAATTAAGATTGCTGAAGAACAACAGGGCTTCACAAAGGGGCGGTCAATAACAGACGCAGCATTCACAATAAAACAAATCAAAGAAAAGGCTATAGAGTACAGTATGCCAGCGTACATTTGCTTCATTGACCTAACAATGGCGTTTGACAGGGTTCGTTTGGGAGACATTCTGCATATATTGATGGAAAATAAGGCATCGGCGAACATAACAAATATAATCCATCACCTGAATAACAATAACGTAACAAAGGTTAAAGTAGGAGATCAATTCACTGACATGTGTGGATCCGTAATAGTTACCGTTCATGAACGTGTAGGGCATGTAATACTCGGCACCGTCGTCGGCTCAAACGAACCGGGATGATAATTTAGACTGCGCGCACACCAATTATACAAAGTGTTTGACAAATAACTTATTTGAAGCTATAATTTGTTAGAATATGCGCTAAGAATCGTTAGTTGTTTTTGGTAACTTTAAGTTGGTACAACTAGATATAAGATAGAAGTAAGATGATGGTCGTTGTGAAAAAGTGTCAACTGCGTAATGGCTTTGTTTGAATAAAATATTTTACATAAAAACCTGTGCAAAGCGTTTTATTCTTCAGGTTATGTGCCCAGACAGGCTGAAGGACACGAAGAAGTATTAAGTATAGAGAAAACAACGAAAAAACGGCGGTAGTAGCCAGCACAAACAAAAAGGAAAAAGTAAGGTTAAAGTTTTGGCGGTAGTTTTTGTGCGACAGGGCGTATGCACAGGTGGTTTTGTTAAACAAAGGAAAGAGGAAATTAACAGTGAAAAATGTCGCAAACCAGGAGTTATACAATAGAACCGTTGTATGGTAAAAATTATTACAATTGGAAATTTCGTATGGAAATGATATTAGGTGAGAACGGAGTACTGGAATTTGCAACAAAAGAAAAGGTTATAAGCGCAGAAATTACTGAACAACAAAAGGAAGACTGGATTAAAAAAGATGCGAAGGCTAAATCATTAATAATTCAGGGTGTGCAGGACTCACAGTTAGAATATTTGCGTGACAAAGATACAGCATTCAAAATGTGGAGTACATTAGAGGAGAAATATGAGAAAACAGGCTTGCCTGGACAGCTTTATTTAAAGAAAAAATTGCTTTCTATGAAATTAACAGAAAAACAACCAATGGAAGAATTTTTGCATGAATTCGATGAAGTAGTGAGACAATTAAAAATATCAGGAGCAGATATGAAAGATGAAGATCATATTTGTAATATTTTATTAAGTTTACCCAAGTCCTATGACACAATTGTAACAGTGATTGAAAATTCCAAGGACTTAACTTACTCTGAAGTTAAAAAGAAGCTAGTAAGTGAATATGAAAAACGAAACTTGAATAGGCAAAAGGAAGAAAACTCACAAAGTACAGGTTATGCATTTCAAGCACAAAAGTGGGAATGTTACAGATGCGGTGAAAAGGGACATTTTAAAAGAGACTGCAGAGTGAATATACATGGCTCATGGAGAAAAAAGGACAAAACAAACAGTGAAAATAGACTTTCGACATCAAGCTCTAGAAGCAATTTCAGTGGTGTCAATTCAAATCGAGGGTCAAGTTCAAGTGGTTTTAGTTCAAATCGAGGTTCAAGTGGTTCCCGAAATAGATTTAGTAGATATAGAGAAGGTGACAGGAGGAGCAACTATACATCAAACGAAGAGAAAGAAGAAGAACCAGAAAGTGACAAAAGTGCGTGTTTCATGTTAGAAACAAAAAGTGAAAATTCCCAGGATGATAGGGATTGTATACATTTCTTTGTTGACTCGGGGTGTACCGATCACATGGTCAATAGAAGGGATTGCTTTGCTGAATTCATAATGCTCAAAGAGCCAATTAAAATAGCAGTAGCAAAGAATAATGAATTTTTGTTGGCTATGGGAGTTGGTAACATAAATGTAATGAGTAATGTAGGATGTAAAAAGGTAGATTGTACTATTAGAAATGTTTTGTATGTACCTGATTTAAGAAGGAATCTTTTGAGTGTAAAGAAATTGGAAATATCAAATATTAAGGTTATTTTTGAAGGTGGAAGGGTTAAATTGATAAACAAATATAATAGCCTGATAGGTATGGGAACTAGAGAAAATTTGTATGAGGTATCATTTGTACTATCAAAAATTGAATCAATGAATGTGGGAAATATTGACAGTGATTTTACAAAGTGGCATAAAAGATATGGGCATATTGGGTTTTCAGGGCTTAGAGAATTAATAAATAAACAGATGGTCAATGGATTAGAAAAAGTAACAGTACAAGACAATGATTTTTGTGAACCTTGTATAAAAGGAAAAACAACTAGATTTCCATTTGGTTCTAGAACTAGAAGTAAAAGGATTTTAGAGATAGTTCATTCCGATGTTTGTGGGCCTATTACACCTGCTACATTTGAGAATGAAAAATATTTTGTTACCTTTATTGATGATTTTTCAAATTTTTGTGCAGTATATTTAATTAAAGAGAAAAGTGAGGTATTTGATAAATTTAAAGAATATGTAAATATGACTGAGTCAAAATTCAATGAGAGGATATCAAAATTGAGGTGTGATAATGGGGGTGAATATATTTCAAAAGATATTAAAACGTTTTGTGTAGAGAAAGGGATCATTTTGGATTACAATGTACCTTACAGTCCACAGCAGAATGGCAAAGCTGAAAGAAAAAACAGAAGTTTGGTAGAAAGAAGCAGGACAATTATGGAAGAATCGGGAATACCGAAGGAATTTTGGGGTGAAGCAATAAGAACAGTAAATTACATCATGAACAGCGGAAATTTGGTATGGAATACGTCCTGACGTGAGTAATTTTAGGATTTTTGGATGTGTTGCTTATAATCATATTCCAAAAGAGTTTAGAAATAAGTTTGATGCAAAAGTTGAGAAATGTGTTATGGTTGGTTATTCTCAAACAGGGTACAGACTTTGGAATATAGGAAAACAAAAAATTATTAATGCTAGGGATGTAGAGTTTAATGAAAATGATTTTTGGTTCAAAAGGGGAGAGATAAAATTAAATAATGATATAGAAAATGAATTATCAGACATAATGCATGAAACTGGTAAAGTCACAGATGAGGGTGATGCTAGTGATGTTTCAAATAGGGGTTTAAATGAGGTTGGGAGTTCTAGGGAACATACTCAAAGAAGTGTAAAAGTACCTAGTAGATTTGATGACTATGACCTTTATATGGCATTTGATGCTAATAGTTTTGTAGAAAATATACCGGCTAGTTTTGAGGAGTTAGAGAATAGACCTGATAAGGAAAAGTGGTTAAGGGCAGTAGATAGAGAATTAAAGTCTATAGATGAGAATGAAACATGGGAAAAAATTCAAAGACCGAATAATATTAATGTTTTAGATACTAAATGGGTTTTTGCATTCAAAGCATTAGAAGAAAATGAAAATGACAAATTTAAAGCTAGATTAGTAGTAAGGGGATTTGCTCAAGAAAGAAATAAAGATTATGACAATGTTTATTCGCCTGTAGCCAAAATGACAACAATAAGAGCTTTATTAATAGTAGGTAATCAGTTTAAATGTCACTTTCGGCAACTGGATGTAAAAACTGCATTCCTAAATGGAATTTTAACTGAAGAAATGTATGTTTATCCACCAAAAGGTATCAGTTCTGAACCAAACATGGTTTTCAAACTTAAAAAGAGTTTATATGGATTGAAACAATCTTCCAGATGTTGGAATGATGAAATAAATAAATTTTTATTGGAAATTGGTTTTGTTAGATCTGAAAACGATTTCTGTTTATATGTTTTTAACTCTGACAAGTGTTACAAAGTTTTTCTTTTAATCTATGTTGATGACATAATCTTATGTGGATCAGATGAGACACAAATAAATGAGATAAAAGATAAATTGGGGGCAAAATTTAAAATGAAAGATAAGGGTGTTTTAAAACACTTTCTAGGACTGGAAATAAATTATAACAGGGAAGATGGCATTTTAAGAATTAGTCAATCAAAATATATTCAGAGCATTTTAAAACGTTTTTGTATGAACGATTGCAATGGCTCAATTATTCCAATAGATCCTAAATTAAAAATTAATTTAAGTAATGATAAACATGTAACAAATAAACCTTTCAGGGAATTAGTGGGTTGTCTCATGTACCTAATGTTGGGATCACGTCCAGACATATGCTTTTCTGTGAACTTTTTTAGTCGATTTCAGGACAGAGGCACTGATGAGGCTTGGAACAGTCTTAAGAGGGTTTTGAGATATTTGAAGTCCACAGTTTACTTAGGTTTAGAATATCATAGAAACGATAATAGGGATTTGTGTTGTTTTGTTGATGCAGACTGGGGTGGTGACACTCTTGATAGAAAATCCGTTAGTGGATACACTTTTAAAATGTTTAATAATACGTTAAGTTGGACAACAAGGAAACAAACTTGTGTGTCATTATCTACAACAGAGGCGGAGTTGGTATCACTTTGTTTCTCGGTGTGTGATGGACTATGGTTGAAAAAATTATTATTGGATATGGATGTAAATTTTAAATTTATAACCTTTTATGAGGACAATCGGGGATGCTTGGCATTGATAGAAAATCCATCAAACAATCGTAGAGTGAAGCACATTGATATCAAGTTCAGCTTTATTTGTGAACATATAAATGACGGGCTTATAAAGTTGGTTTATATTGATACAGCTAGACAACAAGCAGATATACTTACGAAAGGATTATCTGGCAATTTATTTATTAAGTTTAGAAATCTTTTTGGTCTAAGCGATTTTAGCGAAGGGGGGTGTTAGAATATGCGCTAAGAATCGTTAGTTGTTTTTGGTAACTTTAAGTTGGTACAACTAGATATAAGATAGAAGTAGGATAGAAGTAAGATGATGGTCGTTGTGAAAAAGTGTCAACTGCGTAATGGCTTTGTTCGAATAAAATATCTTACATAAAAACCTGTGCAAAGCGTTTTATTCTTCATAATTCACACAAATTTGACAAATTATCAGATTGTTGTACACAAATTAAGCAAAATATATGTAAAACTAACTTATACATTCATTTGGTATTTATAATTATTGAAGAGTATGCCATTCGAACATAAAGTAATTAGAACTAGAGCATTTCATAATTTTCATAGCATTATTAAATGGCAATTATGATTATGATGCAGGTGTAGTAAAAATATTTGTCAGAATTTTATAACTCACAGACAACTAATAAATTAAATATTTTATTTTATACAATATGTTGTTATGTTGTACAAAAATAAATATTTCAGTGCGTAGTGCATAGTGCATACCCTCCCTGTTATATAATATCAATTTTTATTTTTCAATCCGAGATCCGATTCATTATCAACCGGCTCTCTCCGTTCGCGACCGAAGCGGATCCAGCGGATCGCATTACGTTAGAGCTGTTCTATCCTATAGAACAGTTCTAACGTAATGCGATCCTCTGGATCCACTTCGGTCGCGAACCAAGAGAGCCGGTTGATAATGAATCGGATCTCGGCTCACTTGGAAACGCTTGGGAAGTAACTTTATCCGGTTCAGTCGCGAACGTATCAATACCATTAAGGAATCTAATTAAATAAAAACACCTTTTTCACAAAATAATAGCTTATTAAAAAACTATATGTACATTTCATGTGCACTGCACACATCATCAGTAGTAAAATAACACTGCTTAAACGTTTATTTCAGTTAACATATCTTATGTATATAGACATAGTTGTAAAGAAATATTAGGGGTAGGGGTGACAAATTTAAACTAAATACAATATCTGACCTAAGGGTATCCTGTTTGGTTTGTCTTAAATTATTACGTATTTCCGAGAAGGAAAAAAAGGAATATGTACAACTTAATAAATTTGTTTCTTAATTATTCGATGTCCCACATATCTAAATCTCTATTATTACATTTTTTAATAATCGACGAAGGAGATACATGTTGAAACTCCATTATATATATATAAAAAACACAAGTGTATAGTTTCAAAATTATTATAATGTTTAACACACTACATATGTTTCGCCACACTGTGGCTTCAATTACAGACACGTCAGTTATTGGCGAAACATATGTAGTGTGTTAAACATTATAATAATTTTGAAACTATACACTTGTGTTTTATTATATATATATTACATTTTTTAACTAATTCCACATTTTCTAAATTAAAGTTATGACCTCTGTCTATGTGATGTTGAGCTAATTCTGATTTATCAACGTTGTGTAGTTTTACATGGGCCATACGTTCTTTAGAAATTTAGATATGTGGAAGCCATATATATGAAAAAACATAAAAATAACCTCCTTAATAACGATATTTCACCCCTCAACAATAAACTATTAAAATGTATTCCGACATTATCGAATAATTAAGAAACAAATTTATTAAGTTGTACATATTCCTGTTAATTATAAGTACCTACACATATTGTAATCCAACCAACACAATTTTCCTTCGTGTTCGTTTTTGTTACATGGCATTAGTGCGGCTAACATTCCCTTTTTTCCTTCTCGGGAATACGTAATAATTTAAACCAAACAGGATACCCTTAGGTCAGATATTGTATTTAGTTTAAATTTGTCACCCCTACCCCTAATATTTCTTTACATATTCTATATACATAAGATATGTTAACTCAAATAAACGTTTAAGCAGTGTTATTTTACTACTGATGATGTGTGCAGTGCACATGAAATGTACATATAGTTTTTTAATAAACTATTATTTTGTGAAAAAGGTGTTTTTATTTAATTAGATTTAATATTTTCACAAGTGTTCAACATATTAATAGTACCATTAAGGAACCTACTGTACGACTGGCTGCCGAGTATCGACTGAATAATTTGAAAATTATAGTTGAAATACGATCGCAGGACGGATTGAAAAATAAAAATTGATATTTTATAACAGGGAGGGTACGCACTACGCACTAAAATATTTATTTTTATACAACATAACAACATATTGTATATAATAAAATATTTAATTTATTACTTGTCTGTGAGTTACAAAATTCTTACAAATATTTTTATTACACCTGCATCATAATCATAATTGTCATTTAATAATGCTATGAAAATTATGTTATAGTTCTAATTACTTTATGTTCGAATGGCATACTCTTCAATAATTATAAATACCAAATGAATGTATAATTTAGTTTTACATATATTTTGCTTAATTTGTGTACAACAATCTGATAATTTGTCAAATTTGTGTGCATTATAGCTTCAAATAAATTGTTTGTCAAACATTTTGTATAATTGGTGTGCGTGCAGCCTAAATTATCATCGTCGGCTCAAACGAACCGGGCGTTTGAGCCGACGACGGCCGCGAGTATTACATGTCCTACACGGTAATGAACGGTATGCTATTACGGATTCACACGGTTCAAATGAGCCGGTTCCGTCACCCGGCTCACAATGAGGAGCTGAACCGAGTGAGCCGAGTCAAAGAAATGAACCGTTTTGCCCACCTCTAATTAGAACAAATACTAATCGATCAAATGCACCAGCAAATATACTGCCAACCTTGTACAATAAATCTTTAAACACTGTTTAGATAACCGGTGTTATTCTTCGCATTGAATAGATTAGTTAACCGGTATTTTAATAGGTGTTGGAAAAGCCTGTCCTAAAAGTAGAAATTTAACTTTTTTTTTTTAATAGTGTGCATCCATTCGAATCTACTAGGGAGTTTCCCTTTGTGTGTGTTTGTCAGACACGTCAGTTATTGCAACTATCCAAGCCACAGTATAATATACTGTGCCTTTGTTATATGTTTATACTGGTTTATACTGTGTCCAAGCCATTGTAATTTGTTGTCAGATGGTTGTTAGTTCACGGGATATAAATATTGTATATTAGGCGAATCTCATATATACGATTATAAAATAGTGTAAAGTCCATAATTGACTGTAGCCTATTTATATCAGTATAAAATAAGTGCATACACCATCTATTAATTATGGTTAGAAAGAAGAAAGGTATGTTATATTTTCTACGAATTTACATATGTTTATGTACTTTTCAATTTTTACAACAATAAATTATGAATATAAAAACATTGGTGTTAAGAACTAAAAACTTAACATTGGTCATATGGGAAGTAGATGGAACAAATATAAATGTATGTATTTAGCTTATACATGAAACCCAGGAATATATCGAAAATTTAACTTCTGTTACTATGAAGTACATTCAGGTAAGAATATTATATATTCCTAACTTGAAAGGAAATTATGGTATAGCCGAAATTATTAATTATGAAGAACACAATATGCAGTACAAAATATTTGTACGGAAATTTGTAATGTAATTGGACATCAAATAAGTAAAGTAAATAAGGTTCGGTGCATACCAATTTACAAAATGTGTGACAAACAATATATTTGCAGCCCTTATGCACTCAAATTTGACAAATTATGAGGTTATTGCACGCAAACAAAACAATTTTATTGTGAAACTAAATTATACATTCAATTGGCATTTATAATTTGTCAAATAAATGTATTAACACATCATTAATTAAGAATTTGTCAAAAATATGTTTAAAATGTTTGTCAAACATTTTGCAAATGCTTTTATGTAGATTCATATACAGAGATTTAAAAAGATTGTCTATCAATAATACAACATTACTTGACATTTTGACATATGTTTTTGTTGCAATTATTCACTTCATTATTTATGGACATAATAAGACTAAATTATTTCAGGTCCGGCAGTGTAGATTACTTTTGTGAAGCGCGATATTGATAATAATTATTACTAATACATTTCTAAACATCTGGCTTACCATAAATTTAAACAACATTTCAAAAATGCAATATTTGGTTAAAATTTGCCATGCTTTGTAAAACGAGATATATATATTTTTTTGGATCTCTGTATTAAAAGTTCTAAATATTCTGCTGGTGTTATAACCTCACAACACCAGTAGAGGCATATTAAAGAAACTTAATACAATGATTTTAGCAATAAATAAGAACAGGATTAATTTACAATATTACATTGACATTTCTTAAGCATATACAGAGATATTCAAAAGTATTGTCTATGCTTCTCTGAAAGTACATGACCAATCTAAGATATGCACTGCCGGCTGTCCATAGATAATTATACTTCTTCATAAGAGTGCCAAGTGACACAGAATTTGTTGCTTTTCCAACCAAAATGCGCCAATAATTTAAAATTGCGTCAAATGTGAGAGGTTGCAAAATGTTATCTGTCTAGTAATATAACCTACAAAAGTAATTTCAGGATGTCATAAATAATAATATTCATACCAAAGCCAACTGTATCTGATATCGCTACGCGATCAGAGAAATAGAGTAGGGGAGAACGCGCTTCGACGAGTGCGCATCCAGTTTTAAGCAAACGCTATTGTGGTCGCCATTTTGCAGGGTAATTGGCACTTGTGTTGTTGTAATTGTCAAGCTTGGAGGTTATTTTTAATTAATTGTATTAAAAAGGACTTGTGTGTGTTATTAACATGTCGTGCTCTGTGTTGGGCTGCAGTAACAGTCGAAGATTTAAGCCGGAAGGCATTTCTTTTCACACGTAAGTTTGTTTACATTTTTCTAAGTCAATGAACTTTACATGCGAATTGTTGAGCTAGGTATAAATATTACCGTAATAGAATGAAAGAATTGCATCTTTAAGAGCGCGATTAATTCTGCACTATTTGTAGATTTCCACGGGGTGATTCATTGAAAATGTGGTTAGATGTGCTAGGAAAAAATGTTGAAACGTGGACCTGGTCCAAAAATAAAGTTATTTGTTCCAAACATTTTTGTAAGGCTTGTGAGCAACCTTCAAAATGGCGGAATTCAATTTAACTTAGTTGGCGCATCTTTAAGCGCGTTCTCCCCTACTCTATTTCTCTGTACGCGATATAAGGCTGTCACATAGCTTCGATTTACGTTGATGATTTTGATTCTAGTAACCTCAAAATATTGATCCTTATGTGACGCCATCTAGTATTACCCAAAAGAAATACTTTCTGAATTTTTATTGAAAAATGAAGTTGTTGGGTAGTGTCAAGGATAACAATTTTACTTACATTTCGATGTATTCATACCAAAGCCAACAGTATAAGGCTGTGACATAACTTCACTTTTACAATGACGATTTTGATTCTAGTAACCTCAAAATATTGATCCTTATGTGACGCCATCTAGTATTACCCAAAAGAAATAATTTCTGAATTTTTATTGAAATAACACTTTAAACATTAACATAATTAATATTAATAATCTAAAAATAATGTAATAGAACACTAAAATTAAAAAAGTGTTGCGAAAAATGAAGTTGTTGGGTAGTATCAAGAATAACAATTTTACTTAAATTTCGAAGTATTTACAGAAATACAAAAGAAAACACTAATTAGGGTTCAATTACATTGTAAAGTGTTTGTTTGGATTTTGTATATGAATTCTTGGATTTTTAAAAATGTTGCGGTGCTGACGTAATTAACGCTTTCAACTGTGTTGGAAGATTTTGAAGCTTTTCTATTCCACATCGCAATATTTGCCTCATAAAATATTCAGCCAGTCTGGCGATGATAACAAGGTGCATTATTGATAATAATTATAGCATTTTAAAAATTACTATAGCATTTTTATTTATCCAACAGATACAAATCTAATTACAGGACAAACATTGACAATGTTGAAATATTCATAATAAACCCACTTGTATCCTTTTTAAAATTAGAGTTCACATATTTAGACATATTGTTAATATTAGTGACCTAATAACGTCTATCAAAGCTGCTTCACTTTAGCCCAGCAATTTTTCCATTAGAATTTTATATAGTCGAGTCGTTTTGACAACCGACATGGCCAATGTATGAACTAAAGACGACGATTCAATACCACTACAAATGTCCATCGGCCGGAACAATTTCAATACAATAACATTATAGTATATTAAAGGACAAGTTTCATTTTGACGTTTCAAAGTACGAATTCAGAGTTTAAGAAACGAGTGGCGTAGCCACGAGTTTCTTAACTGAATGAGTGCTTTAATGTCAAATGAAACGTGTCTTTTATGCTATTTTTTGCAATTAGTTTTAAAATTTCTCTTTTTGTAAAAGCAAAACGAGAAAAATTTGATAATCAAGGGAAATTTTGTGGCGGTTGTCACCTTGGTTTGGCACAAGATTTAAATTGACAAGTTAATTTAAAATTGACACATTTTTGATAATTTTCAACAGAATGTTTCTACTGCACACGGTATCACTATCACTTCGAAAGATAATTCAAACGTTAATATAAATGTTTATAATAGTTGTACTATTTCAAAGATTAATTAAAAATATCAAATCTTACAATGAATTTCAATATAAAAACCTCAAACTTGCTTACAAAATGTCATATTGACATCTCCATTTCTGTTGCAATGTGACCAACTTAAAATAAATCTGTTTAAATGTTCCATTTCTATTACGCAACTAGTGCTGTAATAGACCCTATTACAGCACTAGTGAAATAAATGGTATGATTACGGTACTAATTGCAAAATAGTAGTTTATACAACGAGTCAATAATGACAGTTATTATTCCCGAGAGCCGAATTTACGAATCGAGCCGCAAAGCGGCGAGAGAGTAACTCGGCTCGAGAGTATAATAGTCATTATTGTGAGTTAGTATACACTACTTTGTCTATGACTAACTGAAGATTACTAAAAAAAAATCAAAATAATTAAACGAAAATGTCAGATTACTATATCATTATGACGTTTGACGGTTAGATAGTTAGTAAAATGGCCGGACTTGTTTATCGTTACTACGACAACGTTGAGAACGTTATGTTCTTATTGGCGGAATGCAGAGAATAATGGTAACGTTATCTCCTTATTCCGTGGTCGCATTTCATTATTCCCTCTGGGTATTATGAGTGTTATCATTAACCAATAGTGATTAATATAATACCTACTTTATTGTTTAGTCGTCGATAATAGTAGTTTATACAACAAGTCAATAATGACAGTTATTATTCCCGAGAGCCGAATTTACAAACCGAGCCGCGAAGCGGCGAGAGAGTAACTCGGCTCCAGGGTATAATAGTCATTATTGCGAGTTAGTATACGCTACTTTATCTACGACTAACTGAAGATTACTAAAAAAAAATCAAAATAATTAAACGAAAATGTCAGATTACTATATGGATATGACGTTTGGCGGTTAGACAGTTAGTAAAATGGCCGACATTGTCTATCGTTTCTACGACAACGTTGGTAACGTTATATTCTTATTGGCTTATATAACGTTATGTCTCATTATTCCCTCTGGGTATTATGAGTCCTATTATTAACCAATAGTGGTTAATATAATACCTACTTTATTGTTTAGTCGTCGATAAAAATAGTTATTTAATATTTCAGGATATATATCTTTATCGACGACTAAACAATAAAGTAGGTATTATATTAATCACTATTGGTTAATAATAACACCCATAATACCCGGAAGGAATAATGAAATGCGACCGGGAAATAATGAGACATAACGTTACCATTATTCCCTGCATTCCGCCAATAAGAACATAACGTTCCCAACGTTGTCGTAGTAACGATAGACAAGTCCGGCCATTTTACTAACTGTCTAACCGTCAAACGTCATATTGATATAGTAATCTGACATTTTCGTTTAATTATTTTGATTTTTTTTAGTAATTTTCAGTTAGTCGTAGATAAGGTAGTGTATACTAACTCGCAATAATGACTATTATTCCCTCGAGCCAAGTTACTCCCTCGCCGCTCGGTTCGTAAATTCGGCTCTCGGGAATAATAACTGTCATTATTGACTCGTTGTATAAACTACTATTCCATAGTAAAATACTATTAAATGGAAGCCTGTTATAAATTACATATTATAAATACATAAAGCTATTAAATATTATTTTTCTACACCTATATTTTATATAACATTTGGCTATACTGTTTAGGAGGCAAGCATTTTTGACAAATGTCAAAAAGTATATGAATATTATTATTTATGACAGTCCTAAAATGTTTTTTGTTGGTTATATTACTTAATCAGTAAAATTTCGCAACATCTCAAATTTGACGCCATTTTAATTTAGTGGCGCATGTCGGTTGCGAGAGCGATTCAACTAATTTCATTTGTTATTCCAATAGTTGACACTTGAATTTAACCACGTGATATAAGGCAAACGTCAGTGTATACTTTTTATCTTGTTAAAAATTTAAATTATCTCTATAATGTTGTCATCACTATTTCGAGTTTACTTAGAGTGCATCCCCGTCCATTCGTATTATTAGATTAACGGTTACAAATGTGGCATGAGCAGTCTTCCATCTGCAGCAAATATCTGATAATATCATCAAATATCAGTTCATATCACATATAATGGGTTTCTCTTATACCTTATACTCATTTTGATCCAAAGTATATTTAAATCAACCTTTCAGATTCAGAAAGGTTACACTTTAATTACCGTCCACTTTTAGTGTTAGTTAATTATTTGTGGGTAGTGGGTTAACTTATAAATCAGAATGCGACGTTCCTTTCACTTTAAAATGAAGTGATATTAGGTGTTTTCCTTTTGATAGAGATCAGAGCTGAGCTAAAGTGATGTGAGTGTCTCTGCTAATTTCAAGTGAGATACTCTCACTGGGTTAAAAGATTTCGACAAATGACATTTTAAGCTTGAATCTTATTGTCATTACGTGACAGTTGTGTCAAACGTTGAACTTGTTGCAAGTTGTGGTTATAAGAAGGTAACCAACTATAATAGTTATTTACAAACCAAGTGCGGGAAGACTATTTTCCCGCATGAGCGCACTTTGTAAGCACGAGCGACCGCAGGAAGCGAGTGCTTTTAATTGCGCGAATTGCTTGGAAGATGTCTTCACGCAAGTGGTTTGTACATTATTTTTTGTACGAACATTAAATTAAAAAAATATTAATAATTAATGTCATTAGTATCATACCTAACCTAAGACAGATTACCTAATTAATTTAACCATTTCATGAACGTAACTATTACTCACCTTTCCCTAATTATATTCTTTTATTGTTATATTTATAAATTTATAGTACATTTATTGCGTGTTTCTTGGTTTAAATACAAACAATTCGGAACTGCCAATTTGAATGTCGATGTGGTCAAATAGATGGCGCTTGAATGTCGCTTAAAATGTCGTCAAATAGATGGCGCCACAATTTTTTTGGAAGAATTTTTAATTATTACTCCTATTTCCCCAACGTTTAGTGAAGAAGAGTGGAGGGAAGTAGTATTTTATAGACTAAATTTTATCACTACATACCAAGTTAGATTTTTTTTTAAATATCCCAAAGTGCCAGTATTTTTTTCATTTTTTACAGTCGCCTCGACCGGGAAAACCTCTTTCCTAGTCGAGCTACACATGCGCCAAATGTCACTTTACAGGCGGTGAGTACAAAAAATTAATAGTTAATGTGATATAATATAATAAATCAACCGAAGCAATTAGAATGCCCAGCATATCCAAATTTTTGGTTTATATCATTGGCATTTTCTTACTACATATTAGCATCAAGTGATATTTAAATCTCAGTAGTGAGGATGATTCTGACCGATCTCAGAATCGGAAAGATGGGAGGTAAAAATCTCTCTTTATCATCTGATTATAAAAGGGCGTCTAAATATAACCTCAGTTAAAATGAGGTGATGTCAAAAGGTAAGCAGCTATTATCTGATATTATCATAGCTGCTTTCCTTTTGTCATAAATCTCAGATAATATCACCTCACTGAGGTTATATTTAGACGCGTTCCATTTGTAATCAGCTGACTGAGACAAAGTGAGATTTTTACCTCCCCTCTTACTGATTCTGAGGTCGGTCAGAACTCTATCCTCACTACTGAGATTTAAATATCACTTGGTGGTGTTGGTAACACAATGCATTTAATTTTTTTTTATTGGTACTATGGTGGACTCCCCAAGGTGGACACCTAATGTACCCTGTGTAACAAGTACTTAGTACATTACATTGGTATAAGTCAAAGTGACACAACTGACTGAAACGCCACTAATTGAAACCATATTTACAATACATAAAAATAAAAAAAATACTATAGCAACTAAAAGGTGTCCACTTTAAAAAGTCCACCGTTGTACATCATTTTGCTTGTTTAAAAAACGCCAGCGCGTGTATAAATCAATCAAGCGTGTTTTAAAGTTACCACGGCAACGTCAACAAATTCAAATAAGTCAATTATAAATGTCAACTTGTTATCAATTAATCTGACAGAATAACCTTTCATGATGATTTTATTGAAAAAGACTCTCATTTTAAATAAATATTAAATATACATTTTGTGTTGTTTGAAATATTAAACCCTGGGTTATTTAAATCAGGGGAGGTGTTATTCAAATGGCTAACACAATTTTCGGAAGTCACTGAGATCATGCTTCCACTTATGGCATTCCCAATAAGGTTTGAGACATTCTTCTTATTGCTAATACTCTCTTCAACGTAACCATTCGTTGTTTATCCGCAACATACTTTGCAATTTTGAATGGATTGCCCACATTGGCGAGGCCTTGTACTGCTCCGACATTTCCTGAAGGTAAGCAAGCATAACACGTTCATCTATAACTGTAGTCTGTTGCTCTTCCATCCATTTGACAAATCTGTTGTACTCTATTTTATATTGTAACGAAACAAGCCCACAAAGAAGCAGACATCCGGGCGACGACAAAGGGAGAGTAAACATTGGCGCGACGCATCATAAATCATCCACATGTGTATAATGTGTGGGCGACGGAGGGTCTGTCGTATGTTTTACAAACATCGAGAGAAAGATGGAGTTTTCGCGAATGTTTCCAGATGTTTCGTATGCGTATATAAAAGCAGTTGAACCGATGGATGAGTCATTCCGGAATAAGAGATTCATTCAATAGTCTCGTGCGGAACAGGCAGATAAATAAATAAATAGTTCCTTGAGTGGTAGTCGAAGAGTAAGCATAAATAAGTGAGTGTAGTTGTTACATAAATATTACGGAATATAAATAGAAGTGATGTAAATACGGTACAGTGTTACATAAATAACTAGTGAAATAAATACATGTGTTAGTTCATTTATAGTAGTTTTAAGTGCAGTAGTTTATATTTTGATTAGTTTTATATTTTTATATTGTAATTAATTTTACGTGTGTGAATATACAGACTGTTTTAAATAAATAAATTGCACGAGTTGTTTATTGCGAACCCGAAAACGCAACAAGTGGTGTCAGGTGTGGGGTAAACAAAGTAAGTGCAAAAAAAATGGCTACCAAAAGTTTGGAAGAATTAAAGGACTCCGAGTTAAGGGCAGAATTGGAAGAAAGGGACTCAGATACGTTTGGAAAAAAAACAATTCTCTTGGACCGGCTTTGTGACCTTTTAATAAATGGAGGTAAGGATCCCGAGAAATATTTGTTTCAAGTACAGGCTGATCTAAGCTTAATAATGGAGACTTTAAAAAATGAAATTGAAAATAATTCAAAACAATTCGAGACTAATATGAAGACTCTAAAAGATGAAATGGCAAATAATTTAAAACAACTCGAGACTACTTTTAAGGAAGACATTCAAAAGAATTCATCGAGTGGGAGACAGCAATTTTCTGGGGCCATCGAAGCCGTAGAACAGAAAGTTGAGGAGCGCGTGTTCGGACGACGGTTGCCTTTGTTGTTCGGGAGATCTCCCGAACAACAAAGGCAAAGGTAAAACCTCCCACCTTCGATGGGAAGACGTCATGGATGACGTACCGGAAACAATTCGAAGCCGCTGCAGGAGCAAATGGGTGGACGTCCCCGCAGAAAGCTACTGCTCTGATTGTGTCGTTAAGAGGAGAGGCCAGTGACATTCTGCAGACCTTACGTCCGGAAGAGTGTCAAGACTACCTTAAATTAATCAAGCGTTTTGAGATGAAGTCTGGGCATGCACACCTGGGACAGGTAGTCCGACGATTAGTGAATCAGGTGCAACCTAAGAGAAGAACGCTCCGATGCTGGAATTGGAAATGGGCCATGTGCATAGTAAATGCGGGAAGGAGCCCAAGAAAACCATAGCGGAGCAGCGAAAACTGAAACGGGTCGATGAGAAGAGGCAATCGTCGACCCAGTATCGTAGAGCCTCAAAATCAATAGCGCGAATTGCATCTCTGCAACACCAAAACGCTGATGCTGTTGCAAGGAGACCACGTCCAGAAGACTGCAGGCACAGAACCCAAATGGAGAAGACTACGTCAGCGGACCCAGGCGAAGGTTGGAGGATGCCCACGAGCGAGTAAGCCATCACACTCAGGATGCCAGCGACAGGACGAAGGATCGTTACAACGTGCAAGCCGAGAGAGGTGGTTACCGAGAAGGAGACCTTGGTTGGTTATATAATCCTCAACGTCGCCGAGACCTGTCCCCAAAGCTCCAACAACACTGGGAGGGACCATGTGAAGTACTAAAGCGAATAAATGACGTGGTTTATCGCATAAAACGAACACCCCATAGCAAACCAAGGGTGGTGCATTTCAACCGATTGGCCCCATATCATGGACATAACAACGACGAAGTAACCTAGGTGCGACAAATTACCAGTAAAGATGAAGAGCCAACTTATAGGAATTTTATACAAGAATATTCTGGTACCAGGAAGGCTCGTTTCGGAATCACCACGGAGAAGCAACAGGATCTTTTTAACGGTACCCGGTGATTATGCCTTTGCTCACTGTGTGGCCCAGGACTTATGTATGCGCAGAGGAATTGCCGTGGAATTCTAGAAGAGATATGGCGGGGTCAATGAACTGATGCAACAAAAGCCAAGGGTTGGTAAAACTCTGGAGATAAAGCGTGACGGACGATCTATCTTTTACCTGGTCACAAAAGAAGTCTCCAACGAAAAGCCGACCTATCATGCATTGTGGGAATTCCTTGTTGATTTACGAGGACGTGCACTCTACAGGTATCGCGATAATGCAGACGCACGCGGTCTTATCGTATGTACTATACAGGTTCGGCCTGTTTTTAACGTTCATGCGGTTTCCCGTGTATAACCCGAAAGGAGTTGCCAAACCGTACCCGCCTAACGATAACATACGAGAGCCGACAAGTAGACCTTCCGCGAATGTCATAAGCTGCATGTGTGTCTAACGATGAGATTTAGATTAGTGGTTTGCCGTAGCAGATGTGATAGACAACGTACTTTAATTTTGCAGTATCTACTCTTGTTTGAGAATTGACAAAAGAATAGGAATGTATTCCGTAATAGTGATATACTATACAACTACGCACATGTACAATATTATTAACTACGACCGCAAGAAAGACATACTTATTTCTAAAATCTTATACGTAGTCATCAAATGTAAGCTCTAAAAAACAGTAAATGTATAACACTACCAAAATAATAAGTAGGAGGAATAAAAATATTCTTCTAAAGGCAATAAATTTCAAAACAAAAAAAAAAACTTCCTTATACTACGTATAAGAAAGTAAAAAAAATAGGAAATTCTTGGAAAACAAAATGTAAAAAGTCAATAAATATAATTTATGGGGAAACAGGATAAGTACGATAAACTAAAAAAATAATTCTAAACAAAGGAAATTAAAATATGCTTCTAAAATAAACAGAATTCTTGAAAAACGAAATTAAAATTTGTTATTTAATTAAATAACAAATTTCAAAATAATCCGCCTCTTTGCTCCTGACAGTATGCAAGTCTATGATAAAAATTATTTCGTACATTCGAAAACATTTCCGGGGTTATAGTATTTGCACAATCAACAATTTTCTGTTGTAGTTCCCCAATATTACGTGCTCGATTGTGTTGATGACTATACAGGGTTTCTTTTACATACCCCCAAAAAAAGAAATCCAGGGGCGTTAGGTCGGGGGATCGAGGCGCCCAAACAATTGTACCTCCGCAACATATTAAACGTTCATGAAATGTTTCCCTTAAAAATATTTGAACCAGACGGGCAGTATGGGCAGGACAGTTATCCTGCTGAAACCAAATATCGTCAAAATTCACATCAAGGGCACGAACAGCAGGTATAATTTCATTTTGTAGCATTAGTAAAAATTTAGCTGCTGTTAAGGTGCCGTGAATAAGAAAAGGACCAATGATGTGATTCCCCAAAATGCCGGCCCACACGTTCAATTTTTGAGGATACTGAGTACGCAAAGGTAGATAGAGATGAGAGTTTGCTTTAGACCAATATCTTGTAGCCATTGGATTATGACGTCCATGTAAATAAAAAGACGATTCGTCCGTAAACAAAATATTTGCAATAAAATTGTTATCCGCAATGACTTTATCCATTACCTCTTCGCAAAATGCTACGTGTTTTGATTCATCGTGAGGAAATATTTCTTGACGTTTTTGAATTTTGAAGCTACGGTATCCTTGTCTATTCAACATTTTTCTTACAGTTCTCGCGGGTATATTGACTTGTTCGGCAATTTGGCGCGATGAGCATGGTTCATTATGTTCAATCGCGCTACATACTAAAATTTCCCGTTCTTCTCTTCCTTCATTCAATACGCGCATTCTAGGTTCCCTATTTATACATTTTCGACAATTTTGCACACACCCAGTAGATTCAAACTTATGAACAATACTCATTATTGTTCGTATTGTAGGCACAGGTTTATTTTGTAAAGAAAAAATAAATCGCCCTACTACCTCTTGAGCAGTACTACCAGAGTAGTACCACTTAATAATTTGTATTCTTTCCTCGTTTGTATAAACGAACATATTGAATAAAAACTAGAAAAACAAGCCAAAATCAAATAATATAAAATATAACTGGGAATGAAAACCAAATTAAATTCAATCATAAAAATAATAAATCTCAAGGAATTCTTATAATGTTAACTTAAGATACTTTTTTAAAAATATTACGAATGGGAATAATAGCTAAAAATGAAGATAACAACCCTTACAAATGCACACATGCCACTATATTGGAATCTTATGGTCGTAAT
Organism: Amphimallon solstitiale; assembly: GCA_963170755.1. Lineage (NCBI taxonomy): Eukaryota > Metazoa > Arthropoda > Insecta > Coleoptera > Scarabaeidae > Amphimallon > Amphimallon solstitiale. The sequence continues at coordinate 83,641,018 of OY720676.1, read as the reverse complement.
GATCGTATCGGCACCGGCTTGTCGTCTGACTTCCCCACTACTTTTGTCGCCCACATATGTACAGTGGTGGACTCCCCAAGGTGGACACCTAATGTACCCTGTGTAACAAGTACTTAGTACATTACATTGGTATAAGTCAAAGTGACACAACTGACTGAAACGCCACTAATTGAAACCATATTTACAATACATAAAAATAAAAAAAATACTATAGCAACTAAAAGGTGTCCACTTTAAAAAGTCCACCGTTGTACATATTGGCAACAACTTCGTTTCAATACATGCATTTTAACTGGCATGCACGATAAAAACAGGCCGAACCTGTATATACTCTGAAATATCACTAACAGTTAATTTTACAGTATAATAGATTATTTTATTATAACAATAATTTAGAGTAAGTTCAGAGTTTGACACAACTATGATGTAATGACAGGTAAGACATAGACTTAAAATATCACTTGTCAAAATCTTTTAATCTCTTAATCACTTGAAGTGAGCAGAAACACTCACATCACTTTAGCTCAGCTCAGATCTCTAGCAAAAGGAAAGCGCCTCACATATCATCTGATCAAGTTGATTCCAAAAGGAGAACGAGTATGTCAAATGTTTGTAGTCAAATTAATTGTCAAATACACAACTATCAGCCCTTGCATGCAAATATTAAATTATATATTCAAATAAGATTTCATATTAAAACAGTGACCAAAAACCAATTGTTCAACATAGTTTTCCTAATTTGGTGAGTATATATATATATATATATACATGAACTATCAAGGATATGACAACAAATATGTTGAACGGTTATAGTAATTTAGAGATGTCCAAGATGCAGTTAGATTGAAATTAGTATGTAGTAGCATGCTCTGAAAGTTATAAGTAATATTTCTATTTTGTAATAACGTCAATATTGTCATTTGACTTTGGTTTACTTGGATGTCGTAACTAAACGTGTTTTCACCTATTCTATTCTCTTATAAAAGTGTTTCTTAGGAAAAGATGTCTATCACGCTTTGTGGAAATTGTGGAAATACTAGTAATCTCAATGTTAATAAGTTATTCAAAATAAGTAGAGGGCTTTCCATGTAGAGTAAATAAAATAAAGGAGCTTAACAAGAAGGTCAGAAATTAATACAATTAATAATTGAAGTGATTTAGCCTTTAACTTAAAGTACCATTGTTTGAAATTATCATAAGGCAATTGATATACCTAGACACTCAATTTATTGCTATATAACACAATACACAAGATAATATAACGATTAATTTGTCAACATAGTGACTTCATCACATACGTGTGAATAAAAATTGTACTTACATAGACATACATAAAAATGAGTCTCATAATCATGTACAAATCCTTACAAAATATTTGTATCTCTGAAACTATTACAAGCAAAAAATTTCATGCATTAAAAGAAACGATGAGATATAGCCAGTTATGATACGAGGGATGTATTTCAAGTTTTGCATATAGAGCTGGAATAAAACGGTAGATAGCTTTTAAAGACTTTATTGTTTTTCGAAGTATTATCCACGATAATTAATGCACTTTTGCATCCGCTCGAACCAACTAACAGTTATTGCACTCATTTGTTGATACAGTCAAAATTGCGTTTTTGAATGCATCGACAGCTTCTTCTGACTGGAACCGTTGACCACGCAGTCCGTCCTTGATTTTCGGAAAGGTAAAGAATACGTTGGGACTTATATCGGGACTGTACGGAGAATGGTTTAACAATTCGTCGTTTTGTTTCGTTAAAAATTCACTTATCTTGCAAGCTGTGTGAAAATTTGCATTATCTTGGGGGAGGATGAGTCATCGTTTGGGGGTTAGTTTTTCGTAATTCGGTGATGACTTGCGGCAAACAAATAGTTGTATACCAATCGGCAGTAACTGTTCTTTGATATTGTGGAGGAATTGTTACTCTATGACCAGCTTTTGAGACAAATGTCTCGGCCATCTTTTTGGAGACACTTCGAGAACGGATGACTTTCGTCGGCTTTTCTTCACCTTGGTACGCCCAAACAACGACTGACGTTTATTTTCTGCTTCTTTTGAGTAAGTCCAAGATTCATCACCACTGACGATGTTGTACACGTTTTTAGAGTTTCCTGCGTTGAAGCAGTCTAGAGTTTTTTGACACCAGCTCACCCTAGCTGCTTTCTATTCTTCGGTCAACAGATGCGGTATCCAACGGGAAACTAATTTTTAATACTTCATGCAACATTTTTTGAATTGAGGTCTTGAAATCCCCAATGATGTCACATTTGAATTATAAATACCAACGAGAAATAGTTGACTGATGTGGTGCTTCATTGCCGAGAACAGAAACTAACTCGAGGAGGAATTCTTGTTGGTTAAATTGTCTTCGAAAATTATAAAAAAATTATTGCGCGAAAATTTTCACGGTTTAATTCGAGTTTTCGACTAACTTGTCAACTTTGACAGTTCGTTGTAGGTACGACACCACACGTATCGAAATAAAACTTTGGATTTAGGTTTACTAAAGATGGAGGTTAATTTTTAGTACTGACACTTGATTAATACCGCCTTCTTTGTCCCAGTATGCAAAACGTAAAAGACATCCCCCGTATATCGATTGCCCTCAGTGAAGAATGTTTTACAGCAGCTTATGCTTCTTTTGAGACTATAGTAAAAGTAACAACACATCCAATAACTAATAGTAATAATTGTGTCTTTATATTCTATTGAAACATCTCTATTTTCACATTCTGAGCATAAAACATATACATATTTGCATTCCTTTCAAAACGACTCGATACCGCTTTTAATCTGTAATATTTACTTTTAAAAACTATGTCCTAACATACACAATAAATGAATTACCACATATACTTTTATACCTCCATGGTTACAGGTAGCCATATTTGTTAGTGGAAATCACTTATTCTGGATAACTCTATACACATATGGGTTAAGTTATTTATAAGCAACATTAAGAATGTTAATGCGCTTGGTATTAGATACAATTACATATGTTAGTATCTATACTCATAAGTTCTAATCAACGAGCATTTTGACAATCACTAATTGCTAAAACGTCTGTCAAACATCAGACATATAATTATATATCTGTTTATTGCAATTTACACATACATAACAGTTTCAACATCTTTTATTTTATATATATAGACTACATAAATTTGTATTATTTATTATCTTGTGATAATCACATTAATATCTGATTTTAAATAGAAAATTAAAATAACTTAATATTTATAGGAAAGCAGCCTAAAGGTGAAGGAACATCAAGTCAAGGAGATCAAGCCGATCGTCCATCTCAGAGCAGTGAAGACGGTCAACCCAAAGGCCAAAAGCAAGAGAGTAGGAAACCTTTTGAAGAGCAGCGATCACAACAGCAAACTCAGCCATCTGAGCGGCCACAAGAGCCAGCTCAGCAACAGCAGTTAGCTTCGGAAACTCAACAGCAACAACAAGCTCAACAACAACAGCAGCAGTCTATGGCACAACCACAGCAACAACAAGGCAAAAAAGGTCGTAAAAAACAAAGTCATGAAGGACAGGAGAAACCTTCACATACACAAGCTCAGCCACCACAACAGCCACCTGAGCGGCCACAACAGCCAGCTCAGCAACAACAGCAGGAGTCTATGGCACAACCACAACAACAACAAGGCAGAAAAGGTCGTAAAAAACAAAGTCATGAAGGACAGGAGAAACCTTCACATCAACAACAGGAAAGAGGACAACCTCATCAGGGTGATCAGCAGCAACGTTATCAACAACAACCTGAACGCGATGAACAATCCCAGAGGCAACCTTCAGCATGGCAGCAAAGGGCACAACAACAACCACCATTAACCCAGCCATTACCGCCTCCTCCACAGCAGACTTCAGCATGGCAAAAGCCATATCAACAACCGACTCCACCTCATCAACAACCACCAGTAACCCAACCAATATCGCTCCCTCCACAACAGACTTCAGCATGGCAAAAACCATATCAGCAACCGATTCCACCTCAACAACAACCACCAATACCCCAGCCAATATCGCCTCCTCCACAGCAGACTTCACCATGGCAAAAACCACATCAACAACCGACTCCAACTCCTCAGGGTCCTGGAAGTCAAGGACGAGGAAAAGGGAGGGGACAGCCAATTCAAGCTCCAGTAGGAAAAGAATTTTCGCCGCCACCACAACAAATGCAACAACCTCAACAGCGGGGTAAAGGAAGAACCACAACCATGGAGTCTTCAGTACAAGGCGACGGTCCTGCTACTTCAGTGAGTGGAGGAAGAGGACAACCTCCAAGAGAAGCTGTAAGAGAAATATCTTCTGGAATGCAGCAAGTATCCTTATCAGGAGGTACACGACCTGTAACAGCTGGTAATTGCTTTTTAGTTTTTATTAATTACTTAAAAAGATATATATTTTTCAACATAGTCATTGCCTACCCATATATGTACATACGTTTATTACATAGCGAAATAGAGTGCAAGAATTAACCTTATATTGAAAATATTTTAAAGAGATATAAAAATAAAATAATTTCCGCCAAAACAATCATAACATGATATGTATTATTTGTATGGCATTTAACATAAATAATAACATAACCAATTGTACTATAGCAACATAACCTTCATTTGAAATATAACAGTGTCACAACTCTTTTATATTTTGAAATAATGGTGTTGCAATAAAGTTGGACACAGAAGATGAGGAAACTGACTATTTAAAGTAAACCTCTTTTTACATCTTTCAATTTCAAGATAAATTTCTAGAACTTGGTAAAATTAATGATTAGCTGAAATGTTTACATATGTCAATTTCTAGTTCAATATTTTAGTGTGTTGAAATTAAGGAATTTGGACATGTTCTATTTTGCTTCAGTTTACTTTCTATTTTTTTGTAATGCGTCTAGGGAATTTTGATAAATGGTTTATTTTGTTTGGTTATTCTAGAAGTTTGTCATTATATTCTGTTATGACTAAACAATTTTGATTATAATTGCGTAAGTATTTACCTAAAGACTTGTTTGACTGATTATTGATTGAGCGATTAAGATTAGATACATTACGAAAATATATTAAAAATGTTTATATTTAATAAGAATATATACCACAAAGATATTTTATTACTAAATCAGTAGCATACTAACTGGTACGTATGTTGTACACCAAATGTAAGTTATGGCTGAGTAGAATCAATGATATGAAATATTTATTATTATTATTCAAGAACTGAACATTCGAAGTATATAGGTTTGTTCAAACCTCCTATTCTTAACAGTTCCGGAACCGTTCTAGAATTAGTAGTTCTGATAATAATGCGCATGTCCAGCTAAATCCTGGTTCTAGAACGGTTCGAAATCCTGAAGGTCCGACCAGTTTTAAAATTGGAATTTTAGGGAAACATTTACTACCAACGTTAGTAATATTAAAAACACTAAACTTATTGGAAGAAATATCAATCGTAATGAACATTTAATAGCTAATAGCATCTAACTACCAAAATTGCGACAGGATTTAAAAAGTAATGAAGAAGTTGTTTAGAAGAAATACATTTTTCTAAATTTTGTAATGAATATTTCTGATACACCGGGTAAATAAAACATGGATTTTTAATACAAGCTGTTATTAATAATTGGCACATGCATCAAATGCACACAAACATTAATAAATATAACTATAAAATCAACAATCATGATGGATTTAAACAAATATATTACAATACATTGTCTATGTTCAACGCCAGCTCCTTTTCTTTTCGTTTACTTATTAATTTAAAGTAAAAGATTATGCCCAGCATATTTTTTAAGATTATTTTTAAACTCTGGAGCAATACTCTTTTAATCCATTTTGGAGAATATTGAGAATTGAAGCCTTTTTGGTAATTTGAATTGTGATACCTACATGATTTGGTACTTACATCAATCAGACTCTGAACGTTTTGTGTCATACAAGTCTGGGGGTCACATTAACTTGCAATTTATTATAATTTTCATGACGTAACAGGCTGATACAAATACATACATATAATAGATTGTTCGGATATCTAATATATTGATATCACAGAATTCCTTTATTTTTCTTAAATCTCAACGAGAACATATCGAATCAAAAACTATATGTTTAGTTTACATCTACGAGGAAAGCATAGAACAGAAGAGATAATAAAGTGGTGGGAGAATAGGTATTATTTAGTCGGAAGTTACCACTTTAAGGCAAGTCAGTTATTGGTCAAATTTATTTCTTTAGTGTTCTTATAATGGTGAATTGTGTGGCTTGTGGCCGTTCTAAAACTACAAAAAAGAAGAATCTCACTTTTTGTCTTCATCGGTAAAGTTAATTTCTAATTGGCATTCAACATATATAGGCAATAATAATTTAAAAAGTATGTATTTTGAATAACTTGTCATATATCTGACATGTTTGATTATGTGTTCAGTAGCGTAACATACATATCCTAGGCATGTTTTTTTTAATACATTTAGAATAAATGTTACTACATTAAAAAGAATAGGATTGAAAAAATAATGCACTCACGATATTTCTTTAATTATTATTGGACTAAGAACCTATTTTGAATGATTATCGAGAACATACGAAGTGTACAGTCACGGACAGCCAAAATGTAGGGTCCAAGTCGCAGTCTAACCACACAAGGATGTTCGGGCACGCTCGATCGCCATGGGTGTCCTACGCTTTCAGAATTCTTTCAGTTAAACTTCGATGGGAATATTATACCTACATTTATTTATTTAACTGCTAACTTAGAAAGGAAATACGTATTTGTAATTCATATTTTGCATGATTCTGTTCTACATTAATAATAATAATAATAATAATAATAATATATTTTACTGCCATACAATTCTAAAAAGAACATCGACATTGTCATAATTACACACTCCACAATAATTGTAAAAAAGTCAACAAAAAAAAAACAGTGACAAAAAAGTTAAAAAGTGATTTAATGGAGAGCGTGTGCTCCATCGTGTCAAAGATTCGCATCCAAATATTCCTGAACGGAGTAGAATTCTCTCTCCATCAGCAGTTTGCGCAGCACTATTTTTGCCTTTGAGAATTGCAAACCGTTGATCTTATGGTGCACTTTATTATAAATTTTAATGGCTGCATAGTTCGTGCTTCCTTGTGCGCATTTTACTCGATGATGTGGCAGTGACAAATTGTTTTTGTTTCTGGTGTTGTATATGTGGAAATCACTGTGCTCACTATAAACACCACGATTCTCCATCACATGCTTTACACAGGTAAGTATGTATACGCATGGAAGGGTAAGTATTCCATGCTGCCCAAAAAGTCCCCTGCAACTTGTTTGCTGATCGCCAATTTTACTTAATATTCTTATCGCTCTCTTTTGTTTCAGCAATACTTTACTAGCCGAGACGGATCCACCCCAAAGTAAAATCCCGTAGGTAGCCACGCTGTGGAAATGACTAAAGTAGGTGACACGCGCCGCTTCGTAGGTAGCCACCTGACCTATCCTTCTAAGTGCAAACAAAGCCGATGACAACTTCCCGCACAGCATGTCGACATGGTGGCACCACCTCAGGCCACCGTCCATACAAAAACCGAGTAGGGTTGCAGTTTGGTGCTCATTTCTTATCGAAAATAGTATTCTCTGAGACTTTTCTTCATTTAATTTGAGTTTCATGCAGTCGAACCAGTCCTTCCCACAATCTAACGAATTACTGGATTTCGTGTTTAAAGTTGATTTGCACCTGTCCCTATTCAATAACGTTGTGTCATCCGCAAACAAGGTTACACCATCTGACGTTATGTTTACTGGAAGGTCATTAACGTATATAACAAACAAAATTGGCCCCATCACTGATCCCTGAGGCACTCCACACGTCACCGTGTACTCCCTAGAGTAGTCTCCATTCCAATACACCGTCTGTATCCTATTCTGCAAGTAACTTTTACACAGTTGGAAAGGTACACCTCTAACTCCGTAATACCATAGTTTATCTAAAAGAATTTGATGATCGACTGTATCGAAGGCTTTACTTAGATCTAACATTGTTATTTCTGTGTATTCCTGTTCATCAAAAGATGTTAGTATGCTCTCGACAATGTCGACAATTGCTGTTGTTGTGGATTTCTTCTGCCTATACCCATGTTGGTTTTCATTGAAAAATTTGTTCTTCTCGAAGTATTCCACCAAACGCTGTTTTAAGGCTGTTTCCAATACTTTCGAAAACACTGGCAGGATCGAAATGGATCTGTAATTTTCATATTCATCTCTTTTGCCCTTCTTGAAGATCGGTACAACCTTGGCCAGTTTCAGTGCATCTGGGAAGACCCCCTCCATAAAACACAGATTTATGACATGTGCCAATGGCTCCATTATGTCCACTGCAACCTCCCTCAACAGAGCTGTAGAAAACCCATATATATCCTGAGAGCTTTTACTTTTTAAGGACTTTATGATTGCTAGTATTTCTTGTGGTGTCACCGGGCTCAAATAAAACGAGTTGGTATTATTTATTTTCATGTTCCTAAGATACACATCAGGCGCTCGCTCTGATCTACCAATGGTCCCAAGTATTTGCTGTCCAACAGAACTAAAATTTCTCTGAAAAGAGTTACAATCAAGTTGTTTTTCAATCATCTCAGTGTTTCCTGATTTTTGAACCTCTCTATTGACAACCTCCCATATCGCTTTCTGTCTATTGCCCGATAATACTACGTGTTTTGTGTTCATTTCTCTTCTACTCATTTGTATCTTTCTTCTATACTCCCTCCTGACAATATTGAATGCATTTTTTGAATCTCTATCGCCTCGCACCATCATCACTACTCTCAGAGCGTCCATTGTGTTTCTTATTTTGCCTATGTCGGTATTTATCCAAACTTTCGTTTTATCTCGTGGCTTTACTGTGATTTCCCTCATGGGAATAGATTCGTCAAGATGACTCATTATAGTGCCATGCAACCATGAGAATGCTTCTAAAGCACTTTTGTTTCGAAGCGCTTCAATGTTCAAATTTTGCAACTTCTTCCTAAAATTAAATATATTTATATCTTTCATGGACCGTTTTTTAATTGTTTTTATTTCAGGTAACCCAGAATTCGGAACTTTAGTTAAAGTAAGCACCTGTGCAAGGTGGTCCGATAGGTGGGGCTCTATCGTTTGTTTTGAATATTTTTCACTCATTATATTAGTGTACATGTTATCAATGCAAGTCGCTGATCTGGAGGTAACTCTCGACGGTTCCTCAAACACATTTTGTAAATTATACGATGCCAATAAATTTATTAGTTGTGACTTGTTGTTCATTTCTGATAATATGTTTACATTAAAATCACCAACTAATATAATATTTCTTGATGTGTATCTGCTAGTTACTTTCGATAACACCCCATCCAACTGTTCCATAAAAATAGCACAACTCGCAGCTGGAGCCCTGTATATGCAAAGTACGATTAACTTCAATACCGGAACTTCTATACCGGTTATCTCAAATGTTTTCTCAATTGATTCATTCATACATATCTTTTTAAAGGCGATTGCTTTTTTAATCATTATCAACACACCTCCTCTTATATAAGTACTCCTACAAAAATGGTTACCTATTTTAAAATTATCTATATTTATTCGTTGCACAACATCGTCAGTCAACCACGTTTCGGTTATACAAGCTATATCTATATTATCAGTATTTAAGTACACAGCCAGTTCATCTATTTTATTGACTAGACCCTGTATATTAATGTTCAAGAGCTTTACTTTATTCTGATGCGATTGTACATTACTATAAATTATTTTTTGACTACTCACTTTGTTTAAGTGTTCATCTCTTTCCTCAGGGCTATGTGCCATAAAAAATTGGTCACGCATGTTCCAGCTGGCCATAATTCCGGATTCTTAATGTCGTTTATTTGGTCCATTGGAACTCCTATTTTGAATGAGGAATACTCCTCAGGGTGGTTTTATACATTTAAAAATACTGTGTGTATACTTAAATATAAAACAATGTTTAGAAATTAATATAATTAATAATAATACTTACAGATTAAAACAAAAATATTTGCGATGTAATATATTAGTTGGTTTGAATTCGGAATAGATAAACTTTTACTTATTACACAAATATTATTGAATCCGATAAGACATCATAAAGAAAAAAGAGAGTCAATGCAATTATTTCCTGGAATAACACCAATGTGTGCTGTAGTCCTAAAGAAACTAAATATCTATTGAAAGTAATAAATACAGCTTTAGTTTTGGTAGCACACCTATAGGTATCTAATGTATTTATATAAAAATGATCGATTGCGATTTTGTTGAATATATGCATTAGGATGAATTACAGTAAATAATAAAGAAATAAAATAATTCTCTACTGCTCAGTGCTCACACAAACAAAACTTCTTGTTTTTTATTTATAAAATGTATCTTTGATGCCTAGAAGATCTGCACAGTCTAGACGTTTTTTTATTGTCTTTCAGATAGTTTTCGTTCCCACTACTTTTGCGTATATCTCATATATTCCATAATAGTGTCTTTGTGGCAGATCAAGGGCACCGTTTGTTTTCACCGTTTATTTTCACCGCGCATGGTAAAGGGTTCCTCCGAGCTGTTTACCGTGAGCGGTGAAAATAAACGGTGAAAACAAACTGTGAAAATAAACGGTTCTTGCTTTCGCCGTTCGCTTTATTTAAAACAGCTCTTTTAATCACCGTTCTCCGAGCTGTATGGGTTCGGTGAAAATAAACGGTTCCTGCTTTCGCCCATATTTCGCCGTTCGATTTTAAACAGCTCTTTTGAGAAATATTTCTTTACATGAAAAAGATATTTATTTGCCCATATCTTTGATTATGTATACTATGTATTAATAAACATAGCCCATATTGATAAGAACCGTTTCCATCATAATAAATACGAAAGTAATCACTGTGATTCCACGAATTTGCAAACGGTGAAAACAGTGATTTGGAAATCACTGTGAAAAATCACCGTGACCAATATCTGCTCTCTCGTCTATTTATTGTGTTTCAAAGCCACTAACGTATAACATAACATCACATACTTTTGTGTTACATTGAGGAAAAAACATATTAATAGCATTAATTTCTAACCATTATTTTATATTTAAGTATGTATACATGACAATAGTTATTTTTAAATGTATAAAAGGAAATCCATAAACGCTGAGAAGAATCATGTAAAATATGTGAAGTAGGTATATATGTATTCCATTCCTAAATTAGCACTTAAATAAGCCAATTTCCACATAAATCGACGATACTCCAAGCGAAGTTTAACATAAACTTTTTTGAAAGCGTAGGACACCGATGGCGATCGAGCGACCCCGAACGTTCTTGTGTGGTTAGACTGTGACTTAGACCCTACATTTTGGCAGTCCGTGACTGTACATACACCCTATATAAAATATTAATGCACGCCTATGCATTGCGGCGGCCATATTGAGTTACCACTTTGGACAAATATTATTTTTAACAAGACTCTCCTGTTCTATTCTTTCCTCGTAGGTTTACATACTAAATATTAGATTGTTTAAGTTTAACAAATATGTCAGTTTGTCTATGAATATATGATAATTATAAATTAATTTTTCACAGGTTTGCAAGTTCCTATAATTGTACCATTATATTGCACTTTATTCTTCGAGAAAGAATCGCTTGCTAAACTCAAGAACATGGTAGTAACTAAAGTAATTTCTAAAACAATAAACCACAATTTGAAGAAATTTGAATCTTTAATCACATACTTATAGCTGTTTACTTTGGCTATTACAAAATTGATTTAATGGGTGTGAATAAAAGCAACTGTAAAAAAAATTAAAAATAAGTTTGACGAACCGAATCACAACAATACCCTAATAATATCACAAACTAAAATAAAAAACAAAAACAAATAGGTACTTGAACGACAACTTAAAAACCAACCTACAACAACTCCAAACTCTGAAGTTCAACATAAATACGATAAACAACCAGAAAAATGCGAAAGCTGATACGAATGACAATTACGCATGCTGCGGGATTTATCAGAATTTCAAATACTAGCCATCCAGAACTGTTAGAACCGTTCCGAACGGTTCTTGAATTACGCGTTCGGAAAGACCGAACACTGAACTACTAGTTCTCAAAATTTGTATTTCCTGAACTGCATGGTCCGAACATTTTTTTTAAATGACATGCACACTAGTTCTAGAACCGTTCAGAACTGGAGATTTGAACAAACCTTATATACCGGGTGTAGAATGGATTTTCGTACATAGGGATTTTACATGCAAAACTAATAATTTGCGAATATTCCCTCCCCTAATTTTTTTATAGGAAAATGTTAAACACAAAAGTTGTAGAGCTTTAAAAATAGGTCCCATTTTTTTCTTCTTTGCTTACTATCACCCTCCGGGTCATTAAAGGAAAAAGAATTGAAGAAATGATACAAAATAGCAACAGCCGTGACATGTGACAACAAAAGTAACAAAATTCATTCATTTAACACAACAATGTGACAATTTTAGTAGAGGCGTTTAAATCTGTTTTAAGCATAGGTTTTAAGTCGTTTGCAGAAAATAAAAAACGTGCTGAAGAGATTTTAAAATTTTATTGAACGTGGTAATAAAGGTAGTTGTAGTAATAACTAAATTAAATGCTCAAACAAATCTCCGTTGACAGCTGAGCAGCACCCCAATCTGTCGTAAAAATTTCTTCTAGTTGCGGCCAGTTGATAGTGTGATATTTGACGACATTCTGCAAGTATTGCAGCTCTTAAAGCGTCGACATTTTGATACGTCCTTCCATTGTATAGCCGATCATGCAATGTGTCCCACAGAAAAAAATCATTTGGCGAAAGATCCGGAGATCTTGGAGGTCAATTAATTTCTCCACCTCGACCTATCCAGCGATTTGGGAATACATGATTTAAGTACTCTAAAACATCGCGCTGGTAATGCGCCGGACATCCATCATGTTGGTACCAAAATTCGTAATTAATTCCCAATTCGTCGATAGCTGGCCCGACTTCTTCTTGCAAAAAATTTAAATACGCAGCACCAGTTAAGCGGTCTGCAATAAAGAACGGTCCAATTATGTGAGGACCTAGTATGCCAGCCCAAACATTGACACTACCCCGGTATTGCGTATGAGTCTACAACATTAAATGTTCATTTTGTGTGCTCCAGTAGCGATAATTTTGTTGATTTGGTTCACCAGTTAACTGAAATCGACACTCATCGCTGAATAAAATCCTAGATAAAAAGTTTCGGTCATCATTGGCCATCTCCATCATTATTTCACAAAACTGCATTCTTTTTTCTTTATCCTCCTCGAATATTTTTTGGTGCTTTTCGTATTTATAAGACCGAAACAGCGGATCTTGACTCTTTAAAATTTTCTGAGCAGTAGTAAAATGAATCCCCAAATTATTACCTATTTGTCTTAAGGAGACATTTTTGTTCTCTACAACGCTCAAGAGAACGGCATCTACCTTCTCTCTACTTGCACCAGCTGTTACATTCAGGCACTTCATTTCTTATTAACAGTGCCGTTGGTCTCAAAGTGCCTGACAATTCTATTCAGGGTGTTCAAATTTAGAATTGGTCGCTCTGGGTAGAATCCAGCAAAAGTTGCTTGTATGTCCCTAAAAGACAATCCAGAGTAGTACCATTTAATAAAGTTGACTTTCTCTTCTTGGCTATAGCAATTCATTTTAAGAATCAGCAAACTTATTTTGATTGCCAAACGTGACATTTATTGCTGACAGGATTCATGGCTAGTACTAATCGGTTCATTCCTAATACTTTTTCTTCAAGTCTAGCAGGACCAGAAGGTGTTAGAAAATAAATATCAAAGAATTTAGATACATTTTTTTTGTCTTCAACTTTTGTGTTTAACATTTTCCTATAAAAAAATTAGGGGAGGGAATATTCGCAAATTATTAGTTTTGCATGTAAAATCCCTATGTACGAAAATCCATTCTACACCCGGTATGTATTATTATTATTATCCTCTTGTATCGTAATATTTAACCAACGGCTTAACATTACCTGTCAATTGAAAACATCATTTTGGTATGCTTTGAAGATTGTAGAGTGACATTTTATTTAACATTTAAGGTTGAGCAACTGTTAAATATAGCGGTGTAAACGGACATAATAATTTTGTGCTTGTAAGAAGATAATCGAGAGTCTTGACCACTTCGTTATCGAAAACTTTTTTGCCAAAGCTCCTTTTTTAGAATACTAAACAAGATGTAACTAGTGGACATATAGAAGTTCTATTTAAAAATGTTCAATAAAAGTTAAAAACTCTGTAACGGAATGACAGTTCAAAGATACTAGTCATCGTTTGTGCGAGTCAGGTTATACATTTTATCTACTAATGTCAAATAATACATGAAAAAATTATACCTCATATAACTCATTATTAAACACTGTGTTTGTAAAGTGTTTTTGATTGGATAAGAAACTGTTGAATAATATTATTCAACACTTCCAGGGACTAATGAAAAAAGAGGCGGGCAAATATAACCAATTACATTCAAATAAACACTGGAAAAAAGCGATTTCATCTTAGTTGCGTAGGCACTGAACAACATCGAACGTCAAACGTTAAATGTCAAATAGCGTGCTTATTATTATTCTAATCAAATTATAATCTTAACACGTCTACAGCTTTTTTTATCTGCTTGAAAATGTATAATATTTTGTGTACTCCACCAGAGTTAGTCAATGCAGCTAAGAAAGCAACCGAAGAACTGCTACCCAAAAAATCGAAGGATAAATATGAATTAACTTACTTAAATTTTTTAAATTGAAAGAGGAAAAATAATGCCACATCATTTTCCGAAAATGTAGTACTTTCCTATTTCGCAAACTTGGCTGAAAGGTATAAGGCATCATCATTATGGTTCTTTCACTCAATGTTAAAAGCAACATTGAAATTAAAAGAGAATATTGACCTCGACAAATATTCAAAGCTTCATATGTTTTTAAAACGGCTATTTCTAATACCAATATTTCTGCTGTTACACAATCGGATAAAAATATAAACTTTGATATAGCAGCTGGACCTGCAACACTTAATTTTAATAACTGAAGCAACATCACTGTCAATTTTAATACAAAGCAATATATATAATTCGTTAATATTTAATTGTATTTATATAATATCTTAAATAATTGTAATTTAATGAATAAATATTGTTCATTATAACCCAATGTGTTATTTGGACATTAGTAGATAAAGTATTATATTCAACTCATTGTGTGGATATTTTATTGCACTCGCTGCGCTCGTGCTGCAAACTTCATCCTCGTGTAATAAAATTATCCACGCAACTCGTTGAATAATATACTATTACACATTGTATATCTACTTTTCACAAAATGAATGAAACGAAGTATTTAGTAAACACATTATTTGTTTACTAAAAAAGCACTAATTGTAATTATTACTACATTATTATGTTTATCTTTTCTTTTTAATTAGCTGGCGATGCTCCAACGCACCTCATACCTCAAACATCATCTGATGCACGAAGAGGTGGCAAGGAAGGAAAGTTTGTAACAAGAGTACTGACAAACTTCTTTCCACTAAACATAGGCAAGTTGGAATCTGCGATTCATTACGATGTGGCAATCGTGCCTGATAAACCCAGAAAATTATTACGTCAAGTAATGGAGGAATTCAGAAGAAAGAAATATAGCAAAAGATATCCAGCATATGATGGAAATAAGAACCTGTACAGCTCATCAGCTTTATTTGAAAGTTCAGAAATCTCTGATTTAGTGAAGGTTATGGAAGATGAAAGGGAAAAGGAATTTCATGTTACTGTTAAATTTGCCACACTCGTAGATTTAACATGTCTTCGAAACTATACGCAGAATGTACGTGGCAGATCTGCTTTGGATCTCGATAAGCCTATGCAAGCTCTGCAATGCGTGGATATTGTGTTACGCAGTGCACCTGCACTCTCCTGTATTCCTGTGGGTAGATCATACTTTACGCGACCAAACGAGCTATATAGACTTGGCGATGGTGCTGTTCTCTATAATGGGTTTTTCCAAGCGGCTATACTAGGATGGAAACCATTTGTTAATATAGATGTCGCTAACAAAGCATTTCCAGCTGCTGTGAATATGATTGAACTATTGAAGGAAATGAGTGGCGAGGACTTAAGTAGAGATATTCAACGCTACGCTGTGGATAGTATCAATAAGCATATGAAATCTCTCAAGGTTTGTTGATTATTTTATTAAAATTAATTTTTGTAGAAGACGTAAAGTTATAGAGACTAATGATTTTCTATATTACATAAAACTTCTGTAAAATATCGGAAAATTTATATTTAATATACCTTTAGAAGCGACGACGATTTAGTAGATGCATCAAAATTAATTTACTACATATTAAGTTGTTATTCTGTATTATTTTGTATCTCGACAATTTCACAATTATTTTTAATTTTGGTGCAAAACGGCTGTTCCTGTTTGATCTTGAAAATAGCTAAATGTTGCTATTTTTTATGTTGGCAATTATTATTCTTAAATAATTAAATATACTGGAAAATTAGCCTAGCTATGATCACTGCACTGATTGTTGATTATATTCGTTAAGAGGCAAAAAGAAGAATCTGTGTTCTTCAAACCAAGTATGAAATGTACTTGAAAAAATGTATGATAAACAATTTTGTGTGCATATATTATTTTAATTCGTCTTGAAATACTGAGTTGAAGTAAAACACTCATTTATCGAATTATAGTGGTATAAAAAAGTGTACAATATAACAAAGTAACGGCTTCCAATATTAATTTTTATATATCTATACAGGGTCAGTTTTACTTTCTTATACGTAGTATGAGGAATTGTGATGACGAAAATGATGAAAAAGTGGTTTTTAAAAAATGTCTGTGAGTGTGTGTGTGACCACGACAACGGTCAAACCGCTGTAGCTATCAATTCCACATTTTGTTTTTACGAGTATAATCACCCTCTTGAGATCTGATTAGATTTTCAGTAAAATCGGCAGACCAGAAGTAGTAGTTTACTTCAGTGAAGAAATCGAATTTTGCCAGTATTTCGTTAACTACTAAGTTTAAACAAATTTATTAAGAATTCATATGTACTCATAATTAAATTTGAGTACAATTTTATTTCAAAAGTTTTTCGAAATTCCTACCGGAAGTAGGTATTTTACCCATATCGAAAATCAGTTTTTAGACAGGTACTTTATCAGTATAAAAGTATTTAATTTTTAATACCTTTTGTATAAAAAATTTCAAAATTCGGAACGGAAGTAACACTTACGCTTATCGAATAGCGATTTTTTGCAAATATGTCGTAAATTATGCATTCTATTTATATTTGTCAAGAGTACAAAAGTATTTAGAGCTGGATTTGGAATATTTTTTGTATAAATGAAATTTCAAAATTTGGACCAGATGTAACACTTTTTCTTTTAGCGAGTAGCACTTTTTTCGAATATCTCGCAAATTATGCATTCTATACAGATTTATTAAAAGAATTGAAATACTTATAATTGGATTTTGAATAATTTTTGTATAAAAAAATTTCATAAAATTGATAATTTAAAGCACTCATACGTATAAGAAAGTCGTGTGGTGGCCACAACTCATTTTCTTCCGATGTTTAATATGAGGATCGGGAGATTTTTTTTTATTTCGTTCGGTGCCTGTGGCTGTTATTATTGACTTTAGAAGAAATGTCTAAATGAAAAAGTTATAGGAAATTATATGGCAAATAATACACTTAAACCTATTTTTTTTATTTTTGTTTTGTTTTTTGAGTTATGACACAGACTTGTTCTTTTTATAATGCAAACCATAGTAGGCCATGACTTTATAAAAAATGTATTTCCTCAACGATTCACATGATGTGCTACTTGATATAGTTATTTTTATAAATAAATAAATTATGGTCTTTTTTATTTTAATAAGTATAGTTTAAACTGTATTATTTACCATATAATTTCCTACAACTTTTTCCTTTACACATTTCTTCTAAATCGAACGAAATAATAAAAAAAAACATTTTTGCAAAATATCTAGTAAGCCATGCACTTTTTCCAAAAAAAGAAACGCTAATTAAATATATTAATTAAAACTGCAATTCTTTTCCCATTTAATCGAATCTGTATCTGTTGTAATTTCCGAGAACCTCATACTAAACATTGGAAAAAACATCATCTGTATATGTATATAATTTCAAAAATAACTACAGTGGAAATTTAAATTGCAAATAAAATATTCTCTATTCCAGAAATCCATATTTTTGTTGAGGTAGGTTTCTGCAAATCAGTCTTCTTTTTGTCTCTCATTTATGGTGGGTTTATGCAGCGTTCCTTAACTTAGTATTAATATTAGTCCTAAGAATTAGTCTTAACCTTAAAAGTACACGTTATACAGATATTAAATTTTCAAATTACGCTGCGTAAGTGACACGTAGCTATGTACGTATTACCTCACAAGGTTTAGATCTTGGCTAACGAGGTCTTAACTTAGTCCTAAGAGTTAAAAATTACGAACTTTCAAGGTCATGTCCTAACGCGGTCCTAAGAAACTTACGACCATAAAACTAACTGATTGAACGCTAACACGTATACTCAATGATCGAACTTTCTTAAGACAATGCTAATACTAGGTTAGGACTAATTCGGCTGCATAAACCCACCATTAGTTTCGGTTTTATAGCGGCAATATAATTTCCAATATTTACTTCTACCAATTTGTGCTTACACTTACACTAAATCCTGTTACCTAAATGGCTCTGCGACAGGCTTCAAAAGATGTTCTTCAGTGTAACGCGTCAGTGCATTATCTTCTTTTGGACGTGGTGCCCTTTTTCTTCGTGAACCAGGACGTCTTGCTACAGAGTGGTATACCAACCATTTCTGTCTATAAATATTAGTGTGGCTGACACCTAATTCTCTAGCAACGCCTCTAAATTTGAAGCAATTTTGTGAAAAAATGGAAATTTCACGTGAAAGTTTTCATTGGATGATTTTTACGATGTTAATAAAGACCTAACTTAACAACAATGTATCGCTTCGTTTAATTTTTGGTAATTAAACACTATCAGAAGAGACTAGAATTGGTTCGTAGAATTTCGTCGTTGTCGTCCGTCAGCGGTCACGTGGAAAACGAATGAAATTGGTTGTTATTCCCACTAAACATTTTTCGAATGTCTCCGGTGGTTTAAGTTAGTTAGGCGAAGATAGTCGGATAGAATACAGTTAGGCTAATTCACATTCTATTGTGAAATTACTCACTAATATACTTTACTAAAGAATAATGTCTACATCAAAATAAGAAATAGTATCTACTTGTATAACAAGGTTAGCATAAGTGAATGTATGTGTTTCTAGAATGCTCCTGGCACGAACATGGGAATCATAGAATTTACTTGATAAGACAAAGATGATGTTATTACATACGCAGCGATAATTCATACATTTCCGTTTAGCGCCATTTTGAATGTTGAAACCATTTGTATTTGATGGAATAGTTTACTTTTATTTGCTATAAATATTCGTGTCATAATTTCTTAAACTCTCTTTATTACACCACAATGTCAAGACGTTGTAGAACACTACGTTCACAATCGCAAGACTTGTTTTGAATCTGTTGCGATATTTTCAACGAGAGTAATGTAATGGTGTTCCTTTAGTATCCATTACATCTGTACAACTGGTAAAGATGAATGATTTCACAGTTTACAAATTCTATTCAATTTTTTTCTAGCGAGTAACAGATACGGATCTCCATCCGACGAGGGCGGGTCAATATGTCCGTGACTTTTTGAATGAAACACAGGTTTCTGGATAAAAAATCATTTTATTTTTCAACATAGTCTCCTTTAAGCTCTATACACTTTGTCCGTCGTTTCTCCAAATGTTTTATCCCTTCCTAAAAATAGGATTTGTCAAGGTCGTCAAAATAGGTATTTGTTTGTGAGATGATTTCATCGTTGGAGTCAAATCTCTTTCCGCCGAGCTATTTCTTCAGGGTTGGAAACAAGAAATAGTCACTCGGGGCTAAATCCGGAGAATAGGGCGAATGAGGGAGCAATTCGTAGCCTAATTCATGAATTTTTGCCATGGAAACTGCACATGTATGTGTCCTGGTGGAAAAAAAATTTTTTCTTGGCCAAATGCGGTCTTTTTTTTTCAAATCCTCATTAAATCGACTCAATAAATTAGCATAATATTCGTCATTGATTGTTTTACCCTTTTGAAGGTAGTCAATCTGGATTATACCGCGTGCATCCCAAAAAACGGTCACCATGATTTTTTGGCTGAAAAACCCGCCTTGGCCTTCTTTGGCGCTGATTCACCCAGAGAAACCCACTGTTTTGACTGCTGGTCTGTCTCTGGTTTGTTGTGGTGGATCCACGTTTCGTCCGCGGTTACGAAACGGCGCAAAAACACGTCCATATTGTGGTTAAACAACGCCAAACACTCTTGCGAAGTTGTCACACGATTGCGTTTGTGGTCGATTGTGAGCAAACGTGACACCCATCTTGCGGAAAGCTTTCTCATGCACAAGTGATCATTCAAAATTGAAGCCACTGAGCCATGTGATATGCCCTATGGCTTCCACAATCTCCCGCATTTACAATCTTCGATTGGCCAACACCATATCGTGAATTTTTTTAATTGTTTCGCGTGTAGAGACCTCAACTGGGCGTCTAGAACGTTCGGCATCATCCGTGCTTGTACGGCCACAACGAAATTCAGTAAACCACTTTTTTACCATTGAAATTGATGGTGCAGAGTTCCCATAGTATTTATCAAGCTTAGCCTTGGTTTGAGTGATGGTTTTTTTCCTCAAAAAATAATGCTCAATGAGCACACGAAATTCACATTTTTCCATTTTCTCCTCAAATCACGCAGTAGTCTGCTATGAATGACTGCCAAACACAAACTAAATGACGCAGCTTGTTCAAATTTTGATAGGAGTCAACTGACAGATGTCTGTTGACAGGAGCAGTGTTGCCGTTTCAGTTTAGAGGCGGGAAATTCAAAAAATCACGGACATATTGACCACCCTCGTACAACACAATGTATTTATCGAGTAAGATCTATAAATGTTTATTTGTAAGATAATAATATTCTTAATTTTAGAAAAGCTTGTTACTACACAAGCTTTAAATACAGAAATTGCCGAAAATCATTATTCGTTTATGCGGTTTATTAACTTATTGCACTGTATTATTATGTAGCAGCAGTTTAAATTCAAAATATTAGATTTAAATTTATAAAGGTGGATAATTATATAGCATTCGTGGAACATAGCCGAGATGAAATTGGTATTTCTTAAGAATTATTTGGGAATTGGAATTCTCCTTTTCAGAGAGAAGTAATATTTCTTGATGAGACCTGGATATTCTCTAAGGAAAACCTAAGCCTATCTTGGCAAGATAATTATAAGCATAGTGTTCGTAAACCTGAAGGTTATGATGGCAAGCAACATATATTAATACAAGCTGGCTTACTGTCAGGCTTTGTGCCACATGTTGAAAAATATATTTAGATTGTGAAATTGATGACTATCATTAATGTTAATGATGATTCAGGCGGCAGGAGTGATAATGAAGGCAGTGACAAATGTAATATAAAAAGGTATTTAAAATAAACACAACATTAAGTGTTGGCATGTATTTGATAAAAATAAATTGGATTTCTTGAGTTTTTGATGATATAATAAAATTGCACATAACTCTCACCTAGATGAATTGACTATCAAACTAGCTTGAAATCAAAATTGTCATCATTATAACTTCCATATTAATTTTTTAGTTTATAGAATTTATCGTGACTGCAAAGTATTGATTTGAATCATACAATACCAAATGAGGATGCAGGGATCATCTAACTGTACATTTCTATGCACTAATTTTGCAGTGAAATATAAGTGAATACGCCTCTTTATATTATACTATTGCTTCCAGTGCAAATTTAAACGCGCAAATTAGAAAAATTGTTCATTGAGTTCCAAAAAACGTCGATGCTGTGGGGAACATAATTGGACAAGATCAGCGTGCGATTTACAATGATATGAAGGCATTCTTAGACATATCAAAGACTGCAGTTTATTCGATTTTGCGTGAACATTTAGCTGTATAGAAAGATCTATTCTGTATGGTTTCAGCATAATTTGACAGAAGCTCAACGAAAGGCTAATGTTAATTGGTGTAAGAAAATGATCAACAAATTCGAGCGATGAACTGCAAAATCTGTATACAACATAGTAACAGGCGACCAAACTACATTCGTATCCTATGAACCAGAAATTAAGCAACAATCTACTGCTTAGGTATTCCACGATGAACCGAATCCTACACAAAAGTTATTTGTTCACGAAGCGCATCCCGCGCCAACAAGACCTTTCCATGTATTTCTTTGTTTATATGCAGTGTAAGTTGCTTTTTGAATACTCATTGATTGCCTTGGTATAGCTGTATAAACTTCAGTACAATGTAAAATTATGTGATAATTTGAAAATGTATTGAAGGAACTGGCAGGCAAGCTAGATCCTGTTATGTTGATAGAATTTTAGCCATAAGTTTCTTGCGTCGCGCCTAGACATTGTCATATTTTATTATACAATACACAGAAAAAACTAAATACCCTCTTTTAGATTTTCTAACCTTCCGAATGAATTTCATCCGCTTCAATCGTTTCAGGTTTTGGAAAAAACTACATGTTTCCTTGTTATTGTAGTGCTTACAATAAGGTACCCAACACATACATAGTAGCCTTGTTTAAAAAAGGCACCAACATGTATTCTATTAAGAATGTTTTAATATTGAACCTTTACTAGTTATAAGCGTAGATAAGGTGAATAGCAACTGTTAGAACTGTAATAAGTATTAAAAAGGATATATTTTCTTATGAATTATACTGTTTGGTGTAAATCTGAAAATACAAGTATTTTGTTGTTAAACTGTAGTGACTTTTTAAAACACATTTCAAATATCAAACCTATTACCAAAAATGGTCAATCTGTGTATACAACTTTTATAAAAATTACTTAGAAATAGTCTCTTCTTTAACTCTATATATTTTACACGCGATAAAATGCAGTGGCCGGTTGGTTTGGATTGTGAACCTCGACCTGCCATAATAGTAACGTTAACAGAAAATACGCGTGTTTGCCCTTACGTTCTCAATTACTGTTATTAGTAGAGATTAGCAGTAAGGGGTACATTGGCAGGATTTATATGTTATTAATATTTATATTATAACTGTTTATACCATTTAACTTTTGTCAGTCGCGAGTTATTAATAATATTTATTTATTAATAGTTAACTGGTTGTAAGACCTGCAGTATATACTTTCTTTATTTTTATTTTCCATTAATCTGTTAAACTTTTTATGAAAGTTATGTAATTATATCTGTTTATTTTTTTTTTTTGTATAATAGATTCAGTATGAATTGCCAAGAAATCAAGCCAGTCGAAGGGTATACAGAGTAAATGAACTTGGTCCACCTTCAAATAGAGCTACCTTTAAAGATGATACTGGAAGAAGTATGACAGTCGCAGATTACTTTAAAACCAAGAAAAATATACAACTGAGATATCCCCATTTACCAACTTTATGGGTGGGTAGTCGGAATCGGGAAAATAAAATTCTTCTGCCTTTGGAATTCTGTACAATTCTGCCTGATCAAGTGGTGAATAAGAAAATGACTGAAGAACAAACTAGAAACATGATAAGAAAAGCAGCGACTGATACACGTACTCGATTAAGTAATATATCTCATTCTGTTTCGAAAGCTAATTATAATGAAAATCCAACAATGAGGGAATTTGGATTAACAGTTAACCCAACACCGCAAGAAGTTGAAGCAAGAATATTACATCCGCCAATGTTAGAATATTACAATAAAAAAGAAAATGTAAGCAGAGGTACTTGGCGTGCAAGCCAATTTATTCAAGGCGCTTCATTAACTAATTGGACTGTATTATGCTTAGATCGACGTACTCGTGAGGATAATATTCACCGATTAGAAACAGATGTAAGTTTAATTATATTCTTAGACGACTATAATTTATATGTTCTTGAAAATAATTGAAAAAAACTGTCTTATTTGTATTGATAAATCATAATTTTATTTGTTTAAACTTAAAATAAGGGTAGATCATTTTTGTTATCATCAAATTTGCTTGTGAATATCATGCTTGTACAATCAACAAAATAGCTTTAATCTCGTCCTGAATTCTGTTTCTCGATATGCATGTAGGGATCGGCAGTCAGGGGTATATTGGCAGAATTTATATGTTATAACTGTCTTTAGTATGGTCCTACTATCTATCTGGTTTACCTTTTCCCTAATTGGGGTTTAAAGGCCTCAACGTTATCGTCAATTTCCTAATATTTCACAATATTTTATTTTTCAGTATACTAAAAATCGCAAAGTACATATGGTGGAAACGCGCATTCAATTGTGTCATACTAGATCCATGACGTCTCGTCTTGTTTATGTTGCCGGATCTATTTTTATTTCTGTCCGTGACATTTGGTATAACCAAAGGAAACAATTATTCACAATACAATAATTATAACGTAATAATTTAGTAACTGAAATACTCTAAGACATCAGCCTTTCTCAACTTGTTTATTATATTTACATTGTCGAAAAATCTTAAATGTTTCATAACGTATCCATAATAAAATTTAAAATAAACAATACTTACGCTATTCTCGTTAATTGGATGATTATAGAAAAGTTTGTAAAAAGCTTCGACTGTTTACAGAAAGCTTTGGGCATTATATTCAAAGGACGCAAATAAATAATAAACAGGATGTACAGTTCTAAGAAGAACTGTTTTTATACAATTTATATCAAAGCAAAAATTAACACGCAAATTTGACAGGTAGAATATACACAATACACCCCTTTTTGACAGATATGATTTATCTGACAACACCGAATTGAAATATTTATTAGTTTATTAAAAATATATAAGAGAGAAATTTAATATTGAAACAGAAATTATGTGTTTATTTGCCATGAATGCATGTGTCAATTTTCATTAGGTATATGGATTCAATGTTTACATGCGATTTATACGTATACAAATAATATGTGGCAACGTGTGTCACCCCTACTATCCGTCACCAATCCCGACAACAATCGACATCACAACGACTTTCTCCGATCTTCCCACTTCTACATTAAATGTTTAGCTGCGAACACGTTGCGATCTAATCTGCAATAAAAGCCGTCATCATCAAATGGCCGCCGCGATCTAGTAGTTTATTATTATTTTCAGAATCCTTTTTTATTTACCTTATTTTTAATTTTATTAGAATTACGCTTTTGTTTGTGACATGCAGCGTGAACGCAGCTTAATAATTCTCTGCATTTACTGAAAGGAAAAAGAAAAATTCTTTGCAATGCGTAAATATTATTTCTGAGCGCAGTACAAACACCCTAGTCAATAGTCCAACAGCTACTGCAAACTTGAGCTTGTATCGGTCGCGCTCGCATTGAAGAGAAAAGGTGGGGTGCCATGTTGTCACGTATTGCATGAATTAATCGCCTATGGCTAATGAAAATTGACACGTGCTGTATATTAAGATCAATGTATACATTTTCTATCTAAACTAATGCAATATATTATATTATTTTCACAAAATAACTTTTAGTTTCACTAATACAATTATGATAACATGTAAATGTCATCAATGACGTGCAACTGAATATAACGCGTCTCCTCTCACAGCCATCTTAATATTTTACTAAAAAAAATGTAATAACGAACTAAAAAAATATTTTATTTCAAAACTAGAAATATACTAATTTGTTTTTTTAAGTTATGTCTTAATGAACGTTAAAGAAACTATTAGTTTGCTAAATTTAAATAATTTTGTATCTTTAATAATAATGAAGTTACTAATGGTGAACATTTGATTTGGATCATATTATATATTTTCTAATTGTCACAGAAAAATTAGTATTTCGGGTTTAAGGTCAGAAAAAGTAAAATAGCCATCGATTATTTGCTGTGGCCATTAAATTATTCATAACCAATTTTAAAGAAACACAAAACTAATTTAAAATCTCATCTTGACTTGCTAGCTTATTTAATTAACAGTAAACTACTAATAACAAGAAGAGAAAGACAAACTGTGTTTATCTCAAAAGATTGTCAGCTTATGAGGGACAACAGCCAACTATAATTGACTTAAGCCTTGTGATTTAGAAATTTTCTTATTATTAAATGAGCAACGTGTAAACGTCTTACTTCATTTGTCCTACCGTTAATGTCGTCTCTATATATTCAATGTGCAAAATAAACATAACTTTATAATCATGGTTACATGCAACTATAACACTGTGAGTATGACGAAATAGCATTAACAACTTGTAATTTTGAATTCATATTATGTTACACTTGATTAGTTTATATCGATAATTTTCAAAATCACTGCTAGAAAACACTATAAACTGCACTTATGTATTGTGAATTTTATATTTTTAGTTTCAAATGTCAAACAACTTACAATTAATTATAGTTTCCTTCTGATGATGTTAAACATTTGTTCACGAAATATTGAGGATTAAACAAAAGAGCACGTAATTGCTTTTTATTTGACCGATATACCCTGTGATTACACTATCCTCATATAATATTCAATAGTCGTTATTTCCTTTTAACTATATGTATATATCTATAAAGAAATGTATAAAATGAACGTATAAATCATCTTGACGTAGTGACTCTGATTGACAAGACATAGCAAACTAATTACAAAATGAGAAAATAGGAAAAGCAAAGCCATTTTGTAGCTTCTGTCGACAGTTCCACAATTTATTGCAGATAGCAACACTACATGGCAGACAATGCTAGCCTATGCAAAAATGACACAAAAGTGACGGATATAAAAATTAATAATGTGAAAATGTATTTAGTAAAAATAAAAGTGAAAATTACCAAGTGTGAGTGACTACTATAGACATGCATGTTTCAAACTCTCAGTGGAATTTTTTAAATATTTTTTCCGTGTTCCTTTATCGCTACTTCAAACCATAGTGTGAAGCTGTTCCGCGAATTTTGGGACACGTTGTATATACAGGGTGTCATCTCCGCGGGTAAGGCCGATTATGCCTTTATGAGTAAAGATATTTCGAAGCGGTTTTTTTCTAGTGATAGTTGTTCATTAGGAGGTTTTTTTAAATGGAACAGCCTATATACAGGGTGAATTTTTTTGAATGTTTAGCACTGGGATCTCAGAAACTACTGGAGATAGAAACACGCTTAAATGGGGAAAGATGCGCAGTTTTACGAGTTTGATTTTAAACTGCTTTTGTTTCTCCGATAACTTTCATGGCTTATTAGATATTCAAAGAAAACTAAATTTTACGATTTTCTTTAAACATGCTTAGCATCGTTAATAGTAATTTTAGAGAAAAAGTGTTCAGACAAAAGTTTTATATAATTTTACGCCAAATAAAACTGTAGCTAATATTTTTCTTTCGTTCACCATTATCGAGTTATGACACAAACTTGTGTTTTTTTTAATGGAAACCATAGTTGGTTTTGACGTCATTAAAAACCTTATTTTTTGCTGATTACAATGATATGGTTATTTTAAAAAATAAAGAGGATATAGACATTTTGATGGTTTTTATGGAAAACAATTGAATTTCGAACTGATAAAATACAAACCAAACGGATACTTATTTTGAAATCTTATGTAGTAATAAAATGAAAACTATAAGAACTTTTATTAAGGGCACACAACATTATTAATGTTCAAAGATACTTCCATTATTATTAATACACAAATTGCATCTCTTCACAACAGAATTTGTAGCATTGCGTACTTTACGCCTATCGATGTTATTAAAAGCAACTAAGACAGCTTCTCTTAAATCGTCGATTGTATCATATGTTCTTTTGTATACTGTGTCCTTTAGTACACCTCTCAAGAAAAAATCCAAAACCGATAAATCAGGGGATCTAGCCGGCCATTCAATGGGTGCATTTCGTCCTATCCATTGATTAGGGAAGTTCAAATTTGAATGATTTCTAACATTCAATTGATTGTGCGGAGGCGCTCCGTCATGTTGAAACCATTGCAGCATTGCTCGGGTTCTTAAATTTAAATTATCTAACATTTCCTCGAAATCTTGTTGTAAAAAATTAAGATAACGATTGCCAGTTAGTGATCCATCAAAAATAAAAGGAGGAAGAACAGTTGATCCTATAACACCACACCAAACATTAAACCCAAATTTAATTTGTGGTCTCCTATGTTCAACGTGAAGTGGATTTGTTTAAGACCATATGTGCTCATTGTGCCTATTAAACATTCCACAGTTTGTGAAACGAGATTCATCAGTCCATAATATATTCATTGAAAAGTGTGGGTCGTTTTGACACTGATCTTTAAACCATCTGCAAAAAGCTATTCGTCTGATGTTATCACCTTCATGTAAAGTTTGTGATACTGATAATTTGTAGGGACGAAATTTATGCTTCTTCAACACTCTGACAATAGTGCGTTGAGAGGAGCCCATTTCTGTTGAAATTTGTCGGGTCGATGTAGATGGATTCTGAGCGACACATGCTAATATGTTTATTTCTCTATCTTCATCCATCCCTTTTTTTGATTTTGGTTTAACGAACGAACCATAATCTGCTAAATTATCCCATAATCTCTTAAAAGTAGGTAGCGACGGCTGACGTGGATCAAAATAATTTTCAAAATAATCTTCAGCAGCTCTAGCAGAATTTTTCTGGCGCTCAATGTAACATTCAACCATATCACGCTTTTCTACGTTAGAAAATTCCATAGCCAATGCAAACTTATGATTAACGGCCGTTTACACCGCTTATAGTTAAGTTATAATTAAATTAATTAATAGTTAATTTAGTTTGACAATTAACTTGACTTAAAAGTAAAAATTAACAGCTCTCACTTCTGTGACTCAACGTGAAAGCAATGTTAGTATATTTATCTCGACTGCTCCAATGAACACTATTGTAACTCAGATTTTTCGTTTTTTGAATCACAAAACACCAAACATTTTTTTTTTTAAGTTTATATCTTATAAAGTGAACAATCATAGAAATGTCTATATCCTCTTTATTTTTAAAATAACAATATCAAACCTTATATCATTATAATCAGCAAAAAATAAGGTTTTTTTTTTTGAAATACAAAACACCAAACATTTTTTTTTTTTAAGTTTATATCTTATAAAGTGAACAATCATAGAAATGTCTATATCCTCTTTATTTTTTAAAATAACCATATCAAACCTTATATCATTGTAATCAGCAAAATATAAGCTTTTTAATGATGTCAAAACCAACTATAGTTTCCATTTAAAAAAACACAAGTTTGTGTCATAACTCGATAATGGTGAACGAAAAAAAAAATATTAGCTACATAGTTTTATTTGGCGTAAAATTATCTAAAATTTTTGTCTGAACACTTTTTCTCTAAAATTACTATTAACGCTAAGCATGTTTAAAGAAAATCGTAAAATTTAGTTTTCTTTGAATATCTAATAAGCCATGACAGTTATCGGAGAAACAAAAGCAGTTTTAAATCAAACTCGTAAAACTTTTGTATTCCCCGTAAAATTTTTAGTCAAAAAGTAATAAGATAGTATAGGCCTAAAATCTAAAGTTTTTGACTTATTCACAGTTCTCTGAAAAATTCAGTGTTTGTATAAAATTATATTTCTCGAAAACGACGTATTAGATGGACAACATTTTTTGGAGTATTGTTTACAATAAGAGTTCCTAATAGTAGCGTGTGTCATTTTTTGCAGTTACTAACTGCATGTGCAGAAAACTGGATTAGAATTACATGACACGTTTTTGTATAAAAGTCAATTTTTTAAAATGGAACACCCCTATATATTAGTTTATTTTTGAATTGCTTATTAAATTTCATCCCAGGTAGCAAGCTCACGTTAAATTCACGTCTTTTTTTTTGGTCAGTCAATGACCCAAACTAACGTGATTTCAGACATCCGTATGACGTAAAAATGACGGCCTAATGTCACAGTCTAGCGACGTCATTTTTTAACGTTAAATAATCGCTTCATAATGACGTTATTTGACATCATGTTTGTACGTGAAATGAACGTTTAATAATAACGTAAAATGACGTCATTCTTTAACGTTAAATGAACGTTATACAATGTCGTGATATGAACGTACAAAATAATACAAATGTCACCATTTAAAATATTTATTGTGGAATAAAACATCAATTCTAATATAAAAAAATAAAAAGATAACAACACTTAAAACAAAATTACATTGAAATTGTGGAAAGATTTGCAACATTAGAGGAAGAAAACATTTGATTTTCATTACCAACAAGATTTTCTGAAATGCACGTACGTCTTTCTGTCCGACTTGATTCACTTTCCACATTGATACTTTCCACAGCTTCTGCAATCCTCCTATAAATCTGCCGAGGGCCAACAACCTCTTTTCTACGACGCTTCATTTTCTATCCTTGGCGCATTCAAGTTTGTGGCGTTGTGGCGAATGTTTTAACCAAACTTTGATGTGGTCTTCAATGTCTCTTTCAAGACTTGGGCGATATTTACATTTTACAGCTTCTACGTGTAATTAAAGCAAATAAATTAATAAAACATGAAATTTTATGCTGAATTGCACTTACCGATAACAACCCTGTTTAGGCATAAATTGGCAAATGCCTTCTTTACTCCCTTTCCACGAAAACTGTAGTTACAAGCCAGCTGATTAGTGAGGCATCGTTTTAAAATATTATTTGTTAGAGAAGTTGCATCCCTTCCTCCAATTGATGACGAATAAAAACCCTGCAAATGTTTAAAATTATTTCTTTACAATAAGTGTTTATAGCGTTATACAGTTATTTACCAAAGCAAATGACTTCTGAATCTGAAAGGACATTTTCCAGGGTATTTAATTCTTCTTCATTTTTAATTGGCAGTTCCACTGGAAGATCAGGAAAACTTATTATAGAATTTGTTATGATGTCTTGTTGACTCAAGCAGTGCAAAATTTAATATGCTGCAACAAA
Source organism: Amphimallon solstitiale (assembly GCA_963170755.1). Classification (NCBI taxonomy): domain Eukaryota; kingdom Metazoa; phylum Arthropoda; class Insecta; order Coleoptera; family Scarabaeidae; genus Amphimallon; species Amphimallon solstitiale. Next base: position 83,609,954 of record OY720676.1, on the reverse strand, counting down.
TTAATAATACTCGTGTGTGCCAAACCCAAGCCTAAAAAACCAACATTGTCAGTTATCTTTTAACGTTAAAATATTTTGCTCACCTTCTTTTTCCAACAACACTTGTCCATCGATAACTGAAGTTTTACTGCTCGATAGTGGTGTATTGATTCTAAGAGATGTTGTTTCTGGTGTATTTACAAAGTGAAATTATATTGCCCTGCAAATGCTTTGCTGTTTTTATTGGTGGTGGACGTTCAAATATTCTTACATTATCATCTTCATCACTAGTGGTATCATAAACTTTTCTAGCAACATGCTTCCTTTTGGACCTTCTATATGTGTCTTCCACCTCTGATTGTAAATCAGACGTTACTTCGGCTTCCTTTATCTTTTTAAGATCCTTATCATAATCATCTGAAAAGTACATTATTATTGTGCAAAAGAATTAAACATGTTCTTCCATTTAGCAAATGCGTTTTCAATAGCCCAGTGTTACAGGTAATACTCGTAATAATCTTTTATTTACACTTTCTAAGTATTATAATGCTGCGGTTCTTATTTCAATACCATGACAACATATAACAGTTTACAGTCATACTGACATAATGGATATAAAAAATATAAAGTAAATTAATTAGGGTGAAAATAAAAGTTTGTACGGAGCATTAATCTTTATATTATACTGGGATCACATATAAACATGTCAAATAAATAACTACTATGTGCAGCTTACTACAGTTTTTGTTTTTTTAATTTTTGTTTGTATAGTGCAGATTTTTATCTAAGGCTGCTCGCACACCAATTATACAAAATGTTTGACAAAATTTATTTGAAGCCACTATGCACACAAATTTGACAAATTATTAGGTTGTTCTACACAAACTGATCAACATATATGTACAAAAAAACTTTAAACCAAATTATACAATCATTTGGCATTTATAATATTAATGTCAATTAAATTTATTAATTAAGAACTTGCCAGAAATGTGTTTAAAACGTTTGTCAAACATTTAGTTTGATTGGTGTACATTTTGGTCAAATATTCCCATATATTTTAATGGACGCTACAGTACTTCAAACATTTTGTTATACGCCGGGAACATTAAATTCCCGGCCTAGTACTTACAAAAGTGACATTTGTTAAAAATTCACTAGAAGTGGGGTGGTGTATTTTACAAAACCGTCATAAGCCTTCCAATATCGAGGTGCAGATTTTGCAGGTAATAAATTCTGTATGGCTGTTTCAGCTGCTTCCTTTATATGAGCTGACGTTTCCATAATTCGTTTAGTTATTACTTTACTATTTTCAAAAGAAAACTAGGTAAATGTCAATTTAATTTTAAATTTGAAAATCAAATGTGCATCAGTGACAGGTACCAACCACAATAATTAAATCCCCAGTTACTTTGGTTAATTTTTTACTTGGGTAATTTTTTACTTTTTAAAAATGATTTAAATTTATTGGCATGAAAAATTTTGTGAATTACACGTCCAGAAAATGTTTTGCGCACTCCCAAATATCATTTTCTGGACTAGTGATACAAATAACTAATGTATAATTGGTATGCACACAGCCTAATAGATATAATTTTTTTCTGCAGTGACATACATTGTTTGATATTCCCCTAACAAGCATGACAACAGTTCAAGTTAACCTTGCACTGTACAGCAGATATATAATCATTAATCATGTATATAATATTAACTACTGTATGTGACAAATAAAAAAATATAACTCACCAACAGAAAAAAAAGTTCGTGTTATTTTATACAATGGCCATATATTTTCATCCGGAATGTCTCCGTTTTTTAGCGCTTTATAATATTTCTCCTTGTTCTTGTGTGGAGGCCAGAATACTTCTGACTTCCGAGGTGTTATCCATGCCTGATTAACGATAGCGATACCACCGTCATCGTTTTCGTGAAACTCAACACCTATGAAGACCATAATTATGTCTGTAGGAGTAAGTAAATGCCTCAGTTATACTTACAGGTAAAATAATTATCATGCTTACCGAATAATGGAAGCACAGGTTTAAACAGAGTACCGGTTAACCTCAAAGTAGAACCCAATTGAAAATACAACTTATTATCTGAAGCACAACGACCTGGAAGCGAAATAACAGAAACAAGTCTCATGGTTCACGTGCACATTTTTGTAAATATAACCATCTTAAAATTGTACTTAAAAGTAAACTGTTTTGAGACGCCGTTATTCTGGGTGTAAAAGGGCGGTAAGCCCGGTAAGCCACAGGCCACAGTAAAATAACGGTAACGCAGGCGCACAGTAAGGTGATGAAAGACAAAAAATGAGGTGTGACTTCTTTGTACGTATGTGCAATCCAAAATGTGTATATATTAAAAGTTAATAAAAATATAAACAACAATAATTTAAAAATCATAATTACCTGATAATTATTGTAATTTTAGGGTCCAAATGTCTGACAAAATAATAACAAGATTAGGTATATTTTAGTACAAATTAAAGAGCATAAATTCTGAAGTTCAAGTATTTCTTTTTTTATTATTAATTTTAAACAAATACACAGTTGTACAACCACGATATGTAATACCACCAGTACGTAAACTTATGCATGGTTTGCGAAAATGTAAACTGTAAAGACGTTTATAAAACGTTTACATGGCGTCATAACTTTGACGTATTGCATTAGTCATAATAATGACGATATTAATGACGTCGTCTATTGGTCATATGACGTTTAATAACCATTAATCACCAAAAAAAGACGTGAATATAACGTGAGCTTGCTACTTGGGATGTCAGAAACATGTAAGACGTTAATACTTTAAAAGTGACTATTACTGAGCCACTGTCGTTTTTTGATATAATTTTGTTAGTTTTTGTATAAAAGTAAGTTTTTTCAAATGGAACTTCCTGTATATCAGTTCATTTTTGAATTTCTTATTCAATTTCACATCAAAAAGATGTAAGACGGTTAATAATTTAAAAGTGACTATTGTCGCTTTTTGATATAATTTTGTCAGTACTATACTATATTAATTAAAACCATAAAACTGACAAAATTATATCAAAAAGCGACAATAGCTCAGTAATAGTCACTTGTAAAGTATTAACGTCTTCCATGTTTTTGATGTGAAATTTAATAAGGAATTCAAAAATGAACTGATATACAGGCTATTCCATTTGAAAAAATTGACTTTTTTTACAAAAACTAACAAAATTATATCACAAAACGACAGTAGCTCAGTAATACTCACTTTTAAAGTATTAACGTCTTAACATGTTTCTGACATAAAATTTAATACACAATTCAAAAATAAACATGTATAGGGCGTTCCATTAAAGAAAATGACTTTTATACAAAAACGTGTCATGTAAATTAATCCTCTTATTGTAAACAATACTCCAAAAAAATTTGTCCATCAAATACGTCGTTTTCGAGAAATATAATTTTATACAAACATTGAATTTTTCAAAAACATGGGATTAAGTCAAAAACTTTAGATTTTAGGCCTATACTATCTTATTACTTTTTGACTAAAAATTATACGGGGAATACAAAAATGCAATAATATATAGGTGTTCCATTTAAAGAACTATAACTATGGTTAGGCACCAAGTTATGGAACACTCTGTATAATACAAAATATTTTTAAAATGTGCTCGTAATGAGCAGCTATCACAAGAAAAAAACCGCTTGGAAATATCTTTACTCATAAAGGCATACCTAATCGGCCTTACCCGCGGAGATGACTCACCCTGTATATATATCAATGATCTTATTGTTCCTGTAGGTGAACGGTATATTGTCTAGTGTCTTTTCTCATAAATAAACTTACACAGTATTTTTTCTTTTTTGATAGTTTGTGTGATATTTTTCTTAAGGTCTTTCGCGCTTGTCCAGTTGCATCAAAAGACTGGCAAAATCGCAATCAGACAGTGTATTTGGGCTCAGCTATTTGTGCTATTCTTCCTTTGCTTCGGTGCTTTTATTACTTTATAACCCTGCCGCAAGCCATTTCTGATTTTGAGTTCTTACTCCGTGTTGATATGTCTGGCATAACTGCAGTATCTCTTTGTTTTAAACCGTCCCACTCTGTTCATTGGTTTTCGGCCAAAGGTTTTCTCAGGATGTATGAATGCCATTTATACTGATTTGGTTTTATTCTGTTTTTCTATTAATTGTTTAATTGTGAAAATGTGACGCACGCTTCCGCCTTTCCTGGCCCCACTGATTTTGTCTAGCAACCGTTCTGGGGCTGTTCTTAATATTTTTTCTGGGATACAGTGTTTTGTGTCTTAATTTTTTATGAATAGGAGGGACTATTACCAGTCTTTTAATACTTCCATTGCTTATTATTTATTGAATATTTTCATGAGAATTTCTTTGCCATGGTAGGTGTTCCGGGATTATTTCAACATGTTCTGCTGGCATTTCTGTCGATCTTCACGACTATTTCTTGTAATTCTTTGAGGTTATCAATTTTCTCTTTTCTGTCTCTCTTTATTCTACTATTTCTTCTGTTTTTCCTTTGTATTTCTGTCCATTTCCTGCATTTAGTTCGTCGAAGTATTCTTTCCATTCCCGTTTTATACTATAATGTAACTAAAATATGTTTTACATACCGTTTCCTTAAAAAATATTGCTGTCCGTATAATCATACATTTTCATTTCAAGAAACTAAATTTGCAAAATGTAATGGTCAAAAAGTTGTTAACCGTTCAAAGCATCACTATACATAAATAAGGATATAAATTTTTTCAGATTCAACTTTTCTCATTCTTATTGCTATAGCTGATTAATGCTTAATCGACAGTATCTATTTACTTATTTATGTCAATATCACTGTAATACTCTAGAAGTAAAAATATTAATTTTAAATTATTTTTATCTATAGCTAATGAAGACTGCTAAAACACTGGGAATGAATATCACTGCACCTGCGCAATATAGTACTCTTGGAGATAGAAACCTACAGAAGGACTTGCGATCCTATTTTGCTGCAAATAAAAATTTTCAGATGATTATAGTTATATTGAATGTTAGAAGTGATTGTTATAGTCTGGTTAAAGAAGCATCTGAAATTGCTGTCGGCTGTTTAACACAGTGCATAAAATCTCAAACTGTCTACAAATTGTCAGCCTCTACAGTTGGAAACATCTTATTAAAAATAAACGCAAAACTAAATGGGGAAAATCATCATTTGCAAGGTTTAAAAGCATTTTTAGCTAGGCCATGCATGATAATGGGTGCAGATGTTACACATCCGGGCCCTGACTCCAAAGACTTTCCTAGTGTTGCAGCTGTTACTGCATCTTTCGACGCACATTTCTTTAAGTACGCGTTTGAATGGCGCTTGCAACAAGCCCGACAAGAAATGATAGAAGATTTACAGGAAATCACAAAACAACATCTCCTTAACTTCTACAGAAAAAATCATCAAGTTAAACCAGAAAAATTAATATATGTACGTGATGGTGTTTCAGACGGGCAATTTGAGCAAGTTCTTAATGTAGAATTAACGGCTATAAGAACGGCATGTGTGAGGCTCCAAGCAAGCTACAATCCGCCTATTATTTTTGTAGTTGTGCAAAAACGACACCATACAAGATTCTTTCCAAAAGACCCGAGAATATCAGAAGACAGAAATATTAATGTTCCAGCTGGTACATGCGTTGATACTGAAATTACACATCCGTCAATAGTAGATTTTTATTTAGTATCCCATGCAAGTATTCAAGGAGTTGCGAAACCTACTAAATATGTTAAATTATGGGATGATTGTAATATGTCAGAGGATGATTTGGAAAAGTTAATGTACTACTTATGCCACATGTTCGCACGCTGCAACAGGTCCGTCAGTTATCCTGCTCCAACTTATTATGCTCATCTTGCTGCAGCACGGGCACGTGTATATTGTGAAACTGATCGTATCGACATGATGAATTTGGACAGAGAGCAAAAACGTTTAACAATTAAAGAAAATATCTCCAAAGGTATGCCTATGTTCTTTGTTTAAAGTTTTTTGACTACATTCTAGAGACTGTACTCATCAATGTGACTAAAGATCGGTTGTAGAGATAAAGAAATATGTGCGACTATGTGCACTTGCAATTTTTGTTTTTAAATCATGACGAGCGCTATAGTAAACCAGAGTTTTATAGAGCTCTTTCACAATGAGGACACATACTTCATAATTTGCAAACATAAATTTGCAAGTGCACATAGTCGCACATATTTTGTTATCTCTATAACCGATCTTTAGTCACATTTATTGTGCATGTATAAACGTGACACATCTGTCCTTTTCATTGTGAAAAAGTTCTACTATTGATTCAAATAAATTTTACATTACTATAAAATATTCAGTTTTGTGGTGTAACATTTAATTAATTATTAATGTGTAACATTTAATTAAATATTAAATCATTGCTACATACATATACTATATTGTTTTATTAAGTCCAGTAAGTTTTAAGTAAAATTTGTTGTTTGCCATGACCATAATTCAAGTCTCTTATCTAAATTTATAAAGCAAAATTGTTTTATCATCCGACATGTGCCAATAAAGTAGAATTGCGGAAAATTTGAGATACTATAAAGTTTTCCCTGTCACTTGATATAAGATACAGAAAGCATGAGGTTGTAAATATGGCCGTTTGTAGACATGTGGTCATACAAGTTATTCATTTTATAGTGTTAACCTCTGCCGTATTGCCATATTTAACACCTTGTATTTCCTAATAATGTAGTTGCCGTATGTTAATATGTTCTTTAAAGTGAATTTTAGCGATAAAAATGTATGGCATGTATGGCAAGTGTTACTTTCGGTCAGTATTTTGAAACTATTTTTATATAAAAATTAATCGAAATCCAGCTTCAGATACTTGAATACTCTTAATCTGTAATCTGTAGAATGCAAATTTGCGAGATATTTGTAAAAAACAAGAAAAAATGGAGAAGTGTTACTACTATCTGTCCGAATTTTTTATTTATACAACAGTTGTTCAAAATCAAACTTTAAATACTTTTATATTCTTCATATATGAGTCTATAAAACATGACCAGATATTTGCAAAAAAATTGTATTTTGTTTCGATACAAATTTTGAAAAACAAGATGTTGGTAAAATTGTTTTGACTAAAGTAAACCACTTCTTCCGGAGTATGGATTTGTCTGAAAACGAATCAGACATTTGGACGATAATTAAATATAGGGTTTAGTATAAATAGGTTCTATAGTTTAGTTTTAGTTGCTACTTATATGTCACACACGGCCACCTACCGAAAACTATCGGCGACTTGAAACGTGGACGTCTGCAAATTACTAAACAAGATAGTTAAAAGTGATGTCAAGTAGCTTAAAATGAAATGGGTCATGTCAAGAATGTGAAGATTAGGACATTGTAACAAGATACGGAAACAATATTGGCTTAGAGAAAAATAAATACCCGTAAAAAGACAAGTCGAACACAACAAGGCACAAATGTAGAAACTTTGATGTTTGACGTATGATTCATATTTTATGCGAATATGTATTTTATATAGTTTCATCCCTAGAGATTCTTTTCATATCTTTTTGAAACTCTCAATCTTGCGGTGTTATTCCCTGTTGAAGGTAATTAAAATTACATACTTTTTTATGAAGATTATAGAAACTCTTTGTTGCTTTTTAGGTTATATTTGATTTTGCTTGTGCAGTATAGTATGAAATGAATACAAACAATACTTACAGTATTCATTATAATTTCTTTTTATAATTTTATGATATGAACTATTATTATTTTTAAAAATCTAAACATGTTTAATTTTTATTGGATTCTTTAAACACTGTCATTTTTATTTATTTCTCTTTTTCAAAATTTGTATTTACATAATACCTATATGATGTAAGTACAAATGCTCAAAATATTTTTTTTTATATAATTCCATACATTTTACAAAAATATTTAATGTGTATTTCTTTACACTTCAGTTAATACATATGATGTATATGTTTTTCTAAAACGTGTGAAATTATACAGAAATCAATTTCTTTGTTTCGGTATTAGAACAACGTTATTCTAGCACCCATTTTCGTGTAAGAATGGGTTCCATTCTTAAACGATTTTTGGTAACTTTCTATTTTAGTAGAAGTAGGTTGGTGCCATAAATTTTTCATATTCTTTTTCATACTTGCTTTTCGATTTACCTGGTAGAAAATTACTTATGGCGTTGGAGGCCACGTCCCGCAATTCTGGTGGCGCAGATTGAAGCTCTTGGTCTGACATTCCGCCCACAGATAATATGAGTTTTTTTCATTGAGGAAAAATACTATGGAGACGCTGTAAAACGTCTTTGTCAGGCCTACACTACGCTACACATGAAATGCTATTCCAGACGATTTCTTCTTATCAACGCCGTCTCTGCTGTTGCAGCTACGTAGAGCACGAGAAACCATAATGCCTTTTAATATTTAACTTATTATATAACTCTAATACACGATGCACTTAACAAACACTCCACTTTTTACCAACACTACCTGTTTGACGTAAGTGTAGTATTAATATGGCGGACCTGTACCCGGTTTGATCACGTGACGTCGTCTCCCTGCCTATTCTTTCTCAATGGTTTTTTTTTCTAATTTAAGTGGGGTGTTTACCTATCGAAAATTAAGTCATCGCCGTTTCGCGTTTTTTAAACTCATTTTGTAATTTTAGAATCTCAAATTTGGGTTAGTGATTCAAAAGGCATAAATTTATAATGTCAATGTCAGTTTTTGTGCTAATTTATTTTTTTAAGAAAGTTATGTGTTTTAGAAATAACCACAAAAATGCATGAATTTGATTAATGTCTACTAACTAAGGCTGGTACACAAAAGAAAAAAAAACGACCTCGACGCGCTAGCTGCACATTTGATGTACGATATAAAGGAAAAATCAAATTTATGTAATTATTTTTAAAGATAAAAACATTAAACAGTAAACATTGTCACACACATTTTACACGGGGTTTTTTGCGTTGTCTATCCCCACTTTACGGCATCTCTACCGGTCCTAGCGAAGACGAAAATCTATCGGAATCGGTCGGTTATTGCAGACTTAAATGCGAGGGACAGTTTAATTACAAACTGTCACTCGCATTTAAATGTCATATATACCTATAATATTCGAGTGTATTATAATATAATAGTTATGGGCAAGCGAAAATTGGCATATTATAAAACATCAACAGTTCCGTAAGTACTCATTCTTTATACATTATGTTTTCTATCTATAGTATTTCTTTATCTATTATAGAATCTGTGAATAAAACCGAAGCGCTGTGACAGAACCGAATATCGTCAACCTCCACCTACCGATACCCCTTGCGTCTACCCGTCCCGCGAGTGTTATAAGTTGCATAAGTTTCTATTATTTGCTTCCGGAAAGGTAATTTTGATTATAGTGCGTCCCCGGATTGACTGAACAATAGGGAAAAAAATTTTACTTCGGCCTTTATGCAAAAATGTCATTCTTTATAAAATTTGTGCCTGTCTCAAAACCGCCAATTCTGAAACAATAATCTAAATATTATTTTTAGCAACTGAGAAAATTACAATAACACAAAAATGTAAGCAATAAAGTTTCATGTTTTTGGTTTAATCATATTATCTTGTTATCTTCCATGACAACCTAATATGTACCTAAGTCAAGTTACTTTAATGAGACTGACTTACTAGTAATGCTAACTTTAGAACAAAGAGTTTACCTCGTTCAGTGTTATGGAACTGGTGAGGTTTCCTATAACTTTGCAATTCAAAAATTTCAACAAAAAGTTATTTATGTTCACGTGTGCGTTAATGCTTTACGAAATTTGGTAGAAAAATTTGAAAGAACAGGTAGTGTACATGACATCAAGGAAAGAAAAAGGATACACGATGAAGATGCTGCTACAATACTGGCTCTACATTCCCTAGAAACATTCGAAATTATCCTTACAAAAAAGGTCTGCACAGTTAAATTATTTAATTGGCAAATCACATTTACAAAGAATTTCTAATAAAATTAAACCTTATAAACCGATCTTTGTACATGAATTGAGTAATGGTGATGATGCATCGCGTTTAAACTTTTGCTTATGGGTAGGAGAAAATCGTTTTTTAACATTTACAACCAATGGGATATGTAGTTGCAAAGCAAAACTATAGATTTTGGTCGACAGGAAATCCTAATTTCAAAATTGCAACTATAGTTGAGTCCTCTCGCAACCGACATGCGCCACTAAATTAAAATGGCGTCAAATTTGAGATGTTGCAAAATTTTACCTGCCAAGTAATATAACCTACAAAAGCCATTTCTGCACTGTCATAAATAATAATATTCATACACCTATTGACATTTGTCATAATTATCTTTTGACGTTTGTTATAATTGGATCTAAACACTTTAAATTTATCAATAATGCTTGGCTCCTAAACAGTATAGCCAAATGTTATACCGTAGTCGACATATTTTAATTTCTGATACGAAAGTAGAAAGAGGAAAAGAGCGCGACGAAATAAACTAAAGATAAACATAAGCGAGGCTGCCAAGACAGTACACTCGCTTAAGGGTCCCCCGACATCGACACTGCGTTGCTCTCTCACCACTGTTAGCAAGCAGGCATCGCTGCATATTATAAGGTCATATTCTGCATGCGATAGAAGTGTAAACCGAATTAAAATTTGACGACTACGGTATAAAATATAGGTAAAGAAAAAATAATATTTAATATTTCATGTAATAGTATTTCACTATGGGAAGGTATATATCGTGAAATATTAATTAATTAGATTAATTTTATAGTTTTGAAATTGTTCCCGCCGATTGAAATTTATTGAATTGTCGTCCTTAGTTCATACTTTGGCAGTGTCGGTTGCCAAAACGACTCAACTATAGAAGTCAGTATTACCACAGATAAGGGAGATTTAGATAGCCGGCGTATATGGATAGATTGGCAACACAAAAAATAACCTTAATTCATCCTAAAAGATAGCAAATAAATGCAGAATTACGATATGTTCGTGTTATTTTCTTTAGGTATTTACTTTAGCGACACTTGCCTAGTAATTTGTAAACAAATATATTGGATAAAAGATGGCACTATTATAGGCTTAACGTATGTCTTATATGGTGGGTTTATGCAGCGTGAATAAGTCCTGGCTTAGTATTAGTATTAGTCTTAAGAAATTTCGATGATTGAGTATACGTGTTAACCTACGTGCACGCTGCACCGACCGGTACGACCGACCGTTACGGCAAAACTAGCAATTTTTGGGAGGTGCGCACACTGGACCGACCGACCGGCGCAACCAACAGGAACGAAACGGACAAATTCTACAAGGTCCTTCCTCGTGACTCATTTTTATATTCAGTCTTAAATGGTGAAGTTCCGTTCCGGTCCTAGGTACTGGTGGCGTACGCTAGCACCGACCGGCACGGTACGCCGCAGATTGTCCAAAAGTTCCTTCACTCAGACTTTTTTCAAAACGGCGAAAGTGGCGAATCGTCCGTTGCCTATCGGTCGTACCGGTCAGTGTGTGGTTTTCGCGCCTCCATAGAAAAACATGTATTTCATTTTTAAAAAAACCTCGGTCGCCCGTGTCGGTCGGTGCAGTGTACGCGTAGCTTTAGTGTTCAATCAGCTGGTCTTATGGTCACGACCTTGAATGTTCGTAATTTTTAACTCTTAGGACTAAGTTAAGACCTTGTTAGCTAAGATCTAAACCTTGTGAGGTAATACCAAAGAGATTGGAATATATAGAGGAAGTATCAAGCTGCAATGTTTGGCCGCAACAACTGCAGGTGGGGTAAGAGTAAGTGATAAACAGCCAAGCGATTATAGGCCTTAAGAAAATCCGACAGTGTCAATGAGGCGTGCTGTCATTGGTCGAAATGTCGTGCTCGTACTTGGTTCGTATGATTTCGTTAAATTCTACACGAGGACGACATTTCGACCAATGACAGCACACCTCATTGACGCCGTCGGATTTTCTTAAGGACTATAATCATCGCTTGGCTGTTTATCAATTCCCCTTACCCCACCTGCAGTTCTTACGACCACTTATCTCGCCTACAAACTGCACTCATGCTTTCTCTATATATTCCAATCTCTTTGGGTAATACGTACCACTTACGCAGCGTAATTTGTAAATTTAATTTCTGTATAACGTGTACTTTTAAGGTTAAGACTAATTCTTAGGACTAATACTAACACTAAGTTAAGGAACGCTGCATAAACCCACCATTACAAGACAGCACTTTTACTTTCTTATACGTAGTATAAGGAAGTATTGTGATGATGAAAATTTTCGACCTCGAGATTTTTGCAGTTGTCCACGTTTTGAGGTCCCCTGATACCAAAAAAGTGGTTTTTAAAAAATGTCTGTGTGTCTGTGTGTGACCACGATAGCGGTCAAACCGCTGTATATATCAATTCCAAATGTTGTATTTACGTGTATAATCTCCCTCTTGAGAACTGATTAGATTTTGAGAAAAATCGGCAGACCGGAAGTAGTAGTTTACTTCAGTGAAAAAATCGAATTTTACAAATATTTCGTCAATTACTAAGTTTAAACAAATTTATAAAGAATTCAAAGGCACTCAGAATTAAATTTGAGACAAACTGTCTTAAAAAAGTTTTTTGAAATTCCTACCGGAAGTAGGTCTTTTACTCTTATCGAAAATCAGTTTTTTGCGAATATCTCGCAAGTCATGCTTTCTAGGCAGGTACATTACGAGTATAAAAGTGTTTAAATGATAATTCTAAATATCTTTTGTATAAAAAAAATTTCAAAATTCGGACCGGAAGTACCACTTTTACTCTTACCGAATAGCGATTTTTTGCAAATATGTCGTAAATTATGCATTCTATATATATTTATTAAGAGTAGAAAAGTATTTAGAGTTGGATTTGCAATATTTTTGGTATACATGAAATTTCAAAATTCGGACCGGAAGTAGCACTTTTACTCTTAGCGAGTAGCACTTTTTTTCGAATATCTTGCAAAGTATGCATTCTATAGCGATTTATTAAGAGAATGAAAGTACTTAGAATAGGATTTTGAATGATTTTTGTATAAAAAAATTCTTAAAATTGTATAGTTTGAAACGCTCATACGTATAAGAAAGTCGTGTGGTGGCCACACCTCATTTTTTTTATTGCGGGACCGAACAACAGAGCTTTAATTGTAATTCAGGAATATCAGATATTCCTCTTTATTAGAAGTGTTACGTTATAAAACGGAAATGCTGACTTCGAAAAAGAATTTTGAGATTATTCCCAATTTAAAACAATTTAACAGTCTATTTTTAATCATTTCATCTAAAAGACCTTATCCTAATTTTCTTAAATTGTAAAAAGGCAAAAACGAAAACTATAAATAGGTAGTTTTAATTATTACATATTGCATTTCTGAAAAATGAATACAGGCTGATTCAATTTCGACGCTCACCATAGGGATTTCACGTACTAGGAATAAACAATTTGATAGATTTTGTGTCTGTTATTGACCTGGTGAGAAAACGGATTTGTGACAAATGACTTTCGAACCGATATATAATCAATGCTTAGAATCTGGAGACAATTAGAAAATGGCGATTTTTTTAAATAAGGTATCTGTAGTGGTATTCGACACGACAACACAAGTCGCACCACCCCTAATCTGCACCTTCTAGGGATGCTGATTAAATGTGGTAGTTTAGGAAATACTGGTAAAGCTTGATTTTTTCACTAATGAAAACTACTACTTCCGGTCTACTGATTTCTCTGAAAATCTAATCAGAGCTCGAGACAGATTATACTCCTAAATATAAGATGTAGAGTTGATAGCTTGAGCCGTTTGCCCGCTATCGTGATGAGAGAGAGAGAGAAGACAATTTCTGGAATATTGTTCGAATTTTAAAGCTTTGCAATTATTTTGAGTATGCAATCTCGTTGGACAAAATACATGTTGTTATTACTTTCTCATACGTAATGTAAGGAATTATTGTGATGACGAAAATATTCGAGCTCGAGATTTTTGCATATGTCCACGTTTTGAAACGAGTGACAAGACTTAAAAGAAGACATATTTCGTTTCTCTTTGTTTATTTACGTTATTTTACTTTGGCTAATGACTTTTGTATGACAATAGTTTAAAATTCGAGGATCACATATTTGGTGGTGCCAAGAAAAAATGAAAACGCCTTTTAAAAATGTAGAGTACATTAATAGATAAAACGCAATAATTGGGGCTAATAATGTGTTTTTAGTTTTAGTCAGTGAGTCCAAATAAAAGTGCTAGAGATAAAACTTCAATTTAATATGAATTGGCCTGTATCGACAGGTAGGTAAATATATTGCCATACAGTTTTGACAGTGAATTATGTATTATAAATTTTATTCAAAAGTATTATATTAGCATTCAACATTAAAAACAACAGCAAAGAGGGTTTCATTATTATCAATTGTATATAAATATTAAATAAAATTTAACCATAATGGGGATTTACAAACAATATTTTAAATTCAATAAGGACATAGAAATATAACATTAACACACAAATAATATATAATAAAATGTGTCTGTTAAAACTTCTTGCTTGTAAATGCACTTGTATGTAGAAAGCACAACAAAGGCGTATTAGTTCTATTTCGCGTTTTTGTGGAGATGTATATTTTTTATTTCAAAGACAATTCTCTATGTCCGACAGAGTCAGGTATATAAGAAGTATGTCGTCGTTTTATTTGAAATAGAAATTAAAATAGTAACCCAGATTTTGTTACGTTCAACTACAACCCGTGAGAGAGCGACCCGAATATTGTTACAAAACTTAAAGTAGCGCCCTCCATCTTGGTGCCTTGTCTCCAAACTAACGCCGAACGCCTAGCGGTCGTCTCCAAAATATGTTGCCAATAATTATCATTACATCGGCTATCTCTAGTCTCCCTTATCTGTGGTATTACCAAAAAGTTAATGTGTGGTGTGGTGTTATCCAGTGGCGGCTCGTGATTTTTTGGAACGGAAGGGCACAATGTAGAATTAACAAATTAAATAAAAAACATATGTTTCCATTTGAAAAAAGAAATTGATGGTCGTAACTTATTTTTGTTTTTGTTGTTTTTTATTTAATTTGTTAATTCTGCATCGAATTCTAAGTATGTTTCATGTACCATGTCCTATACCCAAACTCAACAGTTATCGAGAAATTTACAATTGAACATGCAGTTATTGATATGTTCAATTGTAAATTTCTCGGTAACTGTTGAGTTTGGGTATAGGATATGGTACATGAAACATACTTAGAATTCGATCTAGAATTAACAAACTAAATAAAAAACATGTTTCCATTTGAAAAAAAAAATTGATGGTCGTAACTTATTTTTGGACCGGCCTTTGTACATCAATTTCCCATCAAAAAAACCGCAGCTAAAAATAAAAGTCGACCTATCCGAGCGTTTTTCCATAAAACAAAACCAAAAATTGTAAATGAATTTATTCCAACCCGCGCGTCCTCACTGTATATTATCATACATACTGGACAGCCACGCGGCACCATAGAGGAGTGCCCCACCGCTGACGTATATCTGCGCGCTACCCGGGCCAGTTTCATCGCTCGATTTCCAATACAGACGGGGCCTCACGGGGCAGTCGCGCGAAATGCCCCGGAGCGTACGTTAGACTGCGATTTTTAAACGCGCTGAAAAAGCGGACTGTTACTTCCGAAAACATATTATTTGTTATCAAACAAATCAGAAAAATTACATACAAATTAGGTATTTATAATTAATTTATCTGTTAAAAGAAATTTGTCATGGGGAAATTTGTCACAGGGGGGCAGTGCCCCGTTGCCCTCCCTGCAGCAGCCGCCACTGGTGTTATCTATGGAAAAAACTATACAACAAGATTTTACCTGAAATAAAAATTATTAAAAGAATAAAACATACGTAATGCACTTAAGAAATTAATAATCGACGAAGGAGATACATGTTGAAACTCCATTATATATATATAATAAAACACAAGTGTATAGTTTCAAAATTATTGTAATGTTAGAAACATAGAAACATATGTAGTGCGTTAAACATTACAATAATTTTGAAACTATACACTTGTGTTTTATTATATATGCACTTAAGAAACTTTATTTTTATTAACTTGGAGGCGTTAACGGGGATGTTTTAAAGACACGAGTTATTTCTTAATGAAATAATTATAGTTATAGTTAGTTAGTTAGTTTTAGTAACGTACACTTTTGTACACGAAATATGTATTTATATTAGGTTGCTACATTTCTTAGAATTTATAATGTAATTGCACATACAGGTGGCTAACACCTAGGTGTACTTGTATTTTTCTTTAAATAAATAAATCATCGTATTTTTTTAATGAAAATGTGAATCAACATACGTATTTGGAGTTGCTTTAAAAAATTTTAGTGCCTGCAATAAGAGATGAACCTAACTTGGAAAGTATATTTTTGCAACGAGATGGGTGCCCTGCTCACTCAACAGTGCAGGGTAGAAATTATCTGCAAGAACATTTTGGAAACAGATGGATAGGTCGTTACGGACCTGTTAATTGGCCGGCTCGTTCCCCTGATTTAAGCGCAGTGGATTTATTTTTATGGGGATATGTTAAACAGCATGTTTATAATACTAATTTAGATAACAATATCGAAATTTTAAAAAAAAAACTACGGAAGCGATCAATTTTGTCACTGAAGATATGATCCATAATGTTTATAAAGAATTTGTACGTAGAGCTGAAAAGTATGTAGAGATTGGAGGATACCACGTTTAATGAAATAAAAAAAAATCCTTTAAATCAAGTGTGTTTTTGTCATTTTCTCAGCTGCTAAAAATAATATTTAGATTATTGTTTTAGAATTTGTGGTTTCGAGACAGGCAAAATTTTAAACATGTAATTAACAGTCAAAACAATGAAAAAACGGAACTACCTCCCCGTACTTAATTTATCTTACGAAATAAAAGATAAATAGAATCAATTTTAAAAACTTCTCACGCTTCTCCTATGCCCATGAAGAATGGATTTAAGAGTAAAATCGACTTTTTTGGCTGTCGTTTTCGCGACAACAACAGATGTTGTAGTTCGCCATATGAATAGTCTATTCATAACTGCGTGATGTTATATATTACTTCTTTTGTCCGTCGTAATTACGGTCCGGTCTATAGTTCTTAACATTGATATATTCTTGCTTCAAATAATTTAGGTATACAGTGTATGTCCTTTCTTAAAATAAAGTACGATTTATTGAAATCAAATCTACTGGGTTTTTTTTTCAAACCATGTGCTAGCTCAATTTAAGCAAGTATTCCGTTTGAGATAATCTTAAATGCTGAAGGTAAGTGATACTCATCTATTCGACTTTCTTATTTCATAGAAAACTATACAATAAATAAACAACCTACGAGTAAAGAATAGAACAGAGAGTCTCCCGGTTATAGTCGGTAAAAATTTCAATAGGTATGAAATTATTTAGAGTTCGAAATCTAATGCTATATAGATGTCGCTAAATGAACGGATTACACTAAAATTAAAATTTAGTTCGTTGCCATGGGGATGCAGACGAAAGTAAAGCAAACGATTTATTTACTGAATTGTAGAACGCTGGTTCGCGCAGGTAACGTTATGAATGAATATCGGTCTTCTAAAGTAAGAGGGAGAATACGTTGCAAGTCGTATACCTCTCTTTCCCTCCTACACATTATTGTAAGTGGATATAAAGCACAGGTATGTGCTAAAGGGGTAATATAAGTATGTAAATATTATTTATTCCGTCAGAAGGGAGATTTAAAATAAATAGAAAACAGGATGGAATAATGTAAATTTCTTTAAGAGTCTAATATATTTGAAAAATGTTTTTTTTCTGATAGGCACATATATTTCTATTTTCAACTACAAATATGTTCTCTACATTGCTTATTATGTTTCCCTATTTGTTGAGTTATATTGCCCATGATAAAATTTTATTATTTACCATGTACTTATATATTTTTTAGTTTATGGGTAGTATTTTCTTGCTGTATTTCCTTCATCTAAAAAAATAAATTGTCCTACTTTTGAAATAGAGAATTAAAATATATATATATACGAATGAGCATTTCAAATTATACAAAATTGTTTGAAATAGTGTTATTTCATAGAAAAATTAGCCAAATTTTAAGAATTTTTTATATAAAAATTATTCAAAATCCTATTATAAGTACTTCTATTCTCTTAATAAATGTCTATATAATGCATACTTTGCGAGATATAAAAGTGATACTTCCGGTCCGAATTTTGAAATTTTATTTATACAAAAAATATTCCAAATACTTTTGTACTCTTGATAAATATACATAGAATGCATAATTTACGACATATTTGCAAAAAGTCCCTATTCGATAAGAGTAAAAGTTTTACTTCCGGTCCAAATTTGGAAATTTTTTGATACAAAAGGTATTGAAAATTAAGTTCCAAATACTTTTATACTCGTAACGCACCTGTCTAAAAAGCATGACTTGCGAAATATTGGCAAAAAACTGATTTTCGATAAGAAAAAGACCTACTTCCGGCAGGAATTCAAAAAACTTTCATAATAAAATTCTTCTCAAATTTAATTCTCAATACATATGAATTCTTTATAAATTTGTTTAAACTTAGTAGTTGACGAAATATTGGCAAAATTCGATTTTTTCACTAAGTAAACAACTACTTCCGGTATGGCGATTTTACTGTAAATCTAATCAGATCTCAAGAGGGAGATTATACTCGTAATATTTGGAATTGATAGTTATAGCGGTTTGATCGCTATCGTGGTCATACGCACACACAGAGAGAAAGAGAGAGACATTTTTTAAAAACCATTTTACATTCTTATACGTGGTATAAGGAAGTATTGTGATGACGAAAATTTTCGACCTCGAGATTTTTGCAGATGTCCACGTTTTGAAGTCGCCTGACACCAAAAAAGTGGTTTTTGGAAGATGTCTGTCTGTCTGTCTCTCTCTGTGTGTGCGCGTGACGTGTAGAATCTTCCTCTTGAGATCTGATTAGGTTTTCATAGCCCGGAAGTAGTAGTTTACTTCAGTGAAAAAATCGAATTTTGCCAATATTTTGTCAACTACTAAGTTTAAACAAATTTATAAAGAATTCATATGTACTTAAAATTGAGAACAATTTTATTTAAAAAGTTTTTCGAAATTGATACCGGAAGTAGGTCTTTTACTCTTATCAAAAATCAGTTTTTTACAAATATTTCGCAAGTCATGCTTTTTCGACAGATACGCTACGAATACAAAAGTATTTAGAACTTAATTTTCAATATCTTTTGTATAAAAGAATTTTCAAAATTCGGACCGGAAGTATCACTTTTACTCTTATCGAATAGCGATTTTTTGCCAATATGTCGTAAATTATGCGTTCTATAAATATTTGTCAAGAGTACAAAAGTATTTAGAGTTGGTTTTGAAATATTTTTTGTATACATGAAATTTCAACATTCGGACCGGAAGTAGCACTTTTACTCTTAGCGAGTAGCACTTTCTTTCAAATATCTCGCAAAGTATGCATTCTATAGAAATTTATTAAGAGAACAGAAGTACTTATAATAGGATTCTAGATAATTTTTATACAAAAAAATTTAAAACTCTATAATTTGAAACGCTCATACGTATAAGAACGTCGTGTGGTGGCCACACCTCATTTTTTTTCGAATGTATTGCAAAGTATACATTCTATAGGGATTTATTAAGAGAATAGAAGTATTTATAATACGATTTTGAATAATTTTTATATAAAAAAATTCTTAAAATTCTATAATTTGAAACTCTCATACGTATAAGAATGTCGTGTGGTGGCCACACCTCATTATTTGGTATCAGAGGACTTCAAAACGTGGACATCTGTAAAAATCTCAAGGTCGAACATTTTCATCAAAATACATCCTTATACCTACGTATAAGAAAGTAATAAAATATACCTATCTATTCTTTAGTTGGATGCGGCTCAAAAAATAAAATATTCCTACTCAAACTAATAAATTGTGCTACCCCTCAAGTTTAGTATAAAAGTATCAAATGCAGTGGCGGCTCGGGGTGGTTCACATAGGGAGTGCATAATTTCAAAATTAAAAAGTATAATACAAGAACGCTTACCCAATCTTTATAAGTTTCACCGACATACTGTTCCAGACAGGTACTGTTCATTGTACAGTTTGTTTTGAGGGAATAGTAAATATAACACTACAGTTTGATTACATCTGACGATAAACGAAGTCCATTTTGCGTGTCTTTGACTTGCAAAACAGTTCTATCACTTTTTCATTAAAATTTGGGAAATCATTTTAAAATTCTTTTTCTCAAGATAACATAGTAAGGGCATTTAATCTGTCTTCTTTCATTGTATTTCTCAGGAAAGTGTTTATTCTCTTCAGCCGTGAAAACTGGTGTTCCGCTTCAGACGTTGTCATTGGGATTGTAATGACAATTTTTAAAGCTTAACAACTTCATTAAAGGTGTAATCCATCCAGCAGAAGGCCTAGCAGACCTACAGCACTGACTTCTATATTTTGCCTAAATTCTTCTCTAGAATATAGAACACTTAATTCAGTTCGTAGTCTGCTTTCATTGAGGCATGGATAAAATTTTACTGCTTCTTTAAGGCAATCTTCCGGAATTTTTTTTTGAAAAGAGGAGAACTGTTTAAAAGAAATTAAGTTTGCTAATATTAAGTGCCCTGTATACCTAAATCTAGTTTTTATTTCAAGCAAAATAATATCGCACACTTTAATAGTTTCCCTCCGTCTTTGGCTACCATCAGTTACTCTTCGTCGCGTTGATGGGCGAGGAGTCAGTTCTGAGTCATTT
Organism: Amphimallon solstitiale; assembly: GCA_963170755.1. NCBI lineage: Eukaryota > Metazoa > Arthropoda > Insecta > Coleoptera > Scarabaeidae > Amphimallon > Amphimallon solstitiale. Next base: position 83,589,136 of record OY720676.1, on the reverse strand, counting down.
TGTTTAACCAACTGATTATCTGTGTCAGCGATTTCGGTTCGAATTTTTCCAATAGCGCGTTCAAAATTATCTAAACTATTCTTGATTTTTAATGCATTTGTATTGACATTTTGTAATTGATTAAACAATATCTCCACATGTGGCATAATTTTATGAAAGAAAGTTAACCAATAGATAAAATTTTCCTCCTCTAAAATTCACAAATTGGCACCAGCTTGATGAATGGTAGTTTGTAAACTAGCTTCTCCCTCGATTTGTTCTAGAGCTACAATTATTTCTTTTCGGTGCTCATATATTGTATTCACTGTCCTAGAATTGAAGTTCCATCTTATTTTTGAAGAACGAGGTAAGCTTTTTCTCTGAAGGAATTCTTCCAATCTTGCAGCTCGTTGTGGTGAAGTGCAGAAAAAAGTACATAATGCCGTCAGATTGGCAAAAAAAATTCTGCAATTACTACTGCTCGATGTAGCATGTGACATAATAAGATTTGTCTGATGTGCGTAACAATGTACAAAATTGGCCCTTGGATATTGGTCTTGGACATGTCTTTGCACACCGTTAATAGCACCACTCATGACTGCTGCCCCATCATAGCTCTGTGCAATCAGTTTTTCTGGGTCATCAACAAGCAATGCTGCGCTAATTAAGTAAAACCCGCAATCAGTTCAATTGCATTGCAACTGTGTTTCTTTGAATTTATTATAATGGGATATCGTGAACAGAAAGAAAAACACCTCTATAGGTCATGTACAAAAATTTGTGAGATAATAACAACACCTAAATTATTCAACTCAACATACAAGAATAATAATGAATTAGATATTGTGGTATTCTTGTATTCTAGAATTACTCTCATCTATATCGGAGCAATGTACAGAAAGAACACAGTAAATTTTACATGAATTAGGTAATTATATTATTATGTTACATATTAAAATATTTGAATTGCTCATAATAATTTGCCACAACCTTCTAATTTTTTTGATATAAATCTAATAGAACATACATGTGTTCATAGAAAGTTGAAGAATTTTGACATGTCCACCACGTAATCCACAGATCCCATATGATATGAGATAATAATATGTCGAGATTGGGTATTTTGAGAAGAGATTGGGCCGGTTATTAGAATTTATGCTATGATGCATCACTGATTGTGAAAATAACTTGAAGGATGAACACATTATTTATAAAATAGTGAAGTGTTTTTTTCTAATTTGTACTTTGCTAAATATGTATCGTAATATCTGTCACTAAATTGTAATCAAGCACATAGAATGTATTTTATATTTAAATTTCCTATAAAATATGTTTTAGTTTAAAACAACTTGTAGATGGTACAGTATAAAGATAATATTCATTTCGGATTTTGCCAAAACAATGTGTGATGAGTTCTTCTGAACTTTTCCCAACATTGTGGAAGTAAATAGTGCAGTGTTATGAACAGCAAGATAGGCACGGCATCAAACAGTATTCCTGTTTTTATGATATTGTTACATTCTCTAAATCTTTTTTATCATTTTATAAATTTGTATGTATCTATTAATTTATACAAATATTTATATTTCATAATCATTTTTGTTTTGTTTTAATTCCAAGAAAGTATATACAAAATAGATTTCCGAACATAAATAAAATAAAATTTAATTTTTTACTTCGTAAGTAGAAATTGAGCTTTGCTCATTGAAGTAATTATTGAATCAAATACATCAACATACTTTTTTTACAAGCAATAATATAAATTATTTGCAAGTCTCATTTCTACTCATCTCAGTTTAAGAGATATAGACATAAAGAAAAATGTATTGATTACGAATATGCTATTACAGACACAAACGAAATTCAAGTGTATCAGAGTTGGTAATTGTTTGTTTATATTCTTTGCTATCATATGGGCGTAAATAACACTATCACGTTTTTATTTTCATGAATGGCTTAATCATTCTAGATTTTAAAAAAAGTTAACAATAATAAAAATTATATTCAATCACAAAAATGTAATGGTGATTAATTCCACGACTTTTGCTAAAACATTCATGTTCAGTGTATATCTCGACACAGAATTAAATACAGGAATTTAATTAGTTTTGTGCATTGTTGATTATGTGACATTATATTGAATAATGTACGTACGTAGACAAATATAAAATAGATGTTGTTTTATTCTTACATATAGCCAAAATATTAAATACAGTAATTTTAGTAATTTTATTTGCATTCTTAAGCTTAAAAATACAAGGAAAAGTATATGTTAAAATATAATACAATCTGACATATAAAACATACCTGAATATATTCGATTGTGTATATAAAACATTAATTTATGTGTTTTCTGTGAGTCAAAATGAAACAAGCAGTATTTCTATTCAATAATTGCACACACATCAATAAGCACACACTCATAATGTACACAACATTTTCTGTTCAAAATCTTTTCAATAAGACGAAATGAAACGATCGGTATTTACATTTAATAATATAATTTCACATATACCAATAAACATGTACATACAAATCAATGTATTAGTTATAAGTTCACAAGTTTTTCTGTTCAAAATCTTTTCTGTTAGTCGAAATGGAAGGACCGGTATTTACATTTAATAATATAATTTCACATATTCCAGTAAGTACGTAAAAATCAACGCAGAAGTTATAACTTCACAAGTTTTTCTTTTAATAATTCACTGGAATCAGCCTTCATATCGTGTATTTATTCTACCTCGTATTTTCTGAGTAATTCTACAAATTCACCGATGAAATAAACTTGCACAAAACTGAATTCAATAAAAAACAACTTTGCGTATGCTTTCAGTAATATCATAGTTATAGATGTCAAGTTAAATCAGAGGCTATAATTATGTTTTCTGTTTATCTGTCATTTCGTAAATTTCAAAATGGATATTTTGAGTCGACGCATGCGCAGAACATGCAATACTCCAATTCTATCTCTCTTAGTTGGGACGAAAAATTACACATTATCAATATACAACACACGCAATATAGTAGTATTATACAAGTTCGGCCAGTTTTTATCGTGCATGCCAGTTAAAATGCATGTATTGAAATGAACGTTGTTGCCAATATGTACATATGTGGGCGACAAAAGTAGTGGGGAAGTCAGACGACAAGCCGGTGCCGATACGATCATTACGATCATAAGATTCCAATATAGTGGCATGTGTGCATTTGTAAGGGTTGTTATCTTCATTTTTAGCTATTATTCCCATTCGTAATATTTTTAAAAAAGTATCTTAAGTTAACATTATAAGAATTCCTTGAGATTTATTATTTTTATGATTGAGTTTAATTTGGTTTTCATTCCCAGTTATATTTTATATTATTTGATTTTGGCTTGTTTTTCTAGTTTTTATTCAATATGTTCGTTTATACAAACGAGGAAAGAATACAAATTATTAAGTGGTACTACTCTGGTAGTACTGCTCAAGAGGTAGTAGGGCGATTTATTTTTTCTTTCCAAAATAGACCTGTGCCTACAATACGAACAATAATGAGTATTGTTCATAAGTTTGAATCTACTGGGTGTGTGCAAAATTGTCGAAAATGTATAAATAGGGAACCTAGAATGTGCGTATTGAATGAAGGAAGAGAAGAACGGGAAATTTTAGTATGTAGCGCGGTTGAACATAATGAACCATGCTCATCGCGCCAAATTGACGAATAAGTCAATATACCCGCGAGAACTGTAAGAAAAATTTTGAATAGGCAAGGATACCGTAGCTTCAAAATTCAAAAACGTCAAGAAATATTTCCTCACGATGAATCAAAACGCGTAGCATTTTGCGAAGAGGTAATGGATAAAGTCATTGCGGATAACAATTTTATTGCAAATATTTTGTTTACGGACGAATCATCTTTTTATTTACATGGACGTCATAATCCAATGGCTACAAGATATTGGTCTAAAGCAAACTCTCATCTCTATCTACCTTTGCATACTCAGTATCCTCAAAAATTGAACGTGTGGGCCGGCATTTTGGGGAATCACATCGTTGGTCCTTTTCTTATTCACGGCACCTTAACAACAGCTAAATATTTACAAATGCTACAAAATGAAATTATACAGAGATATCAACAATTCCTGTAGACCACGTGACACCAAATTAGGCAACCCAATTAACAACAGTTGGTAGTATTGAATGTTTTATGTAAAATATTCTAGACAGTGGCGCACCATACATACATATTCCTTTTTTTCCGTAATGCAGCTATATTTGACTTGTCAACAATGACAGCAGTATTTGTGAATAAAATGTACGCTACTGTCAAATACTAGCGATACGCGAATCTCATAAACGTATGAACACGATAATCACCAGATTTTAGAAAACTACTAATCACGTGGTCTACAATCTTTCTCGATAGCACAGTACCTGCTGTTCGTGCCCTTGATGTGAATTTTGACGATATTTGGTTTCAGCAGGGTAACTGTCCTGCCCATACTGCCCGTCTGATTCAAATATTTTTAAGGGAAACATTTCATGAACGTTTAATATGTTCCAGAGGTACAATTGTTTGGCCGCGTCGATCCCCCGACCTAACGCCCCTGGATTTCTTTTTTTGGGGGTATGTAAAAGAAACCCTCTATAGTCATCAACACAATCGATCACGTAATATTGGGGAACTACAACAGAAAATTGTTGATTGTGCAAATACTATAACCCCGGAAATGTTTTCGAATGTACGAAATAATTTTTATCATAGGCTTGCATACTGTCAGGAGCAAAGAGGTGGATTATTTGAACATTTAATTAAATAACAAATTTTAATTTCGTTTTTCAAGAATTCTGTTTATTTTGGAAGCATATTTTAATTTCCTTTGTTTAGAATTATTTGTTTAGTTTATCGTACTTATCCTGTTTCCCCATAAATTATATTTATTGATTTTTTACATTTTGTTTTCCAAGAATTTCCTTTATTTTTTAATTTTTTTGTTTTGAAATTTATTGCCTTTAGAAGAATATTTTTATTCCTCCTACTTATTATTTTGGTAGTGTTATACATTTACTGTTTTTTAGAGCTTACATTTGATGACTACGTGTTAGATTTTAGAAATAAGTATGTCTTTCTTGCGGTCCGGTCGTAGTTAATATATTGTACATGTGCGTAGTTGTATAGTATATCACTATTACGGAATACATTCATATTCTTTTGTCAATTCTCAAACAAGAGTAGATACTGCAAAATTAAAGTACGTTGTCTATCACATCTGCTACGGCAAACCACTAATCTAAATCTCATCGTTACACACACATGCTGCTTATGACATTCGCTGAAGGTCTACTTGTCGGCTCTCGTATGTATATTTGTTAGGCGGGTACGGTTTGGCAACTCCTTTCGGGTTATACACGGGAAACCGCATGAACGTTAAAAACAGGTCGAACTATTAACTGCAAATTGAAAAAAAATCAGCTTGTTTTGTTCTTTGTTCTCCGCAGCGTCTTTGCAAGGTAAAAATTGTCATCTTGTTTTAAATTTTAAAGAGAGTTTCTAATGTCACTAACTTATGAAGTTCTTAGTAGATGTATATATTTTTTAAATTGAGATTTAAAAATGTATCCTCATGTATCCAACGTAAAACATTTTTTTTAAATTTTTTATGTATATACCTCTATCAGAATAAGATTGGTTTAGCTGCGCCTGTTTGCGCCACTCATATATTTTTTTCATTTTCTATAGAGGTGTACAGCATGAAGAAAGGGGACATTTTTCACAAAAAAGCGTATAGAAATGAACTCATTTGCCATTGTATATTTGAAAAATATAATATTTCCATGGACATAGACAACGAATCAAGGGTTTTGCAGGTATTTGTGAGCATCTTCAGCGTAAGCTGCCAAGGTTTCTAATTTTTTACATAAGATGCTAGCAAATACCTGCAAAACCCTTGATTCGTTGTCTATGTCCATGGAAATATTATATTTTTTTTTGTTCTACGCTGGATACATGAGGATACATTTTTAAATCTCAATTTAAAAAATATATATATCTACTAAGAACTTCATAAGTTAGTGACACTAGAAACTCTCGTTAAAATTTAAAACAACATGACAATTCTTACCTTGCAAGACGCTGCAGAGAACAAAGAACAAAACAAGCTGACTTTTTTCAATTTGCAGTTAATAGATCGACACACACCCCATCACAATATGACTGACAGAAATACCGTTTGAGCAAATGTAAACAAAGACGTCACTTTAGGTACGATAACGTCCCGACTATACCGCGTTGCCAGTAACAAATTCGTAATGACATGAAGGAGGTTTAATATAATACGACCCGAAACGCGTACTTACTTTTTGCACGAATACCAACCATCAATTTTTATTAATTAAAGGGGAACTGCTGACTACCGAAATCAAAAGGTTAGAAATTCAAGTTTTTCTCCGTTATTTTTGCAGCAATTTTATTTAAACAAAAACCAACAAATGTTTTAAGGTTTTTCTGAGGTATCTAAAGAACTAAATTTTATAAAACTTATTAAAATATTTATAGATGGAGTCTAGAAAGTGACTCAAGTTTACCATATGTTTTCTATATTATTTTTCCACAAATGGAAAAAAGACGTCCTTTAGGTACCTTCAATAAATCTTACTGTAAACGTACAGCCTTAATTCAACTTAATTTACAAAATAGTTATTGAAAAAAACTTGAATTACAAACCTAAGTTTTGCCCTATTTCTGACTACAGATATCCTAAATTTTCATTGTTCCTCTCATAATTAGTCAATCATAAGATATACTTAACTTAAAACACACGAATAAATTACTTTTTTTTTGTATTTGTTCCACAAAACAGAAAATTACAACTCTCGTCAAGAATCTTACTGACGGCGGCAGTTCACCCTTAAGTTCCCCTAGATTAGAAAAATCCCACACTGTGCGTCGCCGACCAGCAAACATATATAGTGAAAACGGAAGTAATTTCAAAGGAATTAAGAGACTTGCAGAAATATTTAACAATAAATAAAGACCAACTACCTACTAATTTAGCAACAGAATCGGTACAATGGCAGTTCATTTTTCTAAATGCACAATAATAATAATAACAATAATAATAATAACAATAATAATACATTTATTGATTCCATTACATTACAATGCTAACAAACATATTAATTAAAATATTGAACATATCAATCAGACATAATAACGAATCTGGAATCAAAAGGTAACATCTTCAGTTGCGCCTGACGGCTCCTTTATCTGCCAGGTGTACCAAATGACTGAATGTGAAAAATAAAAAAAATAAATGAAAGGTATGTATGTATATTCTGTGATAATGAATAAGTATATACACATTCACAACATAAACCTTAACAATTCAAAATAACTTAAAATGCAAGATGACCTAGTAAACGTTCCTATATACACATCGCTTGAAACCATGGAGGACAATTCTTTGAAGTACGGTGGCAAATCGTTCATAATCAATGTATACAATTGTATTGAAAGCAACGCTTGAAATGAGCGGTACGGAGACTAGGTATATCGATGAAATCCTTTCTCCGAACATGAATGCTGTGGACGTCAGTGCGATATCTAATTTTTCTTAGTAAATACGGCGGCGTGCGGGTCGTAATGATTTTATAGGCGAAACAAGCTAAATAAAATAGCCTACGCTTTTCCATATTAAGCCAGCCATTCTCTGACACCTTAAAAGATACTCTCTCCCTCCTACCCTTACCGAAAATGAACCGCAAGCATGAATTCTGAGTTACTTGTATTCTCCTCCTGTCCAAACTGTCAAGACAGTGGCCGTGAATAGAGTCGCAGAAGTTAAAATGAGACAGGACCAATGTGTTGGTCAACAGAGTCTTAATGTGAATGTTCAAAGAACATCTGTGAGGATATAACATTTTCAAATTGCAATAAACTCGCCTAATAAGGCTGGTAGTGTTAATCTTAATTTGTCGCCCATTAACAGACCCTGATTCCAAATACAGCTCTTCGAAACCAATCCACCTCCATTGGTACGCAAATCCAACGCATCACACACCTGTAATCTGTTCGATACATTACCGAAAATAATGAAACATGACTTTTGTTCATTGATTTGCAAATTATGGCGACAAGTGATTTTATACAATTTATATAAATCAGTATTGATGTTTACGTTGCGACAACGACATCGCTGATGCTGGAAGAAGTGGACAATTGCGTGTCAGCATAGAAGTGAAATTTGCAATTAAAGTGGTCAAACAGAAAGAGTTGCGAGGTATAAACTGCAAATAGCAATGGACCTAAAATAGATCCCTGAGGAATGACAGCTTTAAATAGGTGGAGTCAGAAAAGTCATTATTTAATACAGTTCTTTGTACTCTAGCAGACAAGTAGCTATAAAAGAAGGAAACAACACTATCATGAAACCCGATATAATGTAAAATCGAAAGCAACATCTGATGCCGAAAGTTTTGGAGAAATCAAGCAGAACCAAAACAGTAACCAAACTAGTACCTGTAGCTGAAATAATATCATCAGTAATTTTAGTTAGCGCGGCGGCACAACTAAACACCGGAATCCTGACTGAAAAGATGTGAGAATATGGAACCTGCCCACTTGGCAAAATCACAATTTTAGAGAAGGAATAAAATATGTATTTGCTAATGTAGAACAAGTGAGCATATAGTGATTTTGCCTCGTGGGTAGATATATGAAGTCTCAATTGGCGCTCACGAAATAGAAATAATAGAAACTTGTGTTAACTCCAGGCCCATCACACCAATTTATGACGATTCTACTTATACTGCAGCCTTAAGTCCTGCTCTGTTTTTGACTTTCTCACCACTTACACAAATTCACAACAAATCTTCCAACATTTATGGAACCGATGGTCGCAATAGTACGTCCAACTCCTTCGACAACATCCCAAATAGCATAGATCTCAGCCGAACCTAAAGATCGACGATCTCGTTATCCTCAAAGAAGACATCACATCTAATATAGAAGCTGGGAAGAGTAGACATACACTCAGGTATATTCATTTATTCATTCACGGGTGAATAGGACACGAGAGAGTACACTTACAACAACCGATGTCATAGCATTTTCTCGCGTCAGTTATATTATATTATATTTGCAATTCTTACCAAACTCAGGGAACAATTCTCAAACAGAATTGTGTGGCGTTACGGTACAGTAATAATCATGGTCACAGCTGACCATAAGCCAATCTCTAAATATACAAAACTATAATTGTCTGTATATTTGTTCGAGCATCACGCAAAAACTACTGGACCGGTTTTGATAAAACTTTTTTTGATTGAAAGCTTATACAGGGTGTCCAGAAACTCTCCTGACAAACGAAGACCGGAGATTCCTCAGATAATTTTAAGACAATTTAACCCAATTCACCCTAGTCCGGCAATGCTTCCTAAGGTCATAGGCGTCCGTTTTGGGCAGGTAAACGGTTATTTTAACGCATAACTTTTTTGTCTTTAACTTTTAACCATTTGTGACACTAGATTATTAAATTTTCAGGTATTCTAGTACTAAAAGGTACTCTTACTTTAAGTCGGTAGGATACATCAATTTTCTAGAAAAATCTATTTGAAAATTTTTCGTTTTTTCGTCATTAAAATTCAATTTATTATTTTTTGCACTAGTTCGCTCTGAACTGCCATCAGAAATAAAACCTACGTTTTTAATTGTCAAATTGTTGTCAGTTCGCGAAGTTGAAATGACGAAAAAACGAAAAATTTTCAAATCGATTTTTCTAGAAAACGGTGTATCCTACCGACTTAAAGTAAGAGTACCTTTTAGTACCAGAATACCTGAAAATTTAATAATCTAGTGTCACAAATACTTAAAAGTTAAAGACAAAAAAGTTATGCGTTAAAATAACCGTTTACCTACCCAAAACGGACGCCTATGACCCGTACTAGAAATTCGCAATTGATGGAATCGATTCATCTCTGGAAGATAAATAAGCATACCAGTTTTTGTTTTTCTAAATAGAAGCGTTCGGGAGATATTAAAAAAAAACTAATTACAAGGCGCCATCTTCAAAGAGCTCTAGCTCCCTTAGGAAGCATTTTCGGACTAGGGTGAATTGGGTTAAATTGTCTTAAAATTATCTGAGAGGAATCTCCGGTCTTCGTTTGTCAGGAGAATTTCTGGACACCCTGTATATATGGACTTAAAATCTGGTCCATATTTTATCCCGAGATTTGACAATAAAACCACATTTTTTCACAACCAACTGCAATTACAGTTTTATAATACTATAGATTTGTAAGCAGAAACCATTTATTTTGAACAACTCTATATTGACTTTTTGTGTTAACCTTTCTAATTTGGGCGACACTATGTTCGCCAATTCTAACTTCAGCGACAGAGGAAAATACGGCAATGCTGGCAACACGTCGACGTTCAGCGAATATTAAATACCTCAATACTGCACGGTTGTATATACTTACTGTAAAAAATTTTGCCAAAAGAAGCAGAAATCATGTACTTAAAGGCCTTATCTTTGGAAAAAGAAAGTTTGGAAAAATATCCCGTCAAATCATCTTCAATGTATTAATAAGTGTAAACGAGTATTGATAGAGTTTGTATATTTCATAGGATAGTTATATGGAAGGAACCTACTGATTTATTTAATAAAATAAAATTTAGACCTGATGTGATACCTTGAATTTGGGGAGTGCAAACATTATCTGGTAAATATGTAATTAGCAATTGCAAAAGTTTCTAATGTCTAGAGCTACTTTGGTTTTAACTCTTACTAAAATTAAAAAAGCTATACCTGGCCCTTCAAGAGTTTAGATCTAAGATTAATTTTACTCTGTTTGTTTTAATTTGCATACGTTTTTCTTTTATCAAGGTGTAATGCCAAACCAAATGCAGCTCTTCTGTGGTAATTGGAACTGATTATTTTAGCAATTCTCCAGTGCTTCGTTGCTCTATTTCTTCTTATTTTTAGTTTGTTTCTTCTCTTTTTTACTTTCTTATACGTAGCACAACGAAATACGTATTGTGATGACAAAATTCAACATTTTTGCAGATGTTCGCGTTTTGAAGTTCCCTCATACCAAAAAAATTAGTTTTTAAAAAATATCTCTCTCTCTCGCTCTCTCTCTCTCTCTCTCTCTCTCTCTCTCTCTCTCTCTCTCTCTCTCTCTCTCTCTCTCTCTCTCTCTCTCTCTCTCTCTCTCTCTCTCTCTCTCTCTCTCTCGCTCGCTCGCTCTCTCTCTCTCTCTCTCTCGCTCTCTCTCTCTCTGACCACGATAGTTTCAAACAATAAAAGATATCAATTCCAAGTTTCATATTTACGAGTAAAAGTTCCCCCATGAGATATTATTATTAGATTTTCAAAAAAATCGACAGACCGGAAGTAGTAGTTTACTTCAGTAAAAAAATCGATTTTTACCAATATTTCGTCAACTACTAAGTGTAAACAAATCTATCAAAAATTCAAATGTACTCAAAAGTGTATTTGAGAAAAATGTTATTAAAAATAGTTTTTCGAAATTCCTATCGTAAGTAGGTTTCCTACTTTTATCGAAAATTACTTTTTTGCGAATATTTCGCAAGTCATACTTTCTAGGCAGATACATTATGAGTATAAAGGTATTTAAAGCATTTTGTATTAAATAAATTTCAAAATTTGGACCGGAAGTAAGACTTTTACTCTTTTCGAATAGCGAGTTTTTGCAAATGTTTCGTAAATTTATGCATTTTATATAAATTTATCAAGAGTACAAAAGTGTTTAGAGCTAAATTTGAAATAATTTTCTATAAAAAAATTCTCAAAATTGGGCCTGAAGTAACAGACTTTTTCTAGATAAAACTATTTAAAACTTAATTCAGAACAACTTTTGTATAATTTGCAACGCACATACGTATAAGAAAGTTATGTGGTGCGTTGAGGTGTGGACACCACACACCTCAATTTATTTTAAAGTTATAATAGATGAAAAATAAAGGAATTATTAATAATATTAATGCTATCATTATTAAATGAGAAGATTATAATTTTCAAATAATTCTTTGGCACTGAAAGAAATGTAGTCTACAGTTTGTGCTATAATGAAAATAGCCTGCTAATTAATTAACAAACAAACAATAATTATGTTCGGTCTGAAGTCCTAAATTACAAGTTAATAATATCTATATATGCGGGGTGTCCGGGATGTAAGTTCTGTTTCGTGCTTCCGCCGCCGCAGCACTATTAACAGCGCTCCGAGCATGCGAACTAGCCTTTGTTGCCCATTGTGTTGTGTTCTCAGTTTGTTTAATAAACATGTTTAAGACAATTGAAGAACCTGTAGACTATGAGAATGCAAGGAACGCAACGCCTGCTTAAACTTATCCTCAAATTGCTGAGATTTTTGGTGAAATCAATAATATGGCGACAAGATGGGTCAGAAAATTCAATTAAGATCAAACAAATATTTACGACAACGCGATCCTTCTTTCTACAGTGATGAGGCAAAGCCCATGTTAACCAATTAGTGACTGGTGACTTGGGTTTGTTATGAAACCCCAGAGTTGAAACAGCGGCCGATGGAGTGGAGACACACAGGATCGAAACGAAAACGAAAAATTAAAAATGTCAATGTCAACCAAAAAAATCATACGCATTCCTTCATAGCGGTGAAACCATTGATGCTGATCGATACTATGAAATTTTCAACATGTTTCGGCGTGCAATTTAAAACAAAAAGAGATGGAGAGGGCATGGGCAATTGGGTCACCCGCTACAACAAATGTCTTAACATTGGTGCAAACTATAGTATCGCGATAAGATGGGTCAGAAAATTCAATTAAGAACTAACAAATGTTTATGACAACGCTCTAAGTGAGTGGCCTTCTTTCTACAGTGATGAGGCAAAGCCAGTTTTAACCAATTAGTGACTGGTGACAAAACTTGGGTTTGTTTTGAAACCCCAGAATTGAAACAGCGGCCGCAAGGTAGGTAAGTATAGAAAATAGTTCAGGAAGTAACCTGTCATAAAAGAATAACATTGACATGAAACAACATTTGTGGTTTTTCTTTAACAAAACTAAAATTACTTTCCGGATATGCCTTGTATATACATAGTGCTTAGTGTTTATTTTAGTATATTTTAGTATAACCTTTAACAAAAATATTAAAGTAAATTAAAGGATATAAAAAAATAACATTAGGTGGCTATATGTGTTCTTAACAAGCTAACAAGCTTAACCCCTTGTGAGCTGGCTGCATGACAGGAAAATTATAATAAATAAAAATTAAAATTAAAATATAAAAACATTAGTTTACTGAATTCTTAAATGTAAAAATATGCAGGATGTACCATTTGAAAAAATAAAGTTGAATACGCACATTGAAATTATGTTCTGATAATATCTTGTTTAACATAAAAAAAAATCCTCTTTGTTCTATTTAGTTCTCATTTCAGAAGTATATTTAGTCCTTCTGATACATTTGACAAAATAAACATGTGATGAATAAAATATAATAATATTAGGTACTACAAAAGTTTATTAATTATTATTGATTGTAGAATTCCAAAATGTGAATATATTCATCTGATTAAATTTTTGAAAAAAATGTTGGATTTAATTTTAACTTTTTAGGTACATTTGATTAACTTTGAATATGTCTCTAACACAACATTTTGTCGCCTTTAAAGATCCCACAGCTATTTTTTTGAATTCGAAATTCTTTAGAGATAAAACAACGTAATTGTTTACTGTTTGTTATTTTTGGAAAAGAAATAATCGACCAACTGCAACATTTAAGTAGGTGAAACAACGTTTAATAGAATTTTATTAAGGGGTGAAACCATATTGTTCCAAGCAATTTTCTTCTGGGTAGAGAGATGGAGGTAAAAAATAAAGAGTATTTATTTTAGTATAATACCAGAATACATCTCGGACAATAAATTTATGACATACAATTTCATATGTTTTTGTTTGTAATAACTAAGACCCAATCACAAAAATTTCTAAAATATCAAAAATAATAACCTCTCACACGATCTGAAGCCTGAGTATACAAAACGGATTGCTTAACAGCCACTAAGTTTCACTCAAATCCGAGGGTGACTTACTTAGGCGCATTTCTTTCTAAATTATCAATAGGTACTTCCCGAAATCTTTCATTATGTGTAACGTATACATGCGCCGATGTGTTGATAAAACCGAGCAGGTCACGTAACTTTTTACAGATATCCTCAGTTTCAGAACAACAACAAACTTATATTCTAAGTTTTAATGCAGCAATAAACATAAACACAACGTGATTATTGATAAAACACCAACTTAATTAATTGTAAGTACATTTTGTAATAGTTTTTGGATAGCTAGTTCGAGTTGATAAATTTGTTTACGGACATGGGTTGCTAAATAATAAATTCGCATACAAAAATTTCAACAATTTTGTAGTACTGATTTGTTATATATGAAATATCTTTGACAGTACCTCAGAGTTTTTATTTTAAACATCGCAGTTTAAAGTTTTATGTTTAATTACACGTATATACATAGAAAGTAGTTTATTTTGTTTGGAGCTTTTTGTCTAAAAATAATTCGAAATAAATTCACGTTGTAAAAGTTTTGCGAGCTGCATTGACTAGGCTTACGAGTTCGCGGTCCAGTTAAGTGACCGTTATAGCAGCTGCGTTACGATGTTGTATCATAGTAGAAGCGTACGCGCGTTTTTTAAAAAGCTATTTTATATAATTATGTATTAAAACTTACCCGATTTTAAGCTTTTTCTACTCGCTGATGTGTTTTTCGCACGACCACTACAACTTTACGAAACTGAATCCAGTTTGATGGGCCGCGAAAATCGATAAAATCGGTCTACCTCTATTGATTTTACCCAGCCAATCGTAGAAAGCCATTTATCCTATCGATCTGACATCGCTCTAGCCGCGCACATACGTTTATTGATTCAACGTTGATGGAAATTATTATATTGTTCGGTTTGATTTTAATTCTATATGTATTTCTAGGATCACTGGACTAAATAAATATAAGTATCTCGCTTTTTGATAAAAAAAAAAGGTCTGCTTAACAAATCGCTTTCTCATTTTCTTTGATCCTTATGAAATATTGTAATTATTACCTGCATTATATAATACTAACCTTATGAGTAACACGTAATATGGTTTTTAATTATTGATTGAATAATGGTAAGGGTTATATTGTTGTGATAGAATTACCTAATAAAAAAACAAGATTCACATTCACATACAGGTTCTGCAAACTTTATTTGATCTTTCGTCATCTGTGACGTAAAATTCTTACCACAATAAATTTAATTAAATGTAAGGTTTAGCAAGGGAAATTTAGTGATTTTAATTCGTCGAAGTTACTGAAATATGAGAAGTTGCCGCATCGTTTATTTTGACATTAATATTTTGACATATTATAAGTTACAAATTTTTCTTCTTAGAACAAATTTTCAATTGTATTGATATTTATATTAATTGAAAATGCCGAAAGTGTTGAGTGAGGATATGAAAGAGTGCATCGCTTCGATGTTAACTTTTTGTGAACGAGAGCGGGACAATAAGTGTGTTATCATACCATTAACAGCTGTACGAGAGGTATAAAAATAACAATAATACTGATTGAGAATTTTTTTAATGATTTTTAATTTTAGCGTGTAGCTGCGATGGCCAACGTAAGCTTAAATACAATAACATCGATATGGCAATCTATTAAAAGAAATGAACCATTAAACCCAAATAAACCTAAACATTCACGTGCTAAACCTGTTACAGGAATTGATGATGCCGCACAGGTCGCAATTAGAAATACTATATACCAAATGTATGAACGGCGTAAGTGAAAAAAAAAATTATTTGATTTATAAAATCTAAAATAGAGGATTGTAGATGAACACATTACACTTGAGTCGTTGGGGAATAAATTAAGGGAAACTGACATATTTTTTGGATGTCAACGATCTTTGTCTACTGTATTGAAAAAGATTGGTTTTCAATACAAGAAGGATAATCCACGTCGTGGTTTGATGGAAATGCCACATGTAGTGCTACAGCGATTAACCTTTTTGAGGTTATACCATGAATATAAGACCCAGGATATATATGATTTTGTATTTTTGGATGAAACATGGTTATTTCAAAATGGTACAATTGCTCGTTCCTGGCAAGATAAAAATGTACATTCCGTAAGAAGTACTAAGGTGGATGGGAAAAGGTTAATTATTTTTTTTTATCATATAAAAAGTAACAAAAATATATTATAATACAATATAAACAAATAATAATGCAGCCTAAGATTTATTTTTTTTTTTGTAACTAGGTATATTGTTCTACATGCTGGAAATAGGAATGGCTTTATACCTGGTGCCAAATTAGTATTTCCTTCCAACACAAAATGCTCTGACTATCACGGGGAAATGAACCAAAAAAATTTTTTAGAATGGTTTGGAAATTTACTAAACCTCTTAAGCAGACCATCAATAATTGTTATGGATAATGCTCCATACCACAGTACTTTGGTATCAAAAGTACCAAACACTGCATCCACAAAAAATGAAATTAAGGAATGGTTGAATAACAATGGCATTCAGTATGATGAAACGTCATTGAAGAAAGAATTACTACTGAAAGTGGCATTGTAAGAATCATTAATATCATTATTTTGGTTATCAATATAATATTTATTAACTTTTAGGCATAAGCCACCAAAAGAATATGTAGCTGATCAAATGGCTGAAAAAGCAGGACATAAAGTATTACGTCTTCCTCCATATCATTGCAATTTCAATCCAATTGAGTTGGTATGGGGGATTACCAAAACTTATTATAATCGCCACATAGGTAGGGATGGGAAATCTATTGAAGCAAGTGTTAATATGTGGGATGAGGCATTGCAACAAGTGACAGCACAGGAATGGACTAACTGTATTGACCATGTGGAAAAAGAAATTAATGTATGGTGGAACCGTGAAATAGGATTTGAACAAAGAGAAATAGAACCATTTATAATAAATCTAAATGATGATAGTTCTGATAGTGCTTTTTCAGATACCTAGGGATAGTATATGCACATTATTTTAATTTTGAGATATTTGTGTATTATAAGTGTATTAAACATTTCATTGGAATTATGAACAAGGAATTTTAATTTAATAAACTTGTTTGTTTTTTTTAATGTGTTTCAGTATTATTTCTTACTTTCAAAACTAACAAAAACTTACATTGGATTATTTTTAAAAAGTACTTTTTTTGCACGACCCTTGCATAATAGGCACGTTCACTCCCTTAAATGAGGGAGTGAAGTGACTCTTTTGCTCCCTTGGTATAAAAAACATAGCCAACTCAATTTATGAATTTAATCGTTTATTTAATATTAATATTGACATTAATGTTAGTACCACCATTAATAGTGAACAAAGATGTTAATGGACTAATCACACGTTGCTTAAAGCCGCTAGAATTGGACAGTCGATTTTCTTTTACATTAATATCCACTTGATTTGACCCACTGGAAGTTGACGGTCGATTTTCCTTTTCCGAGTCTTTTCCGATTAGAATTTTTTCGGAAATCAAATTCTTATTAACTAATGAATTTTCAATATATCCCTCTGCGACAGTATCAGATTTCCATCCGCCATGACGTTTTATAACTCCAATTTCAACACCTGAATCGGCCAGAAAAGATGTTGATGAGCGCCGAAAGCAGTGGCCGGTGTAGGAAGATGGATTGGGTAAATTGAGGTATGAAGCTATTTGCTTAGGCAATCCTCCAAAAGTATTCTTACCTACGGGTTGTGTGGAACATTTGTTATTTCTGTAACATACAAAAAACCGTCTATGATCTGTGTTTTCTTTCCGCAGAACCATATATTTTTTACAAATAACAACAAAATCAATTGCACAGTTTTCTTTGGAGACTATCGTAAATGCTCTATTTACATGATTTTTGGTATTGTTTACAGATACCAAAATAGTTGATCCCAAGTCTTGGACATCATCTACTGTCAATTTTACCAGTTCATCCGATCTTAAAGCCCCAGCAATTCCCATAATCATTGCTACCTGAAATCATAGTGTATAATTATCTTAAATTAGAAACATTAACTTTTTTAGTTTACCTTAACCATCAAGTACTTTTCTTCTGGAGCGTCTATTAGAAATTGATGAACTTGCTCCTTAGTAAGAATTTTTGATTTTTTTGCCTGGTATCCAGTATTTTGTCTTTTAAGGAATGCTACTAATCGTGAGTACTTGCTGATGTCGACATTATTTTTCACGCTAAGAGTAGCTTTTATCATTGAATAATGTGACCACAGTGTTGAAGCCTTAAAATGCTTCGCCTTTTCGGCAAAATATACCAGGAGCACACTCTCGCTATGAATTTCATCTACTTCTTTTACCAGACACCAATCACAAAATTCCTTGAAGCACTTTTCGTAGATCTTCCTAGATTTTTCTGGCAATAAATTCACAACTATTTTTGAAGCCGTTTCTTCAATAGTTTCGTCACACATTTTTCCAATGCTTATTTAACGAAGCGAAGAAAATACGGGCAGTTTCTCGATATTCACAAAAAACCAATATGGCTACCCTTATTTATCGGTCGTCAAGGGTTTCCATCAGAACCAGCATGATTTTTGCGTTCGACAACTGGAAACGTCATGTTGACAATTTTTAAAAAAAGTTAGATTTCTTCAATTAAAATCGTTTGGGTCGTGCAAAAAATAGTATATACACCTCGGGAGTGAATGAATTTCTCCTCGGTGCTTTGTAGAGCCCTCGGGCTACAAACTGCACCTCGGAAAAAAACATCATTTCACTCCCTAGGTGTATAATATACTATTCTTTGTTTAAGTAATTAAACTTATAACTGGGAAAATAAAGTCAGCTTTAGTGAAAATAGTTGAGCAACAAACAAAAGTAGTACTTCCTTCAGTCCTCCTACTAGTGATATTAATTAGCAGTATACAACTTCTTCATCGTATGTACAATATTATTTCACTGCTATAGCCATTTAAATTTGTTAGTTGTTGCATACATTCCATGGAAAGAAGAGTTTATATTAAAGTTGTGTTAGTTTTTAAAAGTCAAACTAAATAACACCTCGACAATTAATGTGAATAATGTAATAAGAGATTTACCGTTGATTACATTGCTAAAAACAAGTATTTATTTTGGAAATACATTTTGTGTTCATGTTAACATTATTATTATTGCCGATATTGGTAAATGAAGGTAATTCTCCCACTTTTTTAAAATAAATTACTTTTTTCTAATGTATAGATACATAACCAAACTTTTAAAATAAATATACATAACCAATATCTCCATTACCGAATGTATTTGGCATCGCTGCTGTTATATAACGTCATTGTTATGAATGACGAAAGATCAAATAAACTTTGCAGAACCTATAGATTCCTAGAGTAAAAGATAGGGAATGACATAAACATTATACGAAACTATATTTATAAATTAATAATAAAAATATGAATGATATGTAGGTACAAAAATTTCAACTCCGTTTCTTAATAATTTTTAAAATACAAGAGTTGACAGTGGCGGCTCGTCTATATGAGCAAAATTGCACTCGAGTCCTCTATATAAGTGACAACATAGAAGTTTAAAAAAGAGCTGAGGAAATTTAAGACGAGGCCTTGGAGGAAGCACTGTGAGTAAATAGAAAGTAGGTACTCAAGAATGTACCAGACTGCAAAGAGTTCTCTCAAGAGGCCCTCAAACTACGACAAACTCAATAAACAGAAGTCTAGGTGAATAGACCTACACGAAAGAGGCCGTAGTTAGGAAACTCCTAAAGTTCAGATCCTCGAATGAAATAGAATAGATCATGCTCAGGTGTATGGACTGACTCACGACTTTAAAGACCTACAAAGAAGACTGACTGACTTCGAAAAAAGTGATCAATTAAGATAAAGTGAAATCATTTACTGTCCCACAAATTGGTCTATACAAAGAACAGCAAAAATATATATCAAAGAAAAAAAAATGAGGTGTGGCCACCACACGACTTTCTTATACGTATGAAAGTGTTACTTCCGGTCCGAATTTTGAAATTTCATTTATACAAAAAATGCATAACTTACGACATATTTGCAAAAAATCGCTATTCGATAAGAGTAAAAGTGGTACTTCCGGTCTGAATTTTGAAATTTCTTTTATATAAAAGATATTGAAAATTATGTTTTAAATACTTTTATACTCGTAACGTACTTGTCTTAAAAGCATGACTTGCGAGATATTCGCAAAAAACTGATTTTCGATAAGAGTAAAAGATCTACTTCCGGTTGGAATTTCAAAAAACTTTTTTAAAACAATTTGTTTCAAACTTATTTCTAAGTACATATGAATTCTTTATAAATTTGTTTAAACTTAGTAATTGACGAAATATTTGCAAATTTCGATTTTTTCACTGAAGTAAACTACTACTTCCGGGCTGCCGATTTTGCTCAAAATCTAATCAGTTCTCAAGAGGCAGATTATACACGTAAATTTGGAATTGATATCTACAGCGGTTTAACCGCTATCGTGGTCACACACAGACAGACAGACACACACACAGACAGAGAGACACACAGACTTTTTTAAAAACCACCTCGAAACGTGGACATCTGCAAAAATCTCGAGGTCGAAAATTTTCATCATCACAATACTTCCTTATATCTACTACGTATAAGAAAGTAAAAAATGAGGTGTGGCCACCACACGACTTTCTTATACGTATGAAAGTGTTACTTCCGGTCCGAATTTTGAAATTTCATTTATATAAAAAATATTCCAAATCCAACTTTAAGTACTTTTGTACTCTTCATAAATATATATAGAATGCATAATTTACGACATATGTATTTGCAAAAAACCGATTTTCGATAAGAGTAAAAAGCCTACTTCCGGCAGGAATTTCGAAAAAAATTTTTAATAAAATTCTTCTTAAATTTAATTTTAAGTACATATGAATTCTTTATAAATTTGTCTAAACTTAGTAGTTGACGAAATATTGGCAAAATTCAAGTTTTTCACTGAAGTAAACTACTACTTCCGGTCGACCTAATTTGCTGAAAATCTAATCAGTTCCCAAGAGGGAGATTATACACGTAAATACAAAATTTGGAATTGATATCTCCAGCGGTTTGACCGCTATCGTGGTCACAGACAGACAGACAGACAGACACACAGACACACAGACACACACACACAGAGACATTTTTTAAAACCACTTTTTTGGTATCAGGGGACCTCAAAACGTGGACATCTGCAAAAATCTCGAGATCGAAAATTTTCATCATCACAATACTTCCTTATACTACGTATAAGAAAGTAAAAACAGAAAAATATTATAAACTAATTAAAGTAATTTTCAAAAAAAATGATAAAGTAATGATTTATCAGACCTTCTCCGTGTATGAAATGAATTATTTAAAAAAAATACATATATATATATAGTACTATACTATATATACTATACTATATACAGGGTGTCCAGAAACTCTCCTGACAAACGAAGACCGGAGATTCCTCAGATAATTTTAAGACAATTTAACTCAATTCACCCTAGTTCGAAAATGCTTCCTAAGGTCATAGGCGTCCGTTTTGGGTAGGTAAACGGTTATTTTAACGCATAATTTTTTTGTCTTTAACTTTTAAGCATTTGTGACACTAGATTATTAAATTTTCAGGTATTCTAGTACTAAGAGGTACTCTTACTTTAAGTCGGTAAGATACACAGTTTTCTAGAAAAATCGATTTGAAAATGTTTCGTTTTTTCGTCATTAATATTCAATTTATTATTTTTTGCACTAGTTCGCTCTGAACTGCCAACAGAAATAAAACCTACGTTTTTAATGTATATACCTGTATATACTATACAAACACATATAAATTCTTACAAACAAAGTATTTTATACACTTATTTCACCAAGTGAGGTGAAGTTGATATAAAAATGTGATAAGTCAAAACTGCGACACATAGAAACAAGTGACGAGTGAAGTATGCATTCAATTATAAGGAGTATAGAATTTGTGATTTTTTCTAGCTTTTATCCAAGAATAAAAATTGTGATCCGAAATAATAGTGTTGAGGAATCAGTGATATTAGGTATGTATTAAGTTAATGACAAAAGAATATATTCGTAATGTTTATTTCCTGGAGCATGTAAGTCCCAACAATCAGTCAGCGATGCCACTCCTGTAAAAATCTTTAAATCGTCAGCAAAAACACACTTGTTGCAATCAATACATCAACCAAATCGTTTATATATATCAAAAATAATAGGGGGCCCATATTAGCACCACTGAAGTCATATGGAAAATATATGAATTGTTGGAGATAACATAGTGTCCACTTTTGGGTAGATACGGCAAAAATAAGTACTGAAGTAATGGATAGAGCGGTCAAATGCCTTAGATATGTTCGTGTATATGGCGACAACGTATATGAGTGAATGTGGCCAATATGAAACAGTTGATCGTTTTTCCATAAACTCATGACAGTTACTAGCAATGCAGTTCTTCACAATTGGGATAGATATTCAAATAAATGACAGTCTTGAAGACCTTGGCGAAATTATTGGGGATGGAAATACGGCTGTAATTCGGAATATTATCAACTGATCCATTTCTATTAGACATATTCTCGAGCATTTCCATAAATCCGCAAAGGCAGAAGTCAACAACGCTAAATTGAAGATTACTATAAAGGGAAATATGAAAACAATTCAACGTCTCGCACTAAAAAACTCACATTGACGGAATTTTCTGGTTATACACCATACTGTAACAAAAGGGAACTGACCTTACTTGCAGGACATTGTAACAGTTTAAAAGCATCCTAAGCTTCGGTAATATACTAAAGACATGGAGGCAGTGGCGGCTCCGGGCGTGAGCAACCACACAGACAAGACCGACTCGCCCATTACACTGGTCAACAGTGAAATTGCTTCTTAGGTGAAAGTACCCAATCCTGAATGAATTCAACGTGCTGAACACGAATATCACATTGAAAAAAGTTGATTGGCTCACGTTCAAGAGATATTGACGTTTTGTCCATTGTATAGATGCTATTGCATAATGTAATGCAATTTAGTGAGAAATTACGAAATTTTGCGTCATATTGCATCACCCCTTCATGCAAAGAAGTTAATGCAGCATTTACTGTAAGTTTCCATTGAGAGTGTTGCGAAATTGATTGCGCAATATCAAGCAATAGCTAATTATAGTTTATTTATAAATGGCCGACGTGACAGTTAACTCGTGCAATGTCCGTTCATTCGCGCATATTTTTCGAAGCTCTAGCATACATAAGTGATTGCTATAGTGTAAAGTAACTAAACAGTAGCAATGCCTCGTAACTGTGTTAATAGTGCAAATAACTTCTGTTATATTTGCGGAGAAGTGACATTTGCTGCACAGAAAAAGAACATCAGAGCAACAGTTAAGAAAGCGTATCATTTGTATTTTGGTTGCAAGATAGGCGACCAGGACAAAGACTGGGCCCCACACGTATGCTGCCGCACTTGTGCCGTAAATCTTTCACAGTGGCTTAATGGCAAAAGAAAGGCAATGCCATTTGCTGTGCCCATGATTTGGAGGGAGCCCACCAATCACGTTGACGACTGTTATTTCTGTATGGTACGACCAGCTTCTGGAGGCATCACCAAGAAGACGAAGTGGACAGTTGAATACCCTAACATATCATCTGCTCTGCGACCTGTCTCTCATGGCGAAGGACTCCCAATTCCAGAACCTCCTACAGATTTTTCTATCAGTTCAGACGATGAGGATGGCCATGCGTCGGCGAGTTCTCCTCAACGTGGCAGTAAGGATGATGACTTTTCGTGCTTTGACGAAACATCTGCACCACATAAACTTACCCAGGATGAAATGAACGATCTTGTTCGCGATTTGGATCTGTCGAAAAGCAAAGCGGAGATACTGGCCTCAAGACTTCGACAGTGGAATCTTCTGGAACAGAATGTTCGAGTGACTTCATTTCGCACTCGCCATCAGCTCTTCGAATCTTTCTTTAAGAAAGAAGAAAGCCTTGTGTTCTGCTGCGATATTGATGGTCTACTACAAGCTCTCGGTATTGCACATGATCCCCACGAATGGCGGCTGTTTATAGACGCTTCAAAACTGAGCCTAAAGGCGGTTTTGTTGAATAATGGGAACCAGCTTCCATCCATACCTATTGCACATGCGGTCTACATGAAGGAGACTTACGGCAATTTAAAGCAGCTACTGGAGACGATTAACTACAGCAAGTATGGCTGGCAGATATGTTCTGACCTGAAGGTAGTATCTCTGTTGATGGGTTTGCAGCAGGGATATACAAAGTACTGCTGTTTTCTTTGTCTGTGGGACAGCAGAGCAATCGATTTGCACTACATCAAGAAAGACTGGCCTCCGAGAGCATTTTTTAAGCCTGGAGAAACGAATGTACAGCACCCACCATTGGCACAGCCACACAAAATCATCATTCCTCCTTTACACATCAAACTCGGTCTTGTCAAAAACTTGGTAAAAGCCATGGATAAGAATGGACCAGCATTCAAGTACCTGCATGACAAATTCCCTCGACTCAGTGAAGCCAAAATTAAAGAGGGCATCTTTGTGGGGCCTCAAATTAGACAGCTCTTCCGAGACCCCAAGTTTGAGGAACTTCTTCAAGGTAAAGAAAAACAGGTTTGGGATGCATTCTATCAAGTGGCAGCAAACTTCCTGGGGAATGACAAGGCAGAAAATTACAAGTGTCTGGTTGAGGATATGTTGGCTTTGTTTCATGAATTCGGCCGCAATATGTCCTTAAAGATCCACTTTCTTGATTCCCACTTAGATTTCTTTCCTGATAACTGCGGGCAGGTCAGCGATGAGCACGGCGAACGCTTTCATCAGGACATTGCCACCATGGAGCAACGGTACCAAGGCAAATGGTCTACGTCAATGCTAGCTGACTATTGTTGGACAATCAGTAGAGATGCTCCACAAGTCCACTACTAACGGCAGGCCAAAAGAAGTCGAAAGCCGGAAGCAGACTAATGTTTTCTTACTATGTATTATAATATTGACATAAGTACACTTTTTCTGAAATATGCGTAAATGTTTTCTTACCATGTATTATAATATTGACATAAGTACACTTTTTCTGAAATATGCGTAAATGTTTTCTTACCATGTATTATAATATTGACATAAGTACACTTTTTCTGAAATATGCGTACATATTACAGAAAACCCGTAGCCAATTCAGCTTTTTCTTAGTCATTTTCGTGTTCAGCACATTGAATTCATTAAGAAATGACTATTTTCAGCTTGGAAGCATGAACTTCTCGAAAATTTGTTGCCCAGTGTTATCGGCGATGTACTCCCAGATGTCGGCCATATCACCGACAACAAACGAACCAGTCCCGTCCACGCAATTGCACCGCCAAAAGGCGCTCACCAGCCGCCACTGCATGGAGGTAATATTTATACCGAATCCTGAAGGCAGAGTCTCAAAGACACGTTAGTCTTTCGTAGTTAAAACGTATGGTTAGGCGTACATAGGGACGACGTATTGGCGAATCCTGACCAGTATGCCTATAGGACAGGTGTGTCAACAGAATCAGTGCGTCATCAATTGGTCGGTGAGGTAGAAACCATGACCGACAGCAAGGAGGCGATACTGGGTGCTTTTCTGGATGTGGAAGGGCATTTGACAATACCTCCATTAACTCAATAACCAGCCATACCAGAGATAGGGCTGTTAAGGATACTTGTTTCGTGTGGATAAAGTACATCTTGAGAAGACAATTGCGGGGAAGACTCTGGTGGGCCCTGCGTGCCAATGGTATTCACCGGGTGGGGTAATGAGGAGCTAGCCGACGGGGGTAACCGTGTCGTCGAAAGCATAAGCAAGGAGATCTCGAATTGCTGAGCTTAAGAGAAGAAAACATTCAGATGTTGAACAAACTAAAGTACCTAGTAGTAGCACTAAACTTGACACTTATTTGTAATCGACATCTAGAAGAATCACTAAGAAAGCTGTGACATCATTGATGATAACCAGACGCTTATGTGGAAAAAAATGGGGAATAAGATTGGACATGATATAGTGGACATACATCACTGTGGTAAAACCTATCCTAATATATCTTTCTTTGGTGTGATGGTAGAAGACACGACATGGAAAGCGATTTATAACTGGGTAAGTTGCAAAGACTTGTATACTTGAAGTAATGGACAGACCACGTGGTAAAGCGATATTGTCTCAGGGCTAGCTTTCCTAAATAATCAAATGGGAAAATGGTACTCAAAATACTAATAAATCAGATCAAATCTGTTCTCTTATTCAGAACGACTACTACGCATTGGGGAAATATGTCTCTGTGTTTCAAACAAAAAGTATGCGATACTCCCCAATGTCCTATAGAAAACAATAGAAGGTCCAACGTTAGCCGGAGAATCCAAATAATGTCACACAGTCAAGCGGCACTGAGGGCATTTTCAAGCCAAGAAGTGTCATGAAGACTAGTATGGGTGTGCCTCGAAATAGTAAAAAGGCTGGCAGACCAGAATACGATAAAATTAATCTGGATGCCAGGACATATAAATATTGAGGGCATTGAAAAAACATATGAACTCGTCAGGACAGGGTCAGAAACAAAATTTGTCTGCCCAGAGCCGACTCTGGAGTATCAACGAATTTTACCGGAATTCGTGTCGTTCTTTTTGCAACACAGCTTTTTATGAATAATAATATAACTTTATTGTCGTAAGTCGAATGAAGCTACTATATACATTAGACAAACACTTCAAAAATCGGTGTTACAAGAAGAACGACATGTCGAATACCTACACGTTCGGAACATGACGTAACTAACCATGATGAATGTTTTGCAATGTAAATCGCCCTTCAACTTTTACACACTTACTGCCACCAATCAACACTCTCTAATTTATTGAATAAGAAAAATTGTTTGATGCAGGAACCTATGAGATCAATCAAAATGGATTGAAAAATGGTTATAGGTATATCACAGAAATTAACAAATGATGCGATATGTTCCTAAAGATGCTAATGGAGATTTATAGGCAACAATGCAAAAAAAATAACAGTTACACTATTGTAGCGGAAAATAAACTAACGGTTGAAACAAAACAAATGTCAGCTATTGAACGATAACTTTATGATGGTAATATCAACAACAAAAATGTTGCAAAGTTTTGTAAAGTGCTCTGTGAGGTATTTAAAAAAAAAATAAATGAATGAAAGAAGAAAACATATTTTAATTAGACAATCCATTCAAAGGTTAAGGCAAAGGCAACTTGGGGGCCTATCAGAAGCCTGAAAGATGATCAATAATCGAATCGTTTGTTTCTTCTCAGTGAAATTAGAAATACTCATGCAAAATAATTCTACAGATATACTGAATTCAATACAAACTTACTTTGTGAATGACACGTTAAGAATACGAGTAGGAGTAAGAGGAAGTGATGTAGGTAATTTTTGGACAATTGCGTCTCAGACACGTAAGATGAGTGTGTTTTTATAAAAGATAAACGTTTAAGCAAATCGTAGCGAATTCGAGTCATGGTATTAAATAAAAGATATGAACCAGAAAAGTACAGTAAAAAAGATAGATACCTATATTCCTGTTGTTGTGTGTGAATTGCCGTGAGGTAGTACGTAAGGGGGTGGCGCCATATGCGCTAACGTAAATTCTGGACCTTACAAGGTTTCGTTAAATCAATAGTACCGCTTTTATTTACGAAATATCAAAACGAAATTTAAAACACAAATAAACTAAGAATCAATGCATGCTCGACTGGAACTAATTTTTAAAATAAAGTTTCTGAAACTGTGTTATGATGTTGTAAATATTGACAACTTTGAGAGTGAAATGTAGGAGTAAATAATTTGAATTATAAGAAAAAACTCCCAACGAAATCTTAATTAATCCTTTCTATTCAATGTAATGCAAAAACATAATAAGAAAAATAAAAATTTCTGCTGTTTGTTTTATTTTAACGAATACTTTACGTCGGCGGAATTTACATTAGCGCAAATGGCGCCAACCCCTTACGTCCTACCTCACGGAAGTTAGTCGGCACGAATTACTCGATTAAAAGCTAATCATTAGAGATGATCCGAACACTGACTCAATTAATCGTTGACGTTGTCACAATCGTTTAAGGCGATAGAGATACAGAGAGTTGCATATGAAAGCATTATGGGAGCACTAGAAACATTAGATTTGTAAGAGCACTACGCATTGTAAGTACTGTAAGTGTGCAAATCATTGTGAGCGCCGACATAAAAAAATGATGTGTGACCACCAAACGACTTTCTTATACGTATGAGCGTTTCAAATTATACAAAATTGTTCTAAATTGTTTTAAACAGTGTATCTTCTTAGAAAAATTAGCCTGCGAGTAAGTGTGTAACTTCAAATTCAAGTTTAAAGAATTTTTTTTTTATATAAAAATTATTCAAAATCATATTATAAGTAACTTATATTCTCTTAATAAATCTCTATAGAATGCATACTTTGCGAGATATTCGAAAGAAAGTTCTACTGGCTAAGAGTAGAAGTGTTACTTCCGGTCCGAATTTTGATTGATTTGATTTTTTCTTTATACAAAACGTATTAAAGATTAAGTTCTAAATACTTCTATACTCGTAACGTACCTGCCTAAAAAGCATGATTTGCGATTTATTCGGTTTTCGATAAGAGTAAAAACCTTCCGGTAGGAATTTCGTAAAAGTTAAACAAAATTCTTCTCAAATTTAATTTTGAGTACATGTGAATTCCTTATAAATTCGTTTAAACTTAGTTGTTGACGAAATATTGGCAAAATTCGATTTTTTTACTGAAGTAAACTACTACTTCCGGTCTGCCGATTTTACTGAAAATCTAATCAGATCTCAAGAGGAAGATTATACTCGTAAGTACAAAATTTGGAATTCATAACTATACCGGTTTGACCGCTATCGTGGTCACACACAGAGAGAGAGACCGAGAGAGAGAGAGAGAGAGAGATAACGGCATTTTTTAAACCACTTTTCGGTATCAGGAGACTTCAAAACGTGAACATCTGCAAAAATCTCGAGGTCGAAAATTTTCATATATGCACCATAAGAGCAAGAAGGAAATTATACGAGCATCAAAAGTTTGACAAGGATGAGAGTACCTACTTGGTCACGTCAGGGCGATGCTTGTGGTGAGTATGCTATAGCTTGTAATAGCTTATAATTCCTAAACTTTAATAATCAAAAGGATAAATATAATTAAATATATATTATTAATATCGTATTCGATGTATTATATTAAATAACATGTTAAAGTTATAAATAAATAGCAGCTTTCAGGCAATAATGAAATAAAAAGCGAAATAAATCAGATAAATAACATAATCAAAAAATAGATCTAAAAAAACTGAACAGATAGCTAATTAAACACAAAAAAGCCAGTTTATATCACCTTTCAACAAAAAAATGAATAAAACTGAGGCTGAACAATATCTAAAGAAAAACTTAAATAAGTGGACACGATAAAGTATTTGGAAATTATGATAGATAACAAATTATCGTGGGCTATGTAATAAGGCTAAATTAATGATATGCCATAGTTATATCATCTCGAAAATATGCTACTTAATAGTGGCAATAAAAAAATGTGCAGAAACATTAATGTAATCTATGCAGATAATCTGAAACAAGATCCTGAAGGTAATCATGGACTTGGACTGGTAGGTACCCATAATGAGAATAAAGTGTCTCAAAAGTTTTCGGAAAAAATGCAATAAAATTAATTTATAGTAAACATGATTTTCAGTTGCCGTTGGAAAGAAAATTTAGTAAATTGATTGATGCTTAATATCACATATTATTTTTGTAAATAAAGTCAACAACAATGTCGTACAAGCTTAATATTCGTAGGAGTATTTATCAGTTGGTTGGACGAGTACCTAAATGCGATATTATTAGGATGTACAGAGAGCAAGATATTTCTGTTTCGATAATCTATCAGACAATAAAAGATTGCCAGGAGGGTATCCCTTGTATAAATTTATCTAAAAGTGGACAACCCAAAGTTTAAGCCGACTTAATGAGCGATGATTGATTGAAAAAGCAAGAAACACATTGGGAATATCAGCGTTATCTCGAAAATATCATACTTCACGCTCGATTGTTAGTCGAACATTAGCCAGAAATAATTTAAATTATCGTAAAAGAAGAAAGGCTCCAAGATACACCGCCGTTCAGTTGGAAAGAATTCCCAGGTGTTGCCGTGCTTTGAAACGCATTCATTTTCGTGAAACGGTTATTGTTATACACAATGAGAAATATTTAACCTTCTCCAACAATGTACAAGACGTTCCGGTCAATGTTAAATTCAAAGACAAAGTCAAGTTTGAAGATTAAATTTTGGTGTGGTGAGCCATATCAAAGGCAGGTGTTTCACGGCTGCATGTTGGTGTACGAGCTAAAGCCATCAATGCAGACATTTACATACGAAAATGCCTCACAAAACACCGAAATTTTATAAATACACATCATCCCAACGACCAAATAATGTTCTAGCTTGACTTAGTTTCGTGCCATTACACCAGAGGAACAAGAAACTGGTGAGCCACAAACGGCATCAATTTTGTTCCGAAGACAGATAACCCTCAAAATGTTCTTCAGGCGAGGCCCATTGAGGAATTTTGGTCTCATTTGAGCAGAAAGGTATATGATTTGGGTTTGGGAAACCCAAAACAAGGAGCAGTTAAAACGCAGAATTTCTCAGAAAATTAAGACGACATTCAAAGACTGATGTGCTATGTAAGAAATAAATTACGTGACATAGAAGGGCATGGGCCTTTATCCGCCCTGTAATTGTTATGTGTAGTTGAATTAAGACTATATAAGAATAATATTGTTGTTAAAATGTAAAATAATAAAAAATAAAATAAAAAAAAATACTTTTATTTTTTTCCGAATACTTTTAAGACACACGTTATATACAGAGAGACGAGACTACTCAGTATAAAACAAATAGCTAGACTGAAGGCATACATAATGGCTTACAAGGTACCACATACCATTCAGAAGAACAATTTCACTCTGTACAGGTTAAGTGAGATGCATAACTAAAGTACACGCCACAACGATGGCTATTATATCCCCGGAATAGATAGCGTCATGGGGAAAAGGAGTTCTCTCGCAAATGAAGAAGCACTCGAATTTTAGGGTATTTAAAAGCAAAGTAAAAAGATACACGGAAGAAAATGTTAGTATACTCTGAGACTCTCGACTGGGACACAGTGTGGCCCATGGGAGTCAGAAACCTCGGGACGAGGAATGGAAATAAGAGGAATATAGAGATAAGTTAAATAATGCACATATAACTTATAATGCTCCCTCAATACCAGCAATAAGCTGACTGGAAGCAGTAATTTAATTTAATTTAACATTGTTAACTGGAGATATGTTACAATAACTATTTGTCGTTTGTAATAATAAATAATGAAATAAAAAAGTATTACTCTTAATGATTATGAGATAGTTATGTGTTTTTTTAAACCTAATTATACCTATTTTTAGCAAGTGTGGTTGTCATTATTATTGTTAACAGTAGGAATAGTATTTTTAAGAAAGATATCAACTGAAAATTTTGACCTGGGGGTAAGAATTATTCCAAATAATAGTTCATAAATATGAAAAATTATTGAATGCAAAGAAATTACAGCTTGATTAGAATGAAAATGCAATATATAAACTAACCATTATATACGGTATTACGTTCTAATAATTAATAATTAAATTTTTATTTATATATATACCGGGTGTCTGTTTAAGCTCGGCCACCGGCCATATCTCGGCAACCGTTTATCGTACAACCTCGCGGAAAAAATCTTGATAGTAAAATGGATGACGGGAATTACAACAAAAATATTTTTAAGTTTTCAAAATGATCGCGAGGGGGCGTAATTCTCAAGATGAATTAAAAATTCGATAATTTTTCATTAAATTCTAGATTAACATAGATTAAAAAATTACTAGCAAAATTTTTGGACGTTTTTATACAACTTTCATTTAAAACTTTTTGATCTAACTCCCATACGAAAGGGCGAGTGGACGGGGGGTATGTCTGCGTGCCGGTGGCCGAGCTTAAACAGACACCCGGTATATACCTACATATATAAATTATATGTACCTATTGTATTTTTCGTTATTTCATTTGAATTATGTAAATACATAAAGTGAAATGTAGCTTATAGAATTGCATATATCTTATGATTTTTAAATAAAAATAAAACAACTTATTTTCCGAATCAAATATGTAAATTTATTAAATCTCATAATTTCCGAGGAGACATTGTGGACATTATTATCCTGATACGATATTTTTCACAGCCGAATCAAAATTCGTGGGTATAGAGAAACAAGTATTGACCTTGTCTGTCAGTAAACATGTCAACAATTCGGCGTATAGTACGAATTCATGGAATGTCACTTAGAACTGCTTGTAAAAGCCGACCACCCGCCCTTATATGTTACAAGCAATAACTCTTATCTTTATTTTTATCGTGCTTTTCACCCCAGATATGATATAATTTCTGCATTAGTTCTTTCTAGTCACTAGATGGAAGTATTATAGATGTGTAGACAATGCCAATTGCCATGTGGCTGTCCATCATTTCCACTAAAACATTTGCAAATGAGTCTTAGTTTCATCGTAGATGGAGGACAAATAATATTTTTTCAAGGTGGATTTCTCGGCCGCCGAAATTGTCAGTTTATATGGGCAATACCGGATGCGGAATAATGCCTACTTATATTGTTATATATTTTGGCTGCCAATAGTGCTAAGAAGGAATCTTGCGATTGCATTTTTTACCATGTACTTGAATTGTTTAAATTATTCCCGTAGATCACCCACGGTACGGCATTTACGCATAAACGGTCTGCGTTTTTTGCGTAAGTGTTTTTATTCTTTTTTTTTGATTAACACGATCTTTTTGGCTGTCTCTTCATAGTTAGAGTGTTATAAAAAAAAATAAATAACATGCGGGTATGTAATAAATTTCATGGCTGCTTTGGGTAATTTATTATTTTCAAAAGAAATCCAAAAAATTTAACTATAAAACTTCGGGGAAAAATTACAAGGTTTGTTCGAACCTGCAGTTCTGAACGGTTCTAGAACTAGTGCGCATGTCATTTAAGAAAAAGACTGTTGGGACCATGCAGTTCTGGAACTGCAAATTCTGAGAACTGGTAGTTCAGTGTTCAGTCCATCAGTCTTTCAGAACTAGTAATTCAAGAACCGTTCGGAACGGTTCTAACAGTTCTCGATGATGGGCTAGTATTTGAAATTCTGATAAATCCGGAGCATGCGTAATTTTCATTCGTATCAGCTTTCGCATTTTTCTGGTTATCTTTATCGTATTTATATTGAACTTCAGAGTTTAGAGTTGTTGCAGGTTAGTTTTTAAGTTATCGTTCAAGTACCTATTTGTTTTTTATTTTAGTTTGTGATATTATTAGAGTATTGGTGTGATTCGGTTCATCAAACCTATTTTTATTTTTTTTTAGTTTTTATTCACACCCATTATATCAATTTTGTAATAGCCAAAGTAAACAGCTATAAGTATGTGACTAAACATTAGTTTCTTCAAATTGTGGTTTATTGTTTTAGAAATTACTTTTTTGACTACCATATTTTTGAGTCTAGCAAGTGATTCTTCCTCTAAGAATAAAGTGAATGTAATGGTATAATTATAGGAACTTGCGAACATGTGAAAAGTTAATTTATAATTATCATATATTCGTAGAGAAACTGACATATTTGTTAAACTTAGACAAAATAGTATTTAATATTATGTAAACTAAACTTATAATTTTTGATTCGATGTGTCCCTCTTGAGATTTAAGAAAAATAAAGGGAATTTGTGATATCAATATATTAGATATCCGAATAATCTATTATATGTATGTGTTTGTACCAGCCTGTTACGTCATGAAAATTATAATAAATTGCAAGTTAATGTAACTCCCAGATTTGTGACACAAAACGTTCAGAGTCTGATTGATGTAAATACCAAATCATGTAGCTATCGCAATTCAAATTACCAGAAAGGCTTCAATTCTCCAAAATGGATTGAAAGAGTGTACTACTTCACAGATTAAAAAAAAGAAGAGGAGTTGGCTTTGAACATTGAAAATGTATTGAAATATATTTGTTTAAATTCATCATGATTGTTGATTTTCTAGTTATGTAATACATATTTATTAATGTGTGCGCATTTGATGCACATGCCAATTATTAATAACAGCTTGTATTAAAAATCCTTGTTTTATTTACCCGGTTTATCAGAAATAACTTCTTCATTACTATTTAAATCCTGTTGCAATTTTGAGATGTAACATTTAAATGTTCTTTACGATTGACATTTGTCCACCAGTTTGGTGTTTCTTTAAAAAATGCAGAAATATCCATAACAAAATTTAGAAAAATGTAATTCTTATAAACAACTTTTTCACTACTTTTTAAATCCTGTCGCAATTTTGGTGGTTAGATGCAGATGCAGTAACATTTAAATGTTCATTACGATTGATATTTGTCCACTAGTTTGGTGTTTTGCAATATATAAATATATTGCATATATAAGAAATGCAGATTTATCCATTACAAAATTTAGAAAAACGTATTTCATATAAACAACTTTTTCATTACTTTTTAAATTCTGTCGCAATTTTGGTAGTTAAATAATGTTGGTAGTACAAGTTTCCCTAAAATTCCAATTTTAAAACTGTTCGAACCTTCAGGATTTCGAACCGTTCTAGAACCAGGATTTGGCCGGACATGCGCATTATTATCAGAACTACTAATTCTAGAACGGTTCCGGAACTGTTCAGAACTGGAGGTTCGAACAAACCTTTTATAGGTTTGTTCGAACCTGCAGTTCTGAACGCTTCTAGAACTAGTGCGCATGTCATTTAAGAAAAAGACTGTTCGGACCATGGTACAAATATATAAGGTATGCTACAACCAGGGTTGCCAGGTGTGGCGATTTGTCGCCAAAGTGGCTACTTCCATTTGGAAATTGCGACAATTTTTTTCCCTGTGGCGATGGCGAGAAAATGTGGCGACTTCTATTTGTTATTGGCGATATATTGGCTATTAGCATCCTAATTTTAATGTTGCTCATGACTGATTTATATTCTTTATTAATTTTATTGTTTTTTCTTTTTTCATTCAACTTATAATGAGAGAGTCGGCAGATAGTCTGTGGTCGGTAGTGCTGTGGTCGGCAGTTTACCTCCTGCTGCAGGCAGTCCTGCATGGTTGACTGCATAACTACAATAGATGCAGTAGCCAATCACATCTTGTAATTTTCCCAAAATAGGTAGCTACTTTGTTTAATTATTTTGTGATGATTTTTAAGTGCAATAATTAGATATAATGGGAAAAGTGGATAAACTGCGGAAATATAGATCCCAGTGGGAGAAAGAACTCTGGGCAAAAGGTATGAGAAATTTCAAGAAAACTTCCAGATCGACTTTTGTAGGTTACATTCCAATTATAAATCTTTCATTCCAGGTTGGCTCTGCAAAGGAGACCCAAGTTTATTTCAAGAAGCATATTGTAAGGTTTGCAAATCTGCTCTCAGGGCCCACTGTACAAATTTAAAAAAACATACAACTACAGATATGCACATAAAACGAATGAAGGCTTTGACGACGCCAGTTGCCAGTACTCTTCATAATTCATTTATAATAAACATTTCAAATGAACAGAAAGAGAGAGATTTTTTACTGGCTGTATATATTGCAATGCATTCTGCTGTTAATAGCATTGATCATTTAAACTCAATTATTAAAATTATTGGAAAAGGTACAACACTTGAACAAACCAAAATACACAGAACGAAGTGTTCAGCTTTACTGAAAAGTGTAATTGGACCTGTCTTGTTGGAAGAATTAATCCAAGATATTAATGGTAACGTTTTTTCGTTAATAGTAGATGAGTCTACTGACATTTCCGTGAATAAATACCTGTGCCTATGTATAAAATATTACAGTGAAAGCAATCAAAAAATATTGACAGATTTTTTAGGTATCATAGAAGTCGAGCGGGTCACAGCTCAATCTTTGTACACATCCGTAGTAGATTATTTAAAATTGGTTAATTTAAACATTAAACAATTAATAGCCATTGGAACTGACGGTGCTAATAATTTATGTGGACGAAATCATTCTCTTTTTACGTTATTAAAAGAAACAGTTCCAAATCTACAAATAGTTAGATGTGTCTGCCACTCCATAAATAACGCAAGTGCAAAGGCATCCGAACAACTACCAGCTCATTTAGACTTTCTTTGCAAGGAAATTTACAACTGGTTTTCCGATAGCTCTCTTAGGAAAATAGAGTTTTCAAACATTTATAAATTAATCAATAATGACAAAGAGAGTCACCAGTTTGTACAACTGTCGTCTACCAGATGGCTGGCCAGGTATAATGTCATCAATATTATTTTGGAGAATTGGATCGAACTCAAATGTTATTTTAATAATTTTATCAAAAACGACAAAGACTACACAGCAAGACTTCTAAACGAAATGTTGAATGATCATTCAAATTATTTACTTCTCAGAATTATTTCTCCTGTTTTATATATAGTAAATACCTTAAATTTGTCTTTTCAAAAAAACTATGTTGATCTTGGCGATAGCTATGATGATATACAGCAAGAGCGCGCGAGGTATGATCACCCGATGGTATACGTAAACTCGCATCTAAACGTGGTCCGATAATACATATTAGAGTTACGGCACAACATACTAGCATTGCCTGCTCATATTCGAACTCATAGTGATCTAATTATTTTTTCGCAGATTGACAAAAAGAACAAATTAAATTTTCTCTTTAAGTGATGACGTTTGCTTAGATAACTAAGTCGATAATAACGCGAAGATTGTAATACTTATAACGTAATTATGATTATCCTTATGAAATTAAATAATAATGTAGTTGTGTAAAAAGTTATAGCAGTACAACTGGGTTTTAGAATGAAATAAAAACAACCCGCCTGAAACATCTGCAGAATAAACTAAGATGTCTAGAGAAAAATAAATAAATAGAAATTTCATGGTAAAAAAAAACTATAAATAAGTATAACAGAAATACCATAAAATAACACAAAAACCTACGTGCATTCCTCTTTGCAGCCAGTACGCAACTGATCTAAATATCTATATCTGGCGAACACAGCTGGCGGAGATCAATTTTCCGAATATACGTCCGAAGAATATCGACTGGTATCGGGTGATCATACCCCGCGCGCTCAAGCTGTATGTGCAGCGATGCTAACTTTGGCTAAAAAAATTATTAAGTTGCCGTTTCTGGACAAATTTGAAACTTTAATAAAAAATTTAGACAATGATTTAGCTTTCCTAAATGCAAGTGATGGAGATTATGGAGTGGATTATTATCGAGAATTAGCTAACTTGAAAATATCAGTGGAAGAAAGGAGACAAATTGAAAATAGAGCCTTTTTATACATCAAAGCTCTGTTAATCGAATTGAAAAAACGTCTTCCCGACTATCTCACTCTTTTTAGACATCTAAAGATGTTTTCTGTGAAGGTGGGTACATGTATATTATTGTAAATAAAGTACATTATTTTACGACATGTATTTTCTATTAATATAGGTTTGTTTGGATAAACATCGCCGTTCCAAATTCAAGGATTTGCCATTTGTTCAAACTTATATCAAACAAGAAGACATGGGGCGGCTGGAAATACAGTGGGAGCACCTTTGTCAAGTAAATTGGCAGCTGTGTGGTGACAATGATCAGCCCATTGATTCACATCAATTTTGGGGTCAACAAGTTATGCATTATACAAATGCAGGTGGAGAATACGTTTTTAAGGAATTAGCCCATTTTGTACTGATGTTACTAAGCTTTCCGTCATCAAATGCCGTCGTTGAACGTGTATTTTCCGTGATGAATGCAGTAAAAACTAAAGCAAGAAACCGATTGAAGACTGATATGTTAAGTGCAATATTAAGATTAAGAATTCATTTACATACAATGGGTATTTGTTGTGAGAAATTTACACCTTCACCAAAGATGTATCAAAAATTTAATAACAGTATGTATAATAGCAAAACAGAGGAACAATTAGGGGAAAGTTCAGAAAATGGTGATAACAATGTAGAATTTTTGATTTGTGAAAGGGAGAATGACATTCCATGTTTAAGTATAAATTAGTTTTAATTACATATTTCAGTCAATACCAAAAATATTTTGATAGTCAATATGTTATGTTAGAATTATTTTTATTTTTTACTGTTGAATGTTATTAAAATAAATGCGTTTTTTCTGAAACTACGGTTAATACTTTATTTGGTTTTGAAAATGGCGATTTCTGGCTACTTGAAGATTAAACTTTGGCGCCTAATCGCGAAGGAAAGCTGGCAACCCTGGACAACTTTGACTAAAATTCGTCTATTTCTGCGCTGCACACAGCTACGTCATCAATGTTGCGTCATCCATCATATGCTTGTAGTTTGTGTTTTGTTTATATTTATCTCTCCAAGAAGTTATATCCGATTATATCGTATTTTGTGTAATTATAGTTATTATTTCATGTGTTTAGTGTAGTTATTAAGATTTGTAAATATTTTTGTTAAGCCAAAGACTTTTAATTTGATTTATTTAGAACTTAGAAAAGGTTACAACATTGAAGGTAATGAGTTTATTAAACATTGTATTATAAAGCAATACATTTGCCTCTACCTTTACCTCATCTAATATGGTAATCTGCTGTGTCTTGAACTGCAAAATCAGGTCAGAAAACACTCGAGGAAGGAATATTAGATATTTTCGTTTTCCTAAACATCAAAACCTATCTCAGCAGTGGATACAGGCCTGTGGTAGAAGGATACAAAACACAAGAAATCGTAAGTTTTGCATTTGGATGTATTTGTATACCTTTTAATGATGTTATTATTTACAGATTTTATATGTTCGCTTCATTTTGCAAGAGATGCATATGAGAACTGCTACTTAAATAATTGACGGATGAAAGAGAAATATATGTATCCAGTAAAATCTTCCCGAATACTTCATAAAACAGCTGTTAATATTCATTAGATGATAATACACAAATTGAAACACCAGGAGGCACTTGGATTGCATTAATTTCTGGAGGGTGTCTACGTCAACCTAGTGCTATGATGAAAAAAATGGCAGAAGACATTGAACAACTTTTTAATTTTCTTCTTAAAAATTCAATAAAAATACTAAAGCGATTGGCAAAAAATATAAAGACGGACTTGCCACAAGAAGTTGTAGAATCATATATTAGAGTACTAACTTACATACGTATAAAAGAGATGAATAAAAATAACTATCAACAAAAAAGAAAATTTCAAAAAAAAAAAAAATTGCCAATAAAAGAAATAACCATATCTGTTGTTTTATTTATTACCTGTAAATTAAGAATTAATAAACAAAAATCCAATATTAAACCAAGTTTTCTTACTATTATACTTTCAACTTTTGCAATATTCATTGGTATCAGTAATTTAAAGCAATATACTAGAAAAAATGCACATTTTCAAGTCAAATTTATTTTTGTGATAAATTACTTTGTCAGTAAAGTAATTACAAATTGTATTATAAAACGACATAAAACAGGTTTCGTAAACCAAAGTGTCACATAATATCCAGTGGGAGCTTTTTCATTAATACAGTCTTATTATTTTGCTTTATGAGCTTTTAAACAAGTAATCTGTAAAGAAATTTTATTTTAGTTACACATTCGTAAACAACTGTGCTATGTACAGGGTTGTTATAAAGTAAGGGATATACTTTAACTTATTATAACTTTTTAACAAATTAAGTTAATATCAAAAACTAAACGAAATTTAATTGTTTAAATAATGGGATTTTGTATGCCCAAACCCAGTTACCGCAAATGTTCAATATGTCCTCCATTTTGATCTTGTAAAATCAGCAACCGTTCCTCTAAATTGTACACTGCATTTCTTAACATTTCTGGTTGAATTGCACCAATTTGCACCGTAATATTGTCTTTTGATTCTTGTAGCGTTGTTGGTCTTCTACTAAACACTAAATTTTTTAAATGACCCCACAGCCAGTAGTCCGCTGGGTTAAGATCAGGTGGCCATGAATTTGCAAAATGTCTGCTTAAAACGCGATCTTGAAAAACGTTAGTTAAAAATTCTTTAGCTGGTCGGAAAATGTGCGGAGGTGCTCCATCCTGCATAAAAATCATGTTTTCAATTCTGTGGTGCTCGTCTTGCAGCTGTGGAATAACATAATCTGTTAACATTTGCAAGTATCGTTCACCGTTAACAGTTACAGATACGGCTTCTCCATTCTTTAGCTCTTCGAAGAAATACGGACCAATGATAAAATCAGCTGTAAAACCGCACCAAACGGTGACTTTATTGTCATGAAGACCTTCTTGAACAATTACTTGTGGATCTTCTGCAGACCAGATTCTACAGTTTTGAGTATTGACTCCACCAT
This sequence comes from Amphimallon solstitiale, assembly GCA_963170755.1. Classification (NCBI taxonomy): domain Eukaryota; kingdom Metazoa; phylum Arthropoda; class Insecta; order Coleoptera; family Scarabaeidae; genus Amphimallon; species Amphimallon solstitiale. Next base: position 83,548,626 of record OY720676.1, on the reverse strand, counting down.
TCAGAGAAAAATGTGCCTCATCTGTCCATAAAATACGGGATAACCATTCGGGTTCAATTTCCATCTGAGCCAATAATCGCAAAGAAAAATCGTACCTACTAGCCAAATCTGCCTCCTTTAATTCAAACAGCATTTTGAGTTTATATGGATACATTTTTAGAATTTTGCGTAAAATTTTCCAGACCGTGGTGTACGGCATTTGCAATCGCTTGGATATCACATTTGCACTGCTGATTACTAGTGGATTACCTCTGGCTATGTCCTGATTTTCGTGAAGAACCTCTGCAACTTGGACATCACTAATGCTTGGTCTTCCTGATCTCGGAAGGTCAATTACCGAACCTGTTCTTTCAAATTTTTGTATCAAATTGCGGTCCGCTTTCATACGACAGAGACCCCGCTCTCAAACCCATTCTCGTGCAAAACCTTCGTAATCCAGCTGTGTAATTTCTGCCGCATTCATAATAACACTGAACTAAACCAATTCTTGTTCGTAGGTTTTAATTTGAAAATAAACTCCAAATTGAATGATTTACTTTTAACACTTGTGTCAACAACTGTCATGACGACGCTTTTGTTTTCCATAGATACAACAAATCCCATTCCTTAGGCAACTAGATTTCGTTTACATTTTGTTGTTAGCTTGATTTGTTAAAAAGTTATAATAAGTTAAAGTATATCCCTTACTTTATGATAACCCCATACTTTGTTTATTATTCTTTATAGCAATCTATATACTATTACATCTGTGGTTATTCAAAAGTAATCTTTCTTTTCTTAATATCAGTGGTAATGACGTAGCTGTGTTCAAATGACGTCAAAGGAAGCTGCGCTAGAACATACCTTATATATTTGTACCATGGTTCGGACCCGGGACCATGCAATTCTGGAACTGCAAATTCTGAGGACTGGTAGTTCAGTGTTCGGTCTTTCAGAACTAGTAATTCGAGAACCGTTCGGAACGGTTCTAACAGTTCTCGATGATGGGCTAGAACTTTGGCATTTTTCTGGTTATGTTTATCGTATTTATGTTGAACTTCAGAGTTTGGAGTTGTTGTAGGTTAGTTTTTAAGTTGTCGTTCAAGTACCTATTTGTTTTTTTATTTTAGTTTGTGATATTATTAGAGTGATTCGGTTCATCAAACCTATTTTTAATTTTTTTTATAGTTTTTATTCACACCCATTATATCAATTTTGTAATAGCCAAAGTAAACAGCTATAAGTATGTGACTAAACATTAGTTTCTTCAAATGGTGGTTTATTGTTTTAGAAATTACTTCATTGACTACCATGTTCTTGAGTCTAGCAAGTGATTCTTCCTCTAAGAATAAAGTGAATGTAATGGTACAATTATAGGAATTTGCAAACATGTGAAAAGTTAATTTATAATTATCATATATTTGTAGAGAAACTGACATATTTGTTAAACTTAGACAAAATAGTACATATTTAATATTATGTAAATTAAACTTATAATTTTTGGTTCGATGTGTGATGAGATTTAAGAAAAATAAAGGGAATTTGTGATATCAATATATTAGATATACGAACAATCTATTATATGTATGTGTTTGTACCAGCCTGTTACGTCATGAAAATTATAATAAATTGCAAGTTAATGTGACTCCCAGACTTGTGACACAAAACGTTCAGAGTCTGATTGATGTAAGTACCAAATCATGTAGGTATTGCAATTCAAATTACCAAAAAGGCTTTAATTCTCCAAAGTGGATTGAAAACGTGTACTACTTCACAGATTAAAAAAAAGAAGAAGAGTTGGCTTTGAACATTGAAAATGTATTGTAATATATTTCTTTAAATGCATCATGATTGTTGATTTTATAGTTATGTAATACATATTTATTTATGTGTGTGTGCATTTGATGCATGCACGTGCCAATTATTAATAACAGCTTGTATTAAAATTCCTTGTTTTATTTACCCGGTTTATCAGAAATATCCATTACAAAATTTTGAAAAATGTACTTCTGAACAACTTCTTCATTATTTTTTAAATCCTGTCGCAATTTTGGTGGTTAGATGCAGATGCAATAACATTTAAATGTTCATTACGATTGATATTTGTCTACCAGTTTGGTGTTTTGTAATATATAAATATATTACTTATATAAAAAATGCAGAATTATCCATTACAAAATTTAGAAAAACGTATTTCATATAAACAACTTTTTCATTACTTTTTAAATCCTGTCGCAATTTTGGTAGTTAGATGCATTAGCTATTAAACGGTCATTACGATTGATATTTCTTCCAATAAGTTTGGTGTTTTTTTAATATTACTATTACTAATGTTGGTAGTACAAGTTTCCCTAAAATTCCAATTTTAAAACTGTTCGAACCTTCGATCATATATATTTACATGGATACCTAATACCTTGCCTAGCTCGTGTTCCAAAAAAAGCGACAGAATATCTACCGGAATGTTGCATTCTGCGCAGGCGCATGTACGTAGCGAGTGATTATTAAAACCATTGCTTTCGGCTGTCTGGCTCTGTAGGAAACCTGTAAATGTTTTTAATAGTAAATAGATAAAATTTTATGACAAGCATCTACTTACTGATGGTACGAGTGTGTATTAACTTTATTTTTACAAACGTAACAAAATTTCATTTTTCCGTTTTCACCTTGTTTTCACAAACACGAGAACAAAAACATCAGAAACTGCCAAAAGCGTTGGCCGTTGATCATGCGCAGGGCAAACTTGTGCAAGTTTTGTATCTATTTCTCACAGACTAATGCATTTGTGTATATTTATCTTTCTTCAATTATTTGGAACATCAGATGTGTCTCACCAACTCGTTGCATTACGCATCCATATATACAGCAAGAGCGCGCGAGGTATGATCACCCGATGGTATACGTAAACTCGCATCTAAACGTGGTCCAATAATACATATTAGAGTAACGGCACAACATACTAGCATTGCCTGCTCATATTCGAACTCATAGTGATCTGATTATTTTTTTGCAGATTGACAAAAATAACAAATTAAATTTTCTCTTTAAGTGATGACGATTGCTCAGATAACTAAGTCGATAATAACGCGAAGATTGTAATACTTATAACGTAATTATGATTATCCTTATGAAATTAAATAATAATGTAGTTGTGTACAAAGTTATAGCAGTACAACTGGGTTTTAGAATGAAATAAAAACAACCCGCCTGAAACATCTGCAGAATAAACTAAGATGTCTAGAGAAAAATAAATAAATAGAAATTTCATGGTAAAAAAAAAAACTATAAATAAGTATAACAGGAATACCATAAAATAACATAAAAACGACCCTTGAAATAGAAATTAAAATTAGAGATTCTCTCCAGTAAATATAACGAAATAACAACTCTGGAAAAATAAATCTATATATCTATATCTGGCGAACACAGCTAGCGGAGATCATTTGCCGAATATACGTCCGAAGAATATCGACTGGCATCGGGTGATCATACCCCGCGCGCTCAAGCTGTATATATGATCGAAGGTTCGAACCTTCAGCAGTGGGATTCTGATTGCTATCGTTTCAGTCATGGAGGTAGTATCGTTTACGCCATTTTTCCGAGTTCGTGCGATTCTCATTGCTATCGTTTCGTCCCGATAGTCACGTGCTTTCGTCTAAAACTGTCATTTCTAGACGGTACCTAGACGTCTTTTTGATGATGAAACAGTTTCGAAAACGTTTTGAAACTGTTGCGATCGCAACGTCATCAATATTATCACAAAAATGCACCAGTTTTAAAACGTTCACGTGACATCTATCAGTAAGGTTATGTTATTTGTGTTTTGAAAACACCAAAACGTCAACAAACAGAGATAGAATTATTGAAACACGTTGGAAAATCGTTTCAAAACTGGTTTAACCGGTGTCGTGTATGACGTCACCGTTGCAACACGAAAATATCCTCTTTTAAAACAGGTTGAACCAGTTTGAACACATTTCAACAGAAAAAGACGTCTCTACTGAGGTCCCGAGTTCTTAAAACGATATATGTTTCTCACTTTAAAAAGTATGACTATCTTTGTTGGATACACACCGATTTGAAATTTGTATTTTGAAATTTTACAGTTTAGGGTTGTTAGAAACATAGGACTGCAATGACTAATGCAGTAATAAAAATATGTTTACCAGATGTTTTACGCGTTTCTATAATTCATTTATTTTTTTCTTACATACCTCTCTTGATCTTTCAGGCGAGTAAAACAAAAGTGAAATATATTTTAAAGAAATCCTTTCCTAAATATGTTAGTTATTTAATTTATAACTAGTTTCTAATAGTAATTTGCTTGTTTTTCCAGGGCTTCTTTCAAAATTAAAGATATTGAATGGGGTGTTTTTATTGAATTTTTCAATAATCATCCAGATTTTGCTAGTGGCAAGCTTATTTAGCAGTAATTTAAATGGTGCTGGATATGGATTAAAAACTGTAGATAAATGGCAAAAAGTGAGTAAATTACAGATTATTTTTATGTATCACTACTACAAATACCTACCTATATACATAAACCGTAACACATTTTTATCATTATAGACATGGAGTGATTAGAATTTTAATTTAAAGAAAAGTGCTGCAAAAATTAAACGAGCACAAATTGCTACAGGAGGTGGCCTCGAAATGGAAAATAACTAACCCAGCAGAAAATGAAGATTTTTGCTCTGTTGGGCAACACTTTCTTTGAAGGGTGTAATGTTGCAGAACGTGGTGTAACTAATAATTTTTTTATTAAAATATGCAGAAATAAGCGATCTTATATTTTGTAGATGGATGTAATAAATATGGGCAGAGCAGGATAGGGCAAGCAATATACGCAATATATCTCAACCTTCTTGTTCATGTAGTTCATCTCCCATCACTCAGAAAAGGAAGAATGAAATACATGATAATTATGATTATTTATTTTTATCGAAAAATAGTACTCCCAGTAAGAGAACACAGCATAATGAAAAAGATGAATTAAAAGAATTGTATATAAAAACTTTTAAGTGCAACTAAAGAAATTGGTGTTATATGAAGTAGTCACCGTAATGAAATAAAGCATAAACAACTTGAAATGTGATTATAAACATAAATAAAATATTGCAATATAAAACAAACTTTTATTCCAATACACTCTTATAAATATATTGAAACTTTGAAAAAGATTTATACTCTAGACCAGTGGTTCCCAAACTTATTTTGCCTACTGCCCACTTTGAGAATAAATTATTTTTTAGCGCCCCCATTTTTTCACCTACTCAAAAACCACTATAACTTCAAATTAAATTAATTATTGTGAGCTATATTAGCGGAGATTAAACATTCATTCTAAACGAGACTTTTACTATGGGTTATAGTAAAAGTCTCGTTTAGAATGAATGAGTTAACTTGAGACCTGAGCGTAGTAGGTAGTACACAACGGCGCTCAGGTCTCAAGTTAACTTTTACGGGCTACACCTGCCAATGAGAATGATTATTGAAACGCAACTTTATAGTATTCAGACAAAGTATCTTTTATTCAAAATTCAAAATAAAACAAACATAATCGATTCTAATATAAAAACTAATGTGAAGGATGAATCTGATGCTGTTTAATAAGTTTGTTGATATCAGGTTCCAATTTTACTCAAGAACAGCCGCAAGTCACCACGTTCGGTAACATGCAAACGATTTCTCTTTTTAGTAAGCAGCGTTGCTACAGCACTAAATCCACGTTCACACAAATATGACGATGGGAATGCTATCAAGAATCGTTGAATGATTGACCACAATCCAGGGTACAATTGCGGGATCGGTTTTTGTAGCCAAAATTCTTGGTAGCCATTTTTGAACTTGATTTTTATTTCCTCGTTCGTTGTCAATTCTATAAGTTCTTCTTCCAGATGTGGTGATATTGCTGTGTTGACATTTGAAAACGGATCCAACACCCAGTCTGGTATTTCCAAGTTCAAAATATCCTGGTATCGTTCGGTGAAGTCAATGTGGAGCTTTTCCAAATCTTGGCAGTAGGCAAACAAGTCGTCGTTACTGCAGGATACTGATAAATTCGGAAAATTATGAAACTCACGTCTGCCCATATTCTTTTTGTGTAGAAGCAGTTTGGCTGCGAAAGCAGCAACGAAATTTTTTGTTTTAATTAAATTTAGTTCATCGCCTTGCAGTTGGAGATTCATGTTGTTGAACAATTTATACAGGTCTGTCATGTAAGCTATATCATTTTTTGATGTAATGAGCTTGTTGCGCAATTCTGTATCTTTAGTTTCCAAAAACTCTATCACAGAGTCAAACAGGTTGTAAAATCGAGTCAGACAATTGCCTCTTGATAGCCAACGAACTTCGGTATGAAACAACAAACGGTTGAAATCTTCGTCATTAGTAACACAAAGCTGATGAAATAATCTATCATTCAAAGAGCAGTTACGGATTTTATTGACTGCTTTGATGACATATTGCAGTGATTGAAATAGTCGTTCACTTATTTTAATTTCTAGCAACCAAATGTTGTCTATGAATAACGCAATGTACAGCAAGGACATCTGGAATTTTATTTTTTACGTACGCTATGAAGCCTTTATGGCACCCTGTCATAGCCGGAGCGCCATCCGTAGCAACTGATATAATATTTTTCAAGGGAATCTCTTTCTCATCACAAAACTTTTCCAATGTATTGAATATGGTTTCGCCTTTTGTATCGGTCTCTAAATTTCTAGCAAACAATAGTTCTTCACATATTTTCTCATCTTTAATAAACCTCACGTAAGACAGCAACAATGCTTCATTAGTTGGTAAAGTGGACTCATCGAGCTGAATTGAGAATTGACTAGTCCTCAGATGATTGCACAATGATTCTTCTATGTTTCCGGCCATTTCATCAATTCGTCTTTGCACAGAATTATTACTCAAAGGAATTTTTCCGATAATATCTGCGGCCGGTTTATGAAGCACAGTAGTTATTACTTCCTTTATTGCTGGCAAAATTAACACTTCTCCGATGTTGTGTGGTTTGCCTTTTTGAGCAATTAACAAAGAGATGTTGTACGAAGCTCGAAGTCCGTCGTCATCTTGCTTAGCAGCCGCCGAAAAGAGTTTTGCTACACTTGGCCGAGTATTATGCTTCTTCTCTAGGTCTTGAAAATATGCTACATTCTTGTCTTTCTTATCTGGATGCATTTTATTCAAATGATCTTGAAGTCTTGAAGGCTTCATTGCTTCATTCGAAAATGTTTTTAGGCATAGAAGGCACAAAGGCGACGATGGGTTTGTAGGATTTTCAATGAATCCGAATTTAATATATTCCGCACAGTATTGCCGTCTCTTCTTTTTTACTTCCGACATTGTTTTGTTTTGAGAAATACGTAAGTATAAGTGTTGAACTTAAGTACTGCTTATCTATTACGCGCGAAACCGCAAATGAAAATAAAATAAATATTACGTTGTTTATATAGGATTGCATAAGCAGCACCGACAGGAATAAGACAAACATGCATAAACTCGTTTATCTCATTCGACGCTCAATCGTACTCAACAAGTAAGAACAAGTATTCTATGAACCAGCCGATTGATACAGTTGCCTTTTTATTTGTTTGTTTGTGTCTCTTTTCGTTTCGAAACGGAGCGACCGATTGATATGTTTTTTATTTTATTTATTCAATAAAACAGGACAGATATATGAACTACTCGGAGAGAAATATCGAACCGAGTTGGTTTGAGCAATCTCTTAATTAATATTAGTTGATGTTCACAAGCTGTAGTCGAGAGTAGGGATGGGACATCGGTGGGTAAACATCGATATCAAACATCGATGTTAACATCGTCGATCAACATCGATGGTTGCAAAATATCGACTACCAAACATCGATGTTTTTAAACATCGATAATTATATTTATAGATTTATTTTTTGGCAGTTTAACAAAAACTTTATTATAACTTAATTAATTTACGTCCTTAACAAAATGATATAAAAGATATCACTATTCAAAAAAAATAATAAAAGAAATATATACATTTATAATATGTAGTTAACTTTAGAAACTACTCAAAAAAAACTATATAAAAAAACAATATTATGCAATTACGCATGAAACAACCACATGACTTAAATCGTCTGATACTTAAAAAATATATACATTTACGTGTATCAAAGCTTTTTAAGAGAACGATTTTTATTTGGGATTTTATAGTCTTGCATTTTTTTTTGACTACGCTGGCAAATACCGAGATACATATGGATATGGTTTTATATTTCTGATGTTTCATCTTGCATTTAATACGTGTATCGTCGTGTATGATTGTATGCACTAGGGAATTTCCCGAAGAAGTATACATCGGTAATGTCTATCTCCCTTCTTTTTCTATGAAAATACGTTTACCTCCTTCACTTATTCTGCATGCATACATAATTTAACTTTTATTCTGCACATTAAAAGTACTATAAATTTATGTATTTAATTATATATTATTTAAATATTTATACTGAGTAATATTTAAAAGAGCCTAAAATGAAATATTCGAATTTATATGATATAGCACTGTGTAATTTAAATACTTCTTTTATTCGTAGACAATTTTACATCCTCGTAGCCTGTATGTGAGCTGTTAATTTGGAAACATTTTTGTATTTGTCAACAGAGGACGCTGTTTTATTTTGTGATTAGTGCAAATACATTTTGTCAAGCTTAAAAGTTCGATGTTCACTATATTTCTTCTAACATCGATAGTTTATCGATAAATCTAAATTGCAAACATCGATGCAAAAACATCGAACATCGATCCTAAAATATCGATGTTCAATGAACATCGATGTTTATCGCCCATCCCTAGTCGAGAGTCGAGAGCTCAGTCGGTGTCTAAGAGTCCTCCTAGATTCTAGATGAAATTACAAATCGCCCCCTAAGCCTTTACACAACGCCCCCATTTTTTTTCTGGGTCTCTTACCGCCCCCCTTTAGACCTGCAGCGCCCACAAGGGGGCGTTATCGCCCACTTTGGGAACCTATGCTCTAGACGAACTTAAATGGTGCTGTACATATTGAGGCTTTTTTTAAGTGAATTTGTATAATAATAGTGAAGAACATGTGTTAAGAAAAACTATAATACTAGATTGTTGAATAGTTTAGGAAATTTTCTTTTGCAAATTTTTATAAACGTATTTCTATACCAATTCATTGTTATTAATAGTTTTTAGAAGTGCTACCGTTTTTTGCCTTTTTTTTGCTTCTGAACATATGTAATTCTACAAAGTATAATCAGAAATAAGTAAATAATAAAGGTAGTATAATAATATTGATATTATAATTTCAATAAAATGACTATTTTGCTTGGTTTTATTTTAAACTTCATGCACACGCGCAAATAATATCAACTACGATATCTACGCCGTGCTACGACCCGAAAACGAATTTCGAACTCGAAAGCACTTCAGAATCGCATCAAGTCGCTGCGAGTTTGTCTATCGAGACGAGACTTCGAGTCGCTCGATATCGTTTTGCAATCAGAATCCCTATGCAGGATTTCGAACCGTTCTAGAACCAGGATTTGGCCGGACATGCGCATTATTATCAGAACTACTAATTCTAGAACGGTTCCGGAACTGTTCAGAACTGGAGGTTCGAACAAACCTATAGGGAAGTGGAACTGATGTCACTCAGATTAGACCGACTCGTGTTTTGTCGGCTCTCGAGTACCGGATTACCTACCGGTTTCCCCGAGAGCCGACAAAACACGAGTCGGTCTAGTCTGAATGAAAACGTTTCAACTTCCCCTATCTCGCCTATGTATAGTTTTAGGCGGTTTTGGGACACTATAGACTGCCTAAGTTACAACTAGAGTAAAGTCGGGGATTATGAAATAGACCCGGTAATATGGAATACCATGTGTTTGTCAAAACTACCAGCGCTATCTATTCTCATTTGTTATAATAACACTGGATAAAGTTCAAAATTGCTCCACAAGAGTACCTTAGTCTATGAACATTCACCTATGACATTCACCATTTAGTGGTTGTAAGAGTTCAACTGTTTTAGACGTTCTTAATATTTTTTGGTAAGTACACTAAAATTTTATTTTAAACACTTTCGAAAGTAAGTTTGTTTAATGTTATTGGTTCATTAAGTAGACGAATGATGTAGGAATGCTTTAGTACAGAGATATTGCTCATTTGAACTACCTTTCATTTTTTTATCCGTTTTAACCTCTAAACTTATATGGGCGGGAATTATGAAATAGTATTCCATATTACCTGACTCTATAAATTAAAGTCTTAAAATTGGATTTCTTTTGTAGAAATGCCTAAAGCGGTCAAAAAGACCCAAGGAAAAGCTAAAACCAGTTCGCCACAACGTAAAATGTGGGATGAGGAAAACATGAAAAAGGCAATAATAGCAGTTAGAAGCAAAAGAATGGGTTATTTAAAAGCATGTAAAACATTCAATGTGCCTCGTGCCACCCTTTACAGACTTTGTAAGAAGGATGGAGCTGCTAGTGAGGTATGCCAAACGAAACTGGGGAGGAAACCAGTTTTGCCGGATCATTTGGAAAATGAATTAGTAAAGCATTGCCTAGCTATGGAGAAAACCTTTTATGGATTAACTAGGCGGGATGTCCGTAATCTTGCGTTCCAGTTAGCAAGAAGAAATAACGTTCCACATCCTTTCTCATTACTGAAAAAATCTGCTGGTAAGGACTGGCTAAATCGTTTCTAATTAATGCATAAGGATGTGTTAAGCCTCAGAAAGCCGACGGGAACGTCGTTTGCACGAGCAGTGGGCTTTAACAAGCAAAACGTTAACGAGTTTTTTGATCTGTTAGAGACAGAAATAGCAAAAAAAGACTTTTCAGCTAATCAGATTTTCAACGTCGATGAAAGTGGTCTTAGCATTGTACAATCAAAATGCCCTGAGGTTTTTTCACAAAGGGGAAAACGACAAATCGGTGCACTAACATCTGCAGAGCGGGGCTCTCTGGTGACTTGTGTTTTGTGTATGAGTGCGAGTGGCAATTTTGTGCCCCCTTTGCTCATATTTCCTCGTAAAAATTCAAGCGAATTAATAAAGAAGGGAGCTCCACCAGGAAGTGTTTTTGCCTTCCATCCATCAGGGTGGATTCAGACAGATATATTTGCGCAGTGGTTCAACCATTTTATAGAATATGTAAGACCAAGTACCGAAAACCCTGTGCTTTTGATTTTGGATGGCCATCATACCCACACTCGAAACTTGGATGTTATTGTCGCTGCAAGGCAAAATCACGTAACTTTGTTGTGCTTACCGCCTCACACAACGCACAAGATGCAGCCACTCGATAAATCTGTAATGGGGGCATTGAAAACCTATTACAATGAAGAAATTCGCCAATTTTTACGGCAAAATAATCGGCCAATATCTCATTTTGACATAAGTGAACTCTTTGGTGAAGCATATCTGAAAATACAAACTGGCGAAAGAGCAATCAATGGATTTCGACAAACAGGTCTGTTTCCAGTAAACAGAAATATTTTTACCGAAGAAGATTGCCTAGAGGAGGCACACAGAAATCCAGAAGTGCCTAGACGACTAGAGGAACAACCAGTTTTACCGAAAGACATAGTTCCTATTTCTGTTCTTAAAAAAACGACGAGGCACAAGAGGTCGAAAATCGGGGACCGCCAAACTTTTGACTTCAACTCCAAACAAGGATGAACTGGAAGAGTCACTTACATCAAAAAATGAAAAAAACAAAGTTAAAAGAAACATTGGGTTTGAAGGAAATAGAAAACCAACCAATGACGCAAAACCTGGAACCAGCAAAATGGAAGATGACACCAAAGTAACTTTGAGTAGTGTGAGGAAAAAACGAGAAAGCAACTGGTAGAAAACGATGAATCGTCGGATGATTTAGATGAAGATATCCCAATCTTAGATGACTCTACTGATTATGAAGATTTCCCAAGCAACAACAATAACCCACAAGATGATGCAGAATGTCTTTTCTGTTCAGAACGTTTTACGACTGACTCGAGAGGAGAAATTTGGATACAGTGCCTAAGATGCGAACTTTGGGCTCATGAACTGTGCGCCGATTCCGAACAGGATTGTTATGTTTGCGATTTTTGTCGTTAGAATTTTTTATATCGAAAATAACAGTATTCCATATTCCCTCATACATCTATTCCATATTACCCGACCATTGTTCTCGGTGGAAAGAAATGCTTTTTTTCATTATTTGTAATATTTTTTGTTTCTGTATATTATTTGTAACTTAGCCACAGTGGTCTCATATAATAAACCCTTTGGCGCTATCATTGATATTTTTTGTTTATATTTTACTCAATACACTTCAAAATAATTAAATAAAATAAAAATGGTATTCCATAATCCCCTACTTTACTCTACTATATAAAGCATAGCTGACTCGTCCGCCATTTTGGAGATAATTTTAAGGCGGTGAATATGTATGCTAATAGCAAATGTTGAATAGAACTTCGAATAATTGACTTTATTAAGCCAGCTTAGGACGTGAAATAATGTAGGTATAATTTTTTACAGTAGTCGTATATTTAAGAAATACCCAGAATATATAATAATAACTAAAAATAAGTACGTAATATGACTGACATTCAATGATCTAATAATATAGAACTACTAGATGGACTGTAGAGAGAGAGGAATTGACCTCTACATACAAAGGAGACAGATATACAAAACCGTTAGTTGTGGGCAAAACATGGCGATATCGCATGGTTTTGTATATAAACTTTCTCAATTTTGTTGATTTATACATATTTATTTGTCTTTTTGGTAATTTGGATTATGTATTTTATTAATAGATTTCTTCTAGTATTGATTTTATTTCATACACCACGGACTTTATTTTTATTTAAAGAAATACGAGTATAAAGACAACTGTGGATTCATGATGATTCAATCAACTATTTTTATTTATAAAATTGTGATTGTAATTAGACACATTTTAAGAATTTCATTTTTATTTGATATAGGTAATGTATATAAATTGAGAATCATCAAGAATATTGGCAAATGTTAACTTCAGCTTATAATTTAACAGTGTTGTTCTCATGGATTTAGTGTAATATATTTGGTTAAAAGTGCTATTATCAATAACAAAATTAATAATAAATATTTTAAATTGTTGAATATTATATATACCAGCTTCGCAGTGCTTGGAGTCACATATTTAAGACACAATGGTAATGTCATGTGCAGCGTATGGTTGTACTAATAGGGCAGAAAAGGGAATGAACGTATCATTTCACAGGTTAACTATTCTTAATAAAATACATGATTTGTAGATTTGATATAAAAAATTATATAGTTTTCAATCTAATCAAGTACTATGCAAGCAGTGGATAATTTGTACTAAACGAAAGGATTTTAAGCCATCAAAATATTCAAGATTGTGTTCAGAGCATTTTGCTCCTGAAGATTTTGTTATAAGTTATGGAAGAAAATATTTGCCCCAAAATGCAATTCAAAGTATTTTCAATTTTCCTGCTCACTTGAGAAAAATTCCCTGTAATAGCAGATCTCAACGATTAAAAATTACTGATGCACCAAGCAAAGAACTGTTAAAGTAAGATTTCTATTTGTAGTTATTATTCTACCTAGATATTTTTAATGTTCTATTTACCTTATAGCTCAGAATCCCCAAATGTAACTAATGTTGAAGTATTTGAATTAGTCACAGAAAAAACACCTCACGAAATAATACAAGTTGTTATTCTAGCTTTATGTATTTTTAATATTTCTTTCTCCATTTTTCTTCGATCACATATTTACCATTTACGTATTTGTTAATCCATATTAATTATATGTACATATATTTTAATAAAAAATTAAGCATTAATTGTCTTTTATTTTGAATATATCAGAAGTTGTAAGGAACACCTAAGAAAAGCTGCCAATTTCTATATTTATTTTTTCAGAACATAATATTTTGAAAAATTGTAGTGGTCAATTCAAAATTTCCAACTGATATGTGTAGTGATTTTTAAAATATTTTTCTAATACTACTGTTTTAAATAAAAACTGAATGATCATCAAACATGCTAAAATAGGTATTATTAGAAGAACAAAATCATATAGTTATCTAATAGTCATTAAAAGTCATATTTAATTAATTTTCTTTCCTTAATGAAGAATGGCAACTAGCATAGATACCTTTAAAATGTTATTAAACAGAATATATTTAATACCATATTAATAATATATATTTAATTATTTATCTTTTTGATTATTAAAGTTGCAATACCTTTACTTTCCTCTTAATATAGCATATTTTTATCAAAATAATACTTTTAAACATTATAAGCCATTACAAGCTATAGCAACATATTTGAATTTTGCCCACATAAAACGGTCAATTTTGTTCATCCTTGTCAAACTTTCGACGCTCATATATTTTCCTTCTTTCTCCTATGGTGTGGGTCACTTCCTAATCAGCAAGACATAGCGTACAGTGCATCTAGTAGTATAACTAGCTGTCCATCAATCTCTTCGAGCTTGAATCGCCTTTCGCGTCCGCTTACAGTTTATTACAGATTCCTGTAAAACGCTAAAAAAAAATCTTATTTTCTAAACTTTTGACACACCTTGTATAGACGCATACTTTTTGCTGTCACGATGACAGGACGAACGACAATATAATTAAGCATATTTACATCAGTTTGACTGTTCATTGTTGAAGTTTTAAGTTTGGGCTTTATTTAGCGTAAAGCTAATACTTGACACTAAAACATTCATACAGACTGACGTGGAAATATCTGTGTTAACATTTTGCTTGCATACATTGCAAAAAAGTCCTCTATAATTCATATTTGTTGGGTTATTTTGCGATTCTTATGAAATATTTTATAAAAAATAATACAAAAGGGGAGATTTCATGATTAAAACCAAACTACAAATAATAATTGAATCGATCGAAATAAGATCGCGACACCAACCTGGTACACGATCATCATAAATCATAGGTGATCTATAATTTTTGTCATACAATATTGGTATAAGTAATGTAGATTACTCATTTTGTTTTTATTTTTTTTTTAATTTAAGACACAATTATTCTATTGAACACTCGCTCTTATTGTTATTATAGTGTTTCATTAAACTCTTCGAATTAGAATTGCTTCTTCGCGTCCACTTCTTCTCTATAAGTTGTTCTATAAATGTGCCTCTTTGGAAATGTGATCACTGCCAGACGCAAGGGTACATGAATATTAACACTTATATATTTTTTTAATGTAAGTAAAATGTTATTAATTGCTTTTGACTCCTTTGCCTTATTTTATATAACAATGATATTGGAATCTGTATCTGAGGTACTGTTAATGGAGAGTAATTGCAACTGTAGTTCACTTTGCTTTTGTTTATGAATAAAGATTGAATTTAAACAATATATGTCTAATAATGAATTATACATTATTTGACATTTATAATTTGTGGCAAATGAATTTATTTATTA
The DNA here is from genome assembly GCA_963170755.1 of Amphimallon solstitiale. Classification (NCBI taxonomy): domain Eukaryota; kingdom Metazoa; phylum Arthropoda; class Insecta; order Coleoptera; family Scarabaeidae; genus Amphimallon; species Amphimallon solstitiale. The sequence goes on along the minus strand of OY720676.1, from coordinate 83,533,179 downwards.
AGAATTTGCCCATAAAATATATAATATTTCTATATAATTTACTGAACGTTGAGTTAACATTTAGAACTCCACTTGTCATCGTGACAGCAGTTCGTTGAAGTGTGTTCGTTCATAATAACATGCGAGAACGAAATGTCACAGTGACAGTGCTTAACCAAATTATCTTTCCAATTGTCGTATGAAATTAACAAAACATGATGAACAGAATGTGTTTTTAAATTTGCTAACATTTAAAAATAGGTACTGTCGCTCTTATATTTTTCAAACGCAATGGAATGTTATTATACCACCGCTGTTTGAGAAAGCTACAGTGTTAGCGAAACGCGTTACAGCATTTACATTTTTGTAAATAAATAGATATAGTGAAGATATAAACAAATTTGTTGTTTTATTTTACGTTGATTTCAATAGATCTTCACCAAGTAAAAGCCACATGTATCCAATTTTCCAAGCAATGGAAAATCCTGCTATGTCGTACCATTTAACAGAAAATGTGCCTCTGATCGGTTGATGACAACCAGCAGTCGCATCCCTTAAGTGCTTGTTTTTATAACAGAATTATTATTATTAAACAAAATAACATCCGGTTACATCTTTCTTCCAATTTCCTGTAAAACGCGAGCACTGCCATGATGGTTTTTCTAGTGTCCGTTATCATAAACTTTTGACGAACCCCTATATATACATATATGTTTGCGTTATAATTGTCATCATGAAAGCAGTTCAGATGTCATCACGAACTGAAATTGATCGATCGTTTGGACGTTTGATAGCCTGCAATTGAATTTTCGTGCGACTGCCAACGTTAATTAAATGTTAGACGGATTTTTGCCTGTCAATTGTGACGTTTCCTATAATATTTAAGTCAACCTAATGTGGATGTTAAGTTGTCATTGTCAGCTATGCCGACGTACTTTAATATTTAATACAGACATTTTGCGTAGACCCTATAGTCCATTCATTTTAAGAAAACAGTAGTTAACGCTGCGATCGGCGACCGTATCACACCGAAAAATTTTTGTCTGTAACATCAACTGTCAGAATTTTTGACATACAAATACATTAACAAATATTATGCGATACATTTTTTATCATATCTTTTTATTTGAAAACTAAAAAGAAATTTTACACATAGTTCAAAAAATTGAAGACTCCAGGGGATGAAAGTGTAAGTGTGGAGTAAATTTGCCTGGGCTATTAGCCAATCAGAATCCAAGAAATAATCGCCTATCTTACCTAACACTGTTTTCTTAACGTGAATGGAGTATAGTTAAATTTATCGGTGTTAGAAACGGTAATAGAAAAATGAACTTGGTGACATATATGTGCCCGTCAATTATTCTTAATTCTGATCAGCACATATAAAAATCAGCTGGATAGTAATGCTTACTTCATTTTTTTCTGAAGAAGTGATGTTATTGTGTATTAAAGTACTTTGCGATCTTAGAGTAACTAATAATTATTAAATTACCATATATGATGTTTCTGTATCGTATTGTCTTTATATGTAGTAATAGTTCCATTACTAAAATAGTAATTGCCCATTTTACTCTTTAAATCGTTAAATTAAATGTGATATGTATGTATTATGCATTTATGAAAAGTAAAGTGTTACAATTAACATTGATTTTCACGACAATAGGCAACAGAAATAAATTTCTTCTTCTTCTTTATTGTGGCTTTGAGTTAGACTATTTAGTCTTTTACTCTTCATCTGAGAGCGGTGAATCTTGGAATGTTGGAGTTGAATTTGATTAGCTATTGTTTATCTTTATTTTGATTAAGAATTAAAGTAGAACCGTTTTAGGTGTTTTGTGTTTGAAATTTTCATTTCCATCATATGCAAGTACTCTTTTAAGATTTTGATTTGAGTGGTTTTCCATCTGATTTATTGGACGTAATACTTGTTTGTAAAGTAGAATTTTGTTGTTCGTGTTTAGCTGGCTTTTTCTGCCTATAAGAGGCCATAGTTGACATCTTGTTTGTTTGGTTTTGGTTATCGTTTTTGCTATGTGTGTGTTATAATTGAGCTTTATATCCAGGTATATTCCCAGGTATTTAATTTCTCTACTCCATGGTGTAGTGTTGTTGTTGATGGTTATTTCGTTGTCTGATGTTTTCCGATTCCTTTTGAAAGATTATTACTTGGGATTTGTCTTCGTTTATTGTTGTCCTCCATTGTTTGAACCATTTTATCATGTTGTCTAGGTGCGTTTGGAGTTCCTGTACCGCGTTCGTCGGACATCTTGATGTTGAGAGCAGTGCCGAAATAAATTTCTATGACGTTCGTTCAAAATAGACAATAGACTATATAAGAATCGGTGTTATTGGGTTTGTCAATTTTGAAGTTTTCCGGCAAGTGTAATTGTGATTTAAAATTGATTGGCCTCTTTAAGGATTAACTTTAAACTTTTTCGAAAACCGTCACTGCGTCAGAGGTTAATTGATGTTTATATAAGTTCCTCCTATAAACTTCAAATCTGCGAGACCTAATTGTCAAATTGAATATCATTGTTGAAATATGTAAATGTGGCAATTGGATTTAATATTTTCTGCATTAAAGATCAATTTTATTGTGATTAACATTTTAATTTTATTGACAATTTATAGTAATATAGCGGAAAGGATGGAGATATTTTATTATGTGTTGGTAATAATAATAATACATATCTAATAGGTTTCACATTTCATCAATCAAAAACCACTCTTGAACTTTGCATTTTTTCATTTCCTTAACATTACATATTCACATCGTGTCTGCTCATAGCGCCCATGTAAATGTCTGATAGAAGATATTGAACTTGTAAATTTAGAGTCTCTAGTCGTCAAAAAGAAAAAAGAAAGAAAATATTGTTCCCTTCTTTTCGCTTCGCGTATGTTCTCAGGTGATTAGCCAAATAAATTCACTTTTCATTACCAAACTGTCCAACATTTGCCGACTTTATGGCTTTAAAGTTTCACAACACGTCGATGATAGTGACTGTTCTTCCTCGATATTTTTTCGATAGCACATCTCTTTATCGTCACATCTTTGGTGTTTTCAGTATTTAGTCCGGTCAGGTCACAGTATTTTTGAGATGACATACCAAGTCGATTGCACCACCGAGACTATTATTGCAGTGAATTCTGACGTTTCCCAGTAAGTGTTATCGCCTATTGATCGTCTTGATGGTTCATAACTCGAATTGAAGTTTCATCGCAAGTCAAACGTTAGATGGATTTTTTGTATATAAGTGTTAAAATTTCCTGTTACTTTAAAGGATATTCTTACACTTAAACTTAATTACATATCAACATGTCAAATTATAGGATTGCGTACTGAAAAATTAAAAATACGGATCACTTCTGTTTCATTTCCTGCTTTTAAGTATACACTTTTCTTAGAAAAGATGCTAAATTAGTGATCGATGAATTTAATGTAATTTAGTATATATACTCTTCAAATTCTTTAATTCTATTTGGATATTTCCAGTATTTAATGAACGAAACCTGCAAACTTTTAAGACTGTCATTTCTAAGTGTATAAACATATTCATATGTAGTTACTGACCTTGTGGGCTTCAATTCTTTCAACTTTAATTTACAGCCATACCAAAAAATCGAGAAACTACTTTTGTATCATTTCCTTCGGATCAGTTCCCGTATATATTCTCAAATAAAAGGTAAATTCATGTTTGATTAAATTAATGCCGTTTAGTATATTCTTTAGTGCTTACGTATTTGATTCCCTCGATCTAGATATTTACTTGCCTTAGATTTTTCCAGTATTTAATGACAAAACTTGCAAACGTTTAAAACTGTAATTTGTAAATGTTATACGGTATATATTCATATGTAGTTAGTGACCCTGTATTGTCAATTATTTCCACCTTAATTTACGACAGGGGTCGTTTGTTTTAGAAATTTACTTGCCTTAGATTTTTCCAGTATTTAATGACAAAACTTGCAAACGTTTAAAACTGTAATTTGTAAATGTTATACGGTATATATTCATATGTAGTTAGTGACCCTGTATTCATAAGGCAGATTTCATTAAAAAACAACTAAATACGGTATAACTATTTTCGGTACGCTATTTCTGAAAATAAGGGAGCTAATTAGAATTTAGATCCGTATAATATTTGTCCCTGTGAACAGTTGATTTCACTGCTACAGCTCACTGGTTTGACGTAATGTCAGATTATGTGTATGTGTTAAAAAATCGTATGGCATATCGGCAACAACTCTAACCATAATACATAAAATTGTCGGAGTACCTATGCCATTCATAATGTTAATTTAATTTTTATGATACCGCATACGCTTCTTCTTTTTAGTTAGTTAGGTTGTATTCACTATTACCTATACTATTTATGGTATTTTAATTTCTATATGAATGAATGACAGTGGAGGATAATTATGTAGTTAACTTTGCTATTGTAATGAATGAAGATTAAATTTAAAGAAATATCTCTAGAAATGGATTATACATTATGGTGGCAAATGAATTTATTTATTAAGACTTTGCCCACAATGCGAACAATATTCCTATATAATTTGATGAACGCTGATATTTAAAATTTTTTTATTGACATTCAGGTTTTGTATCAGTTGTGTACATCTAGTTCAAGGTGAACGTCGACAGATCAAAAAAAAAAAAATTAATTGAATGTTGTTTCACGTTATTAGTTCTATAAAATTGGTACTACGCTTTGTGTCAAGTTTACGATTGAAATAGTGTATAATTCAAATTTTCTGACAGACTGTCATCGTAACGATATTTCGATGACAGATACCTATGACAATGAAAAGTCAGACAGCTGACATCAAGATGTTTAACCACAATTGTCGTTCCACCTGTCATCGTGACAATAGTTCGTTGAACTGTATTTGTTCACACATAAACTTGCGAGAACGAAATGTCAGTCTAACTTAATAAAACATGTTTTAAACTTACAGGTCATTGAGAGAATTAATTAATTTTTATATTACGCTTTAATAATATACTTTCTAAAACGCAATCGAAAATCTTGCTGGCTCCTATACAGTTGATGCTAGACACTGTCGTACCATTTAACCAAAAATGTACTTCTGATTAGTTGGTGCCAACCAGCAGTCGCACACTTTAAATACTTGCTTTTATAACTGAATTGGTAAACGAAATGACATACATGCTTATGGGAATCTTATTTGATGTATTTATTTTATTTCGAAGTGCTTCGGACACATCTGACAAATAAAGAAAAGTCACCCTATTATTTGTACGTAGAGAGATCGATGAGAAATGTTATTAAATGATCCCATTCGTAAAATGGCTTAAATTTATATAATTATAACTTTTACATTTCCAACATTCTGTTGACATTTAGGTTTTGTATAATTCGTGTGCATCTAACGTAATTTGACAGGCCCAAATGGCAAAACTCAGATGGTTCTTCATTATTTAAGCTTGCTTCAAGTTCTTCGTTGTATGAAATTTACATTTCGATGACATATATAATGAATAGAGTGTCATTGTATTTATTAACATATCTTAATAAAATATAGAAAAATCGTTATATTTATTACTGTACTTACGTGCGATAATACACTTTAAGTTTATTTTATCATATCCGTCGGCATTTTGTTCATATATTCATATAGAAAAGAAATAGTAACGATTCATAATAATAACACTAATACGTATCTGAAAGGTACCACGTTTCAATTAAAAATACACTTCTTCTTCGTAATATTTGTCGGCCTTCTGACATTTAAACTTGACAACCGATGTCATTAAAGACACGCAAACTCGTCATCGCGAGATTTTTTTACCCTGCAGAAAAGCTTTAAATGAATCGCACCTTCCACAGCGACAGATTTGGCACGTGGACAGTGCACTCAATCGTCGCGGAAAAGTCCACTCTTTTGGTTTCCAACCCTCTTTCCGCACTCTAAACCTCGACTGCCTGAAATTTCTTCGTCAATGTGAAACTTTTACAATTCTTTCGCGCGTGCCTGTCATACCTGACATTTTTACGATTTTGATCGGTTGTCCTGGGAATCGGTCATGACGTAAGCCATTTTGCTGTTAAAACACCGTATGCACGCTCCTCTTTAAAAGCCCATATCTCTGCACACGCTCCACTTGGGAAGAAAAACTCTCCGACGAGGAACAATTCAAGGTCGTCGGTAACTTCACGCCAAAGGGCAGCTTTCAATTTTGTGTATCCAGAGACGAGTTCTGCGCCCCGCGTACCCAATTTTCGTCGATTTTGATCGGGTTTGGTTGCCATTGACTACTCGGCTTTTAGTATATATAACTAGCTAATACGGCAGGCCTAGAAGGCCCGCTGCCGCCTCTTATTCCGCTTACAGTTGAGGTACCGCTCCCCCTTATTCTTCTAAATTTATTGCGGATTTTGTCTTTATTGCGTTTCAGTTTTTGAAACACCATATAATTCCGATATATAGTGAATAACTAAATATAATTGTGTTTTAGATGTTCAATATTGTTTAGTTGTTTTTATACACCCCTGTATATAGTTTACAACTATGCAATATTTTATTCAGAATGCTTATCGGATGAAATGATTAATAATAGATTTAGTGATAATAGCAGTTTTTAAATTGAAAATGTTTAACGGCTGTCCATGAATTAAGATCGCGGGCTCGTCATTTTAATTGACATACTCAAATATACGTAGTATCTCCATAGTGTTTAATATGTTTACAACAAATTTTGTTTGGTAAATGGGCGTCGCTTTCAAGCATTCTTATAGCATGCTAATGAATGCTGATGAACTTCGAACATATAGCTCGCAAACATATGTATGCGAATGGGAAAAGTAAATTTAATTTATAAAGTATATTACTTTCTTACTACCTTTTCGAAGTCCACTATCGTTAATAAAAAAGCAGAGTATATTTTATCTAAAATTATTCTCCTTCTGTTTTTGACACAAATCGGTACACACTCAAGAGCGAGAAAGGTAATTTAATGTTAATCATAAGCCATGTTAAAGTATCCAAAGACACAATGAGCTCAAAAAGCGCAACATTTTTATTAAAACAGTTTACAATACTATTTTGATGTAAAGTGTGACCCTTTTGAAATCCACTATCATTAATAAAGGAGCACAAAATAATAATAAAAGTAAGAAACCCAAGTTTTAAATTTAAGCCCTTTTCAAGCGCCTTTCCTGTAAACAGTGCTTTCTAGAATGTCCATTTTTATAAATTTTTGAAGCACCCCTGTATATACATATATTTTGTTAAGCCAATAGGATATCTTATTTAAAATTCTTCTCGAACTGTTTTTAACACAAACCGGTACACACTCAAGAGCGAGAAAGGTAATTTAATGTTAAACATAAGTCGTGTTAAAGTATGCAAAGACACAATGAGATCAAAAAGCGCAACACTTTTATTAAGACAGTGTACAATACTATTTTGATATAAAGTGTGACCTCTTTGAAATCCACTATCGTTAATAAAGGAGCATAAAAGAAAAGTAAAAGTAAAAAGCCCAAGTTTTAAATTGAAGCACCTTTCCTGTAAAAAGCGATCACTGGCATGACGCTTTTTAGAATGTCCGGTTTTATAAACTTTTAAAGCATCCCGGTATATACATATATTTTGTGAAACCAATTGTATATTTTATTTAAAATTTTTCTGGAATTGTTTTTTACACAAACCGGTACATACTCAAGAGCGAGAAAGGTAATTTAATGTTAAACATAAGTCGTGTTAAAGTATGCAAAGACACAATGAGATCAAGAAGCGCAACATTTTTATTAAGAGAGTGTACAATACTATTTTGATGTGAAAGTGTAAAAGCCTGTCAACCTTTTCGAAATCCACTATCGTTAATAAAAGAGCACATAATAATAATAAAAGTAAAAAGCCCAAGTTTTAAATTTAAGCCCTTTTGAAGCGCCTGCCCCGTAAAAAGCAATCACTGTCATGACTTTTTAGAATGTCTACCTTTATAAACTTTTGAAGCACCCCTGCATATACATATATTTTGTTAAGTCAATAGGATATTTTATTTAAAATTCTTCTCGAACTGTCTTTAACACAAACCGGTACACCCTCAAGAGCGAGAAAGGTAATTTAATGTTAAACATAAGTCGTGTTAAAGTATGCAAAGACACAATGACATCAAAAAGCGCAACGCTTTTATTAAGACAGTGTACAATACTATTTTGATGCGAAAGTGTAAAAGCCTGTCAACCTTTTTGAAATCCACTATCGTTAATAAAGGAGCACATAATAATAATAAAAGTAAAAAGCCCAAGTTTTAAATTGAAGCCCTATTGAAGCGCCTTTCCTGTAAAAAACGCTTTTAAGAATATCCACTTTTATAAACTTTTGAAGCACTCCTGTATATACATATATTTTGTTAAGCCAATTGGATATTTTATTTAAAATTCTTCTCGAACTGTTTTTGACACAAACCGGTACACAGTCAAGAGCGAGAAAGGTAATTTAATGTTAAACATGTCATGTTAAAGTATTCAAAGACAAAAAACGCAACATTTTCATTAAGACAGTTTACAATACTATTTTCATATGAACGTGTAATAGCCTATCAATATTTTCGAAATCCACTATCGTTAATGAAAAAGTACAAATTAATAATAAAAGTAAAAAGCCCAAGTTTTAAATTGAAGCCCTATTGAAGCACTTTCCTGTAAAAAACGCTTTTTAGAATGTCCACTTTTATAAACTTTTGAAGCACCACTGTATATATATATATATATTTTGTTAGGCCAATAGGATATTTTATTTAACATTCTTCTCGAACTGTTTTTGACATAAACCGGTACACACTCAAGAGCGAGAAAGGTAATTTAATGTTAAACAAAACTCGTGTTAAAGTATCCAAAGACACATTGAGATCAAAAAGCGCAACATTTTTATTAAGACAGTGTACAATACTATTTTGATGTAAAGTGTGACCCTTTTGAAATCCACTATCATTAATAAAGGAGCACAAAATGAAAATAAAAGTAAAAAGCCCAAGTTTTAAATTGAAGCGCCTTTTATTTTATTTAAAATTTTTCTCGAATTGTTTTTTACACAAACCGGTACACACTCAAGAGCGAGAAAGGTAATTTAATGTTAAACATAAGGCATGTTAAGGTATCCAAAGACTCAATGAGTTCAAAAAGACCAACATGTTCATTAAGACAGTTTTCAATACTATTTTGATGTGAAAGTGTAAAAGCCTGTCAACCTTTTCAAAATCCACTATCGTTAATAAAGGTGCAGGAAATAATAATAAAAGTAAAAAGCCCAAGTTTTAAATTTAGGCCCTATTGAAGCGCCTTTCCTGTAAAAAAACGCTTTTTAGAATGTTCACTTTCATAAACGTTTGAAGCACCCCTGTATATATATATATATTTTGTTAGGCCAATAGGATACTTTATTTAAAATTCTTCTCGAACTGTTTTTGACATAAACCGGTACACACTCAAGAGCGAGAAAGGTAATTTAATGTTAAACAAAACTCGTGTTAAAGTATCCAAAGACACATTGAGATCAAAAAGCGCAACATTTTTATTAAGACAGTGTACAATACTATTTTGATGTAAAGTGTGACCTTTTTGAAATCCACTATCATTAATAAAGGAGCCCAAATGAAAATAAAAGTAAAAAGCCCAAGTTTTAAATTGAAGCGCCTTTTATTTTATTTAAAATTTTTCTCGAATTGTTTTTTACACAAACCGGTACACACTCAAGAGCGAGAAAGGTAATTTAATGTTCAACATAAGTCATGTTAAAATATCCAAAGAAACAATGAGCTCTCAAAAAGCGCAACCTTTTCATTAAGACAGTTTACAATACTATTTTGCTGTGAACGTGTAAGAGCCTGTCAATCTTTTCGAAGTCTACTCTCGTTAAGAAAAAAGCACAAAATAATAATAAAAGTAAAAAGCCCAAGTTTTAGATTTAAGCCCAATTGAAGCGTCTTTCCTATAAAAAACTCTTTTTAGAATGTCCAGTTTTATAAACTTTTAAAGCATCCCGGTATATACATATATTTTGTGAAGCCAATTGTATATTTTATTTAAAATATTTCTGGAATTGTTTTTTGCACAAACCGGTACACACTCAAGAGCGAGAAAGGTAATTTAATGTTAAACATAAGTCGTGTTAAAGTATGCAAAGACACAATGAGATCAAGAAGCGCTACATTTTCATTAAGACAGTGTACAATACTATTTTGATGCGAAGGTGTGAAAGCCTGTCAACCTTTTTGAAATCCACTATAGTTAATAAAGGAGCACGAAATAATAATAAAAGTAAAAAGCCCAAGTTTTAAATTGAAGCCCTATTGAAGCGCCTTTCCTGTAAAAAGCGATCACTGGCATGACGCTTTTCAGAATGTCCACTTTTATAAACTTTTGAAGCATCCCTACATATATTTTTTTAAGCCAATAGTATATTTTATTTGAAATTCTACTCGAACTGTTTTTTTACACAAACCGGTTCACACTCAAGAGCGAGAAAGGTAATTTAATGTTAAGCATGTCATGTTAGAGTATCGAAAGAAACAATGAGTTCAGTGAGCGTAACATTTTCATTGAGACAATGTACAATACGATTCTGATGTTTGCGAATCTACTGTTGATACGAAAAAATTAAGTATTAAATTTAAACCCTGTTCAATCACGTTTCGAAGAATCACCAAATTGAAGACGTAATAAGCGACCACAAACATCCCCGTATCTAAACTTTCACATTCATACGTCAATTTTCAAAAAACTCTTCCGCCATTTTGTTTTTTTTTGACATTTTGACTTTGGAATCGTGATCGGCGACCCCCAAAACTCCCGTATTCTAAAATTTCACATTCATACGTCAATTTTCAAAAAAATCTTCCACCCTTTTGTTTTTTTTGATATTTTGACTTTGCAATCGTGATCCGCGACCCCCAAAACCCCCGTATCTAAAATCTTACATTCATACGTCAATTTTCAAAAAAATCTTTCGCCGTTTTGCTTTTTTTGATATTTTGACTTTGGAATCGTCATCGGCGACCCCCAAAACCCCCGTATCTAAAATTTTACATTAATACGTCAATTTTCTAAAAAATCTTTCGCCATTTTTTTTTGACATTTTGACTTTGGAATCGTGATCGGCGACCCCCAAAGCCCCCGTATCTAAAATTTCACATTCATTCGTTAATTTTCAAAAAAACTTCCGCCTTTTTTTTTTTTGACATTTTGACTTTGGATTCGTAATCGGCGACCTGAGGCACCCCCGTATCTAAAATTTCACATTCATACGTCAATTTTCAAAAAAACTTCCGCCATTTTGTTTTTTTTTTGACATTTTGACTTTGGATTCGTGATCGGCGACCTGAGACACCCCCGTATCTAAAATTTCACATTCATACGTCAATTTTCAAAAAAACTTCCGCCATTTTGTTTTTTTTTGACATTTTGACTTTGGATTCGTGATCGGCGACCTAAGACACCCCCGTATCTAAAATTTCACATTCATACGTCAATTTTCAAAAAATCTTCCACCATTTCGTTTTGTTTTGACATTTTGACTTTGGAATCGTGATCGGCGACCCCCAAAACCCCCGTATCTAAAATTTTAAATTCATACGTCAATTTTCAAAAAAATCTTCCGCCATTTTGCTTTTTTTGACATTTTGACTTTGGAATCGTGATCGGCGACCATCAAAACCCCCGTATCTAAAATTTTACATTCATACGTCAATTTTCAAAAAAATCTTTCGCCGTTTTGCTTTTTTTGATATTTTAACTTTGGAATCGTGATCAGCGACCCCCAAAACCCCCGTATCTAAAATTTTACATTAATACGTCAATTTTCAAACAAATCTTTCGCCATTTTGTTTTTTTGACTTTGGAATCGTGATCGGCGACCCCCAAAACCCCCGTATCTAAAATTTTACATTCATACGTCAGTTTTCATAAAATCTTCCGGCATTTTGTATTTTTTGACATTTTGGCTTTGGAATTGTGATCGGCGACCCCCAAAACCCCCGTATCTAAAATTTTACGTCAATTTTCCAAAAATCTTCTGCCATTTTGTTTTTTTTTGACATTTTGACTTTGGAATCGTGATCGGCGACCCCCAAAACCCTCGTATCTAAAATTTTACATTCATATGTCAATTTTCCAAAAATTCTTTCACGATTTTGTTTTTTTATGACGTTTTGATTTTGGATTTGTGATCGGCGACCTAACACACCCCCGCATCTAAAATTTCACACTCATACGTCAATTTTCAAAAAAATCTTTCGCCATTTTGTTTTTTTTGACATTTTGACTTTGGAATCGTGATCGGCGACCCCCAAAACTCCCGTATCTAAAATTTCACATTCATACGTCAATTTTCTAAAAAATCTTTCGCCATTTTCCTTTTTTTTGACATTTTGACTTTGGAATCGTGATCGGCGACCCCCAAAACCCCCGTATCTAAAATGTCACATTCATACGTCAATTTTCTAAAAAATCCTTCGCCATTTTGTTTTTTTTGACATTTTGACTTTGGAATCGTGATCGGCGACCCCCAAAACCCCCGTATCTAAAATTTTACATTCATACGTCAATTTTCAAAAAATCTTCCGCCATTTTGTTTTGACATTTTGGCTTTGGAATCGTGATCGGCGACCCCCAAAACTCCCGTATCTAAAATTTCACATTCATACGTCAATTTTCAAAAAAATCTTCCGCCATTTTTTTTTTGACATTTTGACTTTGGAATCGTTATCGGCGACCCCCAAAACCCCCGTATCTAAAACTTTACATTCATACGTCAATTTTCAAAAAAATCTTTCGCCGTTTTGCTTTTTTTGACATTTTGACTTTGGAATCGTGATCGGCGACCCCCAAAGCCCTCGTATCTAAAATTTCACATTCATACGTCAATTTTCAAAAAATCTTCCACCATTTCGTTTTGTTTTGACATTTTGACTTTGGAATCGTGATCGGCGACCCCCAAAACCCCGTATCTAAAATTTTACATTCAAACGCCAATTTTCAAAAAAATCTTCCGCCATTTTGCTTTTTTTTACATTTTGACTTTGGAATCGTGATCGGCGACCATCAAAACCCCCGTATCTAAAATTTTACATTCATACGTCAATTTTCAAAAAATCTTCGGGCATTTTGTTTTTTTTTGACATTTTGACTTTGGAATCGTGATCGGCGACCCCCAAAACCCCCGTATCTAAAATTTTACATTCATACGTCAATTTTCAAAAAAATCTTCCACCCTTTTGTTTTTTTTGATATTTTGACTTTGGAATCGTGATCGGCGACCCCCAAAACCCCCGTATCTAAAATTTTACATTAATACGTCAATTTTCAAAAAAATCTTTCGCCATTTTGTTTTTTTTGACATTTTGACTTTGGAATCGTGATCGGCGACCCCCAAAACTCCCGTATCTAAAATTTCATAGTAATACGTCAATTTTCAAAAAAATCTTCCGCCGTTTTGTTTTTTTTGACATTTTGACTTTAGAATCGTGATCGGCGACCCCCAAAACCCCCGTATCTAAAATTTCACATTCATACGTCAATTTTCAAAAATCTTCCGCCATTTTGTTTTTTTTTTTGACATTTTGACTTTGGAATCGTGATCGGCGACCTCCAAGACCCCCGTATCTAAAATTTTACATTAATACTTCAATTTTCTAAAAAATCTTTCGCCATTTTGTTTTTTTTGACATTTTGACTTAGGAATCGTGATCGGCGACTCCCAAAACCCCGGTATCTAACATTTTACATTCATACGTCAATTTTCAAAAAAATCTTTCGCCGTTTTGCTTTTTTTGACATTTTGACTTTGGAATCGTGATCGGCGACCAACAAAACCCCCGTATCTAAAATTTTACATTCATACGTCAATTTTCAAAAAATCTTCCGGCATTTTGTTTTTTTTGACATTTTGGCTTTGGAATCGTGACCGGCGACCCCCAAAACCCCCGTATCTAAAATTTTACATTCATACGTCAATTTTCAAAAAAAATCTTTCGCCGTTTTGCTTTTTTTGATATTTTAACTTTGGAATCGTGATCGGCGACCCCCAAAACTCCCGTATCTAAAATTTTACATTCATACGTCAATTTTCTAAAAAATCTTTCGCCATTTTGTTTTTTTTGACATTTTGACTTTGGAATCGTGATCGGCGACCCCCAAAACCCCGTATCTAAAATTTCACATTCATACGTAAATTTTCTAAAAAATCTTTCGTCATTTTGTTTTTTTTTGACATTTTGACTTTGGAATCGTTATCGGCGACCCCCAAAACCCCCCCGTATCTAAAATTTAACATTCATACGTCAATTTTCAAAAAATCTTCCGCCATTTTGTTTTGACATTTTGGCTTTGGAATCGTGATCGGCGACCCCCAAAACCCCCGTATCTAAAATTTTACGGTCATACGTCAATTTTCAAAAAATCTTCTGCCATTTTGTTTTATTTTGACATTTTGACTTTGGAATCGTGATCGGCGACCCCACAAAACCCCCGTATCTAAAATTTTACATTCATACGTCAATTTTCTAAAAAATCTTTCGCCATTTTGTTTTTTTTGACATTTTGACTTTGGAATCGTGATCGGCGACCCCCAAAACCCCGTATCTAAAATTTCACATTCATACGTAAATTTTCTAAAAAATCTTTCGCCATTTTGTTTTTTTTTGACATTTTGACTTTGGAATCGTGATCGGCGACCCCCAAAACCCCGTATCTAAAATTTAACATTCATACGTCAATTTTCAAAAAATCTTCCGCCATTTTGTTTTGACATTTTGGCTTTGGAATCGTGATCGGCGACCCCCAAAACCCCCGTATCTAAAATTTCACATTCATACGTCAATTTTCAAAAAAATCTTCCGCCATTTTTTTTTTGACATTTTGACTTTGGAATCGTTATCGGCGACCCCCAAAACCCCCGTATCTAAAACTTTACATTCATACGTCAATTTTCAAAAAAATCTTTCGCCGTTTTGCTTTTTTTGACATTTTGACTTTGGAATCGTGATCGGCGACCCCCAAAGCCCTCGTATCTAAAATTTCACATTCATACGTCAATTTTCAAAAAATCTTCCACCATTTCGTTTTGTTTTGACATTTTGACTTTGGAATCGTGATCGGCGACCCCCAAAACCCCGTATCTAAAATTTTACATTCAAACGCCAATTTTCAAAAAATCTTCCGCCATTTTGCTTTTTTTTACATTTCGACTTTGGAATCGTGATCGGCGACCATCAAAACCCCCGTATCTAAAATTTTACATTCATACGTCAATTTTCAAAAAATCTTCCACCCTTTTGTTTTTTTTGATATTTTGACTTTGGAATCGTGATCGGCGACCCCCAAAACTCCCGTATCTAAAATTTCATAGTAATACGTCAATTTTCAAAAAAATCTTCCGCCGTTTTTTTGGTGTACATTTTGACTTTAGAATCGTGATCGGCGACCCCCAAAACCCCCGTATCTAAAATTTCACATTCATACGTCAATTTTCAAAAACGTCTTCCGCCATTTTGTTTTTTTTTGTCATTTTGACTTTGGAATCGTGATCGGCGACCCCCAAAACCCCCGTATCTAAAATTTCACATTCATACGTCAATGTTCAAAAAATCTTCCGGCATTCTGTTTTTTTTGACATTTTGACTTTGGAATCGTGATCGGCGACCCCCAAAACCCCCGTATCTAAAATTTTACATTCATACGTCAATTTTCAAAAAAATCTTCCACCCTTTTGTTTTTTTTGATATTTTGACTTTGGAATCGTGATCGGCGACCCCCAAAACCCCCGTATCTAAAATTTTACATTCATACGTCAATTTTCAAAAAAATCTTCCACCCTTTTGTTTTTTTTGACATTTTGACTTTGGAATCGTGATCGGCGACCCCCAAAACTCCCGTATCTAAAATTTCATAGTAATACGTCAATTTTCAAAAAAATCTTCCGCCGTTTTGTTTTTTTTGACATTTTGACTTTAGAATCGTGATCGGCGACCCCCAAAACCCCCGTATCTAAAATTTCACATTCATACGTCAATTTTCAAAAAACTTCCGCCATTTTGTTTTTTTTTTGACATTTTGACTTTGGAATCGTGATCGGCGACCTCCAAGACCCCCGTATCTAAAATTTTACATTAATACGTCAATTTTCTAAAAAATCTTTCGCCATTTTGTTTTTTTTGACATTTTGACTTAGGAATCGTGATCGGCGACTCCCAAAACCCCGGTATCTAACATTTTACATTCATACGTTAATTTTCAAAAAAATCTTTCGCCGTTTTGCTTTTTTTGACATTTTGACTTTGGAATCGTGATCGGCGACCAACAAAACCCCCGTATCTAAAATTTTACATTCATACGTCAATTTTCAAAAAATCTTCCGGCATTTTGTTTTTTTTGACATTTTGGCTTTGGAATCGTGACCGGCGACCCCCAAAACCCCCGTATCTAAAATTTTACATTCATACGTCAATTTTCAAAAAAAATCTTTCGCCGTTTTGCTTTTTTTGATATTTTAACTTTGGAATCGTGATCGGCGACCCCCAAAACTCCCGTATCTAAAATTTTACATTCATACGTCAATTTTCTAAAAAATCTTTCGCCATTTTGTTTTTTTTGACATTTTGACTTTGGAATCGTGATCGGCGACCCCCAAAACCCCGTATCTAAAATTTCACATTCATACGTAAATTTTCTAAAAAATCTTTCGCCATTTTGTTTTTTTTTGACATTTTGACTTTGGAATCGTTATCGGCGACCCCCAAAACCCCCCCGTATCTAAAATTTAACATTCATACGTCAATTTTCAAAAAATCTTCCGCCATTTTGTTTTGACATTTTGGCTTTGGAATCGTGATCGGCGACCCCCAAAACCCCCGTATCTAAAATTTTACGGTCATACGTCAATTTTCAAAAAATCTTCTGCCATTTTGTTTTATTTTGACATTTTGACTTTGGAATCGTGATCGGCGACCCCACAAAACCCCCGTATCTAAAATTTTACATTCATACGTCAATTTTCTAAAAAATCTTTCGCCATTTTGTTTTTTTTGACATTTTGACTTTGGAATCGTGATCGGCGACCCCCAAAACCCCGTATCTAAAATTTCACATTCATACGTAAATTTTCTAAAAAATCTTTCGCCATTTTGTTTTTTTTTGACATTTTGACTTTGGAATCGTGATCGGCGACCCCTAAAACCCCCGTATCTAAAATTTAACATTCATACGTCAATTTTCAAAAAATCTTCCGCCATTTTGTTTTGACATTTTGGCTTTGGAATCGTGATCGGCGACCCCCAAAACCCCCGTATCTAAAATTTCACATTCATACGTCAATTTTCAAAAAAATCTTCCGCCATTTTTTTTTTGACATTTTGACTTTGGAATCGTTATCGGCGACCCCCAAAACCCCCGTATCTAAAACTTTACATTCATACGTCAATTTTCAAAAAAATCTTTCGCCGTTTTGCTTTTTTTGACATTTTGACTTTGGAATCGTGATCGGCGACCCCCAAAGCCCTCGTATCTAAAATTTCACATTCATACGTCAATTTTCAAAAAATCTTCCACCATTTCGTTTTGTTTTGACATTTTGACTTTGGAATCGTGATCGGCGACCCCCAAAACCCCGTATCTAAAATTTTACATTCAAACGCCAATTTTCAAAAAATCTTCCGCCATTTTGCTTTTTTTTACATTTCGACTTTGGAATCGTGATCGGCGACCATCAAAACCCCCGTATCTAAAATTTTACATTCATACGTCAATTTTCAAAAAATCTTCCACCCTTTTGTTTTTTTTGATATTTTGACTTTGGAATCGTGATCGGCGACCCCCAAAACTCCCGTATCTAAAATTTCATAGTAATACGTCAATTTTCAAAAAAATCTTCCGCCGTTTTTTTTTTGTACATTTTGACTTTAGAATCGTGATCGGCGACCCCCAAAACCCCCGTATCTAAAATTTCACATTCATACGTCAATTTTCAAAAACGTCTTCCGCCATTTTGTTTTTTTTTGTCATTTTGACTTTGGAATCGTGATCGGCGACCCCCAAAACCCCCGTATCTAAAATTTCACATTCATACGTCAATGTTCAAAAAATCTTCCGGCATTCTGTTTTTTTTGACATTTTGACTTTGGAATCGTGATCGGCGACCCCCAAAACCCCCGTATCTAAAATTTTACATTCATACGTCAATTTTCAAAAAAATCTTTCGCCGTTTTGCTTTTTTTGACATTTTGACTTTGGAATCGTGATCGGCGACCCCCAAAGCCCCCGATCTAAAATTTTACATTCATCCGTCAATTTTCAAAAAATCTTCCACCATTTTGTTTTTTTTGACATTTTGACTTTGGAGTCGTGATCGGCGACCCCCAAAACCCCCGTATCTAAAATTTTACATTGATACGTCAATTTTCAAAAAAATCTTTCGCCATTTTGTTTTTTTTTACATTTTGACTTTGGAATCGTGATCGGCGACCCCCAAAACCCCCGTATCTAAAATTTTATATTCATACGTCAATTTTCAAAAAATCTTCCGCCATTTTGTTTTTTTTTTGACATTTTGACTTTGGAATCGTGATCGGCAACCCCCAAAACCCCCGTATCTAAAATTTTACATTAATACGTCTATTTTCAATAAATCGTCCGCCATTTTGGTTTTTTTTGACATTTCGACTTTGGAATCGTGATCGGCGATCCCCAAAACCCCCGTATCTAAAATTTTACATTCATACGTCAATTTTCAAAAAATTCTTACGCCATTTTGTTTTTTTTGACATTTTAATTTTGGATTTGTGATCGGCGACCTAAGATACCCCCGTATCTAAACTTTCACACTCATTAGTGAATTTTCAAAAAATCTTCCGTCATTTTGTTTTTTTTTTTGACATTTTGACTTTGGAATCGTGATCGGCGACCACCAAAACCCCCGTATCTAAAATTTTACATTCATACGTTAATTTTCAAAAAATATTCCGCCATTTTGTTTTTTTTTTGACATTTTGACTTTGGAATCGTGATCGGCGACCCCCAAAACCCCCGTATCTAAAATTTTATATTCATACGTCAATTTTCAAAAAATTTGTTTTTCTATAACATTTTGATTTTGAATTTGTGAACGGCGACTTAAGACACCCTCGTATCTAAAATTTCACATTTATAGGTCAATTTTCAAAAAATCCTTCGGCCATTTTGTTTTTTTTTTGACATTTCGATTTGGATACGTGATCAATGACACCACAAAGACTCCCAAGTGCCGAATTTTACTTTAATCAGAAGAGAGAAATTAATTTCAGATAGCTCCGCCCACCATGAATGTATGCGTAATCGTTGTCATAAGGTCACATAAATGTTAAAAGCAATCCTTTTCCCTATTAAGGCGTACGCGTTCTGGAATTAACGTATTTTAATAATTCAAATATATAGTCATCAAAAGAACAATCAACCTGTATATCTATAAAAATGTTAAGTCAAGCGGATGTATTATGTCGAGATTGAGATGCCGGACCCGATATAAATTAATCTGATACCCGACCGTAGTACATTGAATCACATGCACAATGAATCTGTGACGTATTTCGGCCATTTTTCTGACCAAACCCTTCTGCAAACGAATTTGAAAGTGCTCGTGCCCTACATTGCGTACGTTTGTCGACTCGAAATAAGCATGTAATTGATTCCGAGAGGGCCCTTCTTCAAGACCCCGGTCCTAGTTGGACCGTCGCAACCTTCAAAATTTCGTATTTCACGCTTAAAAGTGAATCTGTGGACACAATTGAGTTTCCCTGCAAGTTTGACGTTTCCCGAGATTTATTTTGATTGTCACGTGAATCGTCATGATGACGTAAGCCATTTTTCTGTTAAAACACCGAGTGCACGCTCCTCTTCAACGGGCGATATCTCTGCACACGCTCCACTTGGGAAGAAAATCTCTTCGACGTCCGGAAATTCAATGTCGCCCCTACCAACATGCCAAAGGGCAGCTCTTAATTTGGCGTATCCAGAGAGGAGTTGCCCGCCCCGTGCACCCAATTTTCGTCCATTTTTCGGGCGTTTGGTTGCCATTGACTACTCAGCTTTTAGTATATATAATAGTATTAGATCATTGCTGACATTTATCTCCAAAATGGCCGACGAGTCAGCTGTCCTAAATATAGTAGCTATAGCCTAAGTCAGCTGACTCGTCGGCCATTTTGGAGATAAATGTCAGTTCATATCACGATACACTTATGCTCACTTTAGCTGTCAATGACGTCATTGCGGACAGATTGACAGTTCTCATATAGGCTACATTTTGACGCAGTTATCTCCAAAATGGCGGACGAGTCAGCTTATTATAGTAGTTGTAGCCTAAGTGGTGACGTCATTAAATGGCGGTTATTTAAAAATCTTTCCAAGCACTCTTGAATTGTGTAGTATTTGCCCATTTGATTTTCTATTTTGAGTTCTTATGAATTAATGCGACAAAGATAACCGAAATAGATAGTATAATCATTTAGAATATTGTTGAAACAAAGAAAGTGTATATTAGTATACGTGGTATGTATAGTGTCCATCATTTCTATGCTAATTAACTAAGAGTTTTGAGGTTATGTTACTTTTATCAGTATCTTATTGTTAATTTTGATATCCTTAATTTTTTAGTAGTGAAGATGGTGATGTGTTTTGTTCCCCATTGTAAGCATTACAGTGAAATGAAAACCTGTAAGTTTTTCTGTTTTCGGAAAAATTGGAGTATATGGGTGCAACCGATTTTTGACAAAATGACTAGTGTACCTTATAGAGGACATCTAATTGAACAACTTTTACTTATAAATTAATCGGCGTAAACATACAGGAACGGAGATAATTAATAATAAAGGTGCTCATCGAGTGAATTTTCCATGTCACATTTTTAGTGGTATCTGTTATACACACTTTTGAAATTATGAAAATCGTAATAAATGATGTTTAATTCACTTTACCACACAACAATTACATTTAATTTTTATGTTTTTTAATCACTTTTCTACGATTTTAAAATTCTAATATAACCTTCCCCTTCCCCCGACCCGCACGCGCGAAAAATGCGAATTAAAACATACTACATAGCATTATATAAACAAATATGCAAAAATTGTAATACAAATTAAGCAGTTGATATGTTTAGTATACCATTAAACCAATTATAAGCTTGCAATACTCTGTTTTTACTCGATAAAATTATAATATAGCTTTAAATTATTTCTTATGACAGATTACATACACTTTTCTAATGTTTGGAAAGGTTTTGTGAGCCCCGCCTCCTTGTAACGTCAGACTTATGTAGTCCATTCAGGGTATTTCAGAGCATTCAGGAGAAATTGTCTATAGTGGGTTGGCAGCAGAGAAATAGAGTAGGGGAGAACGCGCTTCGACGAGTGCGCATCCAGTTTTAAGCAAACGCTATAGTGGTCGCCATTTTGCAGGAAGGCATTTCTTTTCACACGTAAGTTTGTTTACATTTTTCTAAGTCAATGAACTTTACATGCGAATTGTTGAGCTAGGTATAAATATAACCTTCAAAATGGCGGAATTCAATTTAACTTAGTTGGCGCATCTTTAAGCGCGTTCTCCCCTACTCTATTTCTCTGGTTGGCAGCAGCAGCAGTGCATAGAATTTTTCGGCTCTAAAATGGCGGCTGAATGACAACCGGACAGAATCACAATAGGTGACAATAGTAATTGTGGTGGTGATATTATTCTTATTGTAGAAGTTGTTGCCTCTGATTTGTATTAGTAATTGTGGTGGTTATGGCCGACCAAATTGAAAATTGTGATGTGAATAACACATTGTTTTCTATAAATACATCGAATACCAACGAACAAGACGATTTTGAGGATGATAAATTTCACGTCTCTGAAACTGTTATTACCGTAAACAATTTTGATTTAAAAGATCGCATGAAATGGCATGAGCTAAAAGAATATGAGGCAGCCACTATTTTAGGTAATATTAAAATGGAAATGGAATCATCTGAAGGACAGTATAATGTAGTAAACGACAATGTTAAAATTGTGGAAGATTTCAATCCTAGTAATATAAAAATTGAATTTGATAATGGACTACTATGTAAGTAAATGTCTAAATAAATTAACTACTTGGGAATAAATGCAGTGGAGGTGTCGGGCGATTTTTTACAAAATGACTAGTGTACCTTATAGACATAAAATGCAAAAGGAAAATCCCTTACCACAAAAAATATATATCAAAAAATCTATAGTCTATAGATTTGGCTAAATTGGAGTACATATATGGTTGCAACCGATTTTTGACAAAAAAAAAAACTAGTGTACCGTATAGAGGACCACTAATTGAACAACTTTTACTTATAAATTAATCGGTGCAAACGTACAGAAACGGAGATAATTATTAATTAAGGTGCTCACCGAGTGAATTTTCCATGTCACATTTTTAGTCGTATCTGTTATACACACCGTTGAAATTATGAAAATTGTAATAAATGATGTTTATTTCACTTTACCACATAAGAATTACATTGAATTTTTATGTTTTTTAATTACTTTTCTGCGATTTTAAATATCTTAACATAACCCATACATAACAACAAACCACCTAGTGGAAAAGTTGCATTCGTACCAACTACTGTCATCCATAGAGTTATAGAGTGGGTAGATAGATGGTCGAACAAATTTGTATTTGTTTGAAAATTATATGCAAATCAGTAACAAAAGACGTTATAAAATGTATATTATTTATAAATTTGTAGTTTATTTCATTGACTTTTAACATGCCTTTTAATATTATATAATATCCAGCAAATAAGTACAGAAAGATTTAGAGAATGTTTATAGGTGTTTTCTTTCATTTTTTCAAACAGTCATAAGTCTTTTTGCACATTTACATGATTTATACTGCAAACTTACTTACTATTTCGCTTTGTGGCGCACCTTTCCCTCATACTTTTTCGGTTTGCAGACCTTCTCACGGGGTAGGGGAATAGTGCAGTTTTTGCATTGGATTCTTCAGTTGATTTATATCGGTTTTTTACTTTTTTACCATCTGCCTTCCCCCGGTACAAATTTCTTTCTTTTGTTGCCGCCCCCTTCACACTACCACGCGCGCGCGGGTTTGTGGTAAGGGGGCGGCAACAATATTTGTTCTTGCTTTCTGTACCCTATTCGTTGTCCGCACTGGTATTTATTTCGGTTGATTTATACCAATTTTTTGATATTTTGCCGCCCCTTCCCCCCACCCCCGCGCGGAAATAAATACCAGTGCGTACAACGAATAGGGTACAGAAATTGCTATTAATTATTACCGTACAAGTTCGTAATCACATTGAATTCATTTATTGTTGAATGTTTGCATTGCATTTTTCGTTCATTTCTATTTTTGCCACCCCCTTTTCCCCACCATCTAGGAGTGTGAACACAAAATTTATAAGAACAATAATTGCAAAGATAAATTCAACAATACATTTTATATGAGAAGTAAAGATTGCAGTGTAAATCATGTAAATGTGCAAAAAGAGACTTATGAATGTTTGAAAAGAATGAAAGAAAACACCTATAAACATTCTCTATATCTTTCTGTACTTATTTACTGAATATTATATAATTTTGAAAGGCATGTTAAAAAATCAATGAAATAAACTACAAATTTATGGGTAAATTGGAGTATTTACTGGATATTATATAAATCAACTGAAAAATCCAATGCAAAAACTGCACTATTCCCCCACCCCCTGAAAAGTGTGAGTGAAAAGGGCGGCAAACCCAAAAAGTGTGAGGGAAAGATGCGCCACAAAGCGAAATAGTAAACAAAGTTTGCAGTATAAATCATGTAAATGTGCAAAACGAGACTTATGAATGTTCGAAAAAATGAAAGAAAACACCTATAAACATTCTCTATATCTTTCCGTATTTATTTACTGGATATTATACAGTGTGTATAAACCAAATGGAATAAATTCATTATTTCGGTTACTGTACATATTTATAAAAAATCCCGAAACATCTCATATTTAATTTATAAATTAACATTCTTCAACGTGAAAATGCGATCCCTACCTTCAACCCCCTTCGAATGACAGGTACAACCCCCATTTTTTTAAATGAGAAATATAGGCTTGTGATATATCGTTGTAAAGGTCTCTTTATTCTCTATTCAAAAATGTTATAATTTTCATGTTTGTTGCAACAATTAAGATAGAATAAAATAAAATCATGTTGTTGTCGAAATTCGCTACAATATACTCAAAAAATAAAATTTAATGCAAAATGTAAAGAAAAATTTAAAACGCCAAAAAAAATATGAATGTCAATGAAGTAGATGTTCAAAATGTTCACCATGAACGTCTTGGCAACATCCTAATCTTAAATAAAACTGTCTTCTAACATTATTTAACATATCAGGCGTGATCGACCTAATCGCAAGCGTTATTCGTTCTCTTAAGTCATTTAAATCCAAAGGTTTAGTTTTGTACACAATGCTCTTCAAATATCCCTATAAAAAAAATCAAGTAAGGTCAGATCAGGTGATCGCGCTGGCCATTCTATCGATCCTCGCCTTCCTATCCACCGATTGGGAAATATTGCATCGAGGTACTGCCGGACATTGCGTTGGTAATGTGGTGGTGCTCCATCCTGCTGAAACCATATCGTATTCATTGAAACTTGAGGGTTTCCTGGATCAGGATATAAATTTGCCAAAGTTGGAATGACATCATTTTGAAGTAGTGCCAAATAACGATCGCCATTCAAATTGCCCTCAATGAAAAAGGGACCAATGATATGGTTTCCAACAATACCTGCCCAAACATTAACTTTTACTGGGTATTGTGTGTGTTCTTCCCTCATCCAGTGAGGATTTTCCGTAGACCAGTAGCGGCAATTTTGCCGATTAGCATGACCACTAAGAGAAAAAGTGCACTCATCAGAAAACATAACGTCTTCTAAATTGATAATATTGTTATCCAGCATGTTCATCACTAGCTCACAAAAATAAGTTCTTCTATCAAAATCGTCTCCCATAAGCTCCTGAGTAGATATCATTTTATAGGGATGCATTTTATTTTCTTTTAATATGTTTACTATCGATGTATGGCTAACATTTAATGTTGTGGATGCATGTCTACTCGATGTATGTGGGTTTTCCATAAACTCAAGCATCACATCTACTTTGATTTCATCACTCACTGCATTGGCAGCTGGTTTTTTTATCTGCCTTACATGACCAAACTCTCGAAACTGCTTCTCTATCTTACTTATTGTTCCTTGAGATATAGGCGGTAAATCAGAAAATTTCTCATGAAATAGGCGGGTTACTTCTTGTTGTGTTCGGGTTCTATCTCCGTAACCAATCATTTGTATGACTGTTATTTTATGCATTTACGTTAATCTAACCATTTCCCAGAATTGTATTTTACGAAATTCAAACTAAAATTATCAAACTGTCAATTTAAATGACAACTTTTAAATACAAAACTATTTACTAAGGCGTTTTAAACAAACTAATGTTGCCACGGAGACTTTTTAAAGTATTTTTAATGGATACCATCTAAAAAGCACATTGGTATGGTTTTTACTCACTTTCTTATTATGAATATTTTTTTTATTTTTTAAGTATATTGTAGCGAATTTCGATAACAACATGATTTTATTTTATTCTATATTAATTGTTGCAACAAACATGAAAATTATAACATTTTTGAATAGAGAATAAAGAGACCTTTACAACGATATATCACCAGCCTATATTTCCCATTTAAAAAAATGGGGGTTGTACCTGTCGTTCGAAGGGGGTTGAAGGTTGCATTTTCACGTTGAAGAATGTTAATTTATAAATTAAATATGACATGTTTCGGGATTTTTTATAAATATGTACAGTAACCGAAATAATGAATTTATTCCATTTGGCTTATACACACTGTATAATATTAAAAGGCATGTTAAAAGTCAATGAAATAAACTACAAATTTATAAATAATATACATTTTATAACGTCTTTTGTTACTGATTTGCATATAATTTTCAAATAAATATTGAAAAATACAAATTTGTTCGACCATCTATCTACCCACTCTATAACTCTATGGATGACAGTAGTTGGTACGAATGCAACTTTTCCACTAGGTTGTTTGTTGTTATGTAGGGGTTATGTTAAGATATTTAAAATCGCAGAAAAGTAATTAAAAAACATAAAAATTCAATGTAATTGTTATGTGGTAAAGTGAAATAAACATCATTTATTACAATTTTCATAATTTCAACGGTGTGTATAACAGATACGACTAAAAATGTGACATGGAAAATTCACTCGGTGAGCACCTTAATTATTAATTATCTCCGTTCCTGTACGTTTGCACCGATTAATTTATAAGTAAAAGTTGTTCAATTAGTGGTCCTCTATAACGGTACACTAGTTTTTTTTGTCAAAAATCGGCTGCAACCATATACTCCAATTTTTCCATAGATTTTTTGATATATATGTATTTTTTGTGGTAAGGGATTTTCCTTTTGCAGATTTTTAGCCACAGTCTCCACCCATTATTGTACCTTATAGAGGACCTCTAACTGAACATCTTTTACTTATAACATTAAGGGTGGAAACGTACAGAAGTGGAGATAAAAAATAAATTAGGTACTCACCGAGTGAATTTTGCAGGTTACTACATCGCATGTAAGATATCCCATATAGAGCATTGAAATAATGAAAATCACAATAAATGATGTTTATTTAAGCTCACAACACAACAATTACCTTCGATTTGTACATTTTTTGATTAAATTTGAGCAAAATCGTAAATACGAAAAATCTAGAGAAACAAAATGGCGGGTGTAAACAAATTCGATAAATCGAGTGAGGGCACAATCACATTCTAAGATTCGTGTTTCATCGGTTATGCTTCGTTGAATCAGTCAATAGAATTAATACGATGTAGAATGTCATTCCGTGCGTTCAGGGAGTTACGGCGCTGGAAGCGTATACCGCTAGAGCTTGTGGCCAGCGCCTGAAGTCATTGAACGGGTCACAGTAGTACATTTTAAAATTGTTGCTTGGACATGCGTACTCTTACTACTTCTGAAGTCTGACAGCGGCAATATGGCGTTCTGAAATTTATTATTATTTAATTTAATTATTATTATTATTGTTTGAAGTATGAAGTCGTGACATACGTACTTTTAAAATCTAAACTAAAAATAAAGTTAACGTATTTGGTGTGTAATTGATATATGATGGCAATATAAAATCCTTATTTTAGAATTGACCGAGGAGATGGTAAATTATTTACTATAATATAAAGTGTGTCTAAATATTTAATACTACATTATACAGTGTATTATTATATGGATTATGTGGAAGTTTTCGATGAAGTTGGTGTAATCTATTATCAATATTATATCAGCAGTTTTGGTTGATATATTTATCGGCACTGTGAACAGTATTCATTTCAATTTTAATTAGTTGATGAATTTTCTGAATGCTAATGTTGCAGTAAGAGTAGGTATAACCACAGAATTATAACTGATACATAAATTTATTACAAAGAAATAACTTTGTGTATTTATTTTATTACTGTAGTTGTAAAAACAATATTCTTCCAATATTTAACTTATTGAAATCTGATGTTAGCAAATTCGTTGGAATGTTTTGAGGTTTTAGTTGAAGATGATGTAACGATTAACACTATTATATTAGCAGTGTTGGCTGAGATACTTATCGGCACTGTGAATAGTTGTTCATTTCAATTTTAATTAATTGATGTATTTTCTGAATGCTACTTTATAATAAGTGTATAAATAAGTAAATAAATCGCCTATCCTATTGATAAATAAAAATGACATAAACTGATAACATTGTGTGTTTGTTTTATTGTTGTGGTTAAGAAGCAATATTATTCCAACATTTATCGTACTGGAATCTGATGGTAGATCTTGTGTAAAAGTCTTAAGTTACGTTACCTAATAGACTATGTAGCTATCTATACTTATGCATACAATACTAATGTATTTTAGAACACGAAAATATAATAAGAAGATAAGGCCCAAAAACAAACAATATTATATATATAGCTCATTAGTTTCAGTAGCAGCTCTTAATATTTTTGATTAAATTTAGTGCCAAATTAGAAGGAATTATACTGTTTGACATTACTTGTTAGTTATATCTATTTCAAAATACATTTCAATACCTATATAAACATATCAAAAAGACTTATTAGGCACTATTTAAGATCTATTGTGCAACGTAATTGAAGTTTCTATTGATCGTATTATTCACAAGATTCAAATTTGAATTTTAACCGCTTTCTTTTACCGCTGCTAAGTCATCGAGCAAAATTTATTATTTTCATATATTACTTAGGATCACTAACAGTTGTTTGTTTATTAGAAATAAATAATCTATTTCAAGTAGAAAAAATATATTCACTTTATATGTAAACCGAATATAATAGTACTTATCAATATCTATTTTATATGATAAATTTACCTATAACTTTCGCATAACATTAAATATAACAACAAGTACAACAGCAACCGTAAAAATGATATTTACTACTACAATTAATAAATTAATGTGTTTATTAAACCGCGAGTTTGAATTTTTAAATTCATATTTGAATATTCATCGCTTATCCCCACTTCTTTCTAGCGCCGCTAGGTCATCGAGCGAAATTATTTTCGCTAGACAAGATGGCGACCGCTAGCTCCAGCGCCGGCACTCAGCAGTCGCGTTCAGGACACCGCTCGAGCTAGCACAGCTCAGCGCTAGCGGCGCCGTAACTCCCTGAACGCACGGATTGAAAATAGAATGTTGGAAATTATTATGAAAATCACTAATAAAATTGAAATTATTAATAGAAATGTTGTTTTTGTAAGTAGATGGAATATTAGATAATTAGTTGTATCAGTTATAATTATGTATAAATAATATTTATGATCGGTAATTTGAAAATACATAATGACATTGTAAAATGTATCTGCTCTTACTAATAATTGGTCTCTAATGTGCCATGTAAGTGCATTTATTTTAGAGAAAATCATAGTATTGAATCGTCGTCTTTAGTCCGTAATTTGGCCGTGTCGGTTGCCAAAACGACTCTACTATATAACAATATTTGATATATATGCTTAGTTATAACTTACTCTTTGTTCATAGTTATTCAATTTAAACGTACATTACGTCATATCTTTTATACCATATTAACAATTGCAGGGACTATAATATAAAAATATTTAATCCACTACACTGATTCATTTATAACACGTTCAGTAATTTTTACATTAAACCTAAACAATGATTTTTAAATTGAATCGAAAATTAACAAATAGTAGTTGATAGTGTTTACTTTCTCTGACTAAATACACTGTATTAGGTATATTGTTATCATAAGTTACATTAGTTATACATTATTATATATTAATGCTCATGATTAATCAGTTATTTTTAAGGATGTAGGTAATACAAAATATAATTGAGATATTAAACTATATAAACATATATAGTACTGTTACTTATCAATATATGCTACTTTATGTATTTGCTATTTTATTGTGACAATTACTTTTTTGCAAGACTGACTGGAAAATAACTAATTCATATCATGTATGTCATTTGTATATCTTAAGCTTGTTTTATATCTGTATTGAGCTCAATATTGATAGTTGTAAAACGTGCTTATATTCTTATAAAAGTCAACTTATTTTGTGATTTACTTTAATATTTACATGATATATGATTTTCTCTAAACTAAATGCACTTACATGGCAAATTAAAGACCAATTATTAGCAAGAGCAGATAATGGATAATCGGAACAACTCTAAAATTTTGTGATTATGGCAATTTTCAATTTCATTATGTATTTTTACCGATCATAAATAAATACCAATACCAATCATAAATATTATTTATACATAAATATAACTGATACAACTAATTATCTAATATTCCATCTACTTACAAAAACAACATTTCTATTAATAATTTCAATTTTATTAGTGATTTTCGTAATTATAAACATTTAATACTATTTCCAACATGCTATTTTCAATGATATTCTACATCGTATTAATTCTATTGACTGATTCAAGGAAGCATAACCGATCCAACACGATCCTTAGATTGTGATTGTGCTTCTCACTCGTTTTATCGAATTGTTTACACCCGCCATTTTGTTTCTCTAGATTTTCGTATTTACAATTTTACTAAAATTTTATCAAAAAACGTACAAATCTAAGATAATTGTTGTGTTGTGAGCTTAAATAAACACTATTTATTGTAATTTTCATTGTTTCAATGCTCTATATGGGATATCTTACATGGGATGTAACCTGCAAAATTCACTCGGTGAGTACCTAATTAATTTTTTATCTCCACTTCTGTACGTTTCCACCCTTAATGTTATAAGTAAAAGTTGTTCAGTTAGAGGTCCTCTATAAGGTACACTAGTCATTTTGTAAAAAATCGCCCGACACCTCAACTGCACTTTAGCCACTACTTGAACTGCTAAATAACTATTAATTGCATCTTACTCAGTTGGTTCTTTTGGCTTGTTTCCACTCTATTGAAAGTGCAATTAAGTTTTAAATATTACTGTTTCATTGTATAATAAACCAAATAATGACATATTTATTTTCAAAATTCACATTTATACATAAATTAGTAAAGTCTAGCTTGGTTGAATGGCCAAATAAGCTTTCGTTTCTTGTTCATATATGTGAATATTGTATTACCTGGTTTTTACTTGATTTAAATTTGACCGCCAGATTGTGAACATTGTCGGGCATATTATGAAGACTACTGCATTGAGTGTGGAATGTTGGTACATATTTTGAACAGGCATGCTCCAGACAATACCAATAACAGAACACAAGAAGAATTACCAAATGATATTTTAGAAATTCAACATTTGTTTGGACAGTTTGGAATATTAGCTTTAAAATTTATTCCTGATGGTGTAACATTTGGTCCTTTTTCTGGATTTTGTAGAACAGAATGTACTTGGAAAATAAAAGGAGGAAAACTTGTATTTGACAAGGATACATCACAGTATTTAAATTGGATGCAGTACATTAACACTGCCAGGAATATTTCTGAACAAAACCTAATTGTTTTTCAACATGAAGATTATCTGTATTATCAAAGCACTCGTCGAATTCAATCAGGTGAAGAATTACTGGTATATTTTGGTGAAGAATATGAAGATAGTCCGATTGGTAATGTTGAAGTAGATTTTATTCCCACTAGGAAATGCATCGTCAAGAATGTATTTGCCTGCACATTTTGCTGTCTTGGATTCAGCTCGAAAATATATTTGGCCAAACATAAAACAATTTGCCCTGGGGATGCATGTAGCAACTTTTTATTTGAAGGTATGTCAAAGTATATCAAATTTGGGAATTAAAAGCTCTTTCAAAGCTTATAGACTTTATTTGAGTCCATTTGGATTTTCTTATTTAGTTTTTTAAAAAGTTACTAAAAGCATGTTAGTATAGTTCCTCTTTTTTAAATTAGTTTTGTCAATGAATGCAGTTCATTTAATTGATGAGTATTTTAAGAAAGTAATTTAATAATAACGCTTTGTTATAATATCAACTTTCTGGTCTTTAAAACAATGATTGAATATGAATTTTAGGGCTGGTTTTTCCATCTCCGACTAAAATGCCAGTTAGCATAATCATTGGTTAAAGTACCGCTTAGTACAAATTTGCGTTTTTCCAACACTGGTTACCGCTAATTATTGATTGAGGACGCCTTTAATCAAAGAAATTTTTCCTAATAAAATATCAAACTGTGATTAGGATTTCTTACACATGCGCATAATCTAAGAGATTTGAATTTTTGCTATTATGTACTAACGGCGGTTATGTGTCATTCCATAAGTGTCCAAAGGTGATCGCTTGACCTTTTTATGATCACATGATTTTTTGTTTGTTGATTCCTACATGATCAGAGAGTCGAAAACACTAATTTAAAATAATTGTCTTTTTCTGAATTCCGCTGCCAGCCATTCTTGTTTTACAAAACATGCCGATATTTGCGTTTGTGACGTTTTGGGTTACCTTATACTACTTGGAACTGCTCAACCCGAGGGTGTATATGAAACACTTGTAATTTTTTTTTAATCTTCTAAATTATAATTTGCAAGTATAATTTAATTGTTGGAGGTGTATAATGTGTTGGTATTAAAATGAATAGGATCTTTTCCAAGATGCTCTTTAATTTTTGAGATAAATGCAATAAATTCGCACAAGCCCGTGATTTATTCCTATAAATATACATAATATTAAGTTAACTGCATGTTGTTTCAAAACTATAAATATAACTTACAATAATGGTAAGAAATGAGGTGTGGGCACGTATAAGCGTTTCAAATTATACAGAAGTTGTTCTAAATTAAGTTTTAAATAAGTTTATCATCTTGAAAAATTAAACCTGTGAGTAAATGTTAAACTTAATAGTTGACGAAGTATTTACAATCGCGGCCACACACGCATACACACACACACAGAGAGAGAGGGAGAGAAATTTTTTTGAGAAACCACTTTTTTGGTATTGGTGGACTTCAGAACGGGAACATCTGCAAAAATCTCGAGTTCGAAAATTTTCGTCATCAAAATACTTCCTTATACTAAATATATAAGGGAGTAAAAATAAGTTAGGAGAAGTAGTGTATGTGTTTATGGCTACCAACATCGCATAGAACAACTGGGGTTCCCCTTTAATAACGTCATTGTGAGATGGTGCGAACTATTTTAGTGTATAAATATATCAAAGTCGATGATATCTATACTCAAATCGCTGAACAGATTCATTGATCACGTTGGGTTCACGTGATCACACCAAAGTGGTATGCACACAGGCACATAAAATCATTCACGGATCAGTGTCTGTAAAACAGGTATCGCCGTAGTATTTGACATAAGAAATTGTGCATATTCAAATCTTTTCTATCAACACGTATTAAAATTGTATTGTCTCTATAAAATAGCACCTAGTAATTCTCACACACCTGCGATCTGTGATACTATTACTGTTTACCTAATCGCCTAATGTAAACGATCTTTGCCGCCGAGCGTTTTTATGTCTAGGATGCCTCGATCACGTTGTGATCACGTACTTTTATCACTGAATCTCTTCGTCGATTCTAGTATGGTATTAAAATTTGGATGTCATAATCTGAGAGGCCTATTTTGGAGTATTTTTATATCAAATATAGAGTTGCTATCTCATGCAAATGTCTAAAATGGCGCCAATATTAGAACAAAATATACTAATTTAGATCAAATGCACTAGCAAAAATACTGCCAACTTTGTATAATGAATCCTTGAACACTGTTTAGTTAACCAAGTATTTAGCCGGAGTTGGAAAAATCCTTACAGTGTCTTGAAGTGCCGTGGCAATATGAAATTGTAATACAATTTAATGTCATTATTCATTGTATTTCAGTTGTTTTTCTTGTGATTTCAGAATGTACGCAGTGCCCAATATGCAAAATCCACTTTGGACAAAAGGAATATTTGCAACATCATTTTGCCTACTGTTCTGAAGGAAATGTCAGGTATAATTCATTATCATAAAACTTTATCAACGTAGCATCATACACTTATGGTGTTTTTTAGTGAACAATGAATCATTATTAATTATTTATTTTATTATATTCATATACAGCAATATTTCAATCCTCTTAACAACTTTAAGTTTACTCTTTGTCCAGCGGAACTGTTACATTCTTTTTTTTAATTCATCCAACAATAATATATAACTCCCACCTCATGGAAATCGAAATTGATAATCTAGCTGTGCAAAAGTAATGATCTAATACAAATATATTTTCTCAACAAAATGTTTTATTTTACATACTATTTCTTAGATTAACATATAAACATTCTTTTACTGCAAGAAATTTAAAAATTACTACCAGTAGATAATTTGAAATGTGTGCTTTCGAATGGTGTGTGTATTATGTATACAAATCCTTTCTATAATTGAATTGAAACTGTTAGAAAAGGGATTAATATTAATATTATATATTTAATAAAGGAAATAATTAAGAACAGGTGTTAATATCAAAATTGAATTCCAGTCATGCAAATGATTAGTGTCCAGATTTCAGCAAATATGAAATGTAATTACAATTTTGGAGAATTAAAATGGATGAAAGAAACAGGATGCTGCATTTTAAACGTAACGCAAGTTCTTGACCTAAATCTGTTTGTCTCAAGTGATTTGCTATTTCCTTTAAATTCGTATTCTTACTAGTCGTATCATTTGTAATTAGTTCGTCGTACGGAGAACGAGGTCACCTATTTTTATTTGTTTTTAGGAAATGCAGTGCACCGCCGCAAAGCTATCAAGTGACAGCGGTAAACGGACGCAAGAAACGTCACAGCCAATTGTACGAGTGTGAGCAGTGCAAGTACCGGACAAAGTATAAAGCAGATCTCAAGAAGCACATCAACAGCCAGCACTTCAAACTGAAAAAGTTTAAATGTGGGATTTGTTACAGACGATTCCAGACAAAAGAATATCTGGGGTTGCACGTGGAAAATACGCACAGTTCTATTGGTGGAAAACAAGACCCGGCACATACAAAAGTAGAACAATCCAACTCACTAGATCGAACGAAAACATTTAAATGTTCCCTATGTGGTTTCCCAGCAAAACATAAAAAATATTTGACAAGACATATGAAAGCCAGCCATTTAAAAGAATTTGATTTTAAGTGTGACTCTTGTGACTATGGAACAAACAACAAAAGTCATTTAAAAGTACATATAAAAACTATTCATTTAAAAGAATTTGATTTTAAGTGTGACTCTTGTGACTTTGGAACAAACCACAAACGTTATTTAAAAGTACATATAAAAACTATTCATTTAAAAGAATTTGATTTTAAGTGTGACTCTTGTGACTTTGGAACAAACAACAAAACTGATTTAAAAAGACATATAAAATGTAATCATTTAAAAGAATTTGATTTTAAGTGCGACTCTTGTGACTATGGAACAAATGGCAAAAGTCATTTAAAAAGACATATAAAAACTAATCATTTAAAAGAATTTAATTTAAAGTGTGACTCTTGTGACTTTGGAACAAATGACAAAAGTCATTTAAAAAAACATATAAAAACTATTCATTTAAAAGAATTTGATTTTAAGTGTGACTCTTGTGACTATGGAACAAACAACAAAAGTCATTTAAAAGCACATATAAAAACTAATCATTTAAATGAATTTGATTTTAAGTGTGACTCTTGTGACTATGGAACAAACTACAAAACTGATTTAAAAAGACATATAAAAACTAATCATTTAAAAGAATTTGATTTTAAGTGTGACTCTTGTGACTATGGAACAAACAACAAAACTCGTTTAAAAACACATATAAAAACTAATCATTTAAATGAATTTGATTTTAAATGTGACTCTTGTGACTTTGGAACAAACGAGAAAAGTCGTTTAAAAAGACATATAAAAACTAATCATTTAAAAGAATTTGATTTTAAGTGTGACTCTTGTGACTATGGAACAAACAACAAAAGTCGTTTAAAAGCACATATAAAAACTAATCATTTAAATGAATTTGATTTTAAGTGTGACTCTTGTGACTTTGGAACAAACGAGAAAAGTCGTTTAAAAAGACATATAAAAACTAATCATTTAAATGAATTTGATTTTAAGTGTGACTCTTGTGACTATGGAACAAACAACAAAAGTCATTTAAAAAGACATATAAAAACTAATCATTTAAAAGAATTTGATTTTAAGTGTGACTCTTGTGACTATGGAACAAACAACAAAAGTCGTTTAAAAGCACATATAAAAACTAATCATTTAAATGAATTTGATTTTAAGTGTGACTCTTGTAAATATAGAACAAACCAGAAAACTAATTTAAAAAGGCATATAAAAACTAATCATTAGAAAGGATTTGATTTTAAGTGTGACTCTTGTGACTATGG
Organism: Amphimallon solstitiale; assembly: GCA_963170755.1. Lineage (NCBI taxonomy): Eukaryota > Metazoa > Arthropoda > Insecta > Coleoptera > Scarabaeidae > Amphimallon > Amphimallon solstitiale. The sequence continues at coordinate 83,497,242 of OY720676.1, read as the reverse complement.
AACAAACAAATAAAGTCATTTAAAAAGACATATAAAAACTAATCATTTAAAAGAATTTGATTTTAAGTGTGACTCTTGTGACTATGGAACAAATGACAAAAGTCATTTAAAAAGACATATAAAAACTAATCATTTAAAAGAATTTGATTTTAAGTGTGACTCTTGTGACTATGATTTTAAGTGTGACTCTTGTGACTTTGGAACAAACGAGAAAAGTCGTATAAAAAGACATATAAAAACTAATCATTTAAATGAATTTGATTTTAAGTGTGACTCTTGTGACTATGGAACAAACAACAAAAGTCATTTAAAAAGACATATAAAAACTAATCATTTAAAAGAATTTGATTTTAAGTGTGACTCTTGTGACTATGGAACAAACAACAAAAGTCGTTTAAAAGCACATATAAAAACTAATCATTTAAATGAATTTGATTTTAAGTGTGACTCTTGTAAATATAGAACAAACCAGAAAACTAATTTAAAAAGGCATATAAAAACTAATCATTAGAAAGGATTTGATTTTAAGTGTGACTCTTGTGACTATGGAACAAACAAATAAAGTCATTTAAAAAGACATATAAAAACTAATCATTTAAAAGAATTTGATTTTAAGTGTGACTCTTGTGACTATGGAACAAATGACAAAAGTCATTTAAAAAGACATATAAAAACTAATCATTTAAAAGAATTTGATTTTAAGTGTGACTCTTGTGACTATGGAACAAACAACAAAAGTCATTTAAAAAGACATATAAAAACTAATCATTTAAAAGAATTTGATTTTAAGTGTGACTCATGTGACTATGGAACAAACAACAAAAGTCGTTTAAAAGCACATATAAAAACTAATCATTTAAATGAATTTGATTTTAAGTGTGACTCCTGTGACTATGGAACAAACAACAAAAGTCATTTAAAAAGACATATAAAAACTAATCATTTAAAAGAATTTAATTTAAAGTGTGACTCTTGTGACTTTGGAACAAATGACAAAAGTCATTTAAAAAGGCATATAAAAACTATTCATTTAAAAGAATTTGACTTTAAGTGTGACTCTTGTGACTATGGAACAAACAACAAAAGTCATTTAAAAGCACATATAAAAACTAATCATTTAAATGAATTTGATTTTAAGTGTGACTCTTGTGACTTTGGAACAAACAACAAAAGTCATTTAAAAGTACATATAAAAAATAAGCATTTAAAAGAATTTGATTTTAAGTGTGACTCTTGTGACTTTGGAACAAACAACAAAACTGATTTAAAAAGACATATAAAATGTAATCATTTAAAAGAATTTGATTTTAAGTGCGACTCTTGTGACTATGGAACAAATGACAAAAGTCATTTAAAAAGACATATAAAAACTAATCATTTAAAAGAATTTAATTTAAAGTGTGACTCTTGTGACTTTGGAACAAATGACAAAAGTCATTTAAAAGTACATATAAAAACTAATCATTTAAAAGAATTTGATTTTAAGTGTGACTCTTGTAAATATAGAACAAACCAGAAAACTAATTTAAAAAGGCATATAAAAACTAATCATTAGAAAGGATTTGATTTTAAGTGTGACTCTTGTGACTTTGTAGTAATTTAGAAATACATTAAAAAACCGATAACATACAAAAGCGAAACATCTTAAAGAATTAGATAGCCGTACACAGGATTGCAAACAACCAATTCCAAATCCAGCACCAATAGGATCAGGGATTTCAGTACAAGATGCGCTCAGCCTCATTAACATACTGGTTTCGTATGTGTTTGAATTAGATAGTGTAAGGTAATACTGATATTGTTTGATATTAAAACTATAATGAAATGTATAGTCATAAATGTATATAATTAATAATTATCTGGAATACATTGTAATATTATAACTATATGAAGTAATGAATGACTTATAGGTTCTGCAAAGTTTATTTGATCTTTCGTCATTCATAACAATGACGTTATATAACAGCAGCGATGCCAAATACATTCGGTAATGGAGATATTGGTTATGTATATTTATTTTAAAAGTTTGGTTATGTATCTATACATTAGAAAAAAGTAATTTATTTTAAAAAAGTGGGAGAATTACCTTCATTTACCAATATCGGCAATAATAATAATGTTAACATGAACACAAAATGTATTTCCAAAATAAATACTTGTTTTTAGCAATGTAATCAACGGTAAATCTCTTATTACATTATTCACATTAATTGTCGAGGTGTTATTTAGTTTGACTTTTAAAAACTAACACAACTTTAATATAAACTCTTCTTTCCATGGAATGTATGCAACAACTAACAAATTTAAATGGCTATAGCAGTGAAATAATATTGTACATACGATGAAGAAGTTGTATACTGCTAATTAATATCACTAGTAGGAGGACTGAAGGAAGTACTACTTTTGTTTGTTGCTCAACTATTTTCACTAAAGCTGACTTTATTTTCCCAGTTATAAGTTTAATTACTTAAACAAAGAAAAAGTACTTTTTAAAAATAATCCAATGTAAGTTTTTGTTAGTTTTGAAAGTAAGAAATAATACTGAAACACATTAAAAAAAACAAACAAGTTTATTAAATTAAAATTCCTTGTTCATAATTCCAATGAAATGTTTAATACACTTATAATACACAAATATCTCAAAATTAAAATAATGTGCATATACTATCCCTAGGTATCTGAAAAAGCACTATCAGAACTATCATCATTTAGATTTATTATAAATGGTTCTATTTCTCTTTGTTCAAATCCTATTTCACGGTTCCACCATACATTAATTTCTTTTTCCACATGGTCAATACAGTTAGTCCATTCCTGTGCTGTCACTTGTTGCAATGCCTCATCCCACATATTAACACTTGCTTCAATAGATTTCCCATCCCTACCTATGTGGCGATTATAATAAGTTTTGGTAATCCCCCATACCAACTCAATTGGATTGAAATTGCAATGATATGGAGGAAGACGTAATACTTTATGTCCTGCTTTTTCAGCCATTTGATCAGCTACATATTCTTTTGGTGGCTTATGCCTAAAAGTTAATAAATATTATATTGATAACCAAAATAATGATATTAATGATTCTTACAATGCCACTTTCAGTAGTAATTCTTTCTTCAATGACGTTTCATCATACTGAATGCCATTGTTATTCAACCATTCCTTAATTTCATTTTTTGTGGATGCAGTGTTTGGTACTTTTGATACCAAAGTACTGTGGTATGGAGCATTATCCATAACAATTATTGATGGTCTGCTTAAGAGGTTTAGTAAATTTCCAAACCATTCTAAAAAATTTTTTTGGTTCATTTCCCCGTGATAGTCAGAGCATTTTGTGTTGGAAGGAAATACTAATTTGGCACCAGGTATAAAGCCATTCCTATTTCCAGCATGTAGAACAATATACCTAGTTACAAAAAAAAAAATAAATCTTAGGCTGCATTATTATTTGTTTATATTGTATTATAATATATTTTTGTTACTTTTTATATGATAAAAAAAAATAATTAACCTTTTCCCATCCACCTTAGTACTTCTTACGGAATGTACATTTTTATCTTGCCAGGAACGAGCAATTGTACCATTTTGAAATAACCATGTTTCATCCAAAAATACAAAATCATATATATCCTGGGTCTTATATTCATGGTATAACCTCAAAAAGGTTAATCGCTGTAGCACTACATGTGGCATTTCCATCAAACCACGACGTGGATTATCCTTCTTGTATTGAAAACCAATCTTTTTCAATACAGTAGACAAAGATCGTTGACATCCAAAAAATATGTCAGTTTCCCTTAATTTATTCCCCAACGACTCAAGTGTAATGTGTTCATCTACAATCCTCTATTTTAGATTTTATAAATCAAATAATTTTTTTTTTCACTTACGCCGTTCATACATTTGGTATATAGTATTTCTAATTGCGACCTGTGCGGCATCATCAATTCCTGTAACAGGTTTAGCACGTGAATGTTTAGGTTTATTTGGGTTTAATGGTTCATTTCTTTTAATAGATTGCCATATCGATGTTATTGTATTTAAGCTTACGTTGGCCATCGCAGCTACACGCTAAAATTAAAAATCATTTAAAAAAATTCTCAATCAGTATTATTGTTATTTTTATACCTCTCGTACAGCTGTTAATGGTATGATAACACACTTATTGTCCCGCTCTCGTTCACAAAAAGTTAACATCGAAGCGATGCACTCTTTCATATCCTCACTCAACACTTTCGGCATTTTCAATTAATATAAATATCAATACAATTGAAAATTTGTTCTAAGAAGAAAAATTTGTAACTTAAAATATGTCAAAATATTAATGTCAAAATAAACGATGCGGCAACTTCTCATATTTCAGTAACTTCGACGAATTAAAATCACTAAATTTCCCTTGCTAAACCTTACATTTAATTAAATTTGTTGTGGTAAGAATTTTACGTCACAGATGACGAAAGATCAAATAAAGTTTGCAGAACCTGTACATATTTATATTATGTCAGATCTCAGGTTATAGCCAAAAACTGAATTAGTATTAAAAAAAAGAAATCATTGATATCTGAATGTAAAACTATATATAGCAAAACCGGCGAGTCAGTTAATGCACGTAAGCAATTACGTATTTATGACGATTCAGTACAACTTCACAACTTGAAATTTATATGAATTATTTATAACCTACATTTTTGTTTTTAATGAACTATTTTGTTAATATTATAGGTGTTAGTAATTATAGTCTTGTTTAACTTAACAGAGGCACATTATGTAGTTCTTTTAACAAATTATAGTTTTTTTTTTTTGTATATTGAGAGTAAAATTCGATGTTGTCATTTGCCATTTCGGTTTTCAGTACCGCTAAAGTCGTTAACCTGCTGTTAATGTTAATAACGTTTTTGATAGAGAGTTAGTGAAGCATAAAATATTAGTAAGGTGACTGTAAGTCAAATGGGGCACTGCATCAAGAATGAGCAGCCAATACTTAACCCTAAAAGAAAAAGACCACGAAGAAAATCAGTTACGGAAATTGCTAGAACTAGTGAAGTAGACTAAGGAATACAATATAAAAGAAATCTGGTCGGTTTTGCGTCTGATGGGGCAAATGTTATGGCAGGACAACATCGCTCAGTAATGACTTTATTGCAAAATGACATTCCAAAGCTTTTTGTAATGAAATGTATATGTCACTCCTTCCATTTGTGCTCTTCACATGCATGTGAAAAGCTACCTTCGTATATAGACAAGCTCACAAGAGATATCTATAATTACTTTGCTCAGGGTCCCAAACGAATTAGCGAATATACCAAGTTTCAAGTATTTTGTAATACAAAAATCCATAAAATTTTACACCCATGTCGAACCCGATGGTTATTCGTACATAGCGTTGTTTCGCGGTTATTAGAACAGTATGGACCTCTACAGTTATATTTCACCCATGTCGCTAGTACCAAAGATATCATGTCTGTAGATAACATATTGAAAACGTTAAATGATCCTGTTACAAAGTTATTTTTACAATTTTTAGAATTTGTTCTACCCTTTTTTAATAACTTGAATAAGGAAATGCAATCTGAAGACCCTAAAATACATTGTCTATATAAAACCATACTTACTATTATAAAAACGTTATTCGATTGTTTCATAAAAAGGGATTACTTTCAAGGTATTTCAGTGGCAGACGTAGATTTTAAAAAATCCAGACATTACCAGCAGATTGAGGATATGTATTTTGGCGCGAAAGTGATACAAACAATATCCAGCACGTCACTTAGACTAAGATGCTTGGATTTTTATGTAGAAGGATGTGATCAAATAATTAAACGGTTTCCTTTAAAGAATAATGCTTTGGAAAAATTTCAGTTTTTAGATCCAGTAGTTGTAAAATCAGGATCAATTCAATCTATTACCGACATATAGTCGAATCGTTTTGGCAACCGACACGGCCAAAGTACGAACTAAAGACGACGATTCAGTACCACTACAAATTTCGATGGCCAGAACAATTTCAAAACAATAAAATTAATCTAATTGATTAATATTTCAGGATATATACCTTCCCATAGTAAAATACTATTACATGAAAGCCAATTACAAATTAAATATTATAAATAAAGCTATTAGACATTATTTTTTCTACACCTCTATTTTATAGAACATTTGGCTATACTGTTTAGAAGGCAAGCATTGTAGACAAATTTAAAATGTTTAGATTATAACAAACGTCAAAAGATAATTATGACAAATGTCAAAAGGTGTATAAAACTATTATTTATGACAGTTCAGAAATGGCTTTTGTAGGTTATATTACTTGACAGGTAAAATTTTGCAACATCTCAAATTTGACGCCATTTTAATTTAGTAGCGCATGTCGGTTGCGAGAGCGACTCAAGTATAGCACTCATTTTCCCGGATTTTTTATACAATTCCGACCTTCAGACTTTGGACAATGAATGGCGTATTGTAAGAAATACTAACGAAATGAACTGTTTTTCTGATAATGTAGAATTATTTTGGCAAAAAGTAGAAACGACGACATTCGGCGACGGAACACGTAAATTTAATTGTGTTACAAAATTTGTTTTTAATTTACTTTGTTTGCTGCATTCTTCGGCCAATGTTGAAAGAACGTTTTTTACGGTCAATAATTTAAAAACTAAACAGAGAAACAAGACTACGTACGGATACAATCAACGGGTTAATTCTTGCTAAGCAATACATTGGAAATAAAAGTTGCTTTGATTTTCCAATTGAAAAAAAAATAACTTTGCGAATGGCTAAGCATACACCCTATGAAGATGACGAAAACGAGTAATTTTTTGTAAAATGAGATTTCTTTAAAAAATTTGTTTTCAAATTTTATATTCTGTTCCCACTGAACAAAAAAACATTAAATAAATGTTATGCTAATATTTCTATGTCACATGTAATAGTTCGTTACATGTGTACGGTGCTGTAAAAGTAACGTTACTGCGATTGTTCTATGTCCGCCTAAGCGATATTACAATGTAATGTTTCTTTCAAATGTAAATGTAATATTCAAAAAAAAAAGTTACTCTTACATTTCATTGAAATATTTACGGCATAATACTAGAATAATGTTCTTAAGATATGACAATGTAACATATAAGAGATCACATATTGTAATATTTTATAAATGTTTCATTGAAATGTTACAGTATCTTTTTTAAAATAATGTTGCTGAAATATTACAATACGATATATCTTAAATGTTACATTGTAATATCTTAACAACATTATTCTAGAATTATGCCATAGATGTTTCAATGAAATATCACAGTAACTTTTCTTTTGAATATTACATCTACATTTGAAAGAAACATTACCTCGTAATATCGTTTAGGCGGACATAGAACAGTCGCCGTAACGTTACTTTTACAGCACCGTATACATGTAAGGCAATATTTGTGACATAGAAATATTAGCATAACATTTATTAAATGTTTCTTTGTTTAGTGGGATGGGTATTTATTTAGATTCCCTTTCTTGTCTAAGTTTTGCATACCGGAAGCATTCCATCAATGTATTTCAATATTCTTGGTCAGTGATATTCACATTTGTTCATATCCCTTCTAAAAGCAAACATTATACATAACAGTAACTAGTAGAAATTCATACACCATTACTTTGTTCTTACCTTTAATATAAATGATTATATTGTAATCTTTCAGTTTAATATTATGTTTTTGGCCAGTCCACGAACATTTCATTGCCAAACAATTTGTGAAAACGCTTTTAAGTGCTCTTCGCACACAATATTTTTTTCAGTTCCACCAACACGACTAATGAACTGGACGAATGCACATTTATTACAATCATTTTCTGTTAAATGTTCTTCAAATTTTTTCAATTGTTCATAGGTTTGTAGGGGAAGATCTAATAGTATTTTCTTTGCGCTCTAAATGAGTAAATCTCTCACTTAAAATCTGCTGTTCTGCTAAAATCTTCAGTACATTTTTCAGAATTGTATGTTAAATCTACTCCCACTCCTAAAACTATGTTACCACATAAGTATGTTGGTAAATTTAAGATTATTTTTATGTAACGTTTGTTATTAAGATAAGAAATTTATGTATAGATCTAACATGAGTGCAAAAAATAGATAAAATGTTATATACCTAACTGGTCTAATAAAGTAACAATAATAAAGAACAAGAGAATTATATGTATGTATGTAATATTACAAAAACAAATAGTTCCTGAAATATCAATTATTCTTAATACTAATAATTTATGGAAATAAATTCATACTTTAAGTACTTCTTACAATGCTGCAATTTAGCAATATCGGAATTTTTAAGAACACATGGAGTCACTAATATACATCTAATTCATGTTTTAAATATACCTATGTATTTATACAAAAGTCATACAAATATTATTTTCTTACCCCAAGTTCCTTTTTCAATAGATACATCTTTATTACATCAAGTACTTTCAATAATTTTGACCGCCTCTAAATCGCTCTCAAATCAATTGTTCTTTCGTGGTCATTCACATCGCAAAATTCTAAAATGTTGTAGAGGTAGCTATGCTAAAAGTGGTTGTTAAATTATAAATAACATTACTGACTTTGCATCAATTTTTCAAAGTTTTAACTTGATACATGTTCTGTGTCAATTTTGAAATATTTAGAAGGACAAGCATTATGAGCTAAAAATAAAAAGTTCATCTACCATGTATTTAGATTTCTTTACAGGAATATTAACTTACAAGGTACCTCTTCGTTGACACCTCTTTCACTGCTAGTATTAGAATCAGTACTACATTCGTTCTTTGCTTTTTTTGTTAATTTTCTTTTACGTTGACCTTTTCCATAGCAAAGATGTGTTTCCAAATCCGATGTTTCTGCATATTGTTTTTCTCTTCTCTTAGCTTCCTCAAATGTGGCTCCATAAAAACATAACAAGATTATTTTTGAATGTATATAAAAGTAATGTATATTCATACTAATCTTACCAAATTTTCCTATGATTTTCACTTAAAACTGCTGCCATTCTTCCTCGGGAGATTTTTGTTTTCCAATATAAGACGTATGATTTTTTTGGACCACTTACAGTAATAAATCTCATTACTTTTCACTATCCATGTAGCAGGAACTACTCCAATACTATTTTTTTCATTTGGCTTTGTCGCCTAAAATTCTACTAAAGGAAATATCTGAAAGAAAGGACGATAATGTAAAGTAGAAAATAAGATATGCTCTTATGCAACTTACCAAAATACGTTTATAAACAAAAGCTAGAGTTACAAAAGGTCAATCACAATAAATTATTGAAATTAAATATTCGTTATATCTGATATATTTCCATTCTATCTTGTCTATACTAATAACTAACGATTTTTCAGTAATATCTCTTATGCGAATAAGGTTGAATGTTTCTGATTTTACTGGCTCTATATATCTATCGAGAAACCTGTGTATAAAAGAATAGAATTCAAACAATGTCTCTTTATACGGTGTTAAAATCCATTGTAGTTTCCATATGGGTGGTCTTAGGTCCCGACAAAATATGTATTTTGCACCAACTGTACAAAAACGGTAATACATAATCAAAGCATATTACATTATTTTCTCATTAGAAATAATTCTTGTTTCCACAGAAATTTTATATCGCCATTAAGATTGATAATACTACTGTATGTGTATTATCAATATTAATGGCGATATAAAACTTCTTGCCAAATGAGTATCTTAATATGCACAAATTCACCAAAACAATAATAAAATATCAAGCAAATTTAAATCAACATATCCACTTATATATCTATACATTTTAAAATTTAAGATATTATTTAAGGCAGGTGCATTTATATGTTTGCCATGTGAGGCCACGTGGACGAAGAACGAATGCTGTATCACTCGCAGATGAACAATAGCATACCATATACCATAATATTAACGATAATGTAAATAATATTATTTCTCGTAATCAAAATCACAATTTACCTATAGTATATATAGTATTTATGTCGTCATCTTGAAAAAATCCACTTAAAATTAACAGTTCAATACGAATTTTCAAATTAATAATTAACCCTGTAGGGTTCACTACCAGTTTTCGTTCAAGAAAAATTCTTAAATTTTAGTGGGAGTTTAATGAATACTATAGTGTACCAATGGAATATATTTTAGAAAAGTTTCTTTGAAGAAAAATGAAATTTGCAGTTGTAGCCATATGTTAACATTGAACATTAATGTAAATGTATTGCAACTAAATAACGTAGGTTTTATCTCATTTATTACGTATTATTACAAAAGATAAAAAAATATAAAAAAATGCCGAATGTTAAAAAACACTCGTTACTATAATAATATCAAATATTTATAAATTTGGTACATGAAATTGCATAAAACAATTTTTTTTGTCCGTTAGGCACAACCTGCTGTTGCATTTTTGGCACATTATTCTTGAAAAACCCTTGGAACAATGGCGGCATCGTCCTTTGGTAGTATGTACTGGCCAATGTGCGATTGTGTCTGTTCTTGTGATTGCCAATGGTCGGGGTACAACGGGGTATTTGATTCTCTTCACTGCGGGAGAGCATTCACGAGATGGTCTACCACGTTTAGGTTTCCCGGTTGTTGATAAAGATCTAGCAATTTCGCTTCTGAACTCTTTCAGGGGTTTTATTATTTTTTCTTTTTTATTGTTTTCTTTGTATAATAACCACGCGTTGACGATACACATGTCTATCAAATAGGAAAAAACTGGGAAATACCAACGCCTGGCTCTTCCTGGGGTACGATAAAGTCCTACTAGCGAGTTAGACTTGTCCACACCTCCCATATGTTTATTATACTCCAAAATAAGGGATGGGCAGGTAATTTCCTTCTTCCGCTTTTCTTCTTTGCAGTATCTAAGTACATTGCCTATAGGTGCTATACCATAAATTGTACTTCCAACCAAGACGCATTTACTATCTGCCCATTTGACAACAATACATTTATCATCAGTGGATTTGAAATCATGCTGACCTCTATCCTTTTTTAGTAGCTCTTTGTCGGGGATTAGCGGGCAACCTTCTATTCTGTTACTCCGTAGAGTTCCCAAACTATAAATATTGAATTTTTCCTTCAAATAGAAAAACAGTTTTATGGTAGCAAAATAATTGTCGAAATAGACTGTGCTATTTTCAGGATTCTGGATAGTCTTGCAAAGACCAATTACCACACTACTCCCACTACCTAAATTTGTTTCCTCTTCTGATAATTCCATTGCAGTTCCTTGTAGTAACGAGAAGGTGTTTGACCCCTGGTACGGAATAAAAGAATAGATAATTCCTGAAACACCAGCTCTCATAAAAAATTTGTACCCCCATTTGTGGGGCTTCTTGGGCATATACTGCCGAAGATTTCCCGCTCTTGTACCCTTATATGGTATTATAGTTTCATCAACTGCAAAACGGTTTTCTATTTCAAACTGAGAGCAGTTGTGGTTTATCATATCCAACAAAGGCCGTATTTTATAAAATCTATCTTTACTAGTGTTATCAATCATCATATTATCATTGAAATGTATGTACCTGCGAATTTGTTTGAATCTTCGCAAGGACATTATGTCAGCTATTTGTGGAATTCTTGTATTTGTGGCCCAATAATCCTTGTAGCTTGGTAGGGAAATTATACCCATCAAAATTAGTATCGAAAGAAAATCTGTGATTTCTTTGTTATCTGTGTTGAGACTTTTACCTGTCTCTTGCGTAGAGTATAAGTTGGACTGTTCTACAATTAGTTCTATGCAATCATATGAAAAAAACTAAAAGATACTGCAGAGGCTCTACAAGTTCTTCATCATGGTAATTTTCCTGATTTTCTGGTAGATCTATGTGTGGAAGATCATTATCAACCCATTTTCTAGTCGGTTGGACTACAGTCTTTTTAGCTTTCTTTTTATTAGCCCTCTGGACCTTGGGTTTCTTCTTGCGTTTCCTTTTCTTTGATGATGAAGGTTTTTCTATGTCGTAATCCTCCTCACTTTCAGAGGTCGTTACATAATCTTCATCTTGCACTTTGGTAACATATTTATTTATAGAATTACATCCGTCAGATTCACTGTCTTCATCCGTTTCGGGAATAATAATATCCTGAATGTTGGTATCTATATTATCCTCTTCGGAGCCACTATCCGGAGCAATAATTACCTCTTCTATTTGGTCATCATCTGAATCTGAGACATCTGAAAGATCTGATGTCTGGGGGTCGGGTGGCATAATAATCGTTGTTTTCTCCTTTTTGGGATAAAAGGATTTGGTGGAAATTGTTGCCATATTATCCATGATCTGAAATAACAATGATTCAATGATTCCAAATGGCAACGGCAGTTTTCAAACTACATTTCCACAATGTTTCCACCAATATTTCACTATTTTTTTATATAAATAGATACACTAAGACTTTAGGAACCGACTAATACATTGTAAAAATTTTTTTGAACCAAAATTCTTACCTAATTGGGTACAAAAATGAATGCACGCACTCACAGGTTATAAAACGGTCGAACAGCTGATGCAAACAGGTCACTTTTCTTTCTTTTCCAATCCGCTAAAAGATGGCAGCACAAGCCCACAACTTTAGATAGGCTGTTGCCACATGGAAACATTGACAAAATAGGTGTAATAAGCGTAGAAAAGAAGAAAAAAATTTTGAAAGTTCAGTGTAGCCAAATGGCTACAAGGTGCCTTACAGGGTTAAACATGCATAAGTTAAACCACGAGAAACATCATGCAACTATTTTTCCACGGTCGGGAGTAGAAATCAGTTTCTATGACATCAAAATTAAAACAGAAGTAGTCGTTTATTCCCAAGGGAGTATAAAGCGTTGTTCACATCCACTTAACTTAACTTAAACCCTACTTAACGTAACGTAAAATTAACACATAATTTATGAAGTCGTTCACATTGCCTTAATTTACGTTAAGTGCGCAAGTGAATGCGCAATTTGAGTGCCAATCAGAGAGATACATTCAAGCAGCTGTTTGCCTACACAATTATCTAATGCTTTCTGAAGCAAAGTCAAAACAACCTGCTGTATATTGTCCCACACAATATGTTGACCAAGAGGTTGATGGTAAATTATTATTATTATCTAATTAAAAAATAAACATAATTTTTTTCTAGGTCGTCTACATTTAGGTGATTGGCGGCAAAACGTGTATGATTGAGCAGCAATAACGCCTCAAAGAAATTCTTTGAAACTCGCAACCATCTTGCAAAATACTTTGTAACAGAGGGCGCTGTTCCATGGCAAGAAACATATATTACACGTGGTACAAAACGACAAAAAATTTATTGAAATAAAAATTATTAAAACAACTACTATGTATTACTAATAAAATAAACATTATTGAAATAAGCCTTAATTTCTAAATATCTTCCAACATCAAATCAAAAACAGTTTTCAAAAACATTTTCTTCCTTTCTTTGTTAGTACAATCCTTTAAAAAACGCGTTACTTGTTTACCAAACAATTCATCTTGATCGTCAGACTTTTTCTTTGCCAAGTTATTAACAACATTTTTCATTGTAGCACCACTATCCTGAAGACTTTCCGTTACTAACTTATTTGTCTCCCTCTTTCGTTTTGATGGTGTTGTCAAATTTAAAGTAGGGGACCTAGAGGTGCTTGCAACTGGCGATGGCAGTGGACTTTCACTCTTCTCCACGGGCATGTCACTGAATGGTGTCTCAGATTCAAAGTGGTCCAAAATATGCTCTGTAGTACTACTGCTATCATCTTGGCCCTCCAATGTTTCTGACAATTCCTGCGTTTTGTCAGAGGTTTGCAAACTTTGCCAGCAAGACTTGGTCCTTTAAACAATTCAAGTAGGTGAGTATAAATAAAAACAAATCGTGTAGCAGTATATACTTACTTTCTTTTAGTGATGTAGTTGTCAAGCCATTTAAGGGCACTGTAATATTCCCACTCTAAATTTTGGCTTTCAGCTTCGCTGCCACTCGGTAGCTTTTTCCCACATCTAATATATTTCTCTCTTAGAAATTTCCAGCGGGCCATTACGTCTTCTTCTATGAAATTCGAGCAATTACATTTTCAACTGAATAATCGTATTAAGTTTTTAACTTACTTGAACATTTTACAAGTCTGGCGATTTCAACCCACGAGTTGTTTTTTTTCATGGCGTCTTTAAAATCCGCCCGCTTTTATCATACAAATGGGGATAACTATGCACAAGATCAATCAAAAGCCCGTCGTTCATAATAATAAATAACAACAACGTAGCTATATCAGAATATAATGTGACAAATTGTACAGAAAATGTCAATTGACAGATTAGAAATTTAAAAAGGTGCGCATATACAGCTATGTCGTTTCTGGTGGTTGCTGATTGGTGGAATTAGTAAACGTAAATTAAGGAAGTCCCTTAAGTTGAAGTTCGGCCTACTTAGTACAATGTTAATTTACGATAAGTGCAATAATTTTCATTGTGAACAGATACATAAGAAACCATGTGTTTTAACTTTTGTTAATTTTGTTACTACCTTAATTTATGTTAAGTTAAGTTACGTTAAGTGGATGGGAACAACACTTAATGCTCCCAAGGGAGTTTACATTATGAAGAACGTTTGTGATTCATGCAAAAAAAATCGTAAATTATCAAGCATGACTTAACCATAGAATATTGCGCCCATAATGTGGAAGACTTGTAATTCTTTGCATTTTCACTGAAGTATGCCAACAAAACATTCTCGCTGTATACTTGAACATTTTTCTCGACGCACCACTTTTTGAACCGATTGTAGGGTATATCGTATAAAGATCTTGACTTCGTAGGCAGCAAATTGCTTATTGCAATATTTGCAGCCTCCACAATCTCTTCCGACTCACAATTATTCATTGTGCACTAAACAAACTTTAAACTAAACCAAACTAGCACCTTAATTTGACGATTCTTTTTGTTTGTTTATTTTGTAGTTATGACAATAACTCAACGACTACTAAATAAATGGTCAAATCCGAATACAATAATTCTGGTGCTACTTACTTCATAATGACAAAATAGGTGTTTTTAAGTTAATGAGACCGTGGAAAAAATAGTATATACCATTCGGGAGAGATGCTATTTTGTCCTCGGAGCATTGTAGCCCTCGGGCTTCAAATTGCACCTCTGCCAAAATAACGCATTTCTCTCCCTTATAGTATAATATACTATTACTTACTTGGGGTGATTCCATAGTAATATAGATTAATATATACCACAGTAAGGTACAGTATCCAATAAGAAAAAGGTTGATTACAGTTGCACTGATGCAAATGCGAATGAAGTCAAACGTCAGTGCAGCACGATTAACATATTGGCGCCGGCGTACTGTAAAAGATTTCTTCTTGCGTAGATGTGTATATAAAACATTACGAACATTACCATTTTGTGCTTATGATACAGAAATATTTACTGCAATAAGTTCCTCATTATAGTAATAATACAAGACCATTACTTTGAAATATTACTTTCATATATAATAATAAATATTACTTAAATGTTTTGTGATATTTTATATTTAGTATAAGGTACCTATGTTATGATGCAAGAACATTATTTTAAATATAGAAATAAATATTACATATATATCTTGGAATATTTGATGTTGAGTTGGTAATGATACAAAAACATTATTTCAGAATATTACTTTCATATAGACAAATAAATATTACATAAATATTCTGTAATATTACATGTTTAGTGGGTAATAATACATAAACATTATTTTCAAATATTGCTTTCATATACGCCAATAAATATTACATACATATTTTGCAATATTTGATGTTTAGCTGGTAATGATACAAAAAGATTATTTCAAAATATTACTTTCATATAGACAAATAAATATTATATAAATATTTTGTAATATTACATGTTTAGTGGGTAATAATACATAAACATTATTTTGAATATTGCTTTCTAATACGCCAATAAATATTACATACATATTTTGGAATATGTATTTCATATTTTGCTGGTAATGATACAAAAAGATTATTTCAAAATATTACTTTCATATAGACAAATAAATATTACATCAATATTTTGTAATATTACATGTTTTGTGGGTAATAATACATAAACATTATTTTGAAATATTGCTTTCTAATACGCCAATAAATATTACATACATATTTTGGAATATTTGATGTTTAGCTGGTAATGATACAAAAAGATTATTTCAAAATATTACTTTCATATAGACAAATAAATATTATATAAATATTTTGTAATATTACATGTTTTGTGGGTAATAATACATAAACATTATTTTGAAATATTGCTTTCTAATACGCCAATAAATATTACATACATATTTTGGAATATTTGATGTTTAGCTGGTAATGATACAAAAAGATTATTTCAAAATATTACTTTCATATAGACAAATAAATATTATATAAATATTTTGTAATATTACATGTTTAGTGGGTAATAATACATAAACATTATTTTGAATATTGCTTTCTAATACGCCAATAAATATTACATACATATTTTGGAATATTTGATGTTTTGCTGGTAATGATACAAAAAGATTATTTCAAAATATTACTTTCATATAGACAAATAAATATTACATCAATATTTTGTAATATTACATGTTTTGTGGGTAATAATACATAAACATTATTTTGAAATATTGCTTTCTAATACGCCAATAAATATTACATACATATTTTGGAATATTTGATGTTTAGCTGGTAATGATACAAAAAGATTATTTCAAAATATTACTTTCATATAGACAAATAAATATTATATAAATATTTTGTAATATTACATGTTTAGTGGGTAATAATACATAAACATTATTTTGAAATATTGCTTTCTAATACGCCAATAAATATTACATACATATTTTGGAATATTTGATGTTTAGCTGGTAATGACACAAAAAGATTATTTCAAAATATTACTTTCATATAGACAAATAAATATTATATAAATATTTTGTAATATTACATGTTTAGTGGGTAATAATACATAAACATTATTTTGAAATATTGCTTTCTAATACGCCAATAAATATTACATACATATTTTGGAATATTTGATGTTTAGCTGGTAATGATACAAAAAGATTATTTCAAAATATTACTTTCATATAGACAAATACATATTATATAAATATTTTGTAATATTACATGTTTAGTGGGTAATAATACATAAACATTATTTTGAAATATTGCTTTCTAATACGCCAATAAATATTACATACATATTTTGGAATATTTGATGTTTAGCTGGTAATGATACAAAAAGATTATTTCAAAATATTACTTTCATATAGACAAATAAATATTATATAAATATTTTGTAATATTACATGTTTAGTGGGTAATAATACATAAACATTATTTTGAAATATTGCTTTCTAATACGCCAATAAATATTACATACATATTTTGGAATATTTGATATTTTGCTGGTAATGATACAAAAAGATTATTTCAAAATATTACTTTCATATAGACAAATAAATATTACATCAATATTTTGTAATATTACATGTTTTGTGGGTAATAATACATAAACATTATTTTGAAATATTGCTTTCTAATACGCCAATAAATATTACATACATATTTTGGAATATTTGATGTTTAGCTGGTAATGATACAAAAAGATTATTTCAAAATATTACTTTCATATAGACAAATAAATATTATATAAATATTTTGTAATATTACATGTTTAGTGGGTAATAATACATAAACATTATTTTGAAATATTGCTTTCTTATACGCCAATAAATATTACCTTAATATTTTGTTATATTACATGTGCAAGCCTCACTGGCTTGTTAATATAAATGAATATAAATCACCATTATATTACATTAAAACAAAATATATAGTTCTCAAGTCGCCATCTTTTATTCAACTCCCTAGTTGTACAATACTACCAACTACATCATACAAAATATTTCTGTTTACAACTCGGCCTATCCTGACAACACTGATCACCCGATCAGGCCGCGCTAAATTCAAAATCTTAAACACTAGTGGATGTGGATGGATTAGTACCTACTGGTCCACGGTTTAATACCAGAGAAATAGAGTAGGGGAGAACGCGCTTAAAGATGCGCCAACTAAGTTAAATTGAATTCCGCCATTTTGAAGGTTGCTCACAAGCCTTACAAAAATGTTTGGAACAAATAACTTTATTTTTGGACCAGGTCCACGTTTCAGCATTTTTTCCTAGCACATCTAACCACATTTTCAATGAATCACCCCGTGGAAATCTACAAATAGTGCAGAATTAATCGCGCTCTTAAAGATGCAATTCTTTCATTCTATTACGGTAATATTTATACCTAGCTCAACAATTCGCATGTAAAGTTCATTGACTTAGAAAAATGTAAACAAACTTACGTGTGAAAAGAAATGCCTTCCGGCTTAAATCTTCGACTGTTACTGCAGCCCAACACAGAGCACGACATGTTAATAACACACACAAGTCCTTTTTAATACAATTAATTAAAAATAACCTCCAAGCTTGACAATTACAACAACACAAGTGCCAATTACCCTGCAAAATGGCGACCACAATAGCGTTTGCTTAAAACTGGATGCGCACTCGTCGAAGCGCGTTCTCCCCTACTCTATTTCTCTGTTTAATACGTGATGACTCGTAAATACCCTCAAATGGTGTATGTGCTAATTGAAATCCATCGACATCCTTTACAACATATCGGTCATTACCCAAACACTTAGAAATAACATATGGTCCCTTAAATTTTGGTAAAAGTTTTCTGTTAATACCTGTCGTAGTGACAGTATTAGCCAAAACGACATAATCACCAACAAGATACTTATGGCCTTGTTTATTAGTACTATAGTTATACAACTGAAGGTTAGTTCGGGTAGGTAGCCAACAGAGGGGTTGGGCAGTAGGATGTGCCCATTCATAAATTTCTTCCGCTAAATTTGTTATAGTAAAAGCAGTCTTCTCGTAGTAGTAAAGAGAAGCCAATGGGAGCTTAAAGGAAGTGACGCAATTATCCAATTACACCAATCGTGTTTGTTACAATTTTGTAGGCGTTTTGCTTGAGATTTAAATGTCTTAAAATATTTTGAATTAAGATAAGTCTACCGACACTAATTTTTCAATTTCCAAAAATAAGTGATGATGTGATTGTGGATGTTAAATGTTATTCTAAAATACATATTGCAAGACGATGTAACGAAGAAATGTCATTTTTCCTATATATTTTATCTTATAATTGACAAAAGATTGCAGTACAAGCTGAAAAAGGTTCAAAGTACTAACCTTTAATAAAATCTTTGCTTGGTTATGAATTAGTTTGTTTGTATAACTTGTTGGGTATGTACTATCCTCAACAATAGTTGATGATTATTCATTCAGACTTGTATCATGGCAGTTGTTGTTACGATTCAGGCCTAGATAAAATAAAAATAACTAGAACCATAATAAAATAAGTAATGACAAAGCCGAGTACATTTAAGTGTGTATCTAATTCACTTTTATGAAGTGATATACCTCACTTCAACCAGTATGAAGGCTAAAATTCTACATATATAACACAATAAAATCCATGAAGATTTCAAACAATTGCAATTAAACGTGGGTGAAAGAAAAATTAAATAGTAGAAATATAAGAAGGTGGATATAAGTAAGCTAGTTTAATAATGACATGTAATGTCGAAACTGCAGTCACATAGTGATTAAAATAAAGTGAAGTTATTCAAATTTAATTGAGTGTTTTATTTTACTTATATCCAGTATCATGAACCTTCACAAAGTAACAGCCGAAAGTGTTATATATTTTAAACTAGTTTTGTTTGATAACCCCAACGTAACTTCAATTATTAGGAATTACTATTATTGAAAGCAATTTTTAAAATCGCAGGTAAATATATACAAATTGAAGAAACGTCCATATACAGACCACGTGTAGGCAGTACTTACTATATTGATAATTACCAAGAATGTAAATGTATAATGAAAGTTGCTGAGACTTCCCTGATGAGATGAAGTATTGTGGGTGTAAAAGCAGGATTAATTATAACACTTCTACAGTAAGAAGGATAGTGTTTCTATTATAATAATAAATTTATTATGTCAATAATAAGATATACATACAGTTTACACAATAGCACATCAAGCAAAAATGTAATGATAACGTCAACACAGGGCTAATTTATGTCATTGACATTGTAGAATGCTTCTTGAAGGAGAATGTCCTTTATTTTCTCTTTAGATACGAAAGTAGAAAGATGTCTACACATAACTTTGATTTTGTTAAATAATTACCAGTGACGTGTTGTACTGAAGTGGCTGTTGTCCTATGTAATGTGGGATGTGCAGCAAATGGTTATGAGGGGTGGAGACTTCTGTAATCTCACCCCTAGTCATGAGGTGTGACAGCTTTTTCAAAGCCCTCCTTAGTTGTTGCAGAATATGTGTCTGGGCTAATGGACTTATCATAAGTTCTCTGAAGAGAGGTTTGCAGCAAATAGTTTGTGAAACACAGACAATTGCTCGAACAGCCTTCTTCTGCAGGATGAACACCTTTTCTACATAGGCCTACTTACCCCATATTGGTTAAACATTGTTGATATGTGATTTGATAGTCCATAGTATGTCGTTATTCCAGTAGACTATCAGTTATAAATCTGATACGTCTAATTGCATAAGTAGCAGAACATAAGTGTTTGACTAATTCAACTATCTGCGGGTTCCATATTAATCTTGTGTCTAGTCTAATATCAAGGAATTTTCAATTTGTAGAATATATGTTTGATCTATGTTTACTAGTAAAATAAATTGTCTCACATTTATCCTGGTTAAGTGATAAATGATTGGCTGTGAACCATTTAAATTTCTAAATTCTGAAGATACCAAAACCTTAAAATAATGTGGTGTTTATAATGCATTTTCTTTGTAAAACGTACTACATTACTGGTTTGAAAGCCTCACATAAACCAGTCAAGTTGATGAAACCATGCAAAGCAACTTAATAAATGTTGTGGTTCGGATACCTTTAATTACTTTTTCTTCTTTTACATAATATACCGTCACGTGGGGCTTTATGGAACGGGCAGGTTATATGGAACAATTTGGCGCCAAAATTTATATTTGTTGGTAACTTTCTTATGTTGACAGTTTCATTGCCGGTAAAATAGGATTCTTATTCTTGGGATTTGGCCAATTGAGTGGTCGATGTTTATTTGTCGTTTACAATTTCGTAAGTATTAAAAAAAAAATTGCAATTGCAGACAAAATATTGCATGTTTTTTAAAGCATGAATTGTCTCCTCTGTACCTCAAAAACTATTTACAATTCGATGATGCTTCTGTGGAAAGAATATTAGTACATAACCTCACTAAATAATGTAGCCATCCCTTGTTCAAAAATTATTTTTATTTTTTTTTATACACGCGAAAATGTAAAAAGTGAACATTTGTAGGCTTATATGGAACGACATGGTGCGCACCTACAAGAGGTTGCCTGGTCGCAAATTAAGGAGGGATTATCCATTAGACCACCTTGAAGATGCTCTCAGAGATGTTGTGGAAGGAAGTTTCTCTTTTGGACAAGCAGCAGAACGGTATGGGGTGCCGAAAACTACCCTTTATCGGCGGTATCGAGGTCTAAATTCGGACATATTGGGGAAACCACCAGTTCTGAGTCACATTGATGAAAAAAAAATTGTTCATGCCTTGTTAGTTGCGTCAAGTTTTGGATATCCATTTCCTCCGGGTTCGCTGAGATACTTTGTTCGAGAATATTTAAACAGAAGAGGGCTTACAATCAAATGTTTCCAAGATAATCTTCCTGGTAAAGAATGGGTACGAAATTTTATGACAAGACACAATGAATTATCTGTAAGAAATTCCGAGAATATTAAGAGAAGCCGGGCTGAACTATCACCTGAAATTGTTAACAATTATTTCAATGAATTAGAAGAATCTATTGGGGAGGTACCGCCACAGAATATCATTAATTATGATGAATCAGGACTAGTTGATGATCCCGAAAAACAGTCTGTAATTGTAAGAAAGGGAGTTAAGCATGCCTATAAAATTATCGACAGTTCAAAAGCTCACACTTCTGTGATGTTCGCAGCTGCTGCAGATGGGACTTTACTGCCCCCATACATTGTTTATAAAGCCACCAATTTATATCCCGAGTGGGTGGAGAATGGTCCAACTGGAGCCTGTTATAATCGATCAACAAGCGGGTGGTTTGATGGCTTTATTTTTGAAGATTGGTTCAACAAAATAGCTTTACCATTTTTGAGGAGATTGGATGGTAAAAAGTTATTAATCGGAGATAATTTGTCTAGCCACCTTTCCGAAACTGTTGTACAAGCTTGTGAAAGAAATAATATAAGTTTTATATTTTTACCCGCCAATAGCACCCACGTGTGTCAACCCCTAGATGTGGGATTTTTTGGTCCATTGAAGGGTGCTTGGAAAAAGACCCTATCTGCATGGAAAGAAAAAAATAAGGGTACTTTATCCAAAACTGCTTTTCCAAGTGTGCTAAAAAAAACATTGGAAACGTTAGGCTCTAAAATAGAAGCGAACATTTTGGCAGGGTTTAGAGGACCTGGAATATTACCACTTGATAGACATCAGGTTCTCAAGCGATTGATCGGAGCAGCACCACCTGACATCGTAGGACAGGATGCAGCCTTAGTACAATCATTTACAAATATTATGGAGACAACAACTGGAGCTAAAGAAAAACCTACCACAAAAAGAAGAAAAAAAATTAATGTGCCTCCAGGTAGATCAGTTACAACAAACGATTTTTACCAAAATAATAATAACGAAACCGAAGAGACTGAAAGTATTTATGAGACTGAACAATGCAATGAAGATAGTCTGACTAATGCTAGTATTATAAATCAACAAAATCAAAGTATTAAAAATATAAACATAAATTACGAACCTTTGGAAGATACAGATGAAGAAGAAGAAGAGGAAACATCTCAACTTCCAGAGTGCAGTGGAATAATAAATGTCTGTGATACAAACAATGATAAAAAACAACCTCAACCCAGCGATATTATTGTCAATACTTTTGTGATTGTTAGCTTTTTGTACAATATGAACACAAAAAAAGAGACAAGCAAAGAATTTGTGTCAAAGATAGTTAAATGTTTGGAAAATCAAACATATGAAATTTTGTGCCTCAGAAATTATAATGGAAAAAAAGACACTTTTACTTTTCCATTAATAGAAGACAAAAACATTATTCCCTTTAAACAAATAAAATGGATTCTACCTCAGCCACTAGTTTTTAGAGGACGTTACATTTTTCCCAAAAATTGTTTTTAATTTTTATATTTGTATTTTTTGATGTATTTTCGTTTTTATACTTAAGAGTTTATATTTGAGATGAATTTATAGAGATTTACATGTATTTGTTATGCGTTTTTACCAAAGAAATAAAGCATATGGAATGACAAATTTAGTGTTTCACCATTATAATACTTTTTGAATCCCCTATAATAAATAAAAATAAATTTTTTTTTTTTTTATGTTAAAAGTGTTCCATATAACTTACATACTTTTGTATACTGGAATATTTTGAATTTAACGTGTTCTTTCTATAGAAATAGTTGATCGTTCCAAATAGCCCCATTTGGTCTCTTATATGGAACGACACAAAATAAAAAAAATTCTTTTTTCTATAGAAGATAGCATTTTGCTCTTGACCTTATTGTATGCCTTGCATAATCTCGGTCCTAATAAAAAAAATTACAAATGATTACAACAAAAATCGAACAAGTTATGGTAAAAAATATATCAATATCGTTCCATAAAGCCCCACGTGACGGTATCTGGCCATACCGAATATATAGAAGACTGTTTTAGACATACCAGTTGAACACATAGAAAAAAATTAGAATAACCCAAACTCTGAACCCGAAACAGACCAACATTTCATGTAGGTGAGTATTTAATAAAAATGCTGACTTTTTAATACCGTTTTCTTGTTTAGATTTATTTCTTTAAAAAACATGAATACGTTTTTTAAAAAGCCTTTTGTATGTCTTTTTTTTTATTATGTTATAAAAGGGTAATTGTGAGTATAATAAGGGAAAAAATAGTAATCCTACGATTCTTCAATAAAACATTTACCTAAATCTACTTTATCACAGTTAAGCTATATAGGTTATGTTGATATGTAATTCAAGGGCAAACGATGTGAAAAGCAAATCAAACAAAATATACTCTTATGTAAAATTTAATAGAAAATATGAAAATATATTTACATTTTTTATAAACTTCCGGATTAAATTCTGGGAGTGGCGTTGAGAATATTTCATTGGGTGAGCACTTTCATTCATTCGTATTAATCCATTTGAAAGATATCAGAGGACGACACTTTACTACATAAGAAATATTTACAGTTTTCTCTAGGTTGTATAACTATAGTATTTATAAACAAGGCTTATGGCTATCTACACGCCCCTTGTTATAATATTGAGTGTTATGTTCCTGGGATTTCCCTATCTTCTCGACTGCGAATTTTCTTTCATTAATCAAATCTCCTCTGATCTCTTCATCCTTCAATTTTCTGTAGACAAGTCCATTACGAAGTTCGTAAAGTGAACTCTCTTGTTCCTCTAGCGATTCTCTTATATTTCGGATATATGGATCGATATCTTGCTTATATGATAAATTCTGATCCAATGTATTCTCCTCTACAATCAACACTTCTCTGACACGGCTCAACGCATCCACATGTCCCATGCACGTACCTGGACGATGTTCTAAATCGTAAGCAAAATCCTGGAGGTATAAAACCCAACGCATTATCCTAGGAATTACATCTTTCTTGGCAAATTTCTGTTTTATACTATAGGCGAAAATCAGTAAAGTGGCAACCCTCTGTCGGCCGCTTACCTAACTACTGAAATAGGGAAAATATTCAGTTTGCCATTGGCACGTGTAGTACTAATAAGTTAAACTTAGAGATAATTCAATCAAACCCATTATTTAATTAAGAATGGAGTACAAGAAGCAAACAGAGAAGGCGAAAATCAGCAAAGTGGTAACCCTCTGTCGGCCGCTTTACTAACTACTGAAATAGGGAAAATATTCAGTTTGCGATTGAAACGTGTGGGATAGGTGTAGTACTAATAAGTTGAAATTAGAGGTAATTCAATCAAACCCATTATTTAATTACGAATGGAGTACAAGAATGTTTTCCCGATTTCGTTAATATTTGAGAGCCATCTAGCGGCCGCTGATTTTCTCCTATTACAGTCAGTGACAATTTTGAACTTAATTCCTTTTAAGTATATGTCAAATCTCTCCAGTGCATTCACAATTGCCAAACACTCAAGTTCGTAACTATGGTACCTTGTTTCACATTCGCTTGTTCGTTTACTGAAGTAACATATAGGGTGCATTTTACCATCTGTCTGCCGCTGCAACAGAATAGCTCCATATCCATGTGTACTAGCATCACAGTGTAGCTCTGTTTCTGCATCAGGGGAATAAAAGTGTAGACTGCAAACCGATAAGACAAGCGTAAGTTAAGAGACGTGCGCCATACCGGTCGTATAAACAAGGGATTCCCCGTCTAGCGTTTATCTTACAGGGATATGGTAGACAATGCCGATTTATGTCTTAAATGATTCCCAAGTGACAAAACAGAAGATGATAAGGCGTAAATATGTAAATTATAAGTGACTCGTTGGTCTTATTCAACACGGTACAGTAAAGAAAATGTGCATTGATTGAAAAATATGTGTACTACCAATCTTGTCCTTACGAATCCCAAACTATAAAAACCATATCAAAGTCTACAATGTTCATCAACAGTGGTTACTAACGGATTCTGTAGGTACTGGGTAAATGCAATATTTATTACATTAAACTCTTTGTACTTATGTATTAAAGGTGGATTTTCCAAACATTTTTGAAATTCCTACCGGAAGTAGGTCATTTTGTCTTAGTGAAAAACAGTTTTCTGTAAATATCTGAAAAATGGATAATTCTATACAGATTTATCTGGAATACAAAAATATTTAGTGAAAGATTTGAAATGAGTCGAATGCACAATTTGCGAGATATTTGCGAAAAACTACTATACGATAAGTGTCAAAGTGTTAGTTTCGATCCGAAATTTGAATTTTTTTTTTTACACAAAAATCAATCAAATCATGCTCTTAATACCTATAACATGGCTTGGGAGGTTTTATTTTTTAAATTCACTTCTGCAATCCTCCGAAATTTGTCTAAACTCAGTAGTTGACGAGATATTGTTTAAATTTGGTTTTGTCACTTAAGTAACCTAATATATCCTGTCTACCAATTTCATTGAAAATCTAATCAGATCTTGATAGTAATAATAAAAATAATAATATTAATACTATCGATAATAAGTATTATTATTATAATACATTTATTTAAACTATCCGATTACATGGTGATAATCTGATAGTTTAGGTTACGTTATAGTTTACAAAAATAAATCACAAAATATTTTGGCACATACTGTAAAAACAATAAATAATTCCCAAAAAAACATTACAAAAATTGACTATAGTCATACAAGCACCTGTCAATCAATAGATCTTTTACTCATTTTTGTTAAATACTGCTCTCTCTTATTTGTTGTGGAAAACCGTTGTACACATACAGGCAACAATTCATGGGAGATTGTTTGAAAGACTACCGATTTATGCACTGGTACACTAAACATATCTTTTGTGCTTGTTGGATAATCATGAAAGTCATTGTTTATTTAGAATTCGTCTTTATGTATGAAACAAAGACAAACACACGTACATTTTGCGTTGTATAAATGGTGGACGACACCAACTGTGGGCCCGAAACCAGCCGCACAAGCCTCACAAGTTTTTTCTAAGCAACAAGTGTGCGATTTACATTAGCTCGCGAAAAATTGCCACATATCACATTGTTACTCAAATGCGTATACCCGATTAAAAAAGTATCTCAGACAGATGTTAATAATAATAATAATTTATTGCCCAACGGATAATCCAATAACAGGACAAACAATAAAGTATAAAAATTGTATACATACATTTCAGAAATTGGAAATAATTACAAAATAAGATGTTAACATAAGTAGATTCTATTAAAATAAAATGTCACCATAATTAAGCTCCGCTGTGCGACACATAGTTGTTACAGGAGAAAATGATAGTAAGTTGGTTCTAGGAATAGGAAGGGAGAAAGTAGGGGAAGATCGGGAAGAAATACGCGGAACAAGGAAATTTATGGAGGAAAGAATGTAAGAACTATCAATGAGACCATGCAGTAGCTTCCAAATAAAACGCGCACCATGTCTTTCACGATGCGACGTCAAGGACTGCATTCCATGTCGTGCCAAAAGCGTAGCGTAATCCATATTGCGTGCAGGATAAGAGCCGTCAATTTTATATGACAAAAACTTCAGGAATCTTCTCTGAATTTCTCAACCATTAATTGGAGGTGTTGCCCAGACTGGAGAAGCATACTTAAGTTTGCTAGCAACAAAGCTGAAGAATAAAGTTTTCAGTAGACTGATACTGTTGAAATGCTTGCAGGTACGTAAAACAAAATCTAAGGTTTTAGAGGTGGCAAGACATAAATTTGAAATATGTGGGACAAAGGTTAGACGGCTGTCAAAAATCACACCAAGGTCTTTAAATTCGTTGACCTTAGAAAGATTGTGATCGTCAATCACATAAGTGGATGGAATAATTCTACGCTTCCTAGTAAAAGTCATGTGGCAACACTTGTCAACATTCAGAACTAGTCCATTACACATGCACCATTCACTGATCATATACAAATTCTCCTGCAGAAGTAATACGTCGTTCCAGGTCTTGACGGATTGATAAATTTTGATGTCATCCGCATAAGCAAGTGTAGGATATGACAAAGAGGTGAGCAAATCCTTGATAAAAAGAATGAATAGTAAAGGCCCCAGATTGGAGCCCTGAGGGACGCCAGACTGTGCAACAAACTCGAAGGACTTGAAACCATTGTAATAAACATATTGCTGTGGTTCGCAACATTATAAAATTTGTGTTTTGTATATTTAGTATAATTTAAAAATCAAGATATTTTTCATATCTTAACTTTATGAGTATTATGTAAAATAATTGTTAATTTTTGCTAGTGTGTTGTCAAAGAACACTCAGTATACTTTAAAAAATATCGATGATCCGTCGAGATATATAGGTGTACCACTTAAAACTCCCAGGTCAAATATCTCGGAAACGGATAAAGATATTTGAATTTTGTAAAAAGTAGTTACTAAAGAATGTGATCGACTCTAGTTTGCTCTCACAATTGTGTTTTATTATGTGAAGATATAGATGGCGCTGCGATGAAAAGAATTTTTTTGATCGCCACAATCTTCATTTGTTTTTTATTTGAAAGAGTATTAAAATTAATGTAAATTTTATTATTTGTGTTAGTTTACAAAATTTAACGGTTTCATAGATATTCGTGTTTAAAGAAAGTAAAGAGTAAGTTTAAAGTTTTGTCTTTATTTTGTTTAAATAATTAATTTGTAGGGAAAAATAGCAGTAAACATATTCACAATTCTTGCTATTATAGTTACTTCACAATTTAAATTTTATAGTTTGTAGTTCCTTTTTATAAATTCCACTTCATAGGCACCCATAGGTATGTAAGCAGAAAAGCATTCATGTCTGTGTTATATGTATGTATGCTTGCTTTGATTATTTAGGAAATATTTTGACATTAGCACTGTAATGTTAGCGGAAAACAACAACTTTATGAATCAGATCATGTGGAGTGACGAATGTCGTTTTCACAACAATGGTACTTAAACATAATGCTTGATATTGGTCAGAAGATAATCCTAGGTTGATAAGGCAAACAAGAAATCAAACAGTTTTTGGCG
Source organism: Amphimallon solstitiale (assembly GCA_963170755.1). Taxonomy (NCBI): domain Eukaryota; kingdom Metazoa; phylum Arthropoda; class Insecta; order Coleoptera; family Scarabaeidae; genus Amphimallon; species Amphimallon solstitiale. The sequence continues at coordinate 83,468,343 of OY720676.1, read as the reverse complement.
TTAACGTTTGGTGTGGAATTTTAAACGGATATATCTTTAGCCCCCACTTTTATCATGAAACATTAACTGGTGTGCGCTATTTACATTTCCTGCAAAATGAGTTGCCACTACTTTTGGAAGATGTTATGGAACTGCGAAATAAATGTGGTTACATCAAACTGCTAATAATGTCAACATAGTTACTGACAATTTTAATCAAACGTTCCCACGTCGTTGGATTGGTACTAATGGAGTCCTTAGGTGGGCGGCTCGTTCGCCGGATCTAACCCCGTTAGATTTGTTTCTTGTGGGCTTACTTGAAAGCTGAAGTTTACAAGGAACCCATAACAGATATGGGCAACCTTTATAAAAAAAATTATGCAAGTGTTCAAAAAATTAGTAGAAATACATTGTTAAATGCTTGCGGAAGAGAACTAATAAGGCGATATACGTTATGTAGCAATCAAGAAGGCAACGATTTTGAACATCTTTGTTAGTTATATTTGATCCTTTTAAGTATTTAAACAAAATAAAGGCAAAACGTTAAATTTACTTTTACTTTCTTTAAACACGAATATCTATAAAACCGTTAAATTTTGGAAACTAACACAAATAATAAAATTTACATTAATTTTAATACTCTTTCAAATAAGAAACAAATGAAGATTGTGGCGATCAAAATAATTCTTTTCATCGCAGCGCCATCTATATCTTCATATAATAAAACACAATTGTGTGAGCAAACTAGAGTCAATCACATTCTTTAGTAACTATTTTTTACAAAATTCAAAGTGGTACACCCTGTATATAGACGTATAGGCGATACTTTAGGCAAATGTATATATAATTTCTGTATGTGCTTTGCTTGCAGATGTGTTTTTATACTTTTTCTATATTGATAAAAAAGGATTTCACTAAAAAGAAATACGAGAGAGTTGTTAAAAATGGGATTCGCACGAAAGCGACAGTTTAGATATGATGTTGATATTTTAGTTTTGGAAAGGTTTAAATAGAATGTAAAAGTTACAATTGTTTAATAATAGATATAAAAGATAAAATAGTTCTGTAAAGTGCACACTGTGTAATTGTGACACAGAAATGATGAACATTGGTAATTGTTTGTGTAAAACAATTGTGCTTCAGTAAGTTTGACACCGATTGAAAGCACAAAAGCGTAACGAGGCACAAAAGTTCAAAAAAGTAGAACATTTGGAGCAAGAAGTTAGATTAAAGTCGCCGATAAATAAGGTAGGCTTGCCATCTAAAAGGATTTCCAGATATTCAAAAAAAGTTTCGAAATCTTGTTGATTAGTGCTGGGCGGAATATATACGACAGCTATGTAGAAATGGTTAGCCTGAATACGACATTTACATAGAACAAAATCAATCGACGGGGTAAGAGACAAGACAGTCGCAGTGTCAATAGGTTGACAAGAAATCGCAACACTCAGAGCAAGCAGAACTCCACCACCAATTGCTCTGTTTATTAAAGAAAATTTTCGATCAGATCGAAGGACATAATATGACGGAGGAAACAGCTCAGAGATATTAACTTGTAAACCAACCACCAAATATTTTGTAAGAGTAAAAGCAGATCGGGTGCCAGTCTATCATACCACATTTTTGAATATTCTGCATATTAAAAAACACAGGCTACAATTTGTTATGAAGCATTATGAAATTGCAGGCAAATCACCAAGCGAAAGAAGAGATCGTATTAGTTTCAAAATATGTAGTACTTAATTAATTTTATGAAAAAGTTTAAATGTCTGGAGGCTCATTATACTAGATATTCAACTATATTATTAGACGTTATCTTTCTTCCGAGTTGAACATTAAAAAAATGTCAAAAATGCACAACAGTGAAACAGAGTACTTGAATCTAAAAGTTAAAGATTAATTTTTTTCGAAGTATTTTTAATAAAGGTTTTAATTTGGGCTTTGGAACACCTCGAGCCGATGTATGTTCAACTTGTTTATCTCTGGACGAACAAATAAGAAACAACATAAACGCTGATGAAAAGAATAAACATATAATTGAAAAGCGGGTTCATAAACTAAGGGCCAATGCGTTTTATAAACTTCTTCGGCAGACCAGGGATGATCTACTGGATATTAGTTTTGACTGCCAAAAAAAACCAGGTTTTGCCAAAAGTTCCCGATCAAAATGCCTATTATAGCCACCAGTTAACATCTACAGTCTGTGTTTTGTAGAAGGTTCATCAAAAGAAAAACAAACTAAAGAAAATACATTTATGTACATCTGGACTGAAAATCAAGGTTCTAGCGAAATTAGCTCAGCACTGTTTCATCGTCTGTCCCAGACTAAATTGGAAGGTGTAATAACCCTGAGATTAGTATACGATGGATGTGGTGGGCAAAACAAAAATTGCATAATAGTGGCTACCTGTGCTAGATGGTTTTAACGGCCCCTAAGCATTAAATTTCATTGAAATTGTATACTCAGTCACAGGACATTCCTTTCTGCCTAATGATCGAGTTTTTGGTAGAATCGAACAATAATTAAAAGGAAAAGAAGTAATAGCGAGCCCAGAAGAGTACGTAGAAGTTTTTAATAATTTTGGAACAGTAATTCGCATGGGAATAAATTGCGATGTTGCAGATTGTAAACAAGAGGCATACAGGATTTTTAAAGGTACTGCATCCTAGCATTTTAAGTTTTCCATCACAAAATGTATTATATTAAGTAGAGCTAAAAACGGCATGAATGTTTTGATACGCGGAGAGCCACATTATCGTAACGATATAGGACAAGCCAAAAGTGTTTGTAAACTTGCAAAAAATATAACAATGATAAACCCAAATGTTATTAAAATGGGTGGGTGTGCCGGTGAATAATTTAAAATTACGAGACGTTAAAAAATTGCGGGTTAAACACTGGGGGGGGGGGGGATTGGGAAACAGTTGACAACCTCCAGTTTTTTAAAAATAATATTCAAAATGATGGAAGTACTGTTGCACCAGACGAAGAAATTATTGAAGGTGAAATAGATGATTGCGAAGAACTTGCCGATTTAGTTGTATAAGATCATTTTGTTTAAGAAAAAAAAAGCATTTTTACTTCCCTTGGGGTTTTTACTAATATTGTCTGTACTATATGATTATTGTAACATAGTATATAATAAACACATATTATATATGTTTATAACTACTCACCCGAAGAATTGTGATATGCAATCTCTTACTGTGATGATTTTGTTCATTGTAATATCTTTCGCATTTTTATAAAAATATTTTCTCTTTTAAAAGCTGTTGTTTAGTTTGTCTGGCTAAGTCATGCATATAATTTCTATCTATTTTGCTATATAGCTAGAGCGTATTTATAGACAATGACGGGGAAACGCCGAGCCTGCAGTGGCAGCAATTAGTCCTGAATGTGCATTGTGTAGGTTATTTTAGCGAGAAATGGAAAATTGGGGCGCTAGTTACGTAGATGTAGAATATTTATTCAAACACAAATATGTGTATCATACCGATATATATAGACTAAGAAGTGTCTATAAAATTGTTTCTTCTTTTATTCAAGCTTGCTTAAAAAGAAGTGATGCTAAGAGTAAATATACCTATGTATTTCTGCATTTATTCGAATTTTGTTAGGTTTAAAAATAAAGGAGTTTAGATTTATTTTGTTGTATGTTCAGGGTAGAACATACAACAAAAAAATCAACTTCAAATTTTAATATACGTTTTTATCTCATTAAGAATAAAAATTACGCTGTAAGTTATGTCTGTAATAAAATTAGCAAGTCTATTAACTAAATGCAATTATTACGACAATAATTTTGTTATATTCTCATTTTTATTACTTTATGTGTTTGTCTGTCATCTGGTACCTTTTATTGTTGCTAAATGTAATAAACATTATAGTTTATTACATTTACAGTTACATTACGTTTTTCTGCATTATATTTCGGCGATATTTTTAGTGCTAAGTCTAATATTATCTGTATTTCCGAGTACAAGGAACTAACACAAATCCCAAATTTAAAAAATCAGTTGTTATTCCTTCAGGAACAATTTGGAAATTTACCTAAACTAATCACATATTTTGAAAATCGAAATCACAAATTAAAAGGCATCATTAGATGTGGTTATTAATAGTTTCAAAAGTATTCCAAGTGACTTCGGATGTGGCTTTCGGCAAAAGTTAGATGCAGTTTTTAATAGAAATCCAGATTTAACAACATTGCGGCAATTGTGTATGGGGACAGTGACACAAGATCTAACTGCTAAATACGCTGAAATAAAAGAATATTTCCAGAACGCACTTATAATCAGTTGCAATGTAGAAAAGACGTTTTCTATCTACATGGATGTACTTCATTCAAAGAAAACAAATCTTACAGAAGAGAACCATGAGAAAGTATTGCTAGTAAATAGTAATACTCCTTTACTCGACTTGAACTACAAAATGAACAAATAATAAGGTATTTTATATTTTATAGATCACCACCTACTTGTTAACCAATTATATAAATAAAATTAAAACCTCTTTAAAAATACAACATTTCAATAGTCCGCCCACGGGCGATGAGTCATCAACCTTTCGTATCCGGTCTGTACTTTAATCAAATCAGACTCGTCGCGCCACCTACCAGAAAGGGCAGCTAGTCTTTTATATTTAAATGTGTAAACTGGTTATTTTAGGGTAACTTTGGAGGTGAGGGATATACGAGTATAAGTATGTAAGTATATTTTTGTTGACCCTGTCTTGTTTTACTTACATTCTTTTATTCAGTTTTGTATTATATATAGGGTTCTAATTATAATAAAAAATGTTCCAAACATTATTTTGTAGATTTGTTATAACTTACAGTGTTATTCTTAAACAGTGCAATTACATAAATATTATCTTACTGCCTTTATTATGTTTCCGTTATCCCACATTGCTATTAAAAAAGTTTTATCCGTTATGATTCCGATAGACTTAAAAAAAAATTGATATTTAGCATGAAATGTTGATTTTGACATTTCACGCAAAATTTTTTAAATATTGGTTGATTCCTTGTTTATCGTCTTATTTCCATAGTATGACGGATAATAGTGAAATGAAACAAGTTACAGTTGTCTAAATACCTTTTTCTACTCCCATACTTTATTTGTATTATTAGATATGCTGAACCTGTACTTTAATGATGCCCATTAAGATTTTCATTAAGATACAAGTTTATATCCAAAAGGAATGCGACATTCCAATATTCAATCAATATTCAATATGACCACTGCATATCTGACAGATATAAAAATTAATTAAGTATGACAGTTCTCTGCAATTTACTAGTAAGTAGTTAAAATTTGTGCCTTTTTGAAAATATAAACGGTAAAAATAAGGGATAATGACAGTGAAATATAAAATTTGACACTACCAGAAATTATGGAAGAAGCCCTATTAGCCACGAACAATTTATTACCAGCTAAATTTGCAAACACGTACGGAAAATTTTACGCTCAATTTATGAAATGGAATGTTCAAAAGATATTGTTTTATTATGGGGTCGTAGAAAAAATAGTGATTGCAACTCGAAAAAATAGCTCTTAAGACACTCGTATTCATTACGATACGATCGTAATTTTCATTCTCGTGTCTTAATAGCCATCATTAAATGCTCATTGCATAATATACTATTATCTTTTTTAACTGTATACCTACTATAAAGTATGTAGATCGCATTTTAATAATTATTTCATACACTAATTTAAAAAATGTTTTTAATTTTTGAATGTTTTTATCCTTCTCTTCTATTGCATTTAAGTTACATGAGATTTGTTTAGTCACGTTTGTATACTATAGTTACATGAATTTATGGAAGAACGGTTATGAAAAATTGGGCAGACAGTACGTAGCCGCAACCGTAGCCTATTAGCGCAGTATAAATACATGCTATCTGCTCAAATTTAAAATATATATGATATATATATATATATATATATATATATATGTATATATATATATATATATGTATATATTGCAAAGAATCAATAAACAGTTATTATTTCATTGTTAGTTGTACTTTTTCGATAAATAACAAATAATCTAAGAATATATTTAGAACCGAAATGACATTTTACAGACATAAAAATTCAGAAGAGCAGCTAGGATTGTTAGTCAATATTTGAAGTAATGCCGTTTGACTGCTTTATATTAGTATTACTATGTGTGTAGCGGAACGTGTCCGCAATGCCTGATAGTGTCTTTGGTGACGTGGTATGACGCAACAAGCACCGCAAACGCTTACAGGATCGATAAAATGTCGTTCTTTTCCCCTTCCTAACACCTGTATCATACCGCGTCCACCTGCTGACCTGTGTTCTCTTAATATATCCAGTGACGACGTACTTTCACATTTAATTTAGTCCTTATTTATTTTTTTACAAATTAATAAGGACGATTCCATGCAGAGTATTTATAAAGTTAGAAATGTATAAGATCATACAGTACCAAGAAATATTCTATCGATTGTAAAAGCGGCTAATATAAGATTTTTTCTATGGATATTTGTGTTCCTAATTCTTCCTAAATATTGAGGTTTCCTGACTCTTCTCTATTATTAATAATTTTCTTCTATGTCATAAAGCAGTTAATGAGTCTTGATTATGTCAACAATCTTTGATAGGTATAGTCTTATGAAAGCATTCTGAGTTAAGGTTTAGCATTCCCATATCTTCTAATGTTCAGTAATTACTTTAAATAATAATAAGGTGTAGACTTCTGCGGCCATTGTCAAATGTAGACCTTGGTCTTTTAGAGTTGGAACCACATTAGATACGCCGCCGATGGCAATTTTTCCTTTGGCTTTGCACATGACATTTTCAGAGATACTTGTAGGTGTTGATCAAGTGACTGTAAGATGAAGAATAGCTATAATTGTGAACACAGCGACTTATATAAGGGATTGGGTTAGATAGTAGCCATTCGCTTGATGGATTTTTCTAGAGAAAAATTCGACTTATATGAAATAAGTTTGGTAGTATTAAACCAGCCGTAATAGTCTGTTAGAACTTTCGTTCTTTGACACATGCATTCTAAACGGCCGCATAATGTTGCTAATAGAAACCATTGTTAATACTGGCGAATGAAGGAGGAGATATTGTGTCTTCATCGTAGGTTAAGAGATCCGAAAGTGTTTGTTCGGCAGTGTTTATAGGTTGATTATTCTCCTGTTATCGTGATAAAGATTCTCCACTGAGATGTTCCCTTCTACAAGTTATATTTAGTCTTCTATTGTCTCTTTTTTGTAGTGGTTGCAACAAATTATTAATGTGAATTTCTAATTTCTCATGGTGTTTTTGGCTTCTTTGGTATTTTTGCTAAGTCAGAATTCGTAAAATTTCCATTTTTTAGGTTTGGGTGGGCAATACATCCACCATTAAAATCACAAAACCCCAGCTTATGAATTAATAAAGAAAAATAAACAAAAAATCTTACACACAGTCTTAATATTGTAATATCCTCGAATTCAATCGTATTGAAAAATATGGGCCGCGATGAAGATTTGGGTGGGTGCGAGAAATACAGCATTTAAAATGTAAGATATTAAGTCTTTATCTAGAGAAAAATTGCCTCGGTGACAAAGGAAGAGTGGTTATCTGTTTGTGACCATGTGGATAAAATTGTAGAGGAATATTTAAAAAATGAACAACTTTCAGATGACATTACGGAAGAAATAATGTATACTCTAAAAACAGTTTAAATATATAATGATGATGACACCGACATTGATCTGGATGTGTAACTTCTCCTAGATAATATCCCATCTTCATAATTTATTTTAATGTATAATATTTATATTCAAAATAAATTATACGTCCTTAATGTATTTTTTCCCCGTTATTATCTGAAATACCTGGAAATTGCGCTTTTATACTATAAAATTTCGAAGAAATAACTTTTCTAAGTCGGAATTATATTAAGACGAGAAATTCATTTTACAAGAATCACAATCAACATTTGACATAGTCAGCTTTATTCGTACAGCTACCAAAGTTATTTGTAAAACAGAACATTAGGTATATTTCATACTCATAGGATGCTGTATTACTGAGTGTGTGAAGTTAGCCTCCCTTTTCTCGAATATCGGAAATCTGACGGTTGTTCCAGATTCTAGGTTTGTTCTAAATTGTTCCACAGTATTTAAAAAAAAAAGCCAAATTGGCCGAAATAATTGAAGAAAACGACTTTGTCACCCAGTCCCCCTTTTTCGAAAATTGAAATTCTGAAGGTTGTTCCAGGTGGTTCTAGTTGTTTTAGACAAGGTTCCAAAGAATCTCGGGAAAAAAATCAAAATTGGCAGAGATAATCGGAAAAAACGAGTTTTTGCCAGCCCCCTTTTCTTGAAAATTGTAATTCTGACGATTTTTCTAGGTTGCTCTAGGTTTGTTCTAAATTGTTCCAAAGTATTTCATAGAAAAAATCAAAATCAGACGAGAAAATGTGGAAAAATGAAAGCCAAAAGTATAAAGTCAGACCCAGTTTTTTCAAAAATTAAAATTTTGACGGTTTTCTAGGTTGTTCTAGGTTTGTTCTAAACATTGTTCGAATACGTCATAACCGTATCTCTTATAGATCAAAAGATTGCAAAAACCTAAATCCAAAAGTGTGAAGTTAGACCCCCCTTTTTTTAGAAAATCTAAATTCTAACGGTTGTTACAGGTTGTTCTAGATTTGTTCTTAACTGTTCAAAAAGTAAAACATAATTGGGCGAAAAAACGGCAAAAAATTCCGGCGCCCATTTTTTCGAAAATCGAATTCTGACCGTTGTTCTAGATGGTCCAAAGTTTGTTTTTAATTGTTCCACAGTATTTCAAAGAAAAAATCATAATTGGCCGAGATAATAGAAAAAAACGATTTTCTCACAGTCTCCCTTTTTGCGAAAATTGAAATTCTGATGGTTGTGTCAGGTTGTTCTAGATTTGTTCTAAACATTATTCTAATACACCAGAACCGTGTCTCTTATATATCAAAAGATATTATAATAAAACTGTACCCAAAGGTGTGAAGTTAGCCCCCCTTTTTTTCGAAAATCTAAATTCTGACAGTTGTTCCAGGTTGCTCTATGTTTGTTCTCAATTGCTCTAAAGTATTTCAAAAAATAAATCATAATTGGCCGAAAAAATGGCAAAAAAGAATTTTTTGACAACGCCTCTTTTTTCGAAAATAGACTGACGGTTGTTTTAGGTTGTTCTAGTTTTGTTTTAATTTGTTTCAAAGTATTTCAAAGGAAAAATTATAATTGGCCGAGATAATAGGAAAACACGATTTTCTCACAGCGCCCTTTTTGCGAAAATTGAAATTCTGAGAGTTGTTCTAAATTTTATTATTATTCTAATACACCAGAAACGTATATATCAAAAGTATTGCAAAAAAACGATATCTAAGACTGAGAAGTTTGCCCTTTTTTTTTTTGAAAATCTGAATTCTGCCGGTTGTTCCAAGTTGTTCTAAATTGTTGCAAAGTATTTCAAAGAAAAAATCGAAATTGGCTGAGATTTATAATAAACATCTAATATACGCAGTAAATATATATTTTCCCGAGAGATATAATGTTCACTTATTACAAAACGATATTTTTACCAAATGCTGATGAACTATTCTAAAGAAGAAATCAAAACCGGCTGAGATAATAAAAAAAAACGATATTTTTCCAGTCCCTTTTTCTTAAAAATCGAAATTCTGTCGGTTCCAAAGTAAAGTTATAATCGTTGAATATAACTAAAATCAAACAAAATCCGAAAGTGTGAAATCAGGTTTCCTTAGTTGTTTTATTTTATGGATAAGGCTAGCCACTTTTTCTTTTCGTGGTTTTTCTTCCGTGAATACAAACACGTGTCGACATTTTTACCGCGTATGCTTATTTTTTGTAGCTTTCGTTACGTAAACGTGTTGAAATAACATAGTATGCTGTCCAATTCACTCACTAAAACGACTGTAAAGCTACTACTATTTTATTAGAAAAAATATTATATATTATGATAAATATAAGATAGTATATGCGCCAAATAGTGGCCGAGTTGGGAAAAGATGATGTTTAACAATACCAAATTGGCAACCAATGTATTATTTTTGTCAAAGTTATCGAAGCATAGGAGAGAATGTCTTCACTTTCATGGAATGTAATATAAAATAATATCAATAAATAAAAGGGAGGCTGGAGGCTAACTTCCCACTTTTGAATACAGTTTTTTTACAATATCTTTTGATATATAAGAGATATGGTTTTGACTTTTTGGAACAATGTTTAGAACAAACCTAGAACATCCTAGAACAACCGACAAAAATTTAAATTCTTGCAAAAACTGGGTCTGATTTTATGCTTTTTGCTTTCATTTATTCCCATTTTCTTGTCCGATTTTGATTTTTTCTATGAAATACTTTGGAACAATTTAGAACAAATCTAGAGTAACCTAGAACAATTGTCAGAATTACAATTTTCAAGAAAAGGAGGGCTGGCAAACACTCGTTTTTTCCGATTATTTCGGCCAATTTTGATTCTTTGGAACAATGTTTAGAACAACTAGAACAACCTGGAACAACCTTCAGAATTTCAATTTTCAAAAAAAGGGGGTCTGGGTGACAAAGTCGTTTTTTTAATTACCTCGGCCCTTTTTGACTTTTTTTCTGATTTGTTTATTCTACCAACAATTATATTTATTATTATTTGCTAGTTCATTAACGGATATTTCAAACTTAATCTAATAATGGGTTCGAATTTTCAAATGCAAGTAAAATGCTAGGCTTCATGATTGATCAAAACTTGAATTGGTGAGTGTGTTAATAATCAGAAGCAGTAATTTGGTCGAATAGTTTGCGATTTAACAGACTTGGTGGCATCTTAGTACAGAACACTATACTATGGTAGATTTTAGTCAGCTTACAATGGTTAGTTTTAATGAAATTACTTTATAGATAAAGCAAGGGCAATTTTCACATTCCTAGGAACTTCTATAAGATATCTAATCCCAGAAAATGTTGCCCTACTTTTTCTAATCTCACTTTGTTCAAAACACGAGCAGTGATAGCAGCGTGTTTGTCTTATTGGGAAGACTTATTCCTACAAAATATTAAGATAAATTACTTACATATATTGTAAAGTGATTAATAAATAATAGTTGACAGTTATAATAATTTATGTCTTGTTAGTTACATGGATATAATCTAAATATATGTTTCGAACATGTTTGAATTTAGTGATATATTGCATAATAAATAAACAACACTGCATATATATCGTATGGTGTAAGTATTTAGTAAAGTGATACTTTACACACAAATCTTATTCGCTTAGTTTAATAATTTCATTACCGCATGTGCAGTTAATTAAGATAATGGGTTGTTTCGCATTCACCGCTTTATTTTATCCGCATTTCATAGCGCATATATAAAACGAATGGATATACATACCTACTGCATTAATGTTCAGAATGCAGTCGTATCTAGCGCCGTGGCATACCTCAGCTTCACCCTGAAAAAAAAAGAATTTGCTAAAGAAAGGTTTAGATCAACATGATATTTTACTTTTATGTTAATTATTTTTTAAGGCACCTTTAATTTTTATTGGCGGAGGATATTCGTCTGACAATCGGAACAATAAATTATTTTTATAAAATTCCGATTATCGGATGATTAGTGAATTGCGATTATTCGTTCTGTAATTGAGAGAATAATTTATTTTCTTAAAATTCCGATTAACGGGTGATTAGTGAAATTTGCCTACCCTGTGACTCGACAACAAAGCCGTATAGCATTACAGACACGAGTATCAAGTCATGATATGTACAGCTCATTTTTTTTAATCAATTGTCAGTGTCAAAATAAACCAAAAAATTGTTCTGAATTATCTTTAATTCGTCACTTATGAACAGGTGGTAATGCTATTTCACCCTAAAAAGTGACTGTGCCTATGTGGGTGTCCATTTCTGAAAGTCGATACAAGAGAAGTTTTTTGCTCATTTTCAGGTTGCTGGTTGAAAATTGATTATAAAAAAATGAGCTGTATGTACATATTAAAAAAATTCCTTATTTTAAACAAAGGCGATTAAAATGTTTATTGTTTGATTAAAAAATTGGACAAATTTAAACAATAAACACGTTCTAGAATCCAGGGTTATTACATTCCATTAGATTAGTGATTTATTAATGAACCGTTAAAAATAATTGGTGTCAAGATATGATGGATGAATCATTAAATTTGATGAGTGTTTCTGCAACTGGGCGCCAGTTTTCCACGAATGGAATTTTTGTATTTTGTAGTATTACTAATAATAATAACAACAATAAATCGTCTTTATTCAGCGGAGTCCAGCGGCTCGGTGCACACTTGCTGCAAAAGTTATCGGGACGCTGCGTCATTTTCAATCGCATAAGAAGAAATGCATAGCAACTCATGTGGGAATTCACACGTGAAGCTGATACCTATCTGATGCCGAGATAATTATCGATGTTGCCGCAGGGACCTGTGGCACGCGCGTCACATTTCTATACCGCGATAGCTGGTAGCAGTGTTCCCAGGTCTAGGGACTTTTCCCGAATCTAGGGATTTTCGAAGTGGTGAAGGGATAAAGGGTTTTTTTTTAAATAATTCCAAATCTAGGGATTTTTCCAAGACTTCAAAAAATATCAATAAATTCCTAAAAATCTGATTAATTTCATTAACATAATTTCAAAAAGTTAAATTTGTTAATGACTTTCTACCACAGACACGAACATTTATTTCAAGATTACAGATTACTTTGCTTCATTTATGCTTCGTAACAGAACCAAAAGTCATCTGTTGAAGAAAATGAGTACTGCAATGTATTGGAGGTGACAGTTCACAGTAAAATACACTCGAAAATACATAAACCTCCACATACACGCAACCCAACACACAATTTTAATAGCGCCATCTGTTAGTAAAATGTTCTTATTAACACCAAAGTTTCAAAATAATTTTGATTTTAAACACATAGCTTTTAATTAATTTTTCGTAAATATGGAAATCCCCGAACTCGATTCAAATCACGTGGTTCGCCCGAGGTTATAAATACTGCCTCGAGCGGTTTATACGCCATTTCCATTATTCAAATTTGAATTCATACTTTTACATCATCGTTGCGGTGTTAGATACATATTTTCATATTTTGTGAAAATAATTTTCCTTTAAAGTTGTTATAATTTGTTAATTTAGTGAATATTTCGATAAAATAAGGTATGTATTTTATTTATTTACTCTTATTTAATACAATTTTGCACTGAATGTTAAAAAAACTGAGTTAAGTATAAATTATGTTCATGCAATCAATTAATATACATATTTTTATTGTGTCTTTTAAAATTATGTGTATTTACAAGTATATTTTTCCATGTTTTAGAACAGTAAAATGGATCCTAAGCCTTCAACTTCAAAGACGTTCGACCAACCTAGCAGATCTCCATCCCCGTCTTCTTCCGAGGAAGCCACTGCTTTGAAAAAGAAAATAATGAAAAGGAAGTCTTATTCCCAAAAATATCAAGCTAAATGGGAAGAAGAAGACGCTTTCAAAGGTTGGCTGCAAAAAAGCATGAAAGGACCAAATTACGCATTTTGCAAAGTATGTTGTAAAGACTTGGTATGTGGAAAATCTGAACTTTTGCGACATTCGGAAGTTACGTCACACAAAAATAAAGCAAAATCTCTTTTAAAACAACAAACTTTAAAAACAATGTCAACTTTTCAAACAAATATTAATTTAGAAAATAATATTAAAAAGGCCGAGATTAGAATGGCAGCATTCGTTGCAGAGCACAATTTGTCATTCAATGTAATGGACCATTTATCAGAAATAATAAGAACTAGTTTTCCAGATTCCGAAATTGCAAAACAGTATACAAATAATAGAACTAAAGCTACTGTAATAGTAAATAAAGTAACAGGTTGCCATGGTTTCGAAAAAACATTAAATCTTATAAAAAAACAAAAATTTTCTTTAATAGTGGATGAATCTACTGACAAAGGTTCTATAAAAAGTTTGGCATTAGTCGTTAGGGTGCATAATATTAAGATAGAAGATTTATTTTTGGCTTTGCTACCTGTACCAATCGCTACTGCAGACGCCCTTTATGAACAAATCATATTTTTTTTTGCTAAATATAATATTGATTACAAAAATCAATTATCGGTTTTAGTGCCGATGGGGCCAGTGCAATGATGGGTGCTCATAATTCCCTTTCTGTTAAATTAAAAATCGATGTTCCACAGTTGTTCATTTTGAAATGTTCCTGTCATTCCTTCAATTTATGTGCAAATTATGCTTGTAAAAAATTGCCGAAGGTGATTGAAGAACTTGCAAGAGATATTTATAGCTATTTTCAACATAGCTACAAAAGGCAAACTGAATTAGGTGAATTTCAACAATTTGCCAATGTAAAACCACACAAGTTACTTCAACCATCTCAGACAAGATGGTTATCTTTGCATCAAGTCGTAAAACTGCTTTTAGAGCAATATGACGCACTAATATTATATTTTACAGATCAAACTACGCAAAATATTGATAAAGCAAATTCAATTTTGATCAGATTAAGAGATCCTTCAGTGAAATTGTACTATTATTTTTTAGATTATCTTCTACCATTCTTTAATAATATAAATTTAGAAATGCAATCTGAAAATATTCAAATTCATACATTATACAATAAAATCGAAAATGTCCTTACAACTTTGTTGGACTGCTATATCAAAAAAGACCATTTGGAAAGAACTACCGTAGACGAAATTCAGTACAAAAATCCCCAAAATTTTGTATCAATTGAAGAACTATATTTAGGTGCGTATGTTACTGCTTCGATTTCTAATAATACACATGGATTAAATAAAGTGGAACTGCATAATTTCCGCAAGACTTGCTTGGAATTTTTAATTGAAAGTTGCAGTCAAATTTACAAACGATTTGATGCAAAGAGTATAACTACAAAAATTTTGAAAGAACTATTAATTCTCAGCCCAGAACAAGTGATTTCAAAAAGACACAATTCAATTGCTTCCTTAGCCATATATTTTCCCAATCTCGTTTCACAGAATAAATTAAATGATTTAGATCGAGAGTGGCGTCAACTTCGAAATATCGACATGAACGATTTTAAAAATCTTAACTTGGTCGAATTTTGGACAAAAGTGTCTCAAGTTAAATTAGCTGATGATTCGTCGATGTTCCCCACTCTTTCAAAGTTTGTATTTGAAATAATGTGTTTGCCACATTCAAGTGCCACTGTGGAAAGAATATTTTCAGTAATATCTTTGAATAAGACCAAGATTCGAAATAAATTATCCACAGAAACTTTGAGTGGCATTCTACATACCAAAACATTGTTAAAAAATGAAGACTGTTTTAATTTTAACATAGATTCTGATTTGTTAAAGAAATTAAACAACAAAATGTACTCATAAATCTTAATTAATGTAAGTTTATATACCTATATAATGATTCAGAATAAGTGGCATCGCAGTAGGCGTGGATTGTCTAAAGTGGGCTTTATGTTATGTCAAAAAAATTACGAAACAATCTAAACAATCTAAAACGAAAAACGATACCAACGATGACAGCGAAGGATACCAACAGAGTCGAAACTAGGGTATTATTAGCAAGTGTTAGCAAGGGTCTTGCTGCCAACGTAAATTTGAATTTCCAACGCCTACCGCGATGCCATTTATTTTGAATTGTACTGTATATATACTTAACTCTTAATAAACTATGTTCGTTTTCATTTATTTTGTTATTAAAACACTAAATAAATCAGTTTTTGTAAAGTTTGTGGTATTATTATGCACCCAATAATACAACGTAACCCCTTTGGTTGCATAAAAGGGAAAGTTTGGGAAATCTAGGGATTTCTAGGGATTTTTACCAGTTCAACCTAGGGACTAAATAATATTTCACCTGGCAACACTGGCTGGTAGTACACATTTGTATGCGGTTGAGTGCACATTAGTCGCAGCGTCATACCTCCTATCGAGCTTGTGAAGTCTACACCATGTCTGATGAAAATGTGGATGTCGAACTTTTCATTGATGAAGTCAAACCCGGCCGGTAATTTGGGAAGTCTTTTACGTACCTCAATGTTACTGCCAGCATCTACAAGGGTGATTAGGAGATCTCATGTAGGTTTCTTTTCCTTGTAGTGCGTCGCTGAACGACCGGAAAATTCGTCAAAGGATCGAATTGACATTCGAAAATAATTAAAAAACTTGTCATCATCTTCCCTGAGATCCGTCAAACAAACATTAAAAGCTCCCTTCAAGTATCTCTTGCTATTGTATGGATAAATCCAGTACTTCCTTTTTCTAATTTCATTTTTACGATTTACGTACTTGTACACTAAGTACGCAAAAACAACTTTTTTTTTCAATTTTTGGGCGCGTATACGATCCATTTCAGTTGGTGCCAAATGAGAGACTGTCTCTGAGGTCTATCTCCGTGAAAGTGTGCATTGGAATGGTGATAAGATGCAGATTGAAATGACGCAGCGTCCCGATAACTTTTGAAGCAAGTGTGCACCGAGCCTACCTGTTCAACTCAACCGAATTCTCTTTCTATAAACTGGCCCTAATTATTCCAAAAGTTAACCGAATCAATTTAATATGAGACCAAGACTACTTATTTTTAGGTGAAAGAATAAAGTAACCATTTCTGCACTAAATACTTTATTGTCAATAACTACCATAGCTAGTTTTTAGCACACTTTTTCCATTTTTTGTTGTATGTATTGTTTGAGCAGTGTTTTATTACACTTTAACCTTTTTAATTTGAGTACTTTTTTTTCCATCTTGATCCAAGTGTCTTTGCAAATCATGTAGAGAATTGCGTTTGGTAGAACATTTTTTCTCGCCGTCACAGCAAGAGGACATCAAAGTAAATATTTCTTTGACAGTTTTTTTTTGCTTTAGAAATAAGCCACCAGTGGAAACACTAGAAAATGATGTCGAATAGATGACAAGTATTCAGTAGATGTAAGCGGAGTTCCTAGTGCTGTAGTTGTTGAAGATCAAGTCGATGGGCACGTAGCACTTTTATGTACGCGATTTATATGTCCAATCAAATTAGTAGTATTTCGTGACTTTTTGAATTTTTTTAAAACAGTATTTACAAATTGTTCAATATGTTGTCAAACATTACTTTTAGGAAGTACCATTTTGATTTCAAATATAACACGTTTTTTATTACACACCCTAACTATAAAGTTATCACGATCTCAAGAAGTTGTACGACGGAATAATCCTAGATAAATGTATGAAAGCTTATACAGGGTTGCTCATTAGTGCGTCAAAGTCCAATATAGGCGTTAGTATATATAGTACTAAGGAAATTTATTTTATAAAAAGTGGCACAGTAACAATAAAACAAACATTTTGAGAATAATTTAAATTATACAGGGTGATGCGTTAAAATGACACACATTCAAATTTTTTTTTTAAATGAAACACCCTGTATATCTTTTTTTCCCTCATCTACTTTAATTTGTGTTTTCATCGATATCTGGGGTTTTGGTTTTGGATGACGCATTGTTGAGTTATTAACAAAAATTATAAAAAAAATGGACGCGACAATGATTACCATAATAATTCTATACGGTAGTACTGCGATTATCTAAGACAAAATTATTTAGTAAGTATGCAGCCAAGGGATGTGTTGAACCTACAAAATAATCAAACATTCGTTTTATTATACAGGGTATTTGTTACAATGCAATTAATTTGGCTATCGTCAAAGAGCGTTTACTATTTTTTTTCAAATGGCACACCCCATATATTATTACATTTTTGGAATGATGCGTTAATTGCGCTTAATTTTTGTTAATAATGTCCTATACCCAAACCCAATAATTTCGGAGTTATTTTTAATTTTTCATTACAAACCGCTAAATTATCTGTTTTCGGTTCGTTTTAGTCTACTGGGTAAACGATTTGACAAATAAAAAGAAATAAACATCAACAAACGTCAAAAATTAAAACCTTATTGTTGGTGTTAATTACGTGTGATATTAGTGATTTCTTAAGTTTCTGCGTTTAAAATTGTCATTGTGTTATTTATTGATTGGATTAGTGGGTAGGTACGTACTTTTCTTGTATATTTGTTGTTTGCCACATATTAATATTACAGTTTTTAGTTAAGTCAATATGCAGTTTGTAAGCAACGAACTCGTTGACATGATTTTCATTATGGGATCTGCCCAAAAGAATTGTCTATTAACCAAGCGAATTTATGCGCAAAGATATCCTGACAGAAGACAACCTTCAGTTACAAGTTTGGAAAGACTTAAGGAAAGATTCATTAGAACAGGAAATTTGAGTTATGGAAAGCTTGAAAGGACAAAGAGGACAAGTGACGAAGATAAATTGAAAGTCTTGTTATCAGTATTGAGGAGCCCTCTACTAGTTCGATCAAAATATCAACAGAAACTAATATACCACGATCTTCTGTTAGCAAGATTCTAAAAATAAATAAATATCAACACTACAGTATTTCCTTTCATCAAGAACTGTTGGGGCCTGATTTAGAGACTAGAAAGACGTTTTGCGAATGGGGATTAGAAATTGAAAGGATAACATTTAGCTTCTTCCAAAAGGTATTATTTACTGACGAATCGACGTTTACTCTGAGTGGAAGCCCAAACCGTCATAATCTTCATCATTATGCAATAGACAACCCAAGAATATTAAGAGCGATTGATAAGCAGAGGCAATGGACTATAAATCTTTGGGCTGGTATTATGGGCAACTTTATAATTGGACCACATTTCTTTCACAGACATTTAGGGGAAGAGAGGGCAAAGTGGAAAGAGCGGGCAAACTGGAAAGTCCAAGTTTCAACTCTTTCTAGGGAACTGCAAATAAATTGAATGCATAATTCAAAAGTGCCTTTTCTTACCGCTAGATGTATGAAATCAGTGTCTAGATAGCCACTCTTCCCACAGTACAACGCGGTTTGTGTTTTTGGTAGTAGTGTCAACGATATTTAAGGTGAATTAAAAACTAATATTTTACCTTTTATAAGAATATTTTTCTGAGTATTGCTTTAGCAAAATTTGCCTTGAGATGTACTCAACAGTATAACATGTTCACAATCAGGTTTTGTTAAAGTTTTTATTAGCTTAACCACAAAATATGAAACGTTGCTAGAACGGGCAAAATGGAAACCTGAAAGAGAGGGTAAAGTGGAAAGGTTTCCGCTTTGCCCTGAGTAGTAAATTTCTCATTAAAAATAAGTTGTAAGTAATAATAGTGATGATAATATTAATATAAAACTTATAAATTGATGTTAATACATTGAACAGATAATTGTGTCGGTAAGGATTTGTTTGTTAAACCATATATTTTTACAGATGGTGAACAAATATCGAAGAAAAACTAATCAGGGTTCATGGACAGAAGAAAATATGCGTTTAGCGATAGAAGAAGCAAAAAAAACCTTTTTAGCGCGTGCTTCTAGAATCTATGGAATTCCATTAGGAACTCTGCATCGTCATGTAAAAAGTGGTACACATGAGAAGAAACTTGGAAGATTTAGAAGTGTGTTTAGCCAAGATGAGGAGAAAGAATTGAGTGATCATGCTAGAGATCTTGATGACAGATTCTATGGCCTAACAAAAGAGGCCCTGAAAGAGCTTGCATTTAAGGTTGCTAACCAAAATGGCATAAAACATCCATTTAAAAATAATAATGCGGGTGAAGCATGGTTGAAAGGATTTATGGCACGAAATCCTGACTTGTCGTTTCGCACACCAGAACCAACCAGCATTGCACGATGTTCTGCATTCAACAAAAGACAGGTTGACCATTTTTACGATAACTTATGGACAGTTATAGAAAAATACCACCTACAAGAACGTCCAGATGACATATTTAACATGGACGAAACCGGTGTCAAAACATCCGCACAGAAACCTCCAAAAGTTCTTTCCGGAAAAGGAAAACGTCAAGTGGGAGTTATAAGTTCAGCCGAAAAGGGTCAGCTCACAACTGTTATATGCTGCTGTAGCGCTGCTGGGAGATTCATTCCGCCATGCTTGATATTTGGAAATAGAAAGAAAATTAATGAAAGGCTGCTTGATGGTGGGCCAATAGGTTCTAAAGCATGGTGTTCTGATTCTGGATGGATTAACAGCGATCTGTTTGTGAAATGGTTGCAATTTTTCATTGATTGTGTACGTCCAAGTAAAGAATCACCTGCATTACTAATTTTGGATAACCACATTTCACATCAAAATTTAGATGCTCTTAATTTAGCAAGATCATCTGGAGTGATACTCCTTTCTGTTCCACCTCATACAACACACAAGCTACAGCCACTTGACGTAGCTGTGTACAAACCCTTTAAGACTGCGTTTGAAAGAGCTGTGGATAACTACCAAAAAAATCATCCTGGTAGACGGATAACTCAGTTTGAAGTTGCACAACTTGTTAAAGTTGCATTTGAAAAAAGTGCTACTATTGAAACAGCATCAAATGGGTTTAGAAAAGCTGGTATTTTCCCTTACAACAGAGATATTTTTACAAGTCTAGATTTTTCTCCTGCAGAGGTTCATCATATTCCTTCAGAGGATGAAGCACACCAGCAGAAGAACACAGACTCTTCGGATGAGGATATCCCACTGTCATCTGTTAAAGAAAGGCACAAAATTTCTACTTCTACCGTAACCTGCAATGTTAAGTCTTATCATCAATCACCAAATGCAACTTCAACCACGCAAGCACTGGTGCACTTTGAGCCTGAAGCTGGTCCTTCAGGTGTTTCTTCAAAAACATTAGCTTCGGATCCAAAGGTGACACCAATCCAGTTAGGTTTATTAAATGTAGACAAAAGTCCAGAAACATCTTACAGCAATTTACAGCCTACGTTTACAGCTGATTCAACTCCACCACCATTGAAAAATAAGAAGGTGGTGCGAATATCTCGAAAAGACATCTTGCCTCTACCTAAAGCAGCGCATGCTGCCAATGCAACTAGGAAAGCAAAATGCCAGAAATCATAAATTCTTACGAGCTCGCCTTACAAGTTAATGGTTGAAGAGAAAGAAAAAAGGAAAAGGCCAAAATCATGCAATCTTTTATCGAAGATAGAAGGGGAAAATCATTCTAAGCCATGTAGGACTAATAAGGGGACCGCTATTAAGGGCACAGGAAAAGAACAAGACACGTTTTGCCTGGTTTGTGGTGAAGAATATATATTGCCTCCAACTGAAACTTGGATTCAGTGTGATAAATGTGGAGATTGGGCACATGAAATGTGTGCGGACCTTACTGGTATGGACGAACATTACTTTTGCGATAATTGTAAATGATCATTATTGTATTTGCAGTTAATAAAAGATTTTACTATCTTTCCGCTTTGCCTTTAATGTAGTTCCACTTTGCCCTTGTATAGAGGGTAAAGTGGAAAAATTCAAGCTTGTAGATTTTTATTTTTTTTACAAACACCTCGTAAAATATCATTAAAAAAATGAACTCAGTAAGTAGCTAAGTCTATAGAAAACACAATCGGGATTTTTTTAATTTTTGAAAGGCCGACATAAAGGTCCTAGAGGGAAAATGGCTAAACCTTTCCACTTTGCCCCCTCTTCCCCTAAATGGTGCGCAATATTTGAATTTCTTGCAATATGCTTTGCCTCAGCTTCTGCAAAACGTTCCTCCAGTTCTAAGAGAAAATATGTGGCTTCAGCACGACAGTGCTCCACACATTTTGCACTAAATGTCCGACACTATTTGAATCAAGAATTTGAAAGTAGATGGATCGGCCGCGGTGGTCCCATGAGTTGGCCACCTAGATCGCCAGATTTGACCAAACTAGATTTTTTTCTATGGGGGTACATGAAAAATATTGTATACCAGACACCTCCAACTACAGCAGACGATATGAGGCAACGTATAATACGTGCTTTTGAAACAGTTTCCATTGAGAAGTTGTAACACGTAAATAGGTCCTTTCTGTCAAGGTTGCAAATGTGTTCTATTCAAAATGGGGGTCACTTTGAAAATTTATTATAAATATTGCTTCTAACAAAATTACAGTTTGATACTTTTAGCCATTTATTTGTTTTTGTTTGTCAAATCGTTTACCCAGTACACTAAATCGAACCGAAAACAAAAAATTTTGCGGTTTGTAATGAAAAATTAAAAATAACTCCGAAATTATTGGGTTTGAGTATAAGACATTATTAACAAAAATTAAGCGCAATTAACGCATCATTCCAAAAATTTAATAATATACGGGGCGTTCCATTTGATAAAAATCAGTAAACGTTCTTTGACGATAGCCAAATTCATTGAATCGTAACAAACACCCTGTATAATAAAATGAATGTTTGATTATTTTGTAGGTTCAACACATCCTTTGGCGGCATACCTACTAAATAATTTTGTCTTAGATAATCGCAGTACTACCGCATAGATTTATTATGGTAAACATTGTCGCGACCATTTTTTTTGTAATTTTCATTAATAACTCAACAATGCGTCATCAAAAACCAAAACCCCAGATATCGATGAAAACACAAATTAAAGTAGATAAGGAAAAACAAAAGATATACAGGGTGTTGCATTGAAAAAAAATTCGAATGTGTGCCATTTTAACCCATCACCCTGTATAATTGAAATTATTTTCAAAATGTGTGTTTTTTGTTACTGTGCCACTTTTTATAAAATCAATTTCTTTAGTACTATTTAATAACGCCTATATTGGACTTTGACGCACTAAAGAACAATCCTGTATAGCGGGAGAAAAACAACTTTGGAAATTCAGTATATCCCTGTGTTAAAAAATCTCTGCATTCTTGAAGCTGGGTAAACCCCTGACAAAAAATACTTCCCGAGCTATTGAAATGGCGGAAGTTAAATGAATCCTCCATCTTAAATCTTCTGCTTTCGATATATTATTATAATTACTTTAACTATAATTTATTATGCAAATATCATAACTAGAAAAACGTAGGTGCTAAAAAACGATTTATATGTCAATACATATTTTAAAAAACGGGTTTTTCATTGATTAAGACGTCTTTTCCCATTTTTTATTGGTGTTTTTTTTTATTATTGGGATATAATACTGTCTCAACGTAGATTAAGATTATTGTTGAGCACAGTTCACCTCACGACTGTAGCAGTGATTATGCGAAGATAACGAAAACATATAGCACTCAAATTAAAAATGTTGAGACCGTAGACTCTTTTCTAATTGAATTTGCATTAAATACCTTTCATTTTATTATTTTGTCTCCATTAACCTATATTATATGGCACATCTATTTACTTAAACGCATTATTTTATACACTCAATTATCTATACTATTATATAAGTATTCATATTTTTAATTTAAAATGAAATATAAGAAACGGGAACCTCTCTTTTTAAACCAAAAAAAAACTTTTTAAAACAACAAAACTACCACTTTTTTCATTTACATCTAAATGTCATTATGTGGTATCGTCGCCAAAAGGACCATCTATTTTTAAAAAAAATTGCTTTCGCAGATGAATTATTTTAAAAGAAAAGGTAAAAAAAATCGATGTTTTTTAAAAAAAAAGACATCGATATTTTGTTGATGTTTCACTGATATTAAAATATCTGCAATATGTATATTCCATTCAGTTGTTGGACGTTTAACAATAAATAAAGCGATCATACTTTTATTATTCTGCTATTGAGCCAACTTCTTTGAAATAGCATTTTTTAATGAGATTTAAATTGTACTGCAATTCACCCAATGCAGTCTTCTTCTTATTAAATGGAAATTTGTTAGAAATTTACGTGATTGGTAACTTTTTCTTATTTCAGGTTTTAGTAATTTCACGTACCTATATCTAAAATTAAATTTTTCAGAATGGAACGCAGTGATGTGATTGAGGAATTTAAATTAAATTCACGATTTACTCTTTCTTATACAATTTCCACAAGGAAAATCTCAAGAAAGATTTTTTTCTTTCATCTGCTTATCGTTTATGAAAGAGGATACCAACCACATTTAAATTGCAAATTTCTTGAAGTTCTTTCAATCGTCATTTAGGCAATAAACCTTCATTTGTTGATTGGGATATTTTAATGAAGTAGACGATATTGTATAAATAAAAGCAGAGAAACAGTCTATAATAAAATTACTGCTTTAGAATATAGACCTTTATTTATTGATTGAGTAGATTTACTAGTCCATGCCCTTTTATACTTATTATTTGGTATTTCGCAATCTTTTTTGAGGTACTCAGTTGTAGCGGCATGTTTAATAATAAAATTATGCAAACATATGGAAACGTAATAGATGTATATTAACGCCCTCGGTAACACTGTTCAAACTTTACAAGTTCAGCAGTAAATGCTAGAATTAATGTAATCCGCAGATAACCGCGAAATGGAGGGTAATGCATATCATTTATATAAATTTAGTAACGCTTATCATTGCCTTGGCATACATGTTTAAAAGAATATTATTAATTTGCACTTGCTACACTAAGTATATTTGATATGAAATAGTAATTAATTAGAGAAGAATATATAAATGTTTTATTCGATGGTTTAATGAGAATAGTTATTATAACAGGACTTGAATTAGACATATTGATATATAGAAATTTAGGATTAATTAATCAAACTATTTAGATGTAAGAAACAATAAAAATAGATAAAACATTTTTATTAATAAATAACATCAATTTTGGGTTACACGTTAATGTTCAAATAAATCTTTACGTAAGAATAGTTATTATTAGTTAGAAGAATTATCAAGTTATATGTAGAGAGTTCAAATAAATTAGTTAATAAACTTTAGGATAAGAAAATTAAAATAATTCATGTAATGCTGGTTGCTGACATTACAAAATAAATTATGATGGATTAATAATTTACAAACGATATAGAAAAACAATACATACAAAGTCATTTATATTTTATTTAGAAATAAGAAATAGAAATACAAAGGTCATTAATGTAAAATATATAACAAAAGATCTAAACAAAACTTTTATTTCTAGAAACGAGAAACACGAAATAACATTTGAATATAAGGATAGGGAACCAAATTTCAGACTTGCCGTGGAAAGGGCATTGAATATACTAAACAAAGAACCACAGTTTAAGAATAAAAATATTTTAAAGGTCAACAATCCACAACGGATAATATTGAAAGACCGTGTTATAAGACGCGTAAATAATCTAAATGCAGTGAAATTGCATGCAGAGAATAAAATCAGATATGCCAGACAAAACAGCATTATCCCGAGTCGAATTTAAATCAATGAAAGAAATACGGATTGATAATTTATAAAGAAAATTTTTCTTTAAATAAAATAAGAACAACAAATACATACTGTGGCGATGAAAAAGAATATAATTTTTTAATAAGTATATTATATAATAACCACAAGATTTAGTTGTATATTCATAACATGTTAAAATATATTTACTATTTTAAAATATTCATACTTTAATATCTTCGATATTCTTGTAATAAACACGCATAATCTATATACCTACAAGAAAAGGAAACAAACAGTATTAGAAAAATAAAATATTGACAATTTATTTTAAGGACATTATAACTGGTAAACTCTCCAAGAACGACACGTTGGTTTGAAGAGAAGGAAATGGAAATAGAAGTGGACCTCCAGGGAAAACATCATGGAAAAAGATAGCAATCATATGCGATATTTTTCCTATATTTACAATTAAGAACACTAGAAAGAAAAAAATACGAATAAAATTAGCCAACGGAGACAGAAAGTATTTACCAAATAAGGATGACAGTAATAATTTTGTCTATAAGTACAATGGATGATTACATTAACGACAAGTGAGCATTGAAACCATGTAAACAAATATAAATAAGACATAAAAAACATAACATACAATTTCCTACTATATACGAAAATACAATATATGGAATGGTGGAACATTTAGAAGCCCAACAGACTCGAATTTCCGAAGAAAATAAAAGAAGATGCCTTCCACGTATCAACAAAGTGTCATCGATGTCAAAATCAAAACGGTCAAACAGGTGCACCAATGTAAAACTGCATAAATTTATATGTGACCAAAGAAGAAAACAGTAGGACCAACTTGTGGTACTAAGGCAGGGGGCGCTGTAAGAACTATGTTCTATTGTTTATCTCTATATAAGCCGATACGCACACGGAAAGAAAGAGTTCTCCTGAAGTCCTGCTCGTGCTAAAAATTCAAATTCAAACATACGAGGTAACACCTCGCATAAGAAGCGTTCTTTTGTTTTTCAAATTATAACGATTTCGGCTTACCAAGAAAAGCTATTATAAACAAAAGACGCATGGTATAAAATAAAGCTTAACAGTACGTAGCCAAGTACAAGCATGTACACTGAATAAAAATAAGATTTTTATAAAATGGAAGAAGTTTATTATACGGAATTCGAAGAATTGTATAACAGTGAAAAGTAAGTGATGCACAATAATGTTTGATTAGATAATATATGAGTAGTTTTTTTTTATTACAATGAACGTTCACCATCAGACGATAATTTTGTTTTACTAGTTTAGAATATTTTTGGCGGCAGATACCTAACTCATCTAAGCACAATGTGTGAATGTTTACTCTAAGTGATAAGTTGAAGCATAGTCATAGATGTTTTAGTTTTTATTTTATAAAAAATTAGATAATAATTTGATTTTCTTAACCCGTTAAATTGGAATATTTTTGGCGGCAGAGAGCTAATCTATCTGGGTATAATGTGCGAATGTTTACTCTGGGTGGTTAGTTGATGCATAGTCATAAATATTTTAGTTGTCCTTTATAAAAAACAACTAAATAATAATTTAATTTCTGTAGTTCATTAAATTGGAATATCTTTGGCGGCAGAAAGCTAATCTATCTGAGTACAATGTGCGAATGTTTACTCTAGGTGGTTAGTTGATGCATAGTCATAAATATTTTAGTTTCTCCTTTATGGAAAATAATTACAATAAATAAAGAAGATAAACAGGAACAACAGTATTGTGTACAAACTATTTTGCTGAACATTTGTTTGTTATAATTGTCATCTAATCAATATAAATTTATCAACAATGTTTCTCTAACAAAATTTTTCGAATTTCGGGGTTTTAAGTTTACAGTGGACGCGATAGAATGTACAAAGGAGTACTCGATGATATTTCACTGCAAAAGTAGTGAATAGAAACATAATGTTATCAATAAATGTTTCTACATATATTTTTTGACCAATCTTCTGCTTGGGTATAAGGTTTGACTAGTTATTTCGTAACAAAATGTGAATTGGCCTACCTGTATTCTATCCGATTGTCTTCGTAGCCAATTTAAGACACTCGTGAAATTCGAAAAATGTTGTTAGGGTTTTTATTCCATTAAGGGTCCTCGCTAGTGAATCGGAAATGTAATATTGGTTGCATAGCACATAATTTAATAAACCATGGATGTCCGAGTATCTATTACACATAGGGAATATATAATAAATGTTTGAAATAATAACTCAATATCTAAGCGAATTAAAAAATCATTTATGATCAAATATTTACACATTTGTGTGGGAATGATTTTTACCAGAGTAGCACTCACTGTACCTAATGTGGGTTGCCAAATTTTAATTTCTTTTATATTCATTCAAAACAAAGTAAAGAATAGTTGAACGAAAAATAAGTGCAGAGCTGGGCAGCTTTTTACTCATTTTTTAACGTGAACTAAAGCAAACAAATCTACTGCTAAGGATTTTTGAGAAAATTTGTTTTAAATATTTTGACATATTAATTAATTTTCTTTAATCAGATAATTTTTTTCTAAGTTTGATTATTCAGCGGGATAGATTACTAAATTCTTCATAAGTTGACGATGAAAGGTTTTCTCCAAATTTAAAATCAACAAAAATATCTTGCATCAAAAATCTGCTATTTTTCAACTATTTACAGATTCACTATCGAGGAGCCTTAACATGTATAAATTATGTGTAGAATATGTTAATATAAAATACAGAAATAATAATACAAACAATGAAGATAAAAAAACTGCGGTATTAAAAAAGAGTCCAAGCAAACATATTAGATTTACTTATATCTGCAGGTATATGACTGTAGTACTTGACTCCCTCCCAATCAATTGAGGATCATGTTAGTTTCATAAGAAAGTGAGGCAAAGGACTGTATCCTTATGGGTGACATTTCTTATTCGAGAGGGAATATTAGTAATTGCGCGTTTCTG
This sequence comes from Amphimallon solstitiale, assembly GCA_963170755.1. Classification (NCBI taxonomy): domain Eukaryota; kingdom Metazoa; phylum Arthropoda; class Insecta; order Coleoptera; family Scarabaeidae; genus Amphimallon; species Amphimallon solstitiale. The sequence goes on along the minus strand of OY720676.1, from coordinate 83,440,170 downwards.
GGATGAAATAAGGAGTAATATGATTTGTCAACGTTTAGACATAATTCGTTCGCATTAAACCTGTTATTTAGATTCTGAATAATGGACCCTGTGGCATCTATTGTGTGTGTAAGTGAGGACATTGATAACAAGATGGTTGTGCCGTCGGGGTACATAATAGGTACAAAAGACTCCAAATCATTAATGTAGAGGCTGGAAAGTATTGGACTTAATATGGATCCCTGAGAAACAGCAATATTGACAGGCAGCTCGGCAGAATAATAAGTGCTTTTGACATTGTTAGAGTGCGTATGGTGTAATTTGACACACTGTGTTCGCTCCCTCAGATAAGAGGAGATTCAGAGTATTCAATTATTAAATAAAATATAGGTATAGAAAAGTAATATTTAATAACTTTATGTAGAATATTCAATTTGTAACTGGCTTTCATGTAATAGTATTTTACTAGCGGAAGCTATATATCCTGAACTGCTAATTATGGTTGAATCTCTCTTGCAACCGACATGCGTCACTAAATTTGAGATATTGCAAAATTATACTTGCCAAGTAATATAACATAGAAAATCAATTTCACGACTGTAATGGAAAAAATGCCTAAAGTGAAACAGCCTAAAGTACTTTATTTGGTCATTAATATTAACAATAAGTCTGAATACGTGAACTCTAAGGTATTTGAGGGCGAATATTTCAACATTATAATACTTCTGTAATTATTATCAAAATGCTCTAATTCCTATCTACAATTCGTAAAGTTGAAAATTTCTAATAAAAAAGTGATTAGCTTGAAGTTATTGTCCTGTCTTAAAATGTGTGCATAAAAATTCAATCGATTTGATACAGACAGCGCCAAAGTACGTGTCACTGTAAGTAACAAAATTATTAAATTGTAATAGTGGAGAAAGTACATCAAATATGTACCAAAATACGTACCTATAGAGAGTAATACATCTTTAAAGGGTGTTATTTGGAAATATTCTATATTTCTTTTAATAAATGTATATGTACAGGATGAGTCATTAGTAGCCGCTTCTTCGATTGCTCTTTTGTGTTTTAAATAAAAGAAAAAACAATTAGTGGAGGATCCATGGTTGCTTGTGGCGCACATTGTAAAAATACTTTAAGCTCTGGCGCACGGAGCTTAATTTTTTTAAATGACTCACCCTATATATTGAACTGGTGTTGATTATGTGACAACACCAGTCAAATACCCACAAACACATACAATCACCCCTTAAAACCCCTTGAATACAGGCAACCATATATACATCGGCGATGCTTAAAGTTAGACCCTTGTATAAGAGTATAGGTAAAAATCCCTGAAAATTAATGCAGATTTTGCTAACAAATCTAGTAAATTCTGAGAACCCCATCAAATTGTAAATATTTGAAAGAAATTCACCCCCAAATTTAGAAAATCAAACCAATGACTACTCTTTTCAGGAACCCCAACTGAAATCCCCGTACTAAATACTAAATATTAGAATTAAATACCTGATTAGTTCAAAATACACATTAGTCTTATTTTTATAGTTATATTTAGCAAATTTTCACAATACAACAATAATTAGTTAAGTGTTATATAGGCAAAGTAATAATATTAAATAAATTTGACAGCCTTTACAAATGGCCAATTTTAAATTACAAATTTCAACATTTATCATCACACTATGAGCATATAAATGAGTACCATTTTATAGTGTGAATTCTCAAGAGTAAAATGCCACAAAAGGTTACAGGTTCAAAGTTAAAGCAAGGTTGATAGTATCGAAAGCATCATCCCAAACATTGGCAAATGTATAGGACATACATGACTAATTTTTATCTAAAAATGCATAGCGTAAAACTAAAATAAACTAATGGTGAACATAAAAAACATTTAAACCATAAACTAGTTGACAAGTTACAAGCATGGTAACAAACAATAAAACTGTTAGATGCGCACATTTAAGTTAAGCATCATTTTAATTTCCAAATTTCGATGCGCCATATTGTCAGAAGCATAATTAATTCCAAATATTTCATATACATAATTGAAGTAATAATATATAAACTCTAGCAGTTACAAAGTCTATCAAGACGCATTTACGTTGGAATATTTTTCAATGTCATATTTACAAGTTGAGTCCAGATATTTAAATAAGCATTTTGAATAATTTGACAGTTGTCAACATAGGTAAAAGAAAAGTTTTAAAATATTAATTACAAGCTATTTAGATGATTTAAAAAGGTGGTAAAAGATTAAGAAAAGGTCATAGCTTCATGTTATAACAATAATTCGTAAATAAATTAAAAGACCATTTAGTTATTACACTTCAAAAACTAACCACACTAATTTTTTGTATAAAGAAAGATTGTAAAAAGGATTAAAAGATGAAAAAATATTAAATGTATTTATAAGTTTAATTTGTAAAGGTAAAGTTCTACTAAAAAGGCATTTTAAGCCAAAATTCTGATATTTTAATTTATTTTATTAGCGTCCATGACGTCATCGAACATATGACAGTCGAAATGCTAAATTTGTCCTTTAATTTTTAAAAAATGTGTTTTTCTAAGAGAAAACGAATTAAAGTAATTTTATTGTACCGATTGAAAGACGATTTAATTTAACTAAGATAAAACATGATTCCACTAATATTCAAAAATAAACTTGCCCGTAAAAAGACTTTGTAAAATGCTACTTTATGGATTTCCATGGTTACTACGTCCACAACAGAAGGTTGATATAAAAAGGCACATCCGACGAGAAGCAGGATCATTCAATTTCAATTTTCATTAGTGATTGATTATCAATTCATTACTGATTGATTATCAATTCATTATCGATTCATTCAGATTCATTTTCATTCGTGATTGATGCATTGATATTCATTATCGATTCACATTGATATTCATTCTCCGTCAAAGTTGTGATACATTCAATAAAGACATTAATTGTCTGCTGAGTCATTCCCACGTGCGAGTTAGAAGGTCACCAATTTGAAGACGTTCGAGCTAGACATCATTAGGGTTGAGACGAATCAATCTCAAGCTGCAATATAAAAAGAAACATTGGAGATATTACTAACCCGCCTTAACTAACCGAACGAGGTCAAGGACAAACCATACGCCCACTTACCAGATAGTTGTTGAAGCCCACGTAGAACGAGGACACTAGCCGTGAACGACGGGAAAATCACACCATTTGGCAGCAATACCTGTTCTTAAACAATACAAGGAGTTAGTAACACAGAAGGTACCAAGTCTGTTTATTAGTATATGCACCTTTTCTTAACAAAAATTAGGTCAAATCTAAATCTAGGTCAAATTTGTGTAACGTCTTTTTAATCCGATTATTTCTATAAAATCATTAAATTCAATTCTTGAAATATAGCTAACGTAAAACTTGGAAAATCATTTTAAATTCTCAAACAATATAAGCTTATTTAAATATCAGAACATACTTACTTGTAAATTTTATCCTATCTCATTTCTATGCAATCCATTTTAAGAGTTTGTACATAAGGGTCAAATTCGTAGACTTTGCCTTGATGTCAATATTCCAAATTAGTAGAACTTTTGCCTACATAAATGCTGTTTATGTACACAACAAAGTGTATTGAATAATATCAAAATTTTATTTACACTGTTTATTGTCATTCTGTTTGTGTGAATTGCTTATTTATTTCTCGTCACGATCATTGTTGTATTGTTGTTATAATTCACTGATATGTGCTAAATAAATTTAGATCTGTTGTTATCATATATAAAGTGTTTGTTTCCATCACTGTTAAAACCCATTCTTAACATAAAAGAGGTACACATATTCTATTTGGTGCTTCAGCAGTAGAGCTGTAACTCCAAGTAGCCTTACAGGTTAGAATCTTCAAGATCGTCGCACGACAACTGGAGAATTGCGGTATCCTGGACTAAGGTAAATCAAATCTCGAACCTTTCTTCACGCCTTGTAGATAGAACAATTAGAGTCACTTAGATATCACCCACTGAGATAACCACATAACTTTTAAATTTCGTTTTGGTCACTTTAACATTCACATGTACACGAGAGTTATAGCGACTTCGCGCTTAATTCAGTGTTTTTTTCACCTCTTGGATAAAGTCTATTCCGATCTTGCGCAGTCATACGTTGAATGCCGCGAAGTTTTTGAATTATTAAGAACGTTGTATTTATCAATTAGGACAATTTTGAGATACAAATTGATACAAGAACTAAATATATAATTATCTCTGTTTTTATAGAAAGCAACCCCCTTTAGCTAGCCGGCCAAGTTATAATTCAACAATAATTAAATAATCACTTAGGGACATTAGCCAGTCAACGTCATTTTAAGTAAATAGTTCATTATATTATTGTGTTTAGCAGTTTTTTTTGCAGGATTAATTAAATATAGCTCTCTTATAAGTCTCATTAGCTCTCCATACCACTATTACATCTTGGCCCCGCAAATTGGGTAATTGTAAGGGTACCTAACCATACTATTACAATATTTTTGGATTTTCTTGTACTGCTTCAAATTGTCTTTTCGACTGTTTTTCTTTTTCAAAATTGAGCCAATAGTTTTTGAGTTATTAATTTTTTTTGAAAATATTTGACCAAAACACGTGTTCAGAAAAAAATCATTTTCACATTGTTTTTAAATGCAAAAACATTAACTTTGGTGGTGCTTGTAGCCAAGAAAATTCTGCATCATTTGGTAAAGTTGCACTCGACAATAACTCAAAAAACTTTGTTTTTTCAAAGCCTACTTCCTGAAATTTTCACATAACAAACCTTTTTTTTTTTAAATGGAACACCCAGTATTTTATTGAGGCATTTTGTTTCTTTTTTTATTCTCTTTCATTTTTGTTAACAATGTCCTATACCTATCTTTTGTAATTTCTGAGATAATCACTATCGGTCAGCTAAAGAACTACGAGCGCTGTTGTTCTATGCACCAAAATATTAGTTGAACCAATGGAAGGTAGGGATGGCGCCCGACTTCCTTAGTCAACTGTCAAACAAAGTAAATGTTATATCCAACTATCCCAAAAGTAATAATTTTATAGAATGAAGAGCATCCCATTTCATTTTCTTAATCCCGACAATGTCCAGTTGCAGTATTTCATTTTTGACACTGTTGGTTAACTTCGAAACAAAATAAAGGTTATGTTTACTGACATATTTCAAGATGTCTTCAAAAAGTTTTGAAAATCCGTCCGTAGATAGCGAAAATACTCTTCTCCATTAACATTTTCATCAAAGAAATAAGGTCCAATTATGTAACTACCCACTATTCCTCCCCACAGTTTTAATGACCAACGATTTTGAAAGTTTACAGGTGTGATAAAGTGGGGGGATTTTATGTGTTATAATAATGGAAATTGTGACGATGATCGTATTCACTTTAATAGAAGGTGGCTTCGTTGGTAAACAACAAAAAATTGAGAAATCCAGGATAATTTATCTGCTGCCAATTGACAAAAATGTAAGAGATTCTGAAAATTTCTTTCATCTAACCTTGTGCTGCTCTGCTACGGGTGAATTTCATATTTCCTAATTATTCTGGATTCTCAAATTTGATTTACATCTAACTGGCGACTAATTTTCGTAGTACTAGTATGGGGGGTGTTCGACTACACTCGCAAGTACCATAAACGTCTTATCCTCACCAGTTATTGCTTTTTCCGCTCTTTCTTTCATATTCAATGCTTTCTGTTCACTCAAACCGTCCACTTTATATTTTCGAAGGTTTCTGGCTTCGGATGACTTCTACCAGGGATCGCTGTGGATAAAGTCTGGATGCTAGCAAAGAGTTTCTTTCCGATTCACCCAAAACGTCAATCATATCTATTAACTCTTCATAAGAATAATTCATTTGGATGATAACTAATAGCGATGCTTTTATAAGTTTGACATAAATGTATACCGACTTTCTTCAACAGTTGACTCAGACAGTCAGCCGCATTCCAACCTTTATTGGACGAATATTTTGGTGCATAGAACAGCGCCCGTAGTTCTTTAATTGACCGCTAATTGCTCCTATAGTGATAATCTCAAAAATTACAAAAGATAGGTATAGGACATTGTTAACAAAAATGAAAGAGAATAAAAAAAGGAACAAAATGACTCAATAAAATACTGGGTGTTCTATTTAAAAAAAATAAGTTTTCGGTACGTGAAAATTTCAGGAAGTGGGCTTTGAAAAAACAAAGTTTTTTGAGGTACTATCGAGTGCAACTTTACCAAATGATGTAGAATTTTCTTGGCTACAACCACCACCAAAGTTAATGTTTTTGCTTTTAAAAACAATGTGAAAATGATTTTTTTCTGAACACGTGTTTTGGTCAAATATTTTCAAAAAAAATTAATAACTCAAAAACTATTGGCTCAATTTTGAAAAAGAAAAAACAGTCGAACAGACAATTTAAAGCAGTACAAGAAAATCCAAAAATATATAGGGTGAGTCATTTAATCTTCCACTACTTGTTTTTTCTTTTATTTAAAACACAAAAGAGCAATCGAAAAGCGGCTACTAATGACTCACCCTGTATGTACAGTCGGTTAGCACAAAATATAGTGACACGGTTTTGCCTTCTAAAATTTACATATTGTAAATGTACTCTGCTCTCATATGCCAGACATAGCTTTAAATTAACCGCTGTCACTTTTGATATTATATTTCCATTTTATAAATAAAATTTACATTAGGAAAAATTCAGATGTCCCAAGATTTTTTTGCTAACCGACCCTACATTAGTTTATTGTAATATTGGGGTATACTGTACAACAATTTTAGGGTTCTATTAGGAAAAGATCCCCCGAAATTTTACCAGTTTCTTAAATAAACTAACGGTTTTTCTTTTACATTTAATTATGACAAATAGAGACATCTGGTGCTCAATAAAGTGGACATTATGTATAAAGCTACGAGTAAAGAATAGAACAGGAGAGATAATAACGTGGTCGGGGAATAGGTATTTTTTAGACGGAAGTTACCACTTTAAGGGAGGTCAGTTATATCCTGTTATGTCAAAAATGACGTTTTAGTGGTTCTATAATGGTGAATTGTGTGACTTGTGGTCGTTATAAAACGGCGAGAACATAGAAAATCACTTTTTCGCTTCATCGGTAAGTTATTTCATTGGCATTCAACATAGGCAATAATAATTTAAAAAAAGTTATTTCAAATAACTTGTCATATATCTGACATGCATAGTGCAGTGCAAGATGGCGACGGTAGAGGTGCGTTGCGTTAAATGCTCGCAAATTTTCAGTGAAAATGACAAGTACTTGAAATGTTTTAAGTGTAACGTGCTAGGATTACATAATTTATGTACTTAGTCAGTATAAACCCAGTGAACTAAAATTCTTCGAAAATAATGGGGATAACGTGAAATGGCAGTGTAACGACTGCAGCAGGAGAAAAACTGATAACGCGGAGGTGTGTGAAATTTTAAAAATAGTAAAAAAGCTAGAAAGTAAAATGAATACATGCGTTGAACATATTAACGCGCACAATAAAAAGATAGAAGAACAAAATAAGATTATCAGTCAAATAATGAACAATGAACCGGAGACACAAATGGTTTATAAAACGCGATCTACCAGTAAAATGAAATCTCAAATCGTAGGCACTGGTAATGCGTGCGACGAGGGGACATCGAAGACGAAGACAGAACAAACGGCCTTGTCAAAGATTCAAGGTATATTAACAGCGAAAAACACAGGACAAATACCACAGGATTCAATTGAACAGGTGTTGCCACGGGATATAGAGAAAAACGACGGTGAATTTAAAGAAGTTAAATCCAGAAGAACTTTAAGAGGAAGAAGTCAAAACACAACAATAATAAAAGCCGTTGAAAGTAGGTAATGGATCTTTATCTCACAATTAGAAAAAAATACGACGCCGGAAAATATAAAACAATATTTACTCGAGAATAATATCGAAATATCGGAATGTATTAAATTACAAATAATAAATACAGAGATAGCTGCCTTCAAAATAGCAATAAATCAAAGCAAATCATCTTTGATTTATGATGAAAATCTTTGGCCATCTAATACCATAGTTAGACCGTATAAAAATTTTCGACGGAATGCCTCGCATCGATTAACATCGAAAAATCGAAGCCAAACGTAGAAATAACTCTAATCCACCAAAATATACAAAGTCTGGCTAACAAAACAGATTTGTTAAATATATTTCTAATGGATTACGACAAACCGATAAATGTGCTGACTATCAGTGAACACTGGTTAAAAACCGCAAGACATATAATTATTGATGGATATACAATGGCATCATGCTATTGTAGACCAAGCAGACTTCACGGGGGGTCTTGCATTTTGGTGAAGGACGGAACATCATTTGAAGAACTAGAATATCTGAGAGAGAAAAGCAGGGAATTGGATATTGAAATTAGTGCTATAAAATTGACCACTGCTAGGACTGTAGTGATTAATATCTACAGGTCGCCTGGCGGAAGCCCTGAAATCTTCTTTCAAATTATGGAGGATGTCTTGGACATATTGGGTCAAAAGTTTAGTACGTACACAATAATAATAAGCGGAGATTTCAATATAAATTTGGGAAATACTAATGACCAATCGGCTACACAACTGAAGGACATTCTTGGCTGCCACAATTTCATACAAACAATCTATGAACCAACCAGACTGCAAAGGCAGTCCGCTACAATCATTGACAACATTTTTATTAACAAGATGTCATCTAAAAGTAAAGTAATAGTTTCGGGGTTATCGGACCATCTCGGTCAAGAGATCTGTTTTCCAATAAACGGAAATGTACAAAGGAATACCACAAGTAATCAAATTATAAAGAAACGCGTATTGAATCATAACAAAATAAAAGAAATGACGCAACTACTATCGAATCTCGACTGGTCACAATGCATAGAAAGTATGGAAGTTGATACCAGCTACAGATACTTCATACAGAATATAATATACATAATGGACATCACTTCACCGGTAGTATCTATAAAAGAGAATAAAAATAAACATAAATCATGGCTGACCGCAGAAATTAGAAATAAATATAAAATAAAACGACAGCTTTATGAAGAAATGTTGAAGGGACGCCTTGACAAGGAATACTACGACGACTACTCTAAACATCTTAATGAAGAAATCAAAAATGCCAAACTCAGATTCAATTCTGATTACCTGAGGCATTCCAGAAATAAAGTTAAAGCTACATGGGACCTGGTAAAGACAGTAACGGGGCAGAAAGAGAGAGAAGAAATAAATATAAAAATTATCCAAATAGATAACGATAATGACACCGAGTTAGAAATAGCAAATCATATAAATGAGTTTCTGCTGAAAGCAGGCACAGTACAACCTAAGAACATTGAACCCTGTTATGATACTGTAGTGAACTGTCCGGAAACCTGCTAGCTGTATCCCACGGACGTATCGGAAATATTGGACATAATAAAGTCCATGAAAAACACAAAGTCGACTGGATATGATGAGGTCCCAAATGAATTGCTAAAAGAAGCAGCTGTCTACATTGCGCACCCATTATGTCATATTGCAAACTTGATGTTGGAACGGGCTAAATTTCCAAGTGAACTTAAAAAAGCAATAATTAAACCGATATATAAAAAGGGGAATAGGTCAGATGTTAATAACTACAGACCAATTGCGTTATTGTCGAACGTTTCAAAAATTTTTGAAAAGATTATTTTAAAAAGAGTCAACAATTTCCTTGACAACAATGGATTACTGACAGATTGTCAAAATGCATATAGAAAGGGTAGATCGACCAACACAGCTATTTATCAAGTGGTGACGGATGTTCTGGAAGGAATTAATGATAATGAATGCGTGGCGGCATTGTTCATGGATCTGTCAAAAGCTTTCGACAGGGTTCATCATGGGATACTGCTGGATAAATTATACAGAATGGGTTTTAGAGGTACGGCTTATGATCTATTAAAATCATACTTAAAGGACAGAAAGCAACGTGTAATGGCCAAAGATAAAAATGATGAAAAGCTCTTATCAAATTGGGGTACCATAGGACGGGGTGTGCCACAGGGTTCAATCTTGGGCCCTGTGCTATTCATAATTTATGTCAATGACATCCCGAATGCGTCTCCACATGGAATGACCCTTTATGCTGATGACACCTCTGTGGTACTCAGAGCTCCTAACATAGAACAACTGCGGGAAAATATAATAGAGACACTAGACTCTATGAATAAATGGTTTGAGCAAAATGGACTGTTATTAAATATCGAAAAAACCACTTACACTTTATTCTCCAATCTAAACAAAACTTGTGATATAAATTATGGAAATCACACACTCACTTCTTCGGATCATAGCCTTTTCCTTGGCATTAGAAAGGACAGCAGCTTGAACTGGAAGGGACATATTGAATATATTGTTGGAAAACTCTCAAGTTTCTGTTATGCCCTAAAAACAATATCCAGTACGGTGAACTCTGGTGCCGCTCTGTGTGCTTATCATGCGTATGTTGAATCCAGTCTGACATATGGGATTGTTTTCTGGGGTAACTGTGTTAATATTAAACGAATTATGATATTACAAAAAAGGTGCTTTCGGAATGTGTTTGGCATGGGGGTGAGAGACTCCTGCAGGAGCGCATTCAGAAACAATAATTTACTTACTGTGGTTGGAATGTATATATTTGAGTGTTCGATTTTCGCTAAACAGCACTATGATACGTATTTCAGAGCTTTACAGACGGATCATACATACGCCACGCGCGCAACTCGAGTGCTCTACTGATACCGCCATATACCAAATTGACAAGAATCCAGAACAGTGTAAAACAGCAGATCATTAAGATATATAACCACATTCCAGTTAATATTAGGTCGCTAACTGTCGCCAATTTTAAAAAACAAATAAAAAGACACTTAATTAATGGTGTTTTTTATAACATTGGAGATTATTTTGATACTGACTTTAATTTGTAATTATGTTTGTCTATTTATACACTTGTGTTAGTTTTTTTGGTAGACCTTGTCTCATTATTTTTATAGATTGTATTATGTATTTTGACTTATTCCATACGCTTTTGCGTAAAAGAGAATCAATAAATTATTATTATTATTATTATTATCATGTCTGATTATGTGTTCAGTGGCGTATCATACATATCCAAGTCATTTAATATTTGTTATATTTTTGACGCAGATTACCTTTAAACCCGTTTATAATATATTATAAAGAAGAAAAGAATTGGAAACATAATACACTCACGATATTTCTTTAATTATTTTTGGTCTAACAACCTATTTATTTATCTGTTCGTCCAAGGACTGTGTTACGTTCTCCTTTGCTTTTGGAGATACTTTTCAACATTTGTTCTCTCCGCCCTCTCATCGCATAGTGGTTGAGAGCTGGCAAAAAGATTATTTTGAGGAGAAGTGAATTTCATGTGTATTATATCAACTTTAAAAAACGGTAGTATTTTATATAAAAACAATTATAATACACTTTAGAGAATATCGCATTTTATGACTACTTTGTTATTACTACAATCCAGCATAAATAATAGTATATTACATACCAAGGTTGAGAAGATGACTATTATTGCCCGAGTGGCGAGATTAAATTCCGAGGCGCGCAGCGCCGAGGAATTTAAGCCACAAGGGCAATAATAGTCTTCTCAACCGTAGTATGTATACTACTTTTTGTACCAGTAGTCTAATTGGATCTTGAAACCTTAATAATTATGAATAAATTTACTCATACATGTAAGAATTCCCTTGTAATAAAACTTCATATAAACAAATAAGTAGGCTATATTTTGATGTTGACAAATAAGTTTTGACATAAATGCTGAAAGTAAAAGTCAGGTAGGTATTCATTAGATTATTTTTCATTCCATTTATAATATCTGAAGAGTTTAGATTACACCACCTGCAATGCGCGAGATTGCAGAACAGGCAGTTGAGAACTTGCTTCCGCATATATCTAAACACTTATACATAAAAACATATACAGAATTTAAAAAATCGTGTAATTCCAAAAATACAGTAGTAACTTCTCAAAACGTACTTCCATTAAACACAACATTAAAAAGCCTCGACTTTATGGACCCATTATTCAATATTGAAAGCTACACTTGGCTTAACAGAGAATATTAACATATCAAAATATTCTAAATTAGTTGCCTTTTTAAAAAGATAAAATGAAAATTATAAGCCCAAAAAGTCATTAGTATTTACTAGAGGAAATTATAAAATTCCTTACTGAGGCACCCGATACATGTTACATTGCAACTAAGGTAGTATGTTTATATACTAATACTTCAAAATTATTGACAATTTATAACCCTGTAGACTGCTCTTGTAATTGGTGTTGCTGGTGCATGCCGAAGTGATGAGCTGTGTAATTTATTAATTTCTGATGTTATTATGAAAGCCGATTTAATTATTATTCACATCTGCAATAGCAAAAATGGTTCGTCTCTAAAGTTTGTAATAATGGAGCCACTTTGGATCAAAATAATTAAAAACTATTTAAAAAATAGACCAATTCCAGATATAGCAAATTCTTTATTAGTGTACGTAATGGTAAATGTACTAGATAAAACATTGGACATAACACAATAGGACAGATGCCAAAAGAAATTGCCCTTCCGTAGAACCTAGGCTACACTTTTAGCTGTCAATGGTGGTAATATTCTTCAGTTAAAACAACATTGTACATGGTGGTTGGAAATCTAGTGTAGCTGAAAGTTATATGGAAGATTCCCTAGAAATAAAAAAAAAATAGCATATATGTTACAAGGTCTACCTACATCTACTTACACACACCTGAAATAAATACAGGAATTTTCGATATGAACCAAATTCCATCAACATCAGCAGTACAATCAGGCTCTATTTCAACTGAAGATATCGTAAATATGTACTTATGGAATTAACACAATTAACAATACTGTCATTAATGTGCCTACAGCTCTGAATCAGAATTGAGCCATAAATAAATTTGACATACCATAATTGCACTATCAATTTTTATAAATAAATTAAAATTCTTTACATCTGTAATAGTTACGTGTTATATTGTTTCCATATTATGTTGTTACATAACCTTAAAATACAGTTATATGTAAAGAAAGTAAAATATCTTTACATCTATAATAGTTACCTGTTAGGATATTTGTTTCCAATTATACTTCTGTCATACATATTTTGCTATTGTTAAAATATTTTACCTTAGAGATCGAGCATTTATAAGTTTTAGAGTATGATTTGTGGTATAAATCTAAATAAAAATAAACTGCAATGAATTTGACCGTTGACAACTTGACATACATACATGCTACTGCGATTGCATGGTTGCGGCATTCCCTTTATTTGTTTTCATTATTTACCTAGGTCAATAATAGCCTCATTATTTACCTCTTATTAGTTCCAGGTCGTGAAATGTCATTTCGTGGCGCTTTGTTATGTGTAAAAATGCTATGATTTTTTACTACTGGTACAAAAAAGGTTGTATATACTTTTAGTTTCCATTGACAAGTAGCTGTAAGTTAATATTTTCGAAATATGTGATCCCTATAATCTCTATTGTTAACGTTACAAATTTCAGCTGGTACGTTTTTCTACTTTCTGAGAAATAGAATAGGTTCTTAATTTACGTCTTCCGCAAGCGCATATGCAGTTTCTGCAATTTTACTTGATGCGAAGAGAATTTTTGGGGTGAATTTGTTAACTGCTCTTCATCGTAGAGACGAAGTAACCAGGCAATTAAATATTGCAGGCACAATATATATATATATCGGATATTTTCAGTGTTTTTTACAAGCCCATCCTTAAAACCCAAGAATTACACATGGCACATAATCGAGGGGTGCATCACAGTAAAAAAATAAATGAAATAAGAAGTGGACAGAATATAATGGAAAAGGGTAACTGATGAGCAAGTGAGTTAAATCCATTTTTGCCAGAAGAAAATCGTTAAAATAATGTTACTTGAAGACAACTTGAAATTTCAAGTAACTCTGATTGCATTGTGCAGATTATATTGCCAGCTAGAGTTAACAACCATATCCTAGTAAATTTCAATAAAGGCGTTTGTTTGTTATTAAATTAACATATTGGATTTACGGCGTCTTGACCAATTAATTTATATTTATTATATTATCTGTTTTATGCCAGTTTTGCATAATAGTTGTTATATTTCTTACTTAGATTTTATTTGTGAATATATATATAAATTAATTTTGTATTCTTCTCCAGAATAAACGATCTAATTTTAAATTCCTTAGGTTTTTCGCTGTTTGATGATGCTTTGTGAAGTTCACCAAGTTTCTTGTGTACCTAAATATTTCAATTTTATTATTCTTCATGTTGCTTGCCAGTGTGATCTCTTTTTGTATGGATATTCCTTTGTATTCGGATACGTTTACTTTTTTTTTTAATTCATACAAACGTTTTATGTCAAATATATTTCAGTCTTTTCCAAGTTCCTTGACAACTCCGAATTCCTGATACAGGTCAGCATATTGTTCGATAAAGCTAGAATGTTTTTGAATCTGCAAGGAGGAAACTGTGTTCTCTAACAGGGATTTTTATTTCCTCGAGGTTTAGGGGATTATCTGTTCAGGCAATAATAGATAGCACAGTACGCGAATTTCTGTGTTGGTCTCCGCACTCATTGCAAAATAACCTCAAAATTTTAATTTTTTTAAGTTCCAAGATAACCAAGTTATCTAAAAGTGCTTTCTTCTGAACCACCCCCAGTCTGATATTTAGTCCGTGAGTAAAATGTTGGATTTCGAGATTTCATATTAGCAAAATACATAGTAACTAGTTTGGTGTGAATAATAATCATCATTTACACGTGTTCGCGGCAGCGGCTGACCTGCTGCATGTCGAAGCAGAAAGTTTGAGACTCTGATAGATTTTCTCTTAGTAATTCATAAAACGCTCTAGAGCTCTGTTTATGGATCCTAAATTCCCTCATTTCAGCAGGCTTCTTCTGATCATCTTTCTCTTCTTTAACCTCACATAAGACACAACAGTCTACAACCGGAGAAGAAAAACCATTGTGATATTCCTTACTAAAAATTGTTGTAAATGTCTACAGAATTGCTTTGAATGTCCCCTTAGCATTTAAGTTTTATGTCTCGTGCAAAATTGTGATGCTTAAATCAGCCGATACATACGCATTGAGTTTTGGTGGTTGTAATGGCTTTCTTTTCCTCTAAGATTAGCAACAAATTCTCTAGTTTTGCTTTTCTATGGTTCACAGTCAGTTGAAATTTTCTTACCTCCTCTGCATTCTTTAGGCACTTTGCCGTCATTAGTAACGTTGTAACAATTGAAACTCGCGTTTTTCAAATACATACATAAGCCGCCGGCGCCGTGAAGAAGCCAATTCATAACAAAACCGTTTTGAACGTTCTAAAAAGGACTTTTTCTCTGAATGGAAGTAGTAACTTGAGGACTATGCTTGATTATAACGTGTTTGTTTATTTTAACGAGAAGAACACGGCTATATACAACCGGCCCAAATTTTTGAAAACACTCGGTATAATAAGTATTAGCAATATACTTGATTTTGATTATTATCACATTTAAGTAACCAATAAATACGTAACGAATTTGTAAGAGGCGCACTCATTATTAATATTACAGGTTTGTTTTGTTTTGTTTACTTTATCTTTCAATCCTATTTTCGGAATTCATTTGTGAGATATTATATAAATATTGCTTTTTTGAACTTTCTTATTTTATCTCTCTTTGATATTGAGATTATCATTTTATTGTTCATAATTTGGCACATTATATATGTGTGTATACGTATGTATATAAAATCGATTGTGGGGTCGCAAGTACCGACACTCGACTGGTGGCGACGCACCGCCATCATCGAGTTGTCCTAACACAGAACCAGCCTGGGCCGGCTAGTCTAATGCGAGCTTTTCGCCATGACGGATCACGTTGAGCCGGCCTCGGAGGCCGATATTCGGCGAGCCTAATTCGATAATGTCTAGCCCGCTGCCGCCGTGTAACTTCGAACCGGCACTGCCGGATCGTCAACAGGAATCGCGATTAAACGTACCGTCTGGTGTTTCGTCGTCACCTCCACCGACAATTCTTAGGCAACAAGAACAACAGCAATCTCAACAGTTATCGCGTCTTCCGGACGAACGCGAATCTGCTACTGTTGAGGACTCTAAAAACTCCAAAAGCAAGCGACCGCTTTCCTATCCGTGCGGTCCGCAGCCCAAAACAGACTTACCAGTCGGATTTAATCCAAATAAGAGGAATTCAGATCCTCCTAAACCGGTAACTCTTACGAATTCTATTAAAGTTAAAGCCCAAGTGAAACCTTTTACTAAAGAGTCTTTGGAACGATTGGAAAGGAAGACTGTACAACTTGTGCGCGAATATGGATTTCAGCCTAGGAGAAAGCTCAGTGTTGAGGATGGTTCTAGACTTCCTGCTAAATATGAGCCTTTTCCTAAAAACCTGTATGGTAGGCCACTCGAAGAAATTGACAACTTTATTTACGATGAGGTGAGTTCGACTTGTTATAGGAAAAAATATTACAAAATATTTAGTAATGCCAAATGTTTGGCATTGCTTGTTTTTCCAAACATGTTCACGTGCTTGATTACAATAATGCTACCTTTAATTCATTTCGGCGATATCTTCGTTCAAATTCTTGAAAAGTTCATACATCGAAAATGAATTATGTGTTATATAACTGCGCATCAGACATTTCCATATTTATATATATTATGCGATATTAAGGTAAGGCATACAACTTCGTAAGTTTATGCCTTTGATTTTCCTTTTTGACAGACGCATTTTATTTCTTACGGTCTTGCTTGGACATAAATTACACACTTCTTTGTTCAGTAGGTAGGTAAAGAGAAGAAGTATAACAATTTAAATAACAAAGGGGTTTAAATGCGATACATTTTGAAATGTATTTTCACTGTCTATTCAATAGTGAAATATTTTCCAGTTAGTAAGTGAAGATTAAAACAAAATAAAAAAATAATTTTAGAAGGAAATAATTTTATTGTATAAACTCGTTATTGTTTGAGGTGTGTAAGCGTAATAATTGGAAATTCACTTCTAATTTTAATTTTTAAATCGTCTAAATTATAGGATTTGTTTTAGTAAACTTCTCTGTTCAATAACTTCAGTAAAATAAGTAATTTAAATCTGGAGAACATGCGATTTCTTTTGTCCAATCTCTTGACCGATCTTGATATTTCATTGAAATAGTTGCTTACTATATATTTATAGTAGAGTGGTTGAGTTCAGAACCAGCCATGTGTGTATCTATATTTCAATGATTGAAATATAAATAAGCTGATTCCAGAATTAATTATTTTCAAAAAAACAACTTTTGAAAACTGTATCCACCAATCTTACCGTGGACCAGATTCTCTTGAGGATGCTATTTGTCCAAATTTGAATATTTTATTAGCGGATTTTTGAATTATATTATATGGTGACCTAGTTCTCCGTTTGGTTGTTTTGAATATTCTCGTCAATTAAATAGGGTGTCTAGTCCAGGGTGCTGTCAGATTTTAGAGTATTCATTTTTGCGATAATTCTTTTGTTGCTTTGCGGTAAGAATTTAGATTTTAGCACTAAACTTATTAAATTATCTATGTATTTATTATTAAAAAACGACTACGCTATTTCTTTTCTTCAACATATATTTACTATCTATATTTGTTCTGTTTAGCGTAACATTGTGCTTAGATTTACTTTTGTAAAGGTATGAGATAATGAAACACTCCCCTAAATAAAGCAAACGATATGCATTATTTATTGACGTTTTTATTCAAATTAAAATAATGTGAATGAAATTTAGATATGTTGACATCAGGTTATTATTTAGATTAACTGATTGGAAAACATTTTTCACTAATTGTTAGACAATAAAAATATTTCTAAAAATAAAGAAACATTTAACCCCAGTCGGAAGTTTCTGAGAGACCTAGTTTTAGGGGTAAAATTTGTGTGTCACGTTTATATAATAGAAGATTAAAATTTAAATATTAAAATTGACTTAAGCCTGTGATTTTCTACCTTGGTAATGTACGTCAAGAATGGTGGCAAAATTTTTTAAATTTTAATCTTCCGTTATATTAAATTTGAAAAATTAAAACTGACCTATGCTTATGATTTTCTAGCTTGGCAATGTACGCCAGGAATGGCAGAAAAAATGTTGGAATTATTGTCATTTCCCAATATATTTTTTTTTTAGAAAATAATATTAAATGTATTAATGATTCTTACATTTATCAGTTAACAAATTGTACTTATCTATAAAAAAAAGTGATACTTCAACCACCGAGTCAGGTAAAGACACTTTCTTGTCGTGTATTCTATACTATTTTCTTCTGAAATCGAATAATTAAATTTTAGAAAATAAATTAATATTGACAATAAAAATGATCAGAAAAATCAAATCGGTTCTGTTTCTGTGGTTTTCTTAGTGATTAATCGTCAAATAATCGTCAAACGTTTACAACAATAAAACTTCATCATTTTTTGCTTTTTTCTTTCATCGAGTTAATAACGGTGTGTTCAATATGCATGTATTTCAAAGAAATAGTGATGTAGAAGACTACATTCCACCGAACATAAGTGCAGCTGCCAATTCTGCATGGAAGATTCACTGTCAATCAAATCTAAAGACAGATATCAGAAAGCGTACTCAATATTTGAAGATTAATGCAATTCTGAAAAAGTCACAGTAGTTACAGAAGAAGTTCTCCTCGTTTATTTCGCAAACGAGAGAAACAATTATAATTCTCTACTTTGTGGAGCAATTTCTCCATGTTAAAATCCACTTTGTTACTGAAGAAAAACGTTGAAATTAACAAGTTTCTCAAGTTAACTGTATTATTGAAGAGAAAATCTGTTAGATATCAAGCAAAAAAATTATAGTTCGCGATCAAAAATTGGGTAATTTCTTAGAGAAGCTCTCGATAAAGGTGTTCTGATGATGAAGGTAAATAAAATATCTACGAATTAATTTAATTTAATTATCTGATTTTTATTGAGGGTTGTGATTGTATTCGGGCTAGCAGTGGCTTGTCGTTGTGATGAGGTAATGGAAATGTCTTTTGATGACGTTGACGATACACCGTCGCTTATTTGTACTGTATAGCTAAATTTTGATATTTATTTCAAAAAATGACATAAAATGATGTTACAGTAAATTCACATTAGTCAGGCTTTTACTGTCGTATGTCAGGGAATTTTACTTTCCTGATCCAAAAATGTTCAGTAAAGAAACGAAATATGGACGATTTCAGAAAATAGTTATTTATGTACCAAGTCAGTAAAATGATTCTTTATTGAACGAGTCTGATATTAGCCAAGCAAGCGAAGCGAGCGAGGCGAATAAGAGACGAGTTCGATAAAGGCACTTCCGTAAAATGCTATGGTAATGTATCGCTTTATTGACGGTTGGCGATAAAATATTTGCATTTCGTGACGATAGTATACCTGAAAAATTTTCTTTGTTGCTTAGCATTTGATGTATGTATATACAGCGTGAGTCATTAGTAGCCGCTTCTTCGATTGCTCTTTTATGTTTTAAATAAAAGAAAAAACAATAAGCCGAAGATTCATGACTGTTTGGAGCGCATATTTTAAAAATACTTTAAGCTCTGACGCACTTCCTGTTTAACCGGAAATTCATAGAACTTATTTTTTTTAAATGACTTCCTATATATATTTTTGAATTTTCTAGTACTGTTTCATATTGTCTATTCAAGTGTTTTATCTCTTTCAAAATTGAGCCAATAGCTGTTGAGTAATTATTTTTTTTTGGAAATATTTGACCAAAACACGTGTTCAGAAAAATATCATTTTCGCATTGTTTTTAAAAGCAAAAACATTAACTTTACTGGTGCTTGTAGCCAAGACAATTCTGTATCATTTGATATAAGTTGCACGCGACAATACATCAAAAAACTTAGGTTTTTCAAAGCCTACTTCCTGAAACTTTCACATTCCAAAAACTTTTTTTTTAATGGAACACCCGGTATTTTATTGTCGCACTTTGTTCCCTTTTTTTATCCCCTTTCATTTTTGTTAACAGTGCCCTATACCTACCTTTTGTAATTTCGGAGATAGGCAATACAGGAACAATCAGCGGTCAAATAAAGAACTACGGGCGCTGTTCTATTCGTCCAATAAAGACTGGAATGCGTGCGATTGCCTGAGTCAACTGTTAAAGAAAGTCGGTAAACATTTATGTCGAATTTATAAAAACATCGCTATTAGTTATCATCAAAATGAATTATTTTTATGAAGAGTTAATAGTATTGATTAACATTTTGGGTAAATCTGAAAGAAACTCTTTGCTAGCATCTAGACTTTATGCATAGCGATCCCTGGTAGAAGTCAACCGAACCCAGAAACCTTCGAAAGTATAAAGGAACGGTTCGAGTGAACAGAAAGTATTGAATATGAAGAACAGAGCGGAAAAAATCCATAACCTGTGAGGATAATAAGTTTATGGTACTTGCGAGTGTAGTCAAACACCCCCATTACTACGAAAATTAGTCGTCAGTTAGATGTAAGTCAAATTTGAGAATCCAGAATACTTAGGAAGTATGTAATTCATCGGTAGCATATTTGTACACAGGGTTAGATGAAATAAATTTCCAGAATCGCTTGCATTTTGATCAATGGGCAGCAGATAAATTAGCCTGACTTTCTCAATTTTTGGTTGTTTACCGACGAAGACAGCTTCTATTAAAATGGATACGTTAATCGTCATAATTTTCTTTCTTATAACACATAAAAACCCTCACTTTATCACACTGCAAACTTTCAAAATCGTCAATCAATAAATGTGTGGGCAGAAATAGTGGGTATTTACACAATTGGACCTTATTTCTTTGACGAAAATGTGAATGGAGAAGAGTATCTTCGTTTCCTACGGACGAATTTTCAAAACCTTTTGAAGACATAAACATCATCAGAAAAGCGTTTACAAGAATATGTTGAAATGTTTTACGCAACGTTAGTACCTACTTCTTTGGAAAACACCATTGCACAAAGTTGTGGTTATGTTGAAGATATTCTTTAATGAAATTTGTTTTTCTTACTTTTGATTGTTGTTATGTTGCTCAATAGTTTTAGTTTATTTAAATGGCGTTATTTTGATGCTTAATTATTTTCTATCAATGTTTTAGGACATCAATTTATAATTTTGAAAAACTACAGCCATCTCTTATGAAGAGCTTCAACAATGAAAGAATAGGAGCAATTAGGCAAATTAAATTGAAGATAGCAGCATTGTTTCATACACCTTTTAGTGGGGCGGCAGTCAGTTCACATAACCTTTATTTTTTTTTTGTTAAGGTGGCCATCTCGCCCATCTAAATTACATTGCAAACATGTTGCGAACATATTGCACCAGAAACCGTTAGTAAGCCACAAAATTACAAAAAAAAATACGAGCATAATCTACAAACTTATCTCCAGGGGACTAGGTGGTTTTAATAAGGGAAGTTTGTTCGATTAATGTGGAAAAAAATGTTAAAAAACAGGAAGTTTTTATACCAAAAATCTGCTAGTTTATTCCGTAATTTCTTGGAATATATAGATAATTGCCAGATATTAGATAGCTTACCCCCTGGAGAAATAAATTCTCTTTCTTTTGATGCTTGATACAAAGCAATTAAGCGTATTTTATAGCTGTCTTGTGCTTTTAAATGTTTTCACCCATAAATTCCGATTGATTTGTATCTAAGAGACATATTCTTATGGGAAAAGTAGATTTCGTTTATTATAATCACTGTGGTAGGTCAGCAATTCTTAAACAGAGGGCGCTGCCAACGATCGGTTATTGTTAGGCATGTTGAGTGTTGCAAAATTTGAATGTCTACGGCAAATATAGACTCGACATACTGTAAATTGCTTACTCCGTCATACTCAGTTACGTTATATATGTGTTTGTCAGGCATCAAAAGAGTATCTTTAAAGAAAAAAAGGTTACAAACAACATGCTCTTCAATTACAAAAAATCGAAAATAGAACTCAGGCGTCTTGGATTCTCATTTAATAATAAATCTACTGAAAATATCGGGCCAACAGAGTATTTCAAGTACCTATTGTTCAACCATATTTTACGAAAATATTTATGTTTTGATGATTATGTACAGTGTATCTCAAAATACATGCTAATCTGAAAATACCTTCTGTATGTTGTAATATACAGGGTGAGTTATTAGTAGCCGTTTCTTTGATTGCTCCTTTATGTTTTAAATAAAAAAAAAACAATTAGAGAAAGTTTCATGGTCGCATATTCTAAAAATACATTAAGCCCTGACGCACTTCCGGTTTCACCGGAAATGCATGGAATTTATTTTTTTAAATGACACTCTATAAATTTTTGGATTTTTTAGTACTGTTTAAAATTGTCTATTCAGCTGTTTTTCCTTTTCAAAATTGGGGCAATAGTTTTTGAGTTATTAATTTTTTTTTTAATTTTTTGACCAAAACACGTCCAAAAAAAAAACATTTTGTCATTGTTTTTAATTACATTTTTGTCAATGGGCAGCAGATAAATTAGCCTGACTTTCCCAATTTTTTGTTGTTTACCGACGAAGCTACCTTCTATTAAAATGGATACGTTAATCGTCACAATTTTCGTTATTATAACACATAAAAACCTTCACTTTATCACACCTGCAAACTTTCAAAATTGTTGGTCATTCAGTGGTAGTTATTGGTAGTTACATAATTGGACCTTATGTCTTTGATGAAAATGTTAATGAAGGAGAGTATCTTCGTTTTCTACGGACGGATTTTCAAATCTTGTTGAAGACATGAACATTATAATCAGAGAAGAGTTTATAAGAATATGTAAAAGTTTTATACAACATTAGTACTTCTTTGGAAAACAGAATACTCACGTGCATTGCACAAACTTGTGGTTATGTTGAACATATTCGTTAATGAAATTTGTTTTTCTTACTTTTGATTGTTGTTACGTTGCACAATAGTTGTAGGTTATTTAAATTGCGTTATTTTGTTGCAAAATTTATTTCTATTAAAGTTGTAGGACATCAATTTATAATTTTGAAAAACTACAGGCATCTGTTATGAACAGCTTCAACAATAAAAGAATACGAGCAATTAAGCAAATTAAATTGAAGATAGCAGCGTTGTTTCATACACCTTTTAGAGAGGCGGCATCTTCAAATATGTCAGTAAACTTATGCTTTATTATATTTGGTTGTTAACCAATAGTTTAAGAAATGAAATACTGCAACTGGATATTGCCGAAATTAAAAAAAACTGAAACGCGATGCCCTTCATTCTGTAAAATTATTACTTTTGGGATAGTGGATTTAACCTTTACTTTGTTTGACAGTTGAATAAAGAGGTCGGGCACCATTCCAGGCTTCCATTGGTTGAACGAATATTTCGGCGCATAGAACAACAACGCTCGTAGTTTTTATTAGACCGCTAATTGCTCCTATAGTGATTATCTCAGAAACTACAAAAGATAGGTACAGGACATTGTTAACAAAAATTAAAGAGAAAAAAAAAAGAAACAAAATGCCACAATAAAATACTTCCATTAAAAAAAAAATAAGTTTTTGGTATATCAAAATTAGTAGAAGTAGGCTTTGAAAAAACGTTTTTGAGGTATTGTCGAGTCAACTTATACCAAATGATGCAGAATTTTCTTGGCTACAAGCACCACCAAAGTTTATGTTTTTACTTTTAAAAACAATGTGAAAATGATTTTTTTCTGAACACGTGTTTTGGTCAAATATTTTCAAAAAAATGTTAAAATTGAGAATGACATATTATTTAAAGAAAGTATTCTAAAATTATACGATGAAATGATGTAAGTTAAATTATTTGAAGATTAGAGAAAGTGTAGAAATGGTGTATTATAATTAAACAATTTTTTTTTAAATATATATATATATTTTCAAATATATATAAATCGTTGGTACGTTTGTGTGCGATCTTGTAGCTTCTAAACGACTTGACCGATTGAGGTCATATTCACGCAATATATTTATTTTGTCGAGACGATGGTTCATAGCTAGGCAAGGATCCGATAAATGGTGCTGTAGTCAAGTTACTTAAGAAATTTATATAAAAAGCAAATTTGCGAGATATTTCAAAAAACTGCTATTCGATAAGAGTGAAAGTCAGTTGCAGTCTGATGAGTTCGTTTAGGTGAAGCAATTACATAGACAAGACTGATTCGTTTATTATTGCTGATATACTCCCAGTAGCCGAACATATCACCGATAATAAACGAATCAGTCTTGTCTATCTAATTGCTTCTCTAAAACAGCCGTCACTGGTGAAAGTGTTATTTCCGGTCCGAATTTTGAATTTTTTTTTTACAAAAATATTCCAAATCCATGTTTAAATACTTTTATACTGTATAAAATGCATAATTTTCGTGATATTTTCAAAAAATTGATATTCGATTAGAATAAAATTGCTAGGTACTTTCAGTTCGAATTTTGGAAATTTCTTATTACAAAAATATTCAAAATTGAGCTTTCAATATTTTCATACACTCGATATGTTTGTCTAGAATGCATGACTTGCGATATATTCGCAAAAACCTGTTTTACGATCAGAGTAAACACCTACTTCCGGTAGGAATTCTTTTATAAAATTGTTTTCTAATTTACTCTTGATCACATTGTTATACTTTAGATATTTGCCTAAAATTAGTAATTGACGAGATATTGCTATTATTTGTTTTCTTCACTGATATGAAGTACTACTCCCGATTTATCGATTTCACTGAAAATATAATCAGATTTCCGAGGGAGATTATATTCCTAAATATACACTTCGGTATTGATGGCTTTTGCCGTTTGGCCGCTATCATGGTCAAACAGTGAGAGAAATTTTTTTTTGCAAACAAATACATTAATTAATTAACTCGAAAATTAATGCATAATGACGTATTTCTACACGCTCGCAGCTGACGTAATAGAAAATTGAAAAAAATTGTATGCAATGGTTATAGAAGTATACTTTTTGACAAAAGAACCTCAATAACTCAAACTTAAAAATTTAATGAATTGAGATCAAATTTCGGCCACTGGTCGACCACTAGTATTAATTATAAGGCAAGTTATTTAGGTACCTATACAAAATTTTTAATCTATTTTCTTCAATCCTATAATAAAAATTACTTACATACGTAAGAAATTTAATTCAATATCCTGCAGATCTCGTTTTTAATTATATTTTAGTAAATTATTATGAACGTGGGAAATCCACACTGTCGGATAAATTTTAGGGTGGTCTTTCAAATTTTTTTCCAACTGAATCGGGCATTCTAATAGCTGATACGGTATCAAAAGTAATACAAAGAGGGCATTTTATAATATCCAACACTACTTTCTGAGCACACATGTAGATTTAACCTATTTAATTAGAGTGTTATAGGTATGTGAAATAGGTATATTGATTGTTTCTCTTTTTCTTACTTTTACACACACAATAGGCCTTGTGTTTCTTACATTGACAGGTTCACTACTTATGGGTTTTCTTAAATAAACAGTTCATTTTTTAGTCAAATTTGAATAAATACTTGGCGAAATACTTCTATAAAAAAACTATTTATCTATAAGAATAAAAATGTACTGCCTCTGTGAAAGTAGATTTTTTTATGCAAAAGTTGTTCCAAACTTACTTCTGAATACTTTTGTATCCATTACACATTTTGAAAAAACTAACCATTGACAACATACTTGGTAACTATGTATTTCGCGCTCAAGTGTTACTTCTCATCTACTAATCTAATTCTTCCAACTAAGACATGGTACATGCTCAAGTTACATAACAAAACACAAAATTTACCAACTTTGCCAAACTCAAACCTACCCTCTATTCCAAATAATAAGCGAAATACCCATGGTGACCATCAAAATTGAATCAGCCTATATATTCCTTTTTCAAAAATGCAATAATCACTAAAAAATACCTATTTATTATCTAAATCAAATAGATAAAGGACAGATCTACATAGGTATTTACAAAACAAACATTATATGTAACAGTATGTTCCTATTATTCTTGTAAGGACGCAATTTGCATTTTTACAATTTAGGGTAAATATCAATGATTTCAAAATAGACACATATTCTATTAAATCGTGTATGAGACAAAAACTCTGTTTTTTGTCTCATACACAAAAAAAACAACGGTCTGGTCTGCC
The DNA here is from genome assembly GCA_963170755.1 of Amphimallon solstitiale. Classification (NCBI taxonomy): domain Eukaryota; kingdom Metazoa; phylum Arthropoda; class Insecta; order Coleoptera; family Scarabaeidae; genus Amphimallon; species Amphimallon solstitiale. Next base: position 83,413,967 of record OY720676.1, on the reverse strand, counting down.
AGTCTCTGTATAATTTGGTTCAATCTAAGAGATACGTGGCGTTAGTACTGCCATCTGTTATCCAATAAATTTGTTTTACAAATAATGTCGCTGCTACTGGCAATCAGATGGCTAATTAAAATACAGTCACGTATGCAACACATAATACACGCCTAATGGTTAGAAAAGGATAGAGCAATGTGACGATTCTCTTTCTATTAAACGGCCACCTTAACCAATCGTATAAAAAATTAAATACTGCAACTGGACATTGCTGGAATTAAAAAATTTAAATGCGATGCCCTTCATTCTGTAAAATTATTACTTTTGGGATAGTTGGATTTAACCTTTACCTTGTTTGACAGTTGAAGGAGGTCGGGCCCCATTCCAGCTTTCCATTGATTGAGAATATTTGGGTGCTTACAACAACAGCGCTCGTAGTTCTTTATTTGGCCGCTAATTGCTATATAGTGATTATCTCAGAAATTACAAAATGACTTTGTTAACAAAAATGAAAGAGAATAAAAAAATGAACAAAATGCCACAATAAAATACCGGGTGTTCTATTTAAAGAAATAAGTTTTTGGTATGTGAAAATTTGGGGAAGTAGGCTTTGAAAAAACAAAGCTTTTTGAGGTATTGTCAAGTGCAACTTATACTAAATGATGCAGAATTTTCTTGGCTATACGCAGTACCAAAATTAATGTTTTTATTTTTAAACACAATGTTGATCGTTTGTGATTTTATGTTGGAACAAAACTATAACTGACAATCAGTAAGTATGCTTGTAATGTTATACATTTTTCAAATTAGTTTTATATTTTTGCATACCTAAATATGGCGAAATTTTAAGAAAGCGGAAAAAGGAACTGGTCTCATTTTGGAAGAGAATGCGAGTGATCTATTACAACACAACTCCAGCGTCTAGGCTTTAAACCATAGGTTGAATTGATGATAATCAGTGTTTATGTAAATTCAACAGTGTAACCTATTATTAATAGGTATACGTGATCTAAGTGCATCAAAAGTTCCAGTAATAACATAATACTATGAAATAATGCGCTTAAGACAGCTCTAACACCAGTTATTTTATACAAGCTTACAAAGTACATATGATATATTCTGTTTGATAATAATTTTTGCAATTCTACCCTACCGAAAGTATTTGCAATCAAAAGTTTCATTTCATCCATTTAGTTTAAAATCTGCATGTTGTCCTAAGATTTGCTTAATGAAACCATTTAGACGTTCCAGGAAGTTTTGGGTAAATCAAATTTGGTAGACATTTGTTACACCCGCAACAACGTCGAAACTTATATTATTGACCAGGTGAGTCACGATATGGGGAGATCACAATAGTGTAGAGGTGGGTATTGAGAAACGCAGGGCCGAGCTAACTCAAGCCGCAGATGGCGTGTCGGTTCAGATAACTAAACTAATGAAATGAGCGTCGGTCGGCGACGACGCAAGCGACGTTGTCCGGGCACCAGGACACTGTGCTACCTTACGGTAACCTACCTGCGTTCCCTACTGATCTGCCACTGGCTGTGTCCCTCCAGCGGGTTTCCTACGGATCACCCTGTATAGGTCGGCTGCGCCAAACCTTAGTCAAATGCTTGTCACAATAATAGCAAAGAAAAACAAGATATGTTGAGGTAAAAATAAAAGAGAGATTACGATGTGTAGAAAGTTCTATATTAAATTGTATGGTTTTATTTTTTTTTGCAAAATAAATAAACAAGACAAATTGATATTTAGAAAATTTGGTAAACAAAACAGATTGGAAGTTTGAAAATTATTAAACAGAAGGATTAATTAAAAAAACAAACAGTCTTAAATACTACTGGCATAACCTCTGCACATCGGCAGGAGGATGGTCGGCAGCAGAAACGTTTCGTCGCCTTACAGGCTATTCTACAAATGGTATTATACAAGTGCCACCAACGGCGATGTTCAGTATTATGGGTTATTCGTTACACAATTAAAAAAAAAAGATTTAAGATTAGCACTTAAGACTTAAAAAAAAAATAATTAAGTGTAAGGTAAAACGTTAAATTTACAAAATCATGGTTTTGATTACAAAATAAAAATTACGAATTAATTAAATAACTTGTTTACAAATGTTAATTTATTAAATGACGCTTGCAAAAAAAACAAAGGAAAATTTAATAATTAACACAAAAGAATCTACTGAGCTTACGGTATAGAATTTACAATTACTTAAATAATTTTAATAGCTCAGAAATTAAAAAAACATACATGAAAGTCAAATTTTTAACGGTAAAGGATTTTCTAGAATTTTATTAAATTAAAATTCAACACATCAACGAGAAATATTACGGTAATGAATGTTCTAGAATTATTATTAAATTAAATATTCAACACATCAATGAGAGTCCTTATCAATTCTTCATAGGGTCACTCTGTATACAGCAAAACAATTTGCAATATAAAAAAAACGATAATTTAATTAGGATTGCACGTGACCTCGCAATTGATTAAGGGGTGCATTAGGTATTTATAACCACTCAAATAATCTTAGATCAAATAAAGGTAAAGAAAAAAAAACCAGAGCACTGGCACAAAGATATCGACAATTAGTCGAATGTTACGTCGAAAACTACGAATATAGTTGCACTTATCTGACAAATACAGGTCGTAGGTAGGCACGCTAACTGAAGTCAAGATGGCGGAGGCCCCCTTGTTGGACGGTGAAATTTCACCAGAAGCCACTAAGAAGGTTGAGAAGTACAGCTATTAGTTCGACGATGATAGACACTATGTTCTTCAACAGTAACGTAGGGCGGCCATTTTCTGTGAATGGCGACTGAGGCTTAACCCGTGCCCAGCAATAAAATCCTATTAAATTAGAAAAGAAAAGAAACAAGATAAAACCCCGAAAATTAACACAAAATTTCAACCACTTACCCCAAATTGTATTGGAGATCCGCGAAACGACTTCACAAGTCACTCAAAAGTGCAAAATTTAAATTCAAAGGCCCATCAGCATGGGATTTCGTAAATTCAAAAGAAACGATAAATGCGGTAAAATTTACGATAATTCACCTAACTAAGGTACGACATTCGCTGCTTATTCCATCAAAGCCGCTTACGCGAAATATCTACATAGACATAGTAATAAAATTACCAAAAAGGAAAATAAGCAGTTTGCACTAATGTTCTCACACAAGAAAAGACTACGTAAGTGAAACGAAAACGTGGTCTTCCTGGATAATCCGATACAGCCAATCAGCACGCACGCTCATAATTGAACGCACTCGGAAATGATTTAGAATAAAGGCGGGAGAATTCAAATAAAAGTGACAAACACAGGACTTAATTACAAATGAGAGAGTCGATAACGTGACCTATATAATTAAACAATAAACAACCTCAGAACTTACGGCGATGGTAAAATTTATTAGAACACACCTATAATGCACGGAAGATTAAAACGTTAGACGATATGAAAAGGAACAGTTCACGCTTAAAAGTTGGTCACCTGTTTGACATCACACCAAGATACTGCCAACGACAATCAAAACAAACCTAAGATATAGACAAAATTTGTTACGGAATATACAACCGGAACCTGCAGGTAATTATACAGGAATTACGAGCTAATAAAACGCTTCGATGAGGCGGTTGAAAAACCGACCATAACCATATGTTACAGAGCAAACATCGAAGATCTAACCTTAGAAATGCAACTGGAAGATATCAGCCGGTGTTTACATTGCCGTCGCAGGAATGTCGATGACTAGGGCAAACAAATCAGAACACGAGAACAATTAATAGTATCGCCTTTATTATACCAGGTTTCCTTATTTAATACCTATAACGTTTTTAGGGAGATATTACGATAGAAAACATCAATCGGACGAAACATGTACGTTCGTGCCTAGGAGTACGCATAAATACAAGCGACAGTATATGCAATAATGCCTGACTGTTGTGTCGAAGAATTTTTGTTTTGTTTTTTATATAATAAATTACGTTGTTTTTTCTACAGGTGGGTTGGAATATTGCAACATAATCCACAAATAATTCCATAAATGCCACATATTAAATGCACTTCGTAGAGTACGGAAGATATAATTAAGCAGGTGTTGATAAAGCTTAAACAAAGCATATAAAAGTAACTGCTAATGCAGATAAGCGAGTCTACAGGTAGGTTAGAATAAGTTAAAGATACGTTAGATAGTTTACATAACATAGGATACAATATTCTTACTCATAAGGAGTGTATTTACCCGATATTGTACATTACACCTCTGTTAGAGCCACAGTACAAAACTCAAAGTTCCGAAAGCAAAATGTTAGGTATAGGACACGCTCAGATAAACAACTAACGGTCCTTTTCACACAGTGAACCGAAAGATATACCAGGTTTGCTCAAATAGTCACGCGCTCTAGTCAATTCCTTAAGAATTTCTTTAATAACACATAACCTTACGAGACATACATACAAAATGAAATTTAGGGCGTAACACATTTTAGAAAATTTGGAAAACCATATGTCATCAAATATATTATAATAACATAATTCTACAAATTTATCCTAATTTTATTATAAATATCACTTATTATGTAACACTTTTTGGATACTAAAAATTTAGTTCGTCTTAAATATGCACCTGTTCTAAACTTCACCTTTCATTGATTCAGTGCAAGAAAGGTTATTAAGTAATATGAAAAAGTGCGACTGGTTAGTTTCAGTAGTGTGCAGCAGTTTTTTTTCTAATTTAAGCAAACTTTGCAATTCAAATAATTCTTACAAAAGTCAACAGTCAAATATAAATCAGTGCTACCAAGCGACTACGTCACGTTATCAAAGGTTCCCTTAATTTATATTTTTAACAATTTTTCTATAAATAAATAATGTAAATACAATCTGAAACAGAGAAAATAGTATAAAACACCCGTAACAGAAGGCCAGCATTCTTTCCTTCGGCCACTCGCTCTACGCGCTCGTGTCCGAATTTGGAAATCATGCTGGAATGAAAGGCTTTCTGTTACTTGTATTTTAATATACTACTTTATATGTAGCTGTCATTTTCCACAGTTATAAACATTGAGTAAAATCAATAAAATTGCAATTTACTGTAAAATAATATAAAATTTGATTTTATATAAAGTTACATTATTTAATATTCCAGAAGTAAAATCTGAACAAAATTGTGTAGGTTATGTTCTACATACGTTATGGTACATTAACACGTGTGTACATTTTCTTCTTGTACCCGTGTTTGTCGGTTGGGACATGCCATCCTGACATTTTGCGGTACGTTACGGAGGGAGCGTATTTTCTGTATTTATAGGCGGTTCCGAAACCTTAAACATTAAGAAGCTCTTCATTTTTGTCAGCAAAAACATTGATTTTGTTCTGTTTATCGCAGCGTGTGTACATATACATATACCTATTGACCCACTTTGAAAGATATTTACATTCTTGTTTTTCTCGTTTTTTTTACTACATAATGTTTTTTATTTTATAAAATATTACCCCCACTGTAAGACTTAAAACAAAAAAATAAGATGTACTAGAAAAAATATACCTACCTATTTTTGGACTTACATATTAATTTTGTCAGGTTCATTACTGTGTAGTACCTACAAGTGTATAATGTTCAGGGGCCAGATTCTTCTTAACAGTATTTCAACAAATATTTTTAACATAAAATATCTTTCGATCTTAGTAAAGTAAATATTTATAACATTTCACCAGTACTTATAATGAATATCAGGTTTGTAATAATAATTTACACATTAAAAGAAAGCAATTAAAATAGTGATTATAATGAATCAATTGCGTAAAAACATTCATATAAATGCAGTAATCATAAATTAAAGATGTAAAATATTTCAATAAGATGACGAAGTGTTTTTAAGAAAAGAGCCGCTCAGCCCATGACAAAAGGGTTTCACACGCTCAAATTTGCGTCCTTCCATGTTGTATATTTTGTTGCTAAATTTGCTAATGTGAAAAGAGAAAATAGTATTAAAAAGTGCTAATACAAAATACAAACATTATAAAAGAACTTTGAGTTGTGTAAACTAATTTTTGCTAAAATTAGCTACGAAAATATTAGTAAGTCGTAGAATTAACTCCTGTCATACTCCAAATTAGGAAGCAGTGTTTTATCATTATACGAAATAAGTGCGAGTAGTGTTTAAATTGGAATTGGAATAAAGACGATTAGAAGCTTTCGAGATTCCGGTTATAGGTTATATCTAATACTACTCGTATCACCAACTTTGGGTGCCATTTATAACTGAAATTGCTATCATAATAAAGGTGGTGTGAAGTCAGTAAAGTAGTGGGGATTTAATATTTTTGTTGACACTGGTGGTTTTATACAAATTAATTTGGTTATGGTAATATTTTTGTCACGAGTGAAATTAAAAAAAATTGTATTTATCAACTCGGAAGAAAACGCGTTGTATGAAATTCCTCTGTCAGAGGAAACTTTTAAGAAAACACAAGAAGGTTAAGTAGATATACATTTGCCCTAATATGAATATATTAAGTGTTTTTGTATAGACATGCAATTTGCTTCGGAAATATTACATGACTTCTAGTGTAAATAATTTCTACGGCATTAAATATTATAAATATGCTCATGATGATGGTATTCGTCCCATCAGTGATTATAATTCAATTGTTTTTTGGAATTAAATCAATATTGAACAAATAATTATGACTACCAAGTCAAGTGAAGTATTATTTGATGTAGTTTGAGGTTAGAAATGTTAGAATAGAGAGCATGTAAACAACCACGCGCTGACATGAGTCATAAATCGCTCCGAAAGCAAACCCAACATTTAACACACATTTGCTCAACAGACAGACAGGCGTTTTATATTCCATAGCAAACTTTTATCAAAATAATTTTTGATTCGCGGTACAATAGACTAAAAAGAAAAGAGTTACAAAATAAGAAAGTTGATGATATGTTTCATGTGTAGGTACAGGTAATGAGTAATTGAAAACTAAGTAAGTGGACAAAAAAATGGAAAATACTAAATACATGAGCTGGACGAATGATAAATTTAAATGAAGGCTGTGTTCACAAGGTAGTCATAAAATCAAGTATATTAGTTGTAGGAAGCTGATGTGTCTTTAAATAAATGGTGGAAGTGTACGGATATTTCATATAACGCAAAAATTCAAGTGTATAAAACAATTATACGATGTCATCTGAGGAGTATGAAGAAGAAACATTTTAAACAAATTTATTTATTTTTTTAATTTCTATATAAAAGAACAGTAAATAATACGACTTAACTTAATACGCCATGGAATTGCTGAATCAACACTGACAAAATACCAAGTGAATGAATGTGAGCTGCCAGTATTGTGACAAGGAAATAATACAAATACGCAGTTTATGTTTGGTGGATAAGAGATACCTATATGTACGTATACTATTGCGCTCGACAAATATGTAATGTAACATCATCTTTATCTAAAACATTTACAATCATTATAAATAAATTTCTGATTGAACGCTTGTGGATGTCAGCAGAAATGTCAAAACGTAGATGCAAGTAGTAAAACAATGTAGGATTTCGTTAAAGAAGACAACATCGACATTTATATTTTATTCGAATTCTGATAAGAAACATTTAATCAGGAAACATAAACTTCTCAATAATAAAAATATTTTAGAATAATAAAACTTTGTTTTTAATAATTTAATAATCATATTTTTAAAGAATTCATTGTTTAAGAATGTTGTATTATAGAATTTTCACACTTTCGAAAGAGACGGGGGACGAGGAAAGAGAAAGTGGGAGAGGAGAAGTCTCAAAAATAACCCTTTTACGTTATCCAGAGTCTCCAATATTAAAAATTCCGATTAAGGAATATTTCCTAAAAACTAATTTTTAGGTCACAATATGATCACAATACTTTGTTAAAGACTTATAAGAAAGTGACTATAAATCAGATATAAATTTGTAATAATATCATAAAATTCTCTCAATTTTTCTTCATATTGACAATTAAATCAAACCGTGCAGGGAGAGGTCTATAAAAAAGAAAAAAAGAAATTTGAAACGAATTGACCTACGCGTGATGGGATTACAGTTGATCAGTAATCTCTTGATCATGAGCATATTGTAGGTATATATCTGCATTTTCTATGAAATATTCTACAAAGTGTATTTTAATAACGAGTATTACGTGCATTTGAAACCATATCGTTTACTAAAATTAATGAGTCAATAAGTAGCTCTGTTGTGAAAGATTACCTTTCAAATGGATTTATCCAAGTTAATATTTTTATGTTTAGTAAGAGAGTCACTTTTATGCTACTGTTCTTTCTACCTATTTATTAATTATAATTTTAATTAGATGCAGTGTTTCCGAAAGTTTCAATTCAACGTAAAATTCGGTACGGATATTCATTGGTATTAAATATTTTTGTTGCTTTGCGCGAAACCTAACAAATCATACCAGAGTATTATTCTTTTGTTGAGTAAATGCTTAAACCGAACGTTTTCCGCATTTCAATGCGAAAAGTTAATATGAGTGCTAAACTGTTGCTTCCCAGCCGCTCGTGTAAACGTAAACAGGTATGTATATTGGAGGCAATAAAATTATTCCAACTCTGAAAGTTCTTTCATACAGAAAAATGTTATAGTATATATATATACTATATATATTGTACTATAAACAATAAATTCTAATAATAATACATTTTATTCATACCATACAGAACTGTATATGAAATGACGCAACGCAAATATTAAAAGCTATGTGTTTCGCGGAGGTGAAACACTGGTAAATCATCATTCCTTACTAATTTAGTCAAATGAGATCAGTGAGGGGTATGAGATTGAGCCACTTCGCCAAGTACTAATTACAAAGCACCAATTTAACTGCAAAAGCGAAATAGGAAAACCATTTTAGATACATATATATGAAAAATGGAAGATAAAAAGATAACAATACGAGGCAAGCATGTGGACACCTCGGACTACATTGGATGAATCCTCTGGGGCATGCATGAAATTCCGACTAAAGTTACAGTTGGTACTCTGTTGGCTGATGGTTCTCGGTTGTTGTTTTTTATCTCAAAGGTTATCCTGTCTTATTCCTCAGCTACACTGCACTAATAAAAATCAATGAGTCACAGAAACAGGTGTATATATGTTTCAGAATGTCGTTCCGATAGTCTACCATTTGTTTCTATCTCTAAGGATATTCCACATTATTCTTTGGTTATACCGTACTGACGATGACCAACGAGTCTGAATTCGTGACTGCGCTTGGACTACAGCGAAATTACCAGACATTCTTTGTCTTGAAAAGTTAGCAATATCGACCGTACACAATTACTAAATGAGTGGTATGAGAATGTCGAGTATTCGGTCTGTTGCAATAAACACCAATTCTTCATTACTCTATATTTCGTTTTACTTAAAAATTTTATCAGGAATATGCTACAAAATAAAAAACACACTTGTTGAAGAACAATTCTAAACAAAAGAATTACTTCTTAAACTTACAAACAGAGTTACTGCATCTGTGGGCACATTAAACTATCATCTATGGATTCAGTTACCAATGAGTCCCCTTTAAAACTTCTCAAAGAATCACTATAATAATATATACATATAATCAAAAATAAACATATAAATTAAAATCAATTACACATGTAATTTCCGAACAAATAAACACGTTAAAAATAAACTGTGTCACTGTAGCTATGGCTGTGTGACCGAAATATTTATTCATGTCGTTTTTATATTAAAATCGATTAGAGCCAAAAAGTATAAAAACATGAATACTAAAAAGAATGTAAAAACCCATTCCTTACTACAAACACGGACAGAGAGCGAAAAGTCAAAAACCGACAAGGAAAACAACATTATTTACGAAAAGCTTAAAATGTGCGAATAAATTACATTTAATTTGTTAAGGTCAGTTTTAAAAGTGAGTGCATTATTATTTTTGTAAATATGTACCATTTCTAAAAATAATCTTTTGCCGTAATTCTTCTCTGTGTCTAGTACTTCTATGTTGTCAAAATTGAAAATGTGCAATACTATGCGTACCCAATGCACAAAAATAAGTTTTTCGTAAATTACTACTATTTTAAATAAAAATAAAAATAAAAGTCTTGATAACTTTCCACAATTTTTATCTAGTCTTTGCGACATATGTCAGGTATGTAGATGACATTTTCTGTATATGGTCAGGTACTGAAAGATAGGCACGCGACTTCCTAACTTATCTAAACACTATTCATGAAAAGATCCAATTTACTATAGAAATAGAAAAAGAAACAAAATTAAACTTTCTAGATTTAACTATCAAAAAAGACGACAAAAAGTTAAAATTCAGTATATACAGGAAACCTACATACACCGATACGATCATACCAGCTAATTCCAAACAATCTTGGCGCACAAAAACAGCAGTTCTACATAGTTTTGCTTACAGACTAATTAACATACCACTAAGTGAAGAAGATTTCAACACAGAATTACGCATAATTAAAACCATAGCTAGAAATAATGGATTTAAAGAGAAAATAGTAGATGACATTATTAAACACAAACAAAGAGAAAAACTCAAAATACACTTTTATCTTAAAATAATAGAAAAAGACAACAAGAAATGGTACATTATACAATACATTCCACATATTAATAATAAAATTAACAGAATATTTAAGAAAATAGGTATCAAAAGAGTCAACATAATAAATAAATAAAAACAATTTAGGTGCTATGTTAGTCAATAACAAGGAAAGAACTAAACTTACCCACAAATCAGGTGTATACAAAATTAGTTGCACAGACTGTAAAGCTTTCTATATCGGACAAAGTGGCAGAAAGATCGAAACTAGATTAAAAGAACATAAAAGATCAATATTGCATAATATTAGAAATACAGGCCTTGCCGAACATTGTACAGATAATCTCCATTTTCCCGATACAGATAGTTGTAAACTTATGCATAATGTAAACAAAGGACCGAAATTAAATTTGTTAGAAATATTAGAAATTAAAAAATCAATTCAAAGAAAAGAGAAAGTAACGGACACACACAGGGATTTTACAAACACACACACACCCATAATAGACACTTATGTACAAAGAGGCAATAAATACAACGAAATATATAACACCCTACACACAAACTGACCTGTTAGTTCGGCTCGAGAATGGTATGAAAAAATACTGAAACATATGTCGCAAAGACTAGATAAAAATTGTGGAAAGTTTTCAAGAGTTTTATTTTTATTTTTATTTAAAATAGTTATTAATAAAATGTTCCACCAAGAACCGTCTGCTAACTCAATTAATAGAATGTTGTTTTCGCTGTTTGTTTTTGACTTTTTGATCTCTGTATGTACAATTTGTAGTGAGGAATGGGTTTTTCTCATCTATTTAGTATTCCTGTTTTTGCACTTTTTGGCTCTAATCGATTTTAATAGAAAAACGACATGAATAAATGTCTCGGTCACACAGACATATGCTACAGTGACACAGTTTATTTTTAACTTGTTTATTAGTTCGGAGATTACATGTGAAATTGTTTTAATTTATATGTTTATTGTTGACTTGGTGATTCTTTGTTATGTGTGTTGGCAAGTTTTAAAGAGGACTGAATGCATAGATGATAGTTTAATGTACCCACAGATGCAGTAATTCTGTTTGTAAGTTTAAGAAATAATTCTTTTGTTTAGCATTGTTCTTCCACAGGTGTGTTTTTAATTTTGTAGCATACTCCTGATGAAGTGTTTAGTAATATAATAAGCATTTATATAAATATATATCAAAAATCCTTGCCGAAATATACAAGAATGCATGCTTAATTGTTCATACTTTTACTTTTACAAAATTTCGTTTACATTATATCTTGTTAGTCATTGAAACTTTTTAGATGATTTATAATTAGTCTGTTCCTAAGTCAATAATATCAATTTTAACTAATATGTTTTGAGTGGGCCATGAGAAAAAAAGTAATTCATTAGTTGCAATTTAACTCTCATACGCTTACTCTATTGTCATTGGTTACATAAAATTATTTTTATTTTTCTGAGATTATATTCGTCAATTTAATTGTATTAATATGTAAAGAGGTTAAATTTTGTTGTTGTTTTTGTTTATTGTTTAACAGGTTGGAGTGCTTATAAATATACCGGAGCCTTTTTTGTTTTGTGGCTGCTCAGTTTACAATAAAAAAGCGATTGGCGCCGTTTTTTTTTAAATTTTAGTGATATCAATAACATTTTAACCAACGACCGTTTTTACTGTCTAGAACTTTTGAGAACTCTGCTTGTATGCGTGTTAAACGCGATTTGTTTCCAGAGCTGAATAATTCGTCTGCTGCACGTTGGAAGTCAATTAAAACGGTAGTAATTAGATAGGGTAATTTTCATTAATACGTGTATAATATACATTAATTTTCAAATGAAACTGACCTTTGATGTGAAATAATAAATAAATCTACTTATTTCTAATATATTAAAATCTTTTTATTGTTTGCTTTATATTACTTCACATTACATAGGCTTTGAAATCAAATATTGATTATAAATGTCGTGGGTGTAACATTGCAGCAAAAACCTTTCACGAAGCGACATACGAGAACGACAAATAATAGAAATTGAAATCATAATCCCACACGCGTAAAGACATGATTTTAAAAATTACCCGCATAAACTAATCAACTTTAACAGAATATTAATTTAGAATTACAGATTATGATGCCATTTTATCATATTGGAAAAGTTGTTGTGCATGTAATGTCATTTGATTATGACATTATTTTTATTTTGTAAATTAAATATTCAGATAGGACTCCGACTGTAGATCAAATGAAGGAGGACTGGTTTTCCTCTTTTTTTCTATTTTTTTTTTGCTCCATTTGTTGGTGTAACGCCTTATTAGGAGTGGCAGTTATTATTTCGGAACGCTGCTTCTTTCTATTCTGTCGGGTTTCTTGCATCGTGGATGTTAAAGTCGGTACTGATGAGAGTTCTTGGAAGCTGACCTACATCTTCTTATATTCAGATTTGTCTTTGAGAGGAATTATTGGGTGATTCTGTCTTGATGTCGATTCAATAGGAAAATCTGAGCGAGCAGCTGGCTGTGTGGTTATTACAGCATCAGTTGGTGAAATTTCAGTAGGTTGTTGAGAAGTAGAATGTGGATGTATTAATGCAGACAGATCTTCACTTATTATCAAAGCAGGTGGCTGATCCTGGTTTAGGGCTGGTGTAAAGTCGTCTTCAGTAAACTTATGAGGGTCCAAGGGAAATATCCCCGTTGACCTAAATCCGGACACAGCTTTACCCATGGTGGCCACTCTCATGTAAGCCTTATTGAATATGGATGCTATGTCATATTGTGTAAGTTTTTGATGAACATTTGTTTTCATAAATAAATCGCTTTCTCTATTGAAAGCTGATTTTAGTGGACTATAAAACGAAACATCTAGAGGCTGGAGTCTATGTGAAGTGTGGGGTGGGATTGAAACCACACTAATGTTGTTTGTCTTGCAGAATTTGGAGATTCTTAAGGAAGTGTGGCTGCAGTGATTGTCCAATATTAAAAGAACAGGATGATCTGCTTGAGGTTTTGTGAAGTGGAAGAAATGCTGGAGCCAGAAAAAAAATATTTCTTCATTAATCCATCCATTGTCGGAATATTTGTAAACAGCACCTTCTGGTCCACCTTTTTCTAACAAAGGTGTCATTCTTTTACGAGGATATATAAATAAGGGGGGAATGAAAGTACCAGCAGCGTTAATTGCGCAGCAAACCGTTATATTTTTTCCTCGCTCCCAACTAGTTGCAGCGCCAACCTGTTTCTGACCTTTAAGTCCTAGAATTTTTCCAGGTTTTTGTACGGTTGTTATACCTGTTTTGTCAACATTAAAAATCCTTGAAGACGAAAAATTGAATTTGTTCATTACAGTTTCTAAGTTCGTTATATTAAATGCAATTATTCTGCTCAAGCTTGTTGATTCTGGTTTTCTTAAACTAATCTGAGGATTTCTCCTTCGAAAGCCCTGTAACCAGTCGAGCCCTGCAATTTGACTGGCAGTATTGAACCTATGTTTTATTTCATTCTTTTTGGCATATTCGTATGCTAAACGTCGAAGTTCTATAGGGGTTAATCCGTAAAACATTTTGGCTAAACGTAATACGTGATTAGTCATTTCTTTCTCCTGCTCGGCACTGAAAATTAGTTTGCGGCCCATGAAATCCTTCTTACTGTTTCTAGTTTTTATCGTATCTCTTAAAGTGCTTCTTGGGATACGAAATGATATCGCAGCTTTTCTCACAGACATGCCAGAGTCCACGGCCTTTATTGCCGCATCTAAGTCTGCACCAGTCCATTGAGCTCTTTCTGTTGTTCTTTTTCGATTTCTAACCATCTGAAAGTAAATGAAGTCTTAAAACTAGGTGGGTACTGCTTAGCCACGAACAACGGAGTAAGATCGCCAATGGCGAAATTTCCCCATCCCAACATGGCGGTCTAACCCCAAACGTATTCTGAACATTTGTTAATTAATTGAACATAACCTAAACAACAAACATGCGTCTAGATCTATGCGAAAGACTCCTAAAACTTTCAGTTTCTAAATGATCATCTTAAAACTTTAAACATGATAAAATCAGAATAACTTACCGTTGATAAATGAAATGGAATAATTAGATGAAAACTGCGAATTTCACGAATCTTTCAACAGCTGACAGAGAACTCGGTGAAAAGGCGCCAAAGCATTACACCTCACTAAAACGAGCTACCTTTAGATGTCGGAACACTTCATTTATTTCCAAGTCATAGTCAACCAAAGATTTAAAGGGTGGCGGTATTACCTCGTATGGCGGCATCCCCCCACTCTCCCCTAAACCACCGGCCTGGCCTGCAAAAGTTTCCGTTGCGTTGTGTCCAAGCCTGCAGCAAAACCCCGTAGCACATCGTTGCTCGAAATTGCTGTCACACATTTTCAGAACGCACTAGAAAAAGTTCCTTCATAAAAAAGTCGCTACGGACAACCAAATGACATTAGTGAGATAAATCTCATACTGAAAATGTATTACATGTTTACCTGCCGCTTCTCCAAATTCCACGTTCCAAATGTTGCCAGAATGAACACTACGTTGCTAATCTCATTTCTTAATGTACACACCTTGTATGTTGTGTGTATATATGACGAGAATAGAACATATTATTATTATTATATAAATTATGCTTGTAATTGATATATGCATTACGTTATTCTGTTAGTACTCGAGCCAAATATGGACACTGTATGGCAGCACTTTACTTCACTGCGAAAATCATATTTCGCGAATATCTAGATAGCAATTATAAATAAATAATAAATAAATATCAAATACCTTACTAACAAAGTATTGGTAATATTATCGACATTTTAGCGACACTGCGCATACTCATCTGTTTGTTCTAGATGATAATTAACAGTATGTAGACATAATGCAAGCTTTTGTTTAACAATGTTTAAAAAATATTGTTTTCCTGTTATTATTATAATTTTATTTGTAATGTTTTTGAATGTAATAATTATAAATTGATACCAGAAAGAAAATCTTTCCAAAAAATATGAGTATACATATATAAATTTTCAGAATTAAAAGTTAATTGAATACATTTTCTAATTGCAATTTTATCTTTCAGCTGAAACTATGTATTACAAAATCTAAAAGAGCAGATTTACATGATTTTGAAAATAAATTATGAATACTAATTGTGTAGTTTCCTTTAATCATTTTATATCAAAGTATTTCCGAAATGCTATCGTTTATTAAATCAAATGTAGTAAATAATAATAACTTATAAGTAACTTATGTAAATAAATTAAGTATTCTTATAGAATTTATCCAGCAGATGTGGTTTTGTTAAATTTATATAAAGAATTTCACAGTCCAGCGGAAGGTTTATCGCCTAGAACCTACAGATGGTAACAATAAGGACAAAAGCATCTATTTTATAGGTAAATATAAAATGAGTATAATAACCAATAACTTCGTATATTAATAAAAGATATTTTACTATTAAAATTACAGAGGCAAGTGTTAATTAGCAATAAAATTAGTAACACTTGTTTTATATGTTAGCTTTATTGGCAGAATCCCAAAGAATATCATATGTATTCATATATTACATATATCTGTTTGTTGAGTAAATAAAATTCACTGAATAACACAAAAGCGCCTGCAGCAATAGGGCTTTCATCACGCGGCATTTGGGAATGGTAGTTAAAACCTTGGCATAACACGCGAGGTGGTCCGGCCTCGCAACGGGCAACGTTGCGAGTACGCTATGAGCTAGCCGTCTTAAAATAAATTTAAATTTTGTGCATGGTTTTACTGCCTAACTGAAGAAATTAAGAGTGCAGTAAAAGAAACGAAAAAATATTCATAAAAATATCTGGAAACCGTCAACTATACAGATCACAAATAATAGCAATTTAAATATTAATTAGGGCAGCAAAACAAAAATCCAGGACAGAGTTTGGAATGAAAATGGAAGGAATAACCTTACGTGAGACATATGGAACCCACCTCCAATATATAACAAATAAAAAAGAATGAATTCTAATCTTAGAACAGGATATAAGGGATAGATGGTAAGAATATTTATGCGCTTTGTGAGGCCGAAATGGATGGCGAAGCAGGCACAGAGAAACATTCGGCTGAAGAAACTGAAGAGACAACATAAAACTGAAAAAGATTATAGAATCAGTGGAAAAGTTAAAACCAGAAAAGGCAACAAGTATTGACAATATAAAGTCAGAAATGCTGAAATATATGGGAGTCAATGCTACACAAGTATTACTTAGAATAAGAGATTTAGCATGTGGAAGCAAAACAATCCTTTAGGATTGGAAATTGGCAATTTTCCTCACTTTACATAAAGAACGGTGATTATAAGAAATGCTTTAATGAAATAGGTATACATAAGGAGATATATATAAAAATGATCGACAAGCGAGTAAAAGAAAATTTAGACTCAACTAAGACTAAGAAGAACATAAAATCAGAAAATAGCGCAGTCGCTGGTGGACCGGGGAAACACCTGGAACGATGCTCAGAAAATATCTAAAGAGAGGCCAAGATGGTAAAAAATTTACAAAGCAAAGCGTGTTGACGCCAACGGCAAAGGAGGATATGGATAAGTATAGAAAAGATTTACACGTTTCTAAAAAAAAAATAAAAATTCATGAAAGAAATTAATTTAATATTATTTTAAAAAATGCTCAAAGTCCATTCTTCCTCTTCACACTTTACAATTCTACGAAAGAAAGGTGTAAGTAATATTATTTCCTTCTCAATATTTATCCATATTACAGAAATATTGCTCATGCGCTTTCTTTTAGTGAAACCATTAGTTGATAAAGTCATATCATCATCAGAACAAATTGCTACAACCAGTCAAATTACAACCACATTGAAGTAAAAGGAGATAAATATATAGTATTTCTTAAATGTCCTACATGAAATTTTACTTTTGTAGCTTTACAGACAGGTGTGAAATTAGCAACGAATGCCAGCAACGAATTTTAGTGCGGTTCGCTATATCATGAAGGCGGCAAATCGTTCGAGCAATGTGTGTTTATCATCGATTATTCAGTTGTTAAGTATTGTATGGTACAGCAATGTTTACTATAGGTTGCTAATTATCACATGATTCTCCTCGAAGCAAAAAATCTTAAAAATGCAAGGGTCTGGATATTGAAAAAGGAATATTTTCGTTGTTATAGATATACACCCCCGACATGTCAGTTATTAACTTTTGTACCACGATGAAGTTTTTACAGCAGGTTTCTATCAACAAAAGGAACATATCCACAGAGGGAAATTTTTAAAAATCAGAGGCCTTGGGGATGAAAAAGAATATTTTCGTTGTTATAACATATACACCCCCGACATTTCCGTTATTAGCTTTTGTGCCACGATGAAATTTTCACAGCAGGTTCCTATCGACAAAAGAAACATATCCACAGAAAGAAATTTTTAAAAATCAAAGGCCGGGGGGATGAAAAAAATATTTTCGGTGTTATAACATATACACCCCCGACATTTCCGTTATTAGCTTTTGTGCCACGATGAAATTTTCACGGCAAGTTTCTATCGACAAAAGGAACACATTCACAGAAAGAAATGATCAAAAATCGGAGACCTTGGGGATGAAAAAAAGTTTTCCTTGCATGCATATTCCTTTTTTTTGGTAATTATAGCAGCTAAGAATGTTTCTTTTAATTTTTCTAGTTACTGTCTGAATTCTCTATCAAGCCCTCGTAAATGACTAGTAATGTTTTGTAAATGATTAAAATCTAAGAAGCTGCTCTACACTTTACATCATTTTTGTACTGAATCACTCGATATATACAGGGTATACCACGACGAGATTTTATTAGAACAATATAGAAAACTAATAAGAGTTGGGTTTTGAAATTTCGCAAATATTAGTTTCGCCTTAAGCTCTTTCAATTTAAAATAGTTTTGAATATTTGCCGGTTACACCGGAAATGGATATTAACTTCCTTATTTTAAATGGAATACCCCATTTTTTATGATTGATTCGTATTTTCAACTTAATTTTAGGGGCAGTTTGTCTGATAAACTTTGCCTCTAGAGTTAGCCATTTTTGAAGTATTTCAATTTTTGTAAAAAAATTGACAGCAGCAGACTATTACTCATAACAACATTCCCAATAATTGAATGAATGCACATATTTAAAATATTAGGAAATCATTTTGGAAAGTATACTGCTTCAAATGCGGTGTTATAAACTTTTCAAAATAATACAGGGTGATCAGAAAACCATGTTAAACATTTCATCCAGAAAATATCAATATATTGTAATTTTTAAATAGCAACCTAATTTTTTTTTAACTTCATTGGATTGCACGTTCAAAATTAGGATCAGTATGTATTTACTTCCCTATAACTAAACGTCTTAGTTTCAGAGTTATTTTGGAAAATGTATCAATTCCTATAAAGTTTTATTTTGTATAATCAATTAGGCTATCGAAATTCATGTGGATAAATAAAAACTAGTTGCAATCATATTACCTGTCATCAGTATAGTATATTAAAATACAAGTAACAGAAGGCCTTTCATTCCAGCATGATTTCCAAGAATGCTGGAATGGCCTTGTGTTACGAGTATTTTACACTATTTTCTCTGTTTCGGATTGTATTTATATTATTTATTTACAGAAAAATTGTTAAAAATATTCATTAAGGAAAATTTTGATAACGTGACGTAGTCGATTGGTAGCAATGATTTACATATATATTTGACAGTTGATTTTTGTAAGAATTATTTGAATTGAAAAGTTTGCTTAAATTAGAAAAAAATCTCATATTATCTGTAGGCGGAATGTCAGACGCAGAACGTCAATCTGCGGCACTATAATTGCGGTACGGAGCCTCCAACGCCATAAATAATTTACTACCAGGTAAATCGAAAAGCAAGTATGAAAAAGATTATGAAAAATTTATGCCACCAACCTATTTCTACAAAAATAAAAAGTTACCAAAAATCAGTGTTAGAATGGAGTCCATTCTAACACCAAAATAGCTGCTAGAATAACGTTGTTCTAATACCGAAACAGAGAAAGGTATTTACTAGTGCTGTTCAACGTTTTAGTTGTCTTCGTTTGTGAATACTTGAATAATAATAATAATGTCGCGATCTGGATTTAATAACGAAGATTTTTTAAATCTAATAATAACATACAGTGAGCTCAAAAAGGTTGGAAGAAATTCATTTAAAATTCAACCTTTAATTTTTTTAAAAAACACTGGGACCCGTCAATTTTTATTTTTAGATGGGCATTTTTTAAACTAATTTTTGTTTATACAGGGTGACTCAAAAAAAAGATTTCATTTGACACTTCAATTTTTTTTAATTGAAACACCCATTTTTTATTTTATTTTCGGATTCTACGTAAAATTTTGATCACATTTCATGTATTATAACCTAAGTCTAAGTTAAGTTCTTTTCTAAAATAATCAATATAATTAAAAAAAAAATTATTTAATTCTAAATAATAAATGTCTCAATGATTCGTAATTAAATTGTGAAATATTAATTTAATAAATGTTGATTTTGGCCACCACCAACATCCTGGCAATATCCGATCTTCGAATTCTTGCAAAACATTGTGCACTATTTGAGGTTCTATCAGTCTCATTTCTTGTCTTATTCGGGATTTAAGTTCGTCAATATTGTTCGGTCTGTTGATATACACTTTAGATTTTAGGTAGCCCCACAGATAATAGTCTAACGGGGTCAAATCAGGGGATCTGGCCGGCCATTCTATTGGGCCCCGTCGACCAATCTACCTTCCAGGAAAAACACTATCTAAATATTCACGCACCGGGCGAGTAAAATGGGCTGGTGCTCCATCCTGTTGATACCATAAGCTATCATTGGGAATGTCAGGATCTACTGGATTTGGATACACTACAGCAAGCACAGGTATCAAATCGAATTCTAGAAATTCTAGATATCTTTCTCCAGTCAAAGTGCCGTCAAAGAAGAAGGGACCCAAAATTCTGTTTCCAATAATCCCAGCCCAAACATTTACTTTTTGAGGGTATTGTGTGTGACACTCCACAATCCAATGCGGGTTTTCTGTAGCCCAATAACGGAATTTTTTCCTATTCACGGTTCCGTTTAGGCAAAACGTTGCTTCATCCGAGAACACAATTCTTCGTGAAAATTGAGGATCATCAATGCATCTCTCCATCATTATTTCACAAAATTGCATTCTTCTATCTGGATCTTCCTCATTTAGTTCATGAACTAACTGAACTTTATAAGGATGCCATTTATTTTTATGTAAATAGTTTAATACAGATCCTTGACTAATTTTGTTCTCGTCAGCAATAGCGCGACTAACTTTATGGTTGTTCTTTTTAACGGATAATACCACATTCAACTGCACATCTTCTGAGATAGTGGGCCGGCCTTTTACATAATTATCTCTCACATGCCCCAAATCCCTATATTTTTTTTCAATTTTACTAATAGTTGATTGAGATATAGGCGCTCTGTTTGGGTATTTATTGTTGAACAGTTCGGAAACTTCCAGTTGGGTACGAATCCTATCTCCATAGCCAATCATCATTAGTATTTCTATGCGCTCCCTTTCATTTACTCGTGCCATTTTACAGTTAAAAAAAACTACTTTTATTAGAACTTTTATACAAATGTTTAAATACTTTTGACAGGGAATGAACTTCAACGTCAATGTTAAATAACCTAGGTAACAGATAAAAATGGTATTAATGTTTAAATGTTTACAGTTTCAATAAATTTGATTATGTTTAACTCCTAATATGTACAGTTTAAATGAAAAGAAATAAGCTAACTTAACTTAGACTTAGGTTATAATACATGAAATGTAATTGAAATTTTACGTATATTTCGAAAATAAAATAAAAAATGGGTGTTTCAATTAAAAAAAATTGAAGTGTCAAATGAAATCTTTTTTTTGAGTTACACTGTATAAACAAAAATTAGTTTAAAAAATGCCCATCTAAAAATAAAAATTTATGGGTCCCAGTGTTTTTTAAAAAAATTAAAGGTTGAATTTTAAATGAATTTATTCCAACCTTTTTGAGCTCACTGTATGGTGAATGTAATAGAGTAATCGAGAGGACATGTCGTGTTTATGCAGAGAAATATCCAAATCGGTCAAGACCTACAAAGAGTATCTTACGCAATCTTTTAAAAAATTGCATTTCCTTCGGATCATTCTTGCCCAAAACAACCAAAAGAAAACCTGTTTTTGATAGTGAAAATGTGGAGGTAACAGCATTTGCTACTTTACAGCACATCCTAGTAATTCTCTAATGGATGTAGAAGCTGAAGTAGGTGCATCCAGAATGAGCATACATCGAATTTTGAAAAAGAACAAGTGGCATGCTTACAAATTTCAACCTGTTCAACATATTAATGAAGCTGATTTTGTAACAAGAGCGCAGTATTGTGAGTGGTTTTTAATGAAATCACAAGAAGACGACGATTTCACAAAAAATCTTATATGGACAGATGAAGCAAAGTTTTATAGAAATGGAATATCTAAGCAACACAATAGTCATTTTTGGTCTGAAGATAATCCTCGAGTTGTTAGGCAACGACGTTTCCAAGAGTCTTGGAGTTTTAATGTATTTTGTGCTTTTAAACATGACAAAATATTTGCTTTGCATTTTTGTCAAGAAAATTTAAATAGTGAGCGGTTTATAGACATCTTAAGAAACGTCATAAATTTAAATTTAAATACACTGCCCGCAAAAGAAGCTCGTAGTGTATGGTTTCAAATGGATGGTGCACCAGCACATAGTACCACAGCTGTTGGAGAAGTATTTGACAACATATTTTATGATAGGTGGATCGGAAATAAAGGACCTTATAGGTTTCCACCGCGATCACCCGATTTAACGCCCCTAGATTATTTTATTTGGGGCTATTTTAAAGATAAAGTATACAGTATACCTCCTACCACCAAAGAAGATATAATGGCCAGAGTGCGAGGCGCGTTCAATAATCTAGACGGTACCATGATTCAGCGTGCCACGCGTACGAATATTTTAAAAAGAGTAAGAATGTCTTTAGAAAGAGGTGGTGATGTGTTGAAAACTTTATTTAAGATTATTAGAAACTCTTATTAAGACTACTTCTTCTCGATATTGTGTAGTTTTCATTTAAATGTTTTAGGACATTATTAAATGATGCCTTGTTTTGTTTTATTTATTTACATGAGTTTCCATAGCCTACCTGATTATACAAAATAAAACTTTAAAGCCATTGATACTTTTTCCAAAATAACTCTGAAACTAACACGTTTAGTTATAGGGAAGTAAATACATACTGCCCCTAATTTTGAACCTGCAATCCAATGAAGTTGAAAAAAATGTAGGTTGCTATTTAGAAATAACAAGATATTGATATTTTCTGGATGAAATGTTTAGCATGGTTTTATGATCACCCTGTATTATTTTGAAAAGTTTGTAATACCGCATTTGAAGCAGTATATTTTCCAAAATGATTACCTAAAATTTTAAATATGTGCATGCATTCAATTATTGGGAATACTGTTATGAGTAATAGTCTGCAGCTGTTGAAATACTTCAAAAATGGCTAACTTTAGAGGCAAAGCTTATTAGACAAACTATCCTTAAAATTAAGCTGGAAATACGAATCAATCATAAAAAACGAAATTTCAAAACTCAACTCTTATTAGTTTTCTATATTGTTCTAATGAAATCTCGTCGTGGTATACATTGTATAAAATTTGAATTTTTAACAGTTTACATTTTGAGTGGGCGCAATCGGCATAGATGACGTAAATATTTTTATTGTTTCTAAAGTTTACGATGTTTAAAATACAAGTATTATTAACATTTATTTCAAATTTTTTTATTAAAATATTTCTGATTTTGGTTTTGACATCGCTTGCCATTCGTCAAAATCAAGATAAAATATTCCCTCAAAAATAATATATTATTTAAACATTTTTTTTAAAGATTCTTCACTAAATTAATTTTTATAATTAACTGGTATAACGCTTTTGCCTGTTATTTAATTTTCGTATTTCAAATGTAATTTTAACGCCCAATATTCAATTGGAATATCTTCGGGAATGATATTTAAAGACGACTGCAAGACGACTGTAAGATTTACTTCGTTCATTTTTTTTACCTTCTCTATCAGTCGTATGCTGCTTTTCCATCGGACTCGCCTGCAATCTCTCTATGTACTTTCTTGTTCTACAAACATCTAATTCTTGATCGTTACAAACATATTGTGTTTCAACGGGACGTAGACAACCTTCCCGAAAAACAGACTTGACTTGTTCTTGATTTCAATACTTTCTATTCAAAAGCGTATTTCTCATTTACAGAATTAAACATAACTTTCCAACTATAGCACTACTATCTCGATAGGAATCACTTTGCAAATTGCGACTAAATTTCACAAAACTTAACTTTCCAATTACTAGGATAATTAATCGGCATGGTAGCAAACAAATTCAGTACACACAGGCTAAAACGAATAGAGAATGAGACCAACATTTATTTCAGTTTGAATAAGAGAGTCGATATAAAAGTATTTATATTAGTTGTTTATCACCCTCATTGACAATAAATAAGATGAATCATAAATTACTTAACTTAAAACTTACTTTAGTCGATTGAATTCTATTGTCAAAACAGCATCATGGCACAAAAGCTAATAATGGAAATATTGGGGTGTATATCTAATAACAATAAAAATATTTTTTTTATCCCTAAGGCCTCTGATTTTTGAGAAATTCTTTTTGCAGGTATGTTCCTTTGGTTCATAGAA
Organism: Amphimallon solstitiale; assembly: GCA_963170755.1. Lineage (NCBI taxonomy): Eukaryota > Metazoa > Arthropoda > Insecta > Coleoptera > Scarabaeidae > Amphimallon > Amphimallon solstitiale. The sequence continues at coordinate 83,389,625 of OY720676.1, read as the reverse complement.
ACCTACAGTGAAAACTTAATCTTGGCACAAAAGCTAATAACTGAGATATCGGGGGTGTATATGTTATAACAACGAAAATATTTTTTCCACCCCCAAGGCCTCTGATTTTAGAAAATTTCTGTGGATATGTTCCTTTTGTAGCACAAAACTTAATAACTGATGTGTCGAGGGTGTATACCTATAACAACGAAAATATTTCTTTTTCTATATCTAGACCCCTGAATTTTTTTTCTGATCGAGGAGGATCATGAGGTTATTAGCAACCTATAGTGAATATTGCTGTACCATATAATACTTAACAACTGAAGAATCGATGATAAACACACATTGTTCGAACGATTTGCCGCCTTCATGATATAGCGAACCGCACTAAAATTCGTTGCTGGCATTTGTTGCTAACTTCATACCGGTGCTTTACAGCTATAGCATTATAACAATACATAACTTTACGCATGCCTCTATATTTTCCTTGAGTCCTATGAAACTACATCTTAAAATAAGCAATAACGATGAATTCGGAAAAACTAAATATACAATCTAATTACATTCGTACTTTTTGCATATCAAACGAGTATCACGGGGTCAAAGAACTCTTACCTGGACCACTTTTTTGCGAAATATTTTGCATATTCAAGTTAAATGAGACCATACATATAATTTCGCAAGAAATTAAATATGACTATTCGTCTGTCAGTTAAGTAAGTAACCGCCGAGATATATCGATTGGTTCTTTATGTCATGTTATTACTCGTTGGGACGCTACTGACACATATACGAAATACCTAAAATAAATAAACGTGTATACAATGGATAATGTACGTAATAGTATACATAATAGATAATTGTTAATAATTAATGTGTTAACAATACAGGATAGGCTAGTATTAATAAATTGGAAAGTCACAACTGTATTGCTGGTTCGATTATCATATTGTACTATGTATATCGAATTACACATAATAGAGTCAATAATACATTTATTTTTCAGAACAGCAGGATATCTTGTCGATAAATACATATAATCAAATACAAGAATACGTCCAATAAATACTTATAGAAGCACTGTTTAATTTTATGATTTTAATTTAACAATTTCGACAATCGATTTTGTATTTTCAATTATTAATTTAGTATATGTATTCGTATGTAGATAATAATAATAACAACAAATGTCTTTATGGCAAAATACAAAGAAATATACTTGAAATAGAGTAACAATTAAAGAATAACAGGAGTATAATAAAATAAAATGAAATAAAACGATGTTACATTAAAGATGATATAAAATAAATAAATACAAAATATAAATGCAAGCTGAGGGCGAATATCAGAAAACACTGCTAAGTTAACCTTTCTAATTCAAACAAACTAATTAAATTAAAGTGACTAAACAAAAACATTCGACAATACGCAACTATACGTTACATGGTCAAAAACATAGAAAATACATACTTACATACGAGGGCGTATTTTTGTGTTATCTACCTAGCCATGAAAAAAGCACATAAGAAAACAAAAAAAAATATTTTTCTACATAACTCCCTTCAACACTAATACACTTATTCCATCTTTTTCCCAGTTGCCCCATACCCCCGAAAAAAATTGCTTCAGTAATCCCGCAAAATATTCTTCTTTGAGTTCTTATGAGAAGCAAAACGCTTTCCTCTGAGATGCTTTTTTAAATTTTTGAATAAGAAGAAGTCTGACGGAGCTAGGTCGGGGCTATAAGGTGGATGGCTTAACTCTATAAACCCGGCAATTGTCGTGCAACAACAGGTTTTTTTGTAGGTAAGAATGCGGGTGTTTTTCCTCCAGAGCAGTTTTCAAATTTTTAATTGTGTTTCCGTAGGCCTCTCCATTTATGGTAGACCCTCTCGGAATATATCCAATAAGCAAAGCTCCTTCAGTATCCCATAAAACAGTTGCCATCAGTTTTCTTCCAGAAAATTGTGTCTTGGCCTTTTTTGGTGGTGCAGAGCCCTTATGAACCCACTGCATGGATTCTTGTTTAGTAGGAGGGTCCCAGTAATATACCCAAGTCTCATCCCCGGTAATAATTCGAGATAAAAATCTTTTGTCCCTCTCCAACTTGACCAAATTTTCTTGAGAAACTTCTTTTCTGCACAGTTTTTGTTCAGGTGTAAGCAATCTGGGTATCCACCGTGCAGACACCTTCTTCATACCCAAATCGTCATGCAAAATTTTGAGAACACTTGTTTCGGATATATAGACTTTATTGGCAATGATCTTTACACGCCGATCTTTCAGTACCAAATTTTCGACTTTTCGCACAATGTTTTCAGTTCGAGCTTCAACGGGTCGTCCGGACTTTGGGTCATCATTGATTGACTCTCGGCCCCATCGAAAGAGTTTAGACCAATATTTTACTTGGAAATAAGATAGTGTATCTTCCCCATATACAGCAACCATTCTTTCATGAATTGCTTTTGGACCATTGCATGCCTTCCTTTGCCAGGAACTTTATTACGCTGCGATGTTCAACTTTAGTTTCAGTCATTTTATCGAGAAATGGACCGTCTCAAATTTCTATACACAGCATAAACTAAACACAACTTAGCACATATACTTCTAACAGTGACAGCAATTTTTCAATAATCTGTTTGACATCGTCACTCTTTTGTTTCATGGCTAGGTAGATCACATAAAAATACGCCCTCGTACTACACAAAAAAAAGATTAGAAAAAACAGTAATTTATTCCAAGGGAAGGAGTCAGTTGAGAGCCACATTCAACAGTTTTGCTTTGAGCGTGCGTTTAAACTTAGGCATCTCCATCAGCAGTTTTGTGTCGGAGGTAACGTGGTTATATTTTAAGTATATCAGGTAAGTGAACGATTTTTAATATAGCGCTGTTCTAGGCTCTGGAGGAGGTGAAACCTTTGGAAAAGTGTGGCATAGATATTTTGACTTGCTAATTCGATTTGGGTTTCTAAGGGCAGACCTTTTTTAGATTTGTGTATGCATTTTGCTATTGGCGTTGATCTGCCAGCAAATAGCACAACCTCATTTGTTGCAATTATCTACTAAAGTTGCATTTGAAACGCCCTGTATACAGGCGTCGTTCCTTATAAGTGTACTAAACTTAATATATGAAAATTTAATGAAATTATGCTGCTAAAGTCAATTCTGCCAAGCGTTAATTTCTTAGAGAATGAAAACAACTAACTTGAGATACTATCTTACCCAGCCCGCACGCGCTCTACCTGGAGGATACTCTGCAAATCGTTGGTGACGATTGGTAACGTCCTTATACCTCTGTAGAAACTGGTCATGGGTCAATTACTAATGATGTAATTAACTAATTCTGCTATAGACCCCCAAATATCTACTTGAACGGGGCCTGCAAGTGGGTATGAAGTCGCAGAAGAACTCCTCAAGAAAGGATACACATGTAAACAATAAACAACTTTATTAGTAAACCATCCAGTATATGCTTAGGCACTGTTTGGTTACGAGGAGTAATCAAAAATGGAATGTATATGTAAAAATTACAATTACATATAGTAGGGTTATAATACTTAATTAACTTAAACATTGATTAAGTACAAAAAAAAAGGAAATTACATGTGAAAATTCTCATGAATAACTAAATATGAACTAATCAACTGGTAATATGTAATAGGTAAAGAGAATGAAACAGACCAATATATACAAAAATATAGGTGAAATTATGTAAGATCCATGTTATTAAATGCTGGGCCTAATCGCCTACATATATCAAAATTTATAAATATCAAAGTTACATAAACCGTGTAGCCCAAAGATAGCTTTATGCCGCGCGTCGATAATACAAGACTTAGTTAATTATTAAATGTTACCTAGGTAAGCAGCTACAAGCTGTACGCAAATTCACTAAGTCTTTACAAAAAAATAAATAAAATATTGTAAATACGGCCTGGATAGGCGTTACTAATTAAATGCTTGTACAAAAGTATAAAATAATTATTAAATCGAAATTACCGGAAGTTAAATACATGCAATAAGTGTGATCATTTAATTCAAAAGTGATAATGAATATATGACATATGGTTAAACAAACAACAAATTATTCAAACATAAGACTGAAACGAGCTCTCTAAACACACTTAAAATTATAATAAAATCAAACAATGTTGCAGAAATTCCAGATTTAAGTTATTGAGTTTAAAACGTCACACGTTAAACACACATATTCGAAGCTGACGAACTCCCACTCCGAATGTTGTAATCACACAAAAACTAGTGAAAGAATAAGATGGAATTTACATCAATCAAAGAAGAAAGGAGATTATTTCATTAATTTGGAGATTAAAATTACGGAATATAATAAAGACGCTCCCCAAATAAAAATTAAAGTTGGAAATAACTTATTCAGGCGATCTACCGAAATGCAGAAACCGATAAAAATGCACAGAACCCACTAACATAACACCAGATGCCACCAAGATCAACGAGAATATAATATTCAACGCAATACTATACAGTAGGAGGAAATTGAACTAATAAAGACAAACAAACCCAGAAAATTAATACCGGCATAATCGCACTGAATTATATAGACATTCTTGAGAGCAACTAATAAAAACAGTGTAACAAATTTGTTTTAGGGCGAAATAAAGTGCATTACAAAAAAAAAATTTGGGGCAACAAAAAAGTGTAACAATTTTTAATATACTGAGTAATTTGGTCTCGATAACTAGATAAGTGTAATTCAAAGAGAAACCCAAGCTTTTGACCTTCTCGATGATAGTAGTTTCAAGTTAAATTTATATAACATTACTCAAGTTGCGGCATATTCCCTTTCCCAAACAAAGTAACCTATGACTTTTCCGGATTAATGTGGTGACAATGATTTTAGGAGGCAGCAAAGAGGAATTAAAGATCAGTGTTAATATTCTCATCCGCAGAAAGCCAATTTGATAGACGAAACGAAATAATATTTTTATTATGTGTCATTGTCGTAGACATGAAATTTACTATACTTTATGCCGTTTAATAACTTCGATGTGTAAATATTAAACAAAAGAGACCCAGTCACAGATCCCTGCGGTACTCCTCGAATAAGTGTGAGACTGCCAGATATACTAGTACCCAGTTTGTCAACCTGCTGACGATTCGCAAGATTCAAAAGGGTAGTCAGCGGAAATTTTAAATTTTATATCATTTGAAAAGTATCACGTGCCATATAAAAATTTCTTCCTATATAGAAATCTTTAATATTAGTAAGTAGAAAAAGCTTATTACATAATACCTAGATGCGTCTATAACCATTAATTTAAATTGCCTTATGAAAGACTCTTTTAATGAAGATAATTTATCTAGTGTATAATCTACAAAAGAAAATAAGGAAGTAATGTAAATATAAAACAGGTGTTTGAAATGATGAATGGAAATTATTAATACAAAAGAAATATTTGCAAGACTTACGAGGATGTATTGAAAAGTTCTTAGCCTACTATAGAAGCAAACAAAATTTGGAAGTCAAAATATTTTATTATTCAATATACTCTCCTCTTAATTGGATACATTTATTGCAACGAACCTGCAACGCCTCTAGACATTTTTATCCTGCTCCGCAAAAAAGGCCCCCACATCTCTTCATTGAAAGAAAATTTTTGAGCTTGTAAACTTTTTTCAGTTGAGGAAAGACATGATAGTCGGACGAATCCAGATCTGGTGAAGAAGGGGAGGTGTTCGAGTAATTCGAACCCTAAATCACAAGTTGTTTGCATGGCTACATGCGATATGTGTGCAGGTGCATTGTCCTGCAAAAACAAAACATCTTTGGACAACTTTCCGCTTCTTGACAATCCCAAAAAACTGAAGTAAAAACTTTTTCAGCAGATTTTTGAACACGAAACTTCTTAGGCCTTCGAGAACCAGACTGTCTCCATTCCATCGATTGCTGTTTTGTTTCTGGGTCGTAGAAATGTACCCAAGTTTCATCCATAGTAACCATACAGCTTAAGAAGTCTGCATCCTTTTCAAACCGAGCACAGATCGAAAGCGATGCTTCCATCCTTGCACGCTTCTGGTCAACAAACAGAAATTTTGGGATCCAATTTGCAGATTTTTTTCTTATGTCCAAATCGTCGTGAACTATATGATGGATGCGTTCATATGAAATATTTAGTGGGGACGGGCACAGAAACTGGCCCTCCCAATCGGTGCTCTTCTTCAATGAAAAATTTACCGCATTTCAAGCTTGCATTCCAATTTTTTACGGTCGCATATGATGGACATTGATCGCCAAGGGTATTAAGCATATCTTCGTAAATCTGTTTACCTCTTAACCTCTTCAAAGGTACTTGATGATGATTCGATACTCCAATTTTTCGATTTTCACAATTTCGGTCGACATCTTTTTTTTCCAAATTTTAGTGCGGAACCTTGGTTTGACTTTCTGACGTGGAACTTTATACTGAAACTTCTAATAGGTTATGTTTCGTTGCTATGGTATCGCAATATTTTCTTTAACCGCGGAACCGGTGAAGGCTAACTAGATATCAATACATCCTCGAATCATAAGGTTAACAGCATATTTGAATTCATATAAAAATATTTTTGTAGCTATATAAGTAGAAGTACTGAAATGTGATTGTAGAGATATCTGGTACCTAACTTTAGCTAATTATACTAGAGCGCCATATTATAATTACGGGTCAAGTAGATATTGGAAGCAATTTGAAATTCTTACGTATTTAAAATAATTAATTTAGTTTTCTTTATTAATTAATTTTATAATTATAATCAAGTTTAGAACAATTGTTGCAGTCGCCAAAGGTTGCACTTGCTATTTGTTTGGTTTTGAAATTGTTAGAAGTCGGTATTTAAATTGTAAAAATTGTTTATAGACTGAACAATGATTGATTTACAAGAAACATTAATTACGTACTCACGGCACGGTTACTGATCAAGGTCCAGGTTACTACTGTACTGTAAGAGACGCTATTAATAGGGGTTGCCTTTAAATTTAAAAGTAAGCAATTTTAGTTAAGCATAAACGTATTGAAGGATACGAATTATACTGCCTATGTGCATCGGACGGATTCACATATGTACCGGGAGGTCGCCGATTCAAGTTTATCACAAAGAAATCGGGTTACTATGAGGGTAGTGAATGCACCAAGTAATAAGTGATGTAGTGAGCACTAAGTAATGAATGGCTTGTGTCATGTCAGAGTAATTAGGGATGTGTGTGAGTTTGTAAAAGAGTTACGTCCCTTTTATAAGACTTCGTTGGACAAGAAAGGAGACGGTAAGCGTCTTGATCAGGCAGAGACAAACGCGGTAAACCAACTAGAAATATTGAATCTTTAATAACGGGTACAAGATATCTAAAACTAATGTTAAATTTGTATGAAGTATCTTGTCGTAGATAGTTGAAAGAAAACAAGGGTTTAGGTTTTTATTGCTCGACCGCTGCTTTATCAAAAGGAAAAGGTATTTCTCCTTGAGAAAGTATGTTTTTCAAATATACTTTAAAAAAAATATTTAAAAATAACTTAATTCTTAAAAGCGGGTAATAATAATTTTAATACCATACGTTATCGGTAATAATCTATGAGAAGCATATGGCAGTCTGCTGTAATGTAATTTCCAATATTACATTAATGTATTTTCATATGCCTATATATATAATCTAAAATTAACACCTCTCAAATTTAACTATATAGTATTGAGGTAAAAATATTACTTATCTATATAAAATAAAATTACCCAATATTCTTTTTCCTATTTTTAAAATAAAATTATTTATTTTAAATAGTATAGGTATGTAAAAAGATAGGTAAATACTAAATTAATACATATTGTAATCTCAAAATTAATGAAAGAGTGGTCAATTTAAAATTGTTATACATCTGTTATGTTAATCAAGAATCGATGTCACAAAAAGAGACAACTTATCTTACTGCATGAATAATTTTATGTGAACGCTGAATCACATATGTCGGAGAAAATGATGGGAGAATAACTTAGATACCGAGAAAAAAAGATCTTTGTTAAGATATGTATCAAAATCATATATATTAGGAATAGTTTATTGAAAAATAAAACTCTGCATCTGAAGTCTCAAGCTTGACTATCAATCACACTCTAGCTGGTATTAGATATTGCACTTTCCATTGTCTCATTTGTGGCAATTTAACATGCACCAAATTTCTGAAGAGCGAATGAGAACAGGTACTTTTACTGAAAGATTATATAGGAGCTGTTTATTAAAACCATTACATTCTAACTAACATTATTGCCAAATGCCTTTAGCAGATGATGGTTGAATGAAAAACGCTGGGTTTGTTTGATTTCAACGTATGTTATATTCTGCAGGAACTGAAGTGAGCCTTACAGTGCCAATAATAACTGTTAGTGTATAATTTAACTTCCCGTCAACTTTAAAAGAATGTTTTCATCCAAACCCAACCCAGTAAAACTACGTAGAGTGTCTCCAAATACTCTCAACGTCAACCTTCCAGCTTATCTAAAATTTAATTTATGAATGACATGCTGTAAATGTAATTACAAAGAGAAAAAACAAAATGCAACCATAAATTTCCATAGTATATTTAGGATCTTCACAATTTGAGACAAATTCCCAGAATTGTCGTGGAAGCAACTTTCAAAACTCATTTGTCAGAAAAGATAATGTATTCTCAGTTATCAGTTGATTATACTTCTGTAGAAAGCTAAAAAGTACAAGCATACTTATACTTTTCATTTCATTTATAAAAGGCACCGTACAGTTAGTAGCTAAATCGCGTATAAAAATAATTATTAATTGATTCCAAAAATACTTTCATACAGCAAAGGAAAGAACATGAAAACCGAGGGGGAAACCACTACCACTGATGGTGTACGACATATCCAAAATAAAACACAAAGGTGTATAAACATATATAGTAAGGTATAATAAACATAAAAATACATTTCAAAATAAAAAAAATAACAGGTACTCCTCGAAATCATAGTATATATTCTAAAGTTAAATATACTTATATATAACAAACCAAAACATAATTAGCGTCTTCTAGCTACAGCGGAAGGCTATATGAAATCCTTAATTTTCTTTGATGTATTTATATTTTTGTGTAATTGTGACTTTTTCGACCCTACTTAAGTAATAGGGATGAGATCCTCTTAACTTGACTGGCCCATAAAATATAAACTCTCTTTTAATATTTCCAAGCATTTCCACAGGTCTGTACAAAAATATCCAGTAGTGGTTTCCCCCTCGATGAAAACATAATCAATGTCAATAATAAAAATTCAGTTCTTAAGTTATGCGCATGTGTAAGAAATCTTAGTATTTTATCTAGTACTAGAAACACCAGTTAAGTTTTCTCCGATTAACAATATTTTTGATCAATAACTATCGCTCACCGGTATTGGAAGAACGCAAATTTGTATTAACCGGTATTTTAATCAATGATTACGCTGCCCGGCGTTTTAATTGGAGTTGGAAAAACCCGCCCTACGAATCACTTTTGAGAAGTAAATATTTCAACATGCATATATAATTTTGAATTTTGTATGTATTGCGTTTATGAACCATTAATAATAAAGCTATATATAGAAAGTTGAAACACCTAGACATATTTCCCCTGTAATATTATTGATCGTCAAGATAGATACAAAAAACTATTATTTATTACAGAAGTTGTCCGGACTAATAATCTAGACTTTTCATAATTACTTTTAAAGATGTCTAACTGGCAGTTGTACAGAATATACACAAGCACATTGTTATTTTAAATAAAACGTATTATATAAATTTGAATTTTGATCAACTGTAAAGGTCAGTGTATTAATCATACAATGGGTCTAGATAAGTCATGGGTATAGGAGAACCCGTAAATCATTTCAATCTGGCCAACCAGCTGTGATATCGAAATGGAAACACGGAGACAACTTCATTTCCTGCATATTCCAACGTTTCAGTAAAACAACTTTATTATTTGAATTGGTTTTATTGTAATCTTATTTAAATATTTAGAGCTTTTCATGTTGTTTGTTCTTATTACTACAGTTTTTCAAATCTTTAGAATAAAAAATTAAAAATGAATAATTTGTTTGTTTGTTATTTTAGATTTTAACACGTTTATACATTTTTAGTACAATTTACGTATAAAATAAATATAAAATAAGACCGACTTACGTACATATTACTAAAAATAAGGTGTGAGCGGCACACGACTCTTTTGCACGTGCATGTGTTTCAATTTTTTTTATACAGAAATTTTTCCAAATTAATTTTAAATCTAAATGGATTTAATATTTTCAATTTTTTTTATACAGAAATTTTTCCAAATTAAATTTTAAATCCTTTTCACTTTTTCATAAGACAAACCTGTGGAGTTTTATTTCCTATTCGACTTTTAATTAATACTAAAGTTATTCCAAATGCAATTCAAAATACCTTTTACTTAATACATCTGTATAAAATACATAATTTGCCAGAGATTTGCGAAAAACTGCCATTCGACAAGCGTAGACCTGTTGCTTTTGTTACGAATTTCGGTAGAAAAATTGCTCCAAATCCAGCTCTATTTTGCACTTATAAATCTGTAAACGTTTTATTTCCGGTCCTAATTTTGCATTTTTTTAGACCAGAATTATTCAAAAGCAAGGTCTAAATACTTTTGTTCTCTCAATGTATTATCTGTTTTTCGATAAGACTAAAAGAGGTACTTCCGGTTGAAATTTCGAAAAACCATTTTCATATAATATTTTCTCATATTTACTATTATATGTATGTATTCTTAAGAATTTTGGCTATAGCTACTTACAAGTTGGTGAGTGACTGGTAAAATCCGATTTTTTACTGAAGTAAACGACTACATCCTCTCTACCGCCTTTATTGAAAATTTAATTGGTAAATATAAAGTTTGATATTGATAGCCAATGATAATAGAGTACGTGGAAAAATCTCCAACAGGTAATAAATTGAATACATACATATATAAATTAAAATTCATATATGCATGCATTTTTCCACATACTCTATTATCATTGGATATTGGTACGCCACCTGTTGGCGAGATACTTTGATGCATACATATATCTGCAGTGATCTAAAATGATAACTTAGTTATCGATAGATCACATCTAGAGGTGGGCAAAACGGTTCCTTTCTGTGACTCGGCTCACTCGGTTCAGCTCCTCATTGTGAGCCGGGTCCCGGAACCGGCTCATTTGAACCGTGTGAATCCGTAATAGCATACCGTTTCAGGAACGTAAGGACATGTAATACTCGGCGCCGTCGTCGGCTCAAACGAACCGGGATCCGATTCATTATCAACCGGCTCTCTCGGTTCGCGACCGAAGCGGATCTAGCAGATCGCATTACGTTACTACTGTTCTATCAGGTCGGTTCAGTCGCGCGCATAGTTATTTTCCAAGTGAGCCGAGATACGGTTCATTGAAATTTTGTGAACCGGCTCCCTCGGTTCCCTGCGGGGATTCGGTTCACTGAACCGGTTCGTTCGCGAACGACTCACCTCTAATCACATCTCCCTGACGCGTTGCTTTTGCATGGCAGGTGTAGCCTTGATTTTCTCACAGGCTTTTGTCATGCAAAGGGATGATATTGCGGGAGATTTGGAGATCATTTGGCATTCCAGCAAACCACGTTCGCACGTTGAAGAGATCGTGAAGATCGAAACACGTGTCCGTGCGTTGGTTGCTGGAATTTCGGACTCTAGTGCAGAGTGTGTATCAATTTTATGCATGCATATATGAATTTTAATTTATATATGTATGTATTCAATTGATACTAATAGCTTTAACCGTTTGGCCGCTATCTCGATCCTACACAATGAAACACACACAGAGAGAGAAAAAACATCCATTGAAAACCATATTTTGGTGTCAAAGGGTTTCAAAATGAGGACAACTGCAAAAGTATTGAGGTCGAAAATCTTTTCATCACAATACTTCCTTATATTACATACAAGAAAGTAAAAAAGAAAGAGGTGTGGGCATACTTCCAAATCTGTCTCTAAGTACTGTTATACTCTTAATACATATCTGTAGAACGCATAATGTGCAAAAAACTGCTATTCAATAAGAATAAAAGTGTTACTTCGGGTCTGAACTTTGAAATTTGTCTTATTATTTGTTTCAAATTGAGCTCTTAAGCCTTTTGTACTATAAATATGTGTAGAACGCATAACATACGATATATTTGCAAAAAACTGAGTGAATGTGCTACTTATAGTTTGCATTATGATTTTTTTTAAATACTTTTTTTACTTTTGAGTACATTTGTATTTTTTAGAAATCTGTTTAAAGTTCACCAAAAATTGGTGAAATTTGATTATTACTACTTCCGGTTTACCGATTTCACTTCAAGTCTAATTTCAGAATGGAAATTATACTTAAAGGTTGAGGTTGATTGCTTTAGCCTTTTGGCCGCTGTTGTGGTTACACACAGAGGGAGATATAGAGGAAAACGGAAAGAGAAGGGGGAGGGAGGGAGTGCGAGAGAGAGGAGTGGAAGAAAGACATTTTTCAAGAACCACTTTTTCAAGGGAGAAGGTGTGACAAACATTGTGTGTGTCTTTCTTAAGACAAAACCGCAATCGTCTCCAACCATTGGTGTATTATTTATACCTTAATACCGTCGTCCCATTGTTAAAATATTTTGGTCCTTGACAATTGATGTTAATACGATGATATGAAGAGCCTTTTTAGATTTAGGCTCTTGAGATTCAGAGACTTGAATTATTGTAATTTAAAAATATGGAGAATTATAAGGTCAATAAGATATTGAATTTTGCATAAACCACTGAGTATACAGGGTGAGTCATTAGTAGCCGCTTCTTTGATTGCTCTTTTGTGTTTTGAACAAAAGAAGAAACAATTAGTGGAAGATCCATGGTTGCTTGTGGCGCATATTATAAAAATACTCTAAGCTCTGGTTTCACCGGAAATGCACGGAATTTAATTTTTTTAAATTGCTCGCCCTATATATTTTTGGAGTCTCTTGTACTGCTTTAAATTGTCTGTTCAATTGTTTTTTCTTTTTCAAAATTGGGACAATAGTTTTTGAGTTATTAATTTTTTTTGAAAATATTTTACCAAAACACGTGTTCAGAAAAAAATTATTCTCAGATTGTTTTTAAAAGTAAAAACATTAACCTTGGTGGTGCTTGTAGCCAAGAATAATTCTGCATCATTTGGTAAAGTTGCTCGTGACAATACCTCGAAAACCTTTGTTTTTTCAAAGCCTACTTCCTGAAATTTTCACATATCAAAAACTTATTTTTTTTAAATGGAACACCAAGTATTTTATTGCGGCATTTTGTTCCTTTTTTTTATTCTCTTTCATTTTTGTTAACAATGTCCTATACCTATCTTTTGATATTTTTGAGATAATCACTATAGAAGCAATTAGCGGTCAATTAAAGAACTACGGGCGCTGTTCTATGCACCCAAAATTCGTCCAATAAAGCCTGTAATGCAGCTGACTGTCTGAGTCAACTGTTAAAGAAAGTCGGTATACATTTATGTCAACATTATAAAAGCATCGCTATTAGTTATCATCCAAATGTATTATTCTTATGAAGAGTTAATAGATATGATTGACGTTTTGGGTGAATCTGCAAGAAACTCTTTGCTAGCATCCAGACTTTATGCACAGCGATCCCTGGTAGAAGTCAACCGAAGCCAGAAACCTTCGAAAGTATAAATTGGACGGTTTGAGTGAACAGAAAGTATTGAACACGAAAGAAAGAGCGGAAAAAGCAATGACTGGTGAGGATAAGACGTTTATGGTACTTACGAGTGTAGTCGAACACCCCCATACTAGTACTACGAAAATTAGTCGTCAGTTAGATGGAAGTCAAATTTGAGAATCCAGAATAATTAGGAAATATGAAATTCACCCGTAGCATATTCATACACATGGTTAGATGAAATAAATTTTCAGAATCGCTTACATTTTTGTCAATTGGCAGCAGATAAATTATCCTGGCTTTCTCAATTTCTTGTTGTTTACCCACGAAGCCACCTTCTATTAAAGTGAACACGTTCATAGTCACAATTTCCGTTGTTATAACACATAAAACCCCCTACTTTATCATACCTGTAAACTTTCAAAATCGTTGGTCATTAAAACTGTGGGGAGGAATAGTGGGTAGTTACATAATTGGACCTTATTTCTTTGATGAAAATGTTAATGGAGGAGAGTATCTTCGTTATCTACGGACGGATTTTCAAAACTTTTTGAAGACATCTTCAAATATGTCAGTAAACATAACCTTTATTTTATTTCGATGTTTACCAACAGTGTCAAAAATGAAATACTGTAACTGGACATTGCCGGAATTAAAAAATTGAAATGCGATGTTTTATTCTGAAAAATTATTATTTTTGGGATAGTTGGATTTAACATTTACTTTGTTTGACAGTTGACTAAGGAAGTGGGGCTCTATTCCTGCCTTCCATTGGTTGAACGAATATTTTGGTGTATAGAACAACAGCGCTCGTAGTTCTTTAATTGACCGCCAATTGCTCCTATAGTGATTATCTCAGAAATTACAAAAGATAGGTATAGGACATTGTTAATAAAAATGAAACAGAATAAAAAAACGAACAAAATGCCTCAATAAAATACTGGGTGTTCTATTTAAAAAAAATAAGTTTTTGATATGTGAAAATTTCAGGAAGTAGGCTTTGAAAAAACAAAGTTTCTTGAGGTATTGTCGAGTGCAACTTTACCAAATGGTGCAGAATTTTCTTGGCTACAAGCACTACCAAATTTAATGTTTTTACTTTTAAAAACAATGTGAAAATGATTTTTTTCTGAACACGTGTTTTGGTCAAATATTTTCAAAAAAAAATAATAACTCAAAAACTATGGGCTAAATTTTGAAAAAAAAACCAGTTGAACAGATAATTGAACCCAGTACAAGAAAATCCAAATATATATAGAGTAAGTCATTTAAAAAAATTAAGTTCCGGAAATTTCCGGTGAAACCGGAAGTGCGTCACAGCTTAAAATATTTTTACAATATTCGCCACAAGCAACCATGGAGCTTCCATTAATTGTTTTTTCTTTTATTTAAAACACAAAAGAACAATTGAAGAAGCGGCTACTAATGACTCACCCTGTATATATTATATATATATATTTTCATTCTGCGAAAAATGCTGTGTTTCGGCTCTAGTGAGATTTATTCGATAAAATTGATATGCCTGAGTATATTTTACCTCAGTCATCCATAGTTATTGGATGAATCGAGTGATGACCTAGTCACGTTTAGCTCATCTGCATGTGCAGACAGTTATGACTTTGTGGACGTATTCCATTGATTTGGAAACGGCGGGATGGCAAGCAACCGATTCAGAACTCTTAGGAACATTTCTGGTGGAAGTTCAGATACTGCAGATTTAAGTTGCTCCGGCGAATTTAGTGTAAAATTTGAAAATATTTGCGTGTAATTCTGTCCATCAGATATGATCGATACAATATTTTGTTGTAATGATAATGATGTAGAAGTATTATGAAAGCATTCTAAAAATGAAAGCAGAAAACGTTTACGAATACGAAAATATATTCATCCTACGGATTCGTAAAGTTCTTGTTGTATTACTGTTACCAGTCAGTGTATCGCATACATACAAGGTGGTGGTAAAAATCATCATATTTAGCTACTGAAAGGCTCTAATAAATAGATGTCAGATGAAGACCTTTAACAGCACTTATTATAGGACAGCGTAATAGTTCCCTTTATCAATTTTGAATGAAAAGCACAATATGGATACACCATAACTCGAAACTAGAAATACAAAGAAAGACCTCGTTAGTCTGGTTAGTGTATAGGCTATTAATCCTTTCAGAAAGATTTACTTACAAAAATAGGATAATAAATGGGTCAAATACAATAAGTTACTGCTTGGAATACCTAACTCCTCTATTTCCTAACCAGAATACAATCAATACATTTTGAGTATTATAGTAGAATGTGAAGGAATATATAATTGGGGTAAGATATGTAATTTTTTAATCAAGTTATGCTAAAATATGAATATATTTTCTGTACGACCCAATTTTCATTTAAATTTAAATAATGGATATTATTTAAATTTTTTGAACAGAATACCTCCTGGGAAAGAGAAAATCGTTAGATGAAATATTTATTTTTAATATGTCATCCGCTTAATTTGTATTGAGCGTGTGTCCGGTTTTTAAATTTTATAGGGGACATATAGAAAACTTTTGTTGAATAATAATTGAATATTCATTTATTATTTTTTATGATAGTAAACTGGGTTTTCATATACATGTTTAAAATTAAATTATAAACTTTTTGCCGTATTTAAGTGTTTTATTATAATTATCTGTTGATTGCCTTCTAATTTTTTAACGCATGTTCTGCCAAATGAATAGGTATACACGTTTTTCTTCATATCGAATATAGTAAAATCGTGGGCAATTATTTGTGTGAGATAAAGCGTTGTTATGTTTGATTCTGGACTAAGTAATAGGATGTACATTCAAAATACTTTATATCAGATTTTTATCACTGTCTTTGGTTTCTCTTGCTTCATTTCCTTTATTATATGTAATGAATATTTCTGTTTTGAGAGGTTATGGTACCTGTGTGCCATACGTTTACCACGTTCAGCATTCTTGCCATAAAAAGTCATAGATTAATTTCTACAAACGCTATGAAACAGCGCTATCGAAACGGGTGTTATATGTTCTTATTGAACCGATGTTTATAAAATGTATACAGAGTTAATTTTGAAAGCCAAAGTGGCTTTAAATATAGTCTAGAAGCATATTAGAATTCTACTTTTGGTATATCTCTAAAGAATTACTTTGTCTTTTCTGCTTTTTACATTGCCAACATTTTTATTGAGATGTGCTATTCTTTGTTTTTCCTTTGCCATTATACATACATATCATTATAGTTTCAATGATCTCCCAATTTATCAGTGTTAGCTCAGAATATTGAAAAATATACTTTTAGAAATTTTTTCTGATTCATCGTATTTCCGGAAATAGTAAATCCATGATCATTTTTTTCTTGATCTGCCTGAGCCCCTCCTATTTCTGGGCGTCTTTATATCTGGTCGTTCTACCCATAAAATGATGAGTGCCAAAAATCTATCGAATATGTTTTTTTTATGATGCGTGTTTTCTTGCTATATCTAAGATCGTTTTCATCATTAGTGTTTTCTTGACGAACAATTTACTTACCGTGTAAGGAAATACCATTTAAAGCATTTTTTACTTCTATTGTTGAATGGCGCATTTTTTCAGAAAAAAATATTTTTTATGTCCGGAACTTTATCAGTTGTGAATTTAATAGGGATTATTTCCTTCACCCGTCAAATTTAAATTTTGTCAAATCACAATCAAAACTGAAGTTGAAATTAACCAATGAACGGTACCGGTTCTTGATATCAGCGACTATTACAAATCGACTATTCAAATGTAGGTAACAAATCAAGTATGTATTTTTTCATTAAGTGGCAAACGTGTCTAATAGATGAAAATGTCCGACAAAAAGAGATTTAGGGATGTTTCGGATGAAATTATTGATAATCACATCGATTTGGCAACTCCGATAAATACAAGGAGAAGTAAAGACAGCGTCTGGAGACAGTTCACGCAGTTTTGTGACGAACGCAAGTATATTTTGGACGAGTCGACGCCAGTAAGTAAACTGAACGAAATTTTGAAAGACTGGGCATGGAACATGAAAAAAGAGAACGGAGATGATTATAAGGAGTATACTGTAAAATGAATGTGGAATTCTACCGCCAAAAGTCTTCAAGAGTTATATTTTAAGAAGCATAACATTAAAATTGATCCTTTTCAAGGAATTGAATTCAAAAGTTCTAGAGATGCTCGCAATAGCAAAAGACGAGTACTGCAAAAACTTCCAGATAAACGAAAGCAAAGTGCGACCTCTTTAAGTATGGACAATTTATTTGATATAATAGACCATTGTGACGAGACAACGCCAAATGGACTTAAAAAAAAATTCTACTATTTAGCTTCCGTGGAACTGGCATGGCGTGGAGGGGAAGGTGTCAACTGCTTGGTACATTACTTCAAAATTGAAATTAAATCTGATGGAACTGAGTCGGGTAGAGTAGAATATAATCTTATATTTAGTAAGACCTGCCAAGGAGGAAACCATAAATGCGCGGACAGTAAATGGTTGACGCCAAATATTCAAAATTCAGATCGTTGTCCAGTCAGAATTTTTAAAACATTAGTTGGGAAACGTGGGCCTAATTTTACCAGCGATCGGCTGTTTTTGACGCCTAATCCATTTTGGAAGAAGAAAAATTCCTTCTGGTACAAAAACTCGCATATTGGGAAGAACGAAATTTCGAAATGGACCAAACAAGGAGCAGAATCTATTGGTTTAAATACCAAATGTCTCAAAATTACCAACCATTCTTGCCGTTCAACAGCTATATCACAATTAGCCAAATCGGGAGTGCCCGAACAACAATTAATAAAAATAACTGGTCATGCCAATTCTTCCTCGATTCAGCCCTATTTACAGATGGACCAACAGCATCACCAACAGATTTTGAATAAGTTACGAGGGAAACAAAACAAGGGACTGGAAACAAGACTTTCCACCTCATCAGAGACGATCGTGAGAAAAACAGAATTTGTAAAATCATCAGCAACACCAGCAAATATAACATACAATAATTGTGTGTTCAATTTTGGTTCAAAATAATTTATAGTTCTCTTTTCTTAACAGATAATAAAATATGCTTATTTTGCTCATTTTTTACTATGAAACTTGGTTTAGGAAATAATCGTAACAAATATAGCTCGAGCTTGATAATTACTTGACTATTACATTGTTTCAAGTTTTCTCGTGTGCCTCCTAATTTGACTTAACCAAAATTGGCATTAATAATTAAAGACTAAAGCCCTCGAGCTAAAGCTCTCGTGCTCCAGTCAAATTATTAATGCCAATTTTGGTCTCGTCAAATTGACCGTAGCGCACACTCGAAAAATTGATCACAATGAAATAGTCGACTATTTGTCAAGATCTCGTTATATTATCTTTGACTATTATTGTATTATATTATTGTTTAAATTAATAAAGGTAAACGTTGTTTCACAGCACTTTTGAAATCAACTGATATGGAAATAAGAGAGTAAAAGTCGTAAGAGCACATGTAATCATGCTTGTACTTATTATACTCACAAGCTTCAAGCTTACTTACAAGCTTAATAAAAAGCACACATTACCGTAACAAAATATCAACCACTTGCACAACAGCTTACAGTCTTTGTCAAATCTTCATTACGCATTCGTAATAAAGATTTCGTTTGACTTACAACTGTTTCTGTCGCTCAAAGTTAATACTTTGTCCGAAAAATTGTGCCAATAAGTCATTTCCTCTCAAAAGTGAACTTGATATTTGTAAATTAAGCTGGCGATATTTCTTTACTAAATTTTTAATTTTTATGACATAAAGATAGTGATTTATTTTATCTAACAGCTAAGTACTATTAACTCAAATTACAATATTATGCCTTATAAATGGAGACATGTAATATATGAGACTGTGAACATTAGTATCTGTCAAGTTCATAGTCCCTTGAATAGGGTAACAGGAATTATTTAATTGCGACGTAAATTATACGGTTCTTCCTCTCTTACAAGATAAATTGTTAATGTGCATATCAGAATTTTAAATAGTGTTGTGTGATATTGGTTTTGTTACGAATGCGTATAGATAATTACAGTGCAATTATTAATTACTAAGATATTCATGTATGCATGTAGAAGTTCTAATTCAACATTTAGAAAACACTGAAATAAAAGAAAGCCATTGTAGATTATTTAGTTTCATATTGTTTTGATTTATGTTTCGGTTTGAGTTTGATGCCAAATTAAGCAGTGTCCGAAGTTTAACGGCTTCTCTTTTGCTAGATGAGAGTACATCAGAGGCACAATATATTAAAGTATATTATAAGGTGCCAATTTAGTTATTAGAAATCTCATTGTTGTAACTACTGGGTGTATTTAATTGACTACGGTTCGGGCAATGGCATTTTTGCAAAGTTTCGGATTTATAATTTATAGCAACGATTTCCAAAATTATCTTAAATTAATTGCCTTTAACATAATATGAATTTAAAATTACAGGTTATTAATGTTACTGTATCATATGCCCAAGCTTATAGTTGTCTATATATGATTGTATATGATTTTATACAATTATCTGTTTTATAAAAATATTCAGTAGTGACTTTTGTGGTAGAACAAATTAATGATGACATCTCCATGTTGGCGATATACTAACAGCAAAGTTTCTGTCATGAATGACAATGCGTAAATGAATTAAAGACTATCAATTATTTTTCCGAATATACAAATACTTCTTAGCACAACAAGCTTTTGAGAAGGTCCTATTGAATGAATATGCAGTTCTTTGGACATATTTTGGTGGATGAAGTAGAACCAGAAGATCCACAATCGCGGCTTTCTTGAAATGCTGCTTAGATTTTTCTGAATAGAATTATTATTGACAGTTAAAATTTCTTCTGTTCTTTTAAACTGTGTACAACATTATCAAGGACCCTCATGTCCAGCAATGGTACCAACTATTTAGGGTAACGTGAAGTTGTTGTTTGGTGATAAATGAATAATGAAATTACCAAATATTTTCATTAGCTTATCCATGTATTTATATTTGCAATATACAATTGTTTGGATTTGATTTACATTTTAGCGATTTCTATGTTTTTCAATTTCAACCCCAACTTGAATTCCAATTAATTGTCAAATTTCACGTTAGAACCCTACACGCGCAGTATAAAGGTTTTTTAAGGAAAGAGTTTGAAAAGTATCGATAAAAAGTAAGCAACTTTAATGTAATATAAATTCTAAATTACAAGTTATTAATGTTATTTCATCATATTGGCAATGTTATAGGTACCTACACGTAAGAAAGATCATATGATTATAAATTAATGTTTATTTTGTAAATTAAATATTTAGGCACGACTCTGGTGCTAGAACAAATAAGGTAAGATAATTCCAACTTGCCGATTTAATAACGTGAAAGTGTCTAAATTTCAATGCGTATGTCAATTACAAACAACTGTTACTTATGCTTTGAACAAAGCAATCCTCTTTGTAACATACATGGCATATCTGACATTGTAGAAAGAAATTATTTCTAAAAAATAATATCAAGACTAAATTTCTAACCACAATAATTATTATCCATACTATATCCCTATTTCGACACCTACGTTGTCATCTTCGATACCAAACCCTAAAAATATAAAACAGTGTTAAAAGTAGTGCTGAATTTGTAATAATAAGTATAGTAAATAATTGCTTAATTTTTAATAATACGTATTGACATGGGATATATTGTTTAAGGCTTATTAATAGATATATACACATAAAGGACTTAATGTATAGTATTTAATTTAAGTGTGATCCGTAGAGAATAAAAAAAGGAAGGAAGGAAAACCCATATTATTTATTGAAGTCTCCTGATACCGAAAAAGTGGTTTTTAAAAAAAAATCTCTCTCGATGTGTGTCTGTCTGTCAGTCAGTCAGTCAGTGTATGTGTGACCATGATAGCGGTCAAGCGGCTATAGCTATCAAGTCCAAATTTTGTATTTACGATTATAATCTCTCTCTAGAGATCTGATTAGATTTTCAGTAAAATCGGAAGACCGGAAGAAGTAGTTTTACTTCGGTGAAAAAATCGAATTTTGCCAATATTTCGTCAACTACTAATTTTAAACAAATTTATATAGAATTCAAATATACTCAAAATTAAATTTGTGTAAGTATTTAAACCATACCATTTTTGTTTTCAAAAGTCGGACCGGAAATAACACTTTTACTCTTATCAAATGGCGATTTTTCGCAAATATGTCGTAAATTATGCATTCTATATATATTTATCAAGAGTACAAAAGTATTTAGAGCAGGATTTGCAAAATTATTTGAATACATGAAATGTAAAAATTCGAACCGGAAGTTATACTTTTACTCTTAGCGAGCAGCACTTTTTTTCGAAAACTTGGAAAGCATGCATTCTAAAGAGATTTATTAAGAGAATAGAAGCACTTAGAATACGATTTTGAATAATTTTTTTATAAAAAAATTCTTAAAATTGCAAATTAAAAATACACTCATACGTATAAGAAAGCGTGTGGTGACCACATTCCATTATTTTCTACTTATAACAGTGTTGCCTCTACCTGAATGTACAGCGGCAATATGGGTTTAATCTCATAAAATAATTTCTTTCCGGAAATCATCAAGATTATTTATTGGTAAATGGAATTCTTGCGAGGGGTTTGAGATTATAAGAGAATTTCTGTGATTGGTGTCATAACATTATTGACGCCAAACGTTTGGGGGAATAATTATTTATATATTTAACTAATAAATATTTACTATTGTTTCTATTTAAACATTCATACCTCAAAAATATTTATTCATACAAATTCATTTATTTTTAAATATACATATTGCTGTGGCAACATAGTTATTTGGTATAAAAATAATTGTAGTATTGCCATACGTTAGGCATTGCCAAATAAATTATGCTGTGTGCTGTTCCAGCAACATAACTAATAAAAATAATGATAATTTTAATTATCTTTAATATATTCATTTATTTTCTTACTTTATAAGTATACGTGAATTCTATCAGTGTAATCAAACTTCTTTTCTCCTGGCAAATCTCTTGTTTTTCTTTTATAGGGATAAGGTTATAGCTTATATTAAAGAAAAATCAGAAACTATATAAAACATAATTGTATATTTATTCAACATTTTTAAGAATGTATAGCATCGCTATACTATATTCACCCAAGAATTATAAAAGAAAATATAATTGAAAGAAAACATTTGTACCGTGTTCTCGGTTGTAATGTTTTGTAGAACAAATATATCGATAATGCTTAATCAAAAATAAAATTTTATCCTGTTTCAAAACAAAGAAAAATCCAATTGAATATCAGTATTCTATTAATATTTTATGCTAATTCTATTCTATCAGAAACATTATGTTCGCACGTAATGCTCTGATAATTTTATAACTTCGCAATGGTCAATGTTCGGAGAAAAAGCTTGAATTTGATTACTGGCAACAATCATTTGCACGTATTGAGACCAGCATCTCAAAGTCCGCCACCCAGAAACACTTCCCTTCTTGAAATATCTATTTTAAATTTTTATTTGAAATCAAAAATTATTGTGAGAATTAATGATGCTTAATAAAGTGTCAGACAATATACATTCGCACGTTATATCCTCTTAACACCCAACACCATTAATAATTCTATTTGTGTTGTAAAAAAACTAATGAATTCATACTACTACAGGACAATATATATTATCCCTGCTGCATAACGTTATATTGAATATACATTTGCACGTTATATTGCAATATACGCATAGCAGCATTGATAAATCTTTGTATTGAAACTTACTTTGTATCATTAAAAGTCTCTTCAAATTCTGCCAAAGGCATCTCCATTTTTGAAATACAAAAATTATTAACAAAAGAAAAATTATTATAATGAATAAAATTTAAATACAAATAAAATTAATATGCTAATACAAAATGAACGAATATACATATAATCGTGGTGTATCTGACCATACGATTGATAATTTTTTTTAAAGTCTTTATCTTTCGAAGTCGCAGTTAATCTCTCGTCTCCAAGTAACTAACTAATCTTGTTCATTCTTGTTTTTGAACTTATATACCCGGGAAAAATGTGCAACGCTCGCAACGCCATCCTCGGAACTAATATTTAGGTTGTCACCCTGCATCTTCAGTGAGATCTCTGCCCTCAAATTGCCGTCGTGACACCAACACACACGCACTTATTGTTTTTGACAGTTCATTCACTAAAACGTCAACACATTGAAATTGTTCGCTTACTTAAAAGTCTTTCACTTGAACTATTTGGTATCTTCCAAAGTAGGTATATTTTTTATTAATACAATTCTTCCTTGTATTTGTTTATGAACTTGTTACCTTCTTCATTATTTGCCACATACTTCCTTTTTCTATTCGCTAACACAATCCTTATTTTTCTTTTATTTGTTTCAGTATTCGGTAAAATTGGAAATATATTGTAAATAACAGGTATTTTTCTTCCAAGATTATTCGTACTATCACGATCCATCTGGCCTGCTATTTCGTCGCTGCTTTCGATCCAGGACTTTTCTAATGGTGATATATTTATCTGTAAGAAACTACAAACGAAGTTTATACCATATTTTCTTTTTGAAGGTCATCAAACCGTACAAATCTCTCTACAGTCTATGAAACATAGTGGTACACACACGAATTCATGAATTTATTTTTATTTGCTCAGCTGCCGTTTATAAAAACATTACTACTGATTGTATGGTCTCGGAATATTTTAATTTTATATTCTTTTTTATTATTTATATAGTCATAAGCTAAGGTAAATTTGTATCCTTTTAGCATGACTTATTTTAAACTCTTTTATTGAATTTTTTTATTACCTTATGCACGTTTTCAAGTTCATATAATTTATTTAATTATATTTATCTCGCGTGCATAGCGGATTTGATCCTCTTCATACAATTTTACTGCGTTTAAATGATTAATTCTCTTTACTTTTCTATAAAAGAAATATATATAGCTTAGATTTATCTCGTCTTTTATTTTGTACCTATTTAATATTTAAATTGTAAATATTTATCTAACCTTTTAATTTATTGTAACAATAAATTTATTTTATGTCTGTGTTTTTTATACTTAAATGTATGCAACTTATTATGCCCTTATGTTGAAATCTTTAAATACAATAAAATCTGATCCTTTACTGTTTCTTTTATATTTTTATAGTTAAAGTAATTCTTAATCCAATTATTATTATTTTTGATATGCAAGAGATCACGGCAATATGTCATCTTGACAATAGCTGTTGTACCTACTGGGAATTATTCTAATAGCCAATTTACAAAAAAAAAGAGCGATGACTGCTATTTGTAGCCTCTGTTAGGTATGAGGTACATATTGTTAAATTGCGCATTATCTGACCTAGGACTGGCAATTCATAAAGGGAAGATATCGTGGATATGTATTGCATTAAAAAATGATATATTTGAAATTTCGTATGTAGTGCAACCACAGACACGTGTTTCACACTCGTTGGTCCTCATCAGAACTTCGTGTCTAGGAAAAATCTGTGTTGCTTGATGTGTATGTGGTATAAAATCTTACCCTGAATAATTCTAATTATTAATTAATAATGTACACCAACAGCAGTTAGTATTATGTTTTGTCCTATTATTTTTATTATTAGTTTGCTATTAGGACAGTTGTCAATACAGCCACTACTGTCAAGTTAACTGATATTAAGAAGTATATGTATCTTTAATATTTTAATTTAATGTTCAGGAGGATTACATAAACCAGGGTTTATGTAGTAATGGCCTTGTTTGAATCGTAATGAAAATTATGAGATTGAGAGATAGGTGCATATAACTTTATATTAGTCATATTATTTCAAGTTCACAGAACTTCCAGGTATAATTCTTGAGTTTATAGACGTTGCAATAATTTTACATTTAAATTTATATACATAATAAGAAAAACGATTATATTAAAATTATTTAGACTTTATTTAGGAAAATAAATTGTTATGTTATTATTTTCATATATGTTTGAGATAGGTATGTAAATCTTTGAATATCAGGAAATTATTGATGTCAGACTCGAAATGTGGTTTGCACGTCATTGCATAGCTAGATTTATTTAGGTAAAATTCTTTTTTATATTTATCCATTAGAAATCCTATTATACGTACACAAATAGTGTAAATATTTGGGTAATAAATTTGTATAATTTTCCAACGAATAAGACACCTCTTTAACCAAACATCGCCAAATTAAAATCGTACCTACTACATAAACATATTTTATATTATGTTATTATATTTACGTGAATACGATTTAAGAACAAAATTGCTTCAAAAACTTGTTACTGTAGTCATCTTATTTACTTGAGTATTGAATTATGATACGATTGTTTAAAGAATTATTAAAACATAAAAATGTGTAGATAGATAGCTGTCATGGTGTAGATAAAGTCTGGAACAAAATTAATATTTCTGTTATCTTCGGTTTGATGGAAAAACCCTGAAACAGGTCGATTTTGTTTTTATCCCGTGCACTTTGTAACATCGTGAATTTAATTCTGTCGTCATCTGGTTGCGCGCGGGCGTGACGTCATTAGTTTTTTCAAATGGTAACCCGCCACATTTATTACCCCTTGTCGTTAGGTATTCCATTGTGCATGCAACGGTATAAAAAGTTTGGTACCTTACATAACAATTTTTGGGAGAAAAATGCTTTCGAATTTCAAAAAATTAAAATTTTATTTCTAATGAAAAACTAATCAAAAATTATTTTTAAAAATCAGATAAATTATAATCCGAGGTTTATCTTGGATTGTCGTCAAACAAGACACCAAAAAAATGTCAACGGAAGTGTTCAAATTGTCGGCCGTTGGCCATTTGACACTGGCCGAGACGGACGTACACGCTTTCTACGACACGTCATATTGACAGTTCATTACTTGGTGTTTGAACTTGTCCATTCACAATACTTGCTCCATTGGTAGTGTTGAACGTGCATTGCGAAAATGGCGAATTTGAGCGAAAAAGAGCGGATTCAAATTCTCATTATTGTTGGTTGTGGTGATAAAATACGTAGCCATGAAGAAGCCTGTCAGTTTTTCAGTGCAGAAAATCCAAACCGCGCACCGATTTCGCGGTCAACGGTGAGTAAATTGTCGCAAAATTTGCTGAAACTGGCAGTGTAAAAGACAGGGCTCGTCAAGGTCGACCAAGAATTGAGGAAGATAGAAGGGTCAATATTCTCTTGGAACTTCAGGACAACCCCCACACTTCAACAAGGAACATTGCCAGGGATCATGCAGTCGATTTTACCACAGTAGCCAAATTGCTGAAGAAGGAAAAACTTCATCCGTACAAAATCAATCGAGTTCAGGAACTGAATGAAGATGACTTCGACCGCCGACTCGAGTTCTGTGAACAAATCAAGCTACGGTGCGATGAGAATCCCGGATTTGTCGACAATGTGGTTTTTAGTGACGAAGCAACTTTTACCTTGAACGGTGAAGTGAATCGCCACAATTGTAGGTACTGGTCGGGCGAAAATCCTCGATGGGTTCGAGAGGAGCACACCCAACACCGGCAAAAAGTTAATGTATGGGCGGGAATAGTGGGAGATCGCATTGTGGGGCCTTTCTTTCTGGACAGAAATTTAAACGCTGAAACATACTTACATTTCCTAAGATTTACGCTAGTGCCAACATTGGTAGAATTATTTCCGGATGAAAACACCCCCGACAAGCCTCACCCCAGAATCTGGTTTCAACAAGATGGAGCACCTCCACATTTTGGCTGGCGTGTTCGGAGTTACCTCGACGAAATTTTCCCCGGGAGATGGATCGGACGAAGGGGAACAATTGAATGGCCTGCCCGTTCGCCAGATCTCACACCACTTGATTTTTTTCTATGGGGTCATGTGAAATCAAAGGTGTACACCAATAAGCCAAATAGCTTGGATGATCTGAAACATCGTATCCGCGAGGAAATGCGAAATATTGGTGCAGGGACAATACGACGTGTCGTAGAAAGCGTGTACGTCCGTCTCGGCCAGTGTCAAATGGCCAATGGCGGACAATTTGAACACCTCCGTTGACATTTTTTTGGTGTCTTGTTTGACGACAATCCAAGATAAACCTCGGATTATAATTTATCTGATTTTTTAAAATAATTTTTGATTAGTTTTTAATTAGAAATAAAATTTTAATTTTTTGAAATTCGAAAGCATTTTTCTCCCAAAAATTGTTATGTGAGGTACCAAACTTTTTATACCGTTGCATGCACAATGGAATACCTAACGACAAGGGGTAATAAATGTGGCGGGTTACCATTTGAAAAAACTAATGACGTCACGCCCGCGCGCAACCATATGACGACAGAATTAAATTCACGATGTTATAAAGTGCACGGGATAAAAACAAAATCGACCTGTTTCAGGGTTTTTCCATCAAACCGAAGATAACAGAAATATTAATTTTGTTCCAGACTTTATCTACACCCTGTATATACGCTTTCTACGACACGTCGTATTGTCTCTGCACCAATATTTCGCATTTCCTCGCGGATACGATGTTTCAGGTCATCCAATTTATATGGCTTATTGGTGTACACCTTTGATTTCACATGACCCCATAGACAAAAATCAAGTGGTGTGAGATCTGGCGAACGGGCAGGCCATTCAATTGTTCCCCTTCGTCCGATCCATCTCCCGAGGAAAATTTCGTCGAGGTAACTCCGAACACGCCAGCCAAAATGTGGAGGTGCTCCATCTTGTTGAAACCAGATTCTAGGGTGAGGCTTGTCGGGGGTGTTTTCATCCGGAAATAATTCTACCAATGTTGGCACTAGCGTAAATCTTAGGAAATGTAAGTATGTTTCAGCGTTTAAATTTCTGTCCAGAAAGAAAGGCCCCACAATGCGATCTCCCACTATTCCCGCCCATACATTAACTTTTTGCCGGTGTTGGGTGTGCTCCTCTCGAACCCATCGAGGATTTTCGCCCGACCAGTACCTACAATTGTGGCGATTCACTTCACCGTTTAACGTAAAAGTTGCTTCGTCACTAAAAACCACATTGTCGACAAATCCGGGATTCTCATCCCACCGTAGCATGATTTGTTCACAGAACTCGAGTCGGCGGTCGAAGTCATCTTCATTCAGTTCCTGAACCCGATTGATTTTGTACGGATGAAGTTTTTCCTTCTTTATCAATTTGGCTACTGTGGTAAAATCGACTGCATGATTCCTGGCAATGTTCCTTGTTGAAGTGTGGGGGTTGTCCTGAAGTTCCAAGAGAATATTGACCCTTCTATCTTCCTCAATTCTTGGTCGACCTTGACGAGCCCTGTCTTTTACACTACCAGTTTCAGCAAATTTTGCGACAATTTTGCTCACCGTTGACCGCGAAATCGGTGCGCGGTTTGGATTTTCTGCATTGAAAAACTGACAGGCTTCTTCATGGCTACGTATTTTATCACCACAACCAACAATAATGAGAATTTGAATCCGCTCTTTTTCGCTCAAATTCGCCATTTTCGCAATGCACGTTCAACACTACCAATGGAGCAAGTATTGTGAATGGATAAGTTCAAACACCAAGTAATGAACTGTCAATACGACGTGTCGTAGAAAGCGTGTACGCCCGTCTCGGCCAGTGTCAAATGGCCAATAGCGGACAATTTGAACACTTCCGTTGACATTTTTTTGGTGTCTTGTTTGACGACAATCCAAGATAAACCTCGGATTATAATTTATCTGATTTTTTAAAATAATTTTTGATTAGTTTTTCATTAGAAATAAAATTTTAATTTTTTGAAATTCGAAAGCATTTTTCTCCCAAAAATTGTTATGTAAGGTACCAAACTTTTTATACCGTTGCATGCACAATGGAATACCTAACGACAAGGGGAAATAAATGTGGCGGGTTACCATTTGAAAAAACTAATGACGTCACGCCCGCGCGCAACCAGATGACGACAGAATTAAATTCACGATGTTATAAAGTGCACGGGATAAAAACAAAATCGACCTGTTTCAGGGTTTTTCCATCAAACCGAAGATAACAGAAATATTAATTTTGTTCCAGACTTTATCTACACCCTGTATACAGAGTGTAACAAAAGAAATAATGTATGTAACCTTTTATTTAGACAAGTTAGGAATACTTTCTTGAATAAAAATTGTTTGGTGTTCCTTTGTGCATGTGTTGACGTACTATGTCTGTTCATATTTTCTTCTTTTTTGATGCTATGGCAACAAACTCTTTTTCAAGTGGTACCTCTTTAAGTATATTTTTCTCTATTTATTAGTCATAATGAAAATAAAAAAGAT
Source organism: Amphimallon solstitiale (assembly GCA_963170755.1). Lineage (NCBI taxonomy): Eukaryota > Metazoa > Arthropoda > Insecta > Coleoptera > Scarabaeidae > Amphimallon > Amphimallon solstitiale. The sequence goes on along the minus strand of OY720676.1, from coordinate 83,359,648 downwards.
AAAAAATATTAATTCAGTAAAAGATTATCTAGTAAAACTCAATCATCAACGTAGCCCAATAATGCCGTAGAAATGTGACAAGATATGGTATAGCAGTTATTATTACATGACAGCAATTATTAAATGTTTATGTATGGGATGGACATAGAAGACGAACTCAAAGTGATATATACTCAGTGTAAGGCTTAATTGATGGGGAGATCAGCATAACAACAAAATTTAATTTAGTTCTTTATTTTTTCGTCCAAGATTTTGCACATTGTATGTGTGCTTCATCAGGGATTAACTTAAAGAAATTGAATATATTTTGTCGGTAATTATAAAAATGTATAAGAAATGTGTATATATAAATAAAAAACTGTTTTTAACACTTACAAATATGAACTATGATGTGGACAATATTACTAAAATACATCTAACGCTAACATCAACACGTACATCTCTGAAATTTATACTAAACAAAACTACGATGTAAATTTTAAAATAAATATCTGATAAACACGTAAAAAAAAATTTGAAAAAATCTGCAAATATAAAACAACAAGCACAAAAGACACATCAAACATAAGAAACGTTAAATGGTAAATGTGTTGTTGGTATTAATTATGTGTCTCATGTACACAGAGTTTGTTGCGTGTACAGTGCAAATCTGTGTGATGAATATGTCATTAGGTTTTGTTTGAAAGCGCATGTATTGTCTATTTTCGAGCTGTATTCGTGTTTGATTTATCGTTCTCGTTACGTTACATCAGGGAACTCGTTGATCATATTTGAAAAAAGTGGTGTCCATCTGAACATTGTCTTTAAGAGCGAAGGCTAATTACGAGGTAAGACCGAAATATCCTATATCAACGAGGAGTATCTTAACTTGGAACTTATAACTAACTATATTATCTGTTCGAAATTCATCATAGAAGAACTATTAAAAGAAGTCACAATAATTTGAATCTATCCACGAGTTACCAATGCGCTTCGCCTAACAAAATCCACTGCTAGTAAACAGATGTCCAGTAAGGAAAATGGCGACTACAAGTGTGATGTTAAAATGCAAATTTTATAGCTGGATTACATCCGAGAATTTAGCAATTCAATTATCTTAAAACGGGGTTTAAGAACACCAGTCACAGTTAACAACGCGTGATATATAAATATGTTGCCACTGCAATTCCAACTCTAGCAAAATATACTTAGTAGTACAAATTTTTGCTTCGAAATGAGCGCACAATTCCATTACAGAATGTTTGCAGCACAAGAGCCAGCGGCGTCTGTGTAGGTGTCACGGAAGATCGATGCTAGAGAGCCGAATATTTCCTCTTATAGTTAAACTTATCGGCGCAAATATCCATGCTCCCAAATCGTCATAAATAATTGAAAATAAATCAAATAAAAATCAGAGGTGAGAACACACAAAATACGAGATTATAATTAAAGGAATTAATAGATTACAAATGAAATGTTCGGAGATAACAAAAAAGCAGGAATCTACTGTAAGTCGACGACAGTTCGAGAATATCAAAATCGGCTGCACTTTCAAGAAGGGAAGTCATGTACTTGCAAATAAGAGAACGCCATTACACAAACATAAAAATAAATGCAAACGTAACTAAACTAGAACTTCTCGAACAATTTAAACACCCAATTGTGTAAGATTCATTATAAACACCTATACATAGATATCTCTTTGAATGTAGTAGTAGTAGTAGTTTATTTGCCACCTAAACTTACATGACATATCAGGTACAAATAGTGTAAAAAACATATTCTTTTATAGAACCTCCAAATAACAATAACAAACATCATAAATTCACATAACACATAAATTGATAAAATCAGTTGCATATATAATGGTGATTAAACGTAGTGAGTATGATAGAATTGTATAAAAACAAACATCTAAATAAATTTTTTGTCCAATGCTCTTTTGAAGCAATATGATTAGATAGTAGTCACAACATAAGTCGTCTGTCTTAGTCTATAGCAGTACTAAATGTATTAGATACATAATTATGTATGAGAATTTTAAAATGTATGAACCTAGAATTCTTGCAACATGTATTCTATGATGTTATAGAAGGGGTTGCCCAATAAGATGTCTTTTGCTGCTTTATGAAAGCGCTTCACACTAGGGCTCTTCAGATGTTCAGGGAGTTTGTTATATAGTTTAGGTCCTCAAAAATTCACCGATTGCTGTGTGATTGTTAGTCTATGCAACGTGGTTCTTAGTGCATTCCTGTTTCTGGTGTCATGTTGATGAACCTGTGAATTTGTTTTGAAGTGAGTCTTGTGTGCGTGCACACATGTGTGTCGTGTAACCGAAGACGATGACGGGTGATGACGATGACTAATCATTCCTTGGTAGTATCACAGTATATAGATATATAATAGAATCAGTAGTGTCAGTTGAGGGTAATAATTGTTCTCCGTAAAACCGACGTTTGCGTGACAATTTCTGAGTGCGCAGTAGTTAGCTATCAGCTGTTGAGTCGTGGCGGGATTATTTTGTGTACGTATAATATATTACATTTTAAATGCGCGTGTAATATGTACTTAATAAAAAGGAAGTGTTATCCTCTTTTTTGTATTATTGATATAGCTTTTTCATAATTTTAAAAATTGATTAACATAATTTTCTCATAAACGATATGGTTCTGACGCAACTGGTTTATTCCTGAATAGAAGAATTGACTATGCCTCTGGTTGCGCGTGCGTGAATGCGCAGTACCATTTTGGGACACAAACATCAAAGGTGCCGACGGCGACTGGAACTACTGTGTCTATACATCTCTATACTGTGGTGGTATACCGGTAAGTTTTCGGGTGAAGCAACGACAGAGGAGTGTCCAAGTCCCCACTATCACTCGCTACAGTTATCGTATTCCCCGACGCGAACGGCTGTAGTATACTACTACCACCGCTCTGGTTAACGGAGGGGAGTACATATACGTAGTCGTTCAGTTGTGGGGACTGATACATGCGCTATACAATCGTTGCGTTACCAGAAAACCTACCGGTATAGTAGTACGGCAAAGGGAACGTATGACCGTTATTTGGTCTGTACCTATTACGGAACTAAAATAAAATAATTGCTATAAGTATGATTGTTTTATTTTACAATTCTTCCAAAATCAAGTCACACTGCCGCATTATTCTCGATAGGACATGAAAGTATTGACAACAACAAAATTGTTTATTGTTGCAAGATAACTTAAAGAGTACATAAATATCACTTACGCCAATGAATTAATTGACAGAAGGCGATTAAATGGCCTGCCTGATCTCTAGGTTTGTCAGTGTTAGACTTTTACCTATGATGTCACGTTAAAAACAATGTATATACAAAGAACGGCTTCCTAATTTGGAAATATTATAGAGGCGAATTAAGGTCGTATGCTGAAAATACCTGGAGATATGTTATACAGGACTGCAATAAATTTTATTCTTATGGATGCCACTTTCAACATATGTTTCAGTGAAGTTGTTCTTGCGCTTAAGGTATTTTGCATTTGCTTCGTTTTTGTTATATTTTTGTTATGTGCCTTACCTAATTTATTATGTTATTGTCACATTTAATCTATATTTGTTAAACTCCACTGTGCATGTGTTTTATTTAAAAGAACCCCGACATTTTCCTCCATTGGATGTATCGAGGATTGCGAATTGTTGCAGGAGCAATTGTGTGCCGTTCGAAACTGGTGTGAGCATAATAGGCTGAACCTGAACGTGTCTAAATGCAGGGTGATGAGTTTTTCTCGAAAAATGAACATTATTACGTATGATTACCATCTTGATAGCTCATTTCTTGATCGTGCTCAATCAATTCTGGATCTGGGGGTGACATTCGATTCTCGTCTCACGTTTTCTGATCATATCAACAATATATGTACTTCGGCTTTACGAATGCTAGGCTTTATTATTAGAATTACACGCCAATTTACAGTGACTGATCCTATTATTACCCTATACTTTTCCTTTGTGCGCTCAAAGTTAGAATATGCATCTGTAATTTGGACTCCTAATTTCAAATATCACATTAAGGCCCTCGAACATGTTCAGAGACGATTTCTAAAATATATTTACTTCAAAAAACAAGGTGAATACCCCATACAAGGTTTCAGCCATAGAGCACTTTTGGATATGTTTGACTTCGACCCACTAGATGTTAGACGCAATTGCTCTGACCTGAAGTTTCTTTACAATCTATTACACAATAAACTTGATGCACCAGAATTACTTAACGATATCAATTTCGTCGTCCCTCGAGCATCGTCTAGATCGTCGTGTGCGTTCTATTGTGAAAGATTTAACACAAACATTAAATTTTCATCGCCTATATACCGTTTATGCAATAGTTACAATGCGTTATCGGATTCATCCACCGACTTGAATTATTCGCCAATCAACACACTCATTCACAGATGCACTGCCAACTTACATTATTTATAGATTATAACTGCGTAGTTTTATTTACTTTAATTTTAGTCTGCAAATATATATATATACGTTGAAATAGATGTTTTTGTCCTGTAATTAGATTGTAAATCTGTTGGGCAAATATATATTATTATTATTATTATTATTATTATTATTATTTTCAGTAATGTTCAGGTTTTCTCAATATTTTATTTTTTTTTTATTTTCGTAATGACAAAATGTTTATAATGAATAGAGAAAAGTATGCTTTTTTACAATCCCAAAATATTATAGGTGTTATTTAAATAACCGAAGTTGGTAGTCATAGTAATAAAACAAAAGAAGATGTGATCAGACAAAACAACTTTTCTCTAAAACATTTCTTCGTAATATTTTGAAAAGAAATAGTCATTGTATAAATTTTCATTATTTTCCCTTCCATTACAAAAAGAATGATTTAAATCGCTTGAATAGTTTAAAAGATTATTTCACACTTACATACATATAATCAAACACAAATGTAAGGGACTGTGTATATACGTATATGGATGTGCATACTACATTAAGCACCACGGGGTTGCTTGTAGGTGAAGAGAGATAAGAGTCAGTCAGTCAGTCAGTCAGTCAGTCAGTGTGAATCGGTCATGTGTGCAACACACACCCATACATACATAGAAGTAATGTTAATTTCCGAATGTGGAGATGATTTAGAGGTTTATTTTATACTTGATTCGTTTAATTAAACAATTAATTACAAAGTTCTCTTTTTTCTTACAAGTCAGAAGTGGGATGTGAATAGACTCAAGTAGAAATTGTGTTAAAGTGAGAAAAAGCGTGAAATTTTGTTTTCTTTGTTGCGAAATGCCGCGTGCGAAACAAAAGAAGCAGAGAACAAAGAGGCGACGATCGCCAAGTAGTGAACGTCAAGTCATCCAGTTCTTCGAGTGATGAACATTTAAGGATGAAACAAGAAAAAAAAAGCTGAAGCGAGAAATTAATATTTTTAAAGAAGAACCTAACACTATTAATGTACATGCTGGAAACGAATCTATTATTCCTATTTTTGATCCGGCAAGGGAAGATTTATTGATAGAAGATTGAATCCAAAAAGTCCAAATTAGCCGAATATTTCCAATGGGATGACGAGGTAGTTATTTGACTAATGTTGAATAGAATTAAAGGAAGTGCAAAACGGTGGTTTGATGAACCAGCAGGGTATGATGCATTCTGAAATGAAACTAAGCAAGCCATGATTCTACAGTCCTTAAGTTAATTCCTATTTCAAAATTAATAAAAGACGCCGCAAATTATGAAGCGAAACCGAGACAAAGTTTGGGTGATTGTTGTTTTAAGAAATTATCAAAATTGCGTGCATTCAATGTAGATATACCTAATGAATGTTCAGTTGATGCCGTTATTGGGGTGTATTTCTGACGAAAGTTTAGTTCGTATGGTGAGATCTGCTTCGCATACAGATCCGAATGCCCTTTATGCTTATATAAATACTATGGGTAATATGCCTGATGAAAATTCAGATCGCGGAGATTTTTTTCAAATAGTCAAAAGACGTCAAAATTTAAATCAAAGAACGAAGACGAAAATTTGATTAAAAATAGGTCCCGGCATCAATCTGAGTACGCACAAAAAATGGTTTGTTATAACTGCGGGTTAGGGGGTCATATCAAGCAGAATTGTACGAAACCAAAGTTACAATATAAAAATTGTAAACGTTTTGGTCACGATACAAATAAATGCCCTGCTGAAAATAGCATTAATGAAGTAAACAATGACAACCAAACTGTGACTAATATGTATATTATTTTTGTTAAAAATAATAAAAAGGTATGGGTAGTTTCTAGGTCAGCGCGAATGCAGATACGTCAACTATGTCATGATAATGCAGGGCATTTAAGCCCAGAGAAAACATATCAAAGAATAAAGCCAATTATTGGGTTACCAAAAAGTTTGTAAATAAACATATCAAAGCTTGTTTAAGCAATCGTTTTTATTGGTAACTTTATCGAGATGCTAAATATTGCGAGGAACATTTGTATGAAATTCCCCATAAGAATATTGGGTAGCGACTCCCATTAAGTTGTGCATATTATAAGCAAAATACTAGTAAAATGCAACTCAAACTGCATTCTGTTGAAAAAACATTTTATCATGAAGTGCAAAATGGTGGTTAGACACTCAAGAGTTTGCCTTTGCAATTGAATATAGACCTGGTCTAAAAATGACTCATGTGGATTCCTTCATGAGTCTTCGTCCAATAGAAGTTTGTCAAACTGGCCTTACTGAAGGTGACTGCGCAACAGCCACAGGAAAAAAAGTTTGAAATTGTGGGAGTTATGTCAAATAAGTAAAAAAATTGCAGAGTAATAGAGCAATGGTGTTAGTAAACTGCAGAACAATATGTAAATTACAGAGCAGTGGTTTTACAAAATTGCAAAGTAATATGTAAATTACAGAGCAATGGTTTTACAAAATTGCACAGTAATATGTAAGTTACAGAGCAATGGTTTTAGTAAACTGTAGAGTAATATGTTAATTACAGAGCAGTGGTTTTACGAAATTGCAGAGTAATATGTAAAATACAGTTCCAGTAAGTTATAGATCATGGGCCATTATGAACGGGCTGAGGACAGACCAACAAGTCAGGAAGGTCTATTGTAAGAGACTGTGTATATACGTATGTGGATGTGCATGCGACATTATGCAACATGGGGTTGCTTGTAGGTGAAGAGAGATAAGAGTCAGTCAGTCAGTCAGTGTGAATCAGTCATGTGTGCAACATACACAGTCACCTGTGTGTGTCAGAATCAGCTGACCGGAGCACATCCGAGTGTTTAAATACTGTTTTCGCTGTCAAATCATAAACTAAGTCATCGTAGTTTGTCAATTATAATTGTATGCCACTTAGGCCACTGCTCAATTTCTATTTAATCACTTAACGTTCAATGTTTCTTATAATTTAAATCTCCTTGTACGAGTGAATTTTGCATTGTTTATGGTCAAATTTCTCCAGTTATTTTAATTTATTGTGATTAAGTGGACTACTTGAATTGCCACACCTATTATATTATTTGTAAATTATATCTCTTATAAATTAATAATCTTTAGATTGTATTATCGACTAAAGGGATGTAAGATTTGAGCGATTTTTAATCGTTGTGTACTATTTAAAGATGTATGTTTTGTGAGGCAAAGATATCTGAGCTACTTTTAATTCCAACTAGAACTTAGAGCATAGCAGTCACACAGCTTGGCGTTCTGCCCCTGGTATACAGGGTGTTTCATACTTATGTGATTTTGGTTTTGCAAGTCAGCGACAACTATAGCTTAAACAGCATTAGCTTTTATACACCTTTATTTAACTTCAACCTATATGAGCGTTCCTAGTTATTTAAGGCAAGCCTTTTGTATTTCAACATATCATTTTGTTTAATGTTTTTTTTTATTTATATTTATTTGACCTGGACTGCTTTTTCATTTATTTTCATTTATGTTTATTGTTATTCAAGCGCAATGATTTATTTGTTGTTCCTTTAAATAAGCGTCCTATATGTGTCGGAATTTAAGAGTTATTGTATAAATTTGGTAGCTTATTACATAAATTTAACCCTGCAGTGGTCGCGCCTAGTCTGAGAGACTCCGCCGAAATAAAATTTGCGCTAATTTACAAACAAACGCTATTATGTTAGCCCCGCTCACGCTAGCTTCCTAAATTAGTATCATTGGTAATTCTGATTAACAACTAGCCAATTACGTGACGAGTTATCGAGATACATGGTAGTGGGGTCTGTCAGACTAAGCGCGACCTTTTATGCAACAGTTTAGAACTAGGAGTTCGAAGTGTAGGTGTTGAGTGCTCGCATTTTTTCTGTACATTTGGGGTTGTTACAAAGTAAATATCTTTTTCTTTGAAAAATGAGTTGGTACGAAAAAGGCCAAGAACGTTTGCACCGACTTTTTGCGGAAGTAGAGGCCGAAGAACATGCCGACGATGACGACGAGGTTGCTGGTGCAGAAGAAGATGCAATTGAGATACAAGAAGTTTCTGATACGGAGCAAGAAGGTGATTCCAGTGAAGAGGAGGAAATAGCAGAGAAGAAGGGTAAATGTGTTTATTTTCTTGGTCACGATAAAACATCACAGTGGAACAAACATTGTCCAAGTAAAAAAGTTCGTACGCGGAAAGGTAATATTGTAAAGCATTTACCTGGTGTAGGAAACTGCGCGAAACATACGAAATCTGTTTTGGAGACCTGGGACTTATTTTTCCCCGAGGAAATATTGCGTATAATTGTAGAAGATATTAATAAATTCATTAGCAGTATTAGTGAAAATTACTCAAGAGAGAGAGACGCTATGCCAACAGATAACGTAGAAATAAAAGCTTTACTAGGCTTAGTGTACCTGAGTGATGTTTTGAAAAGCGGTCGTCTAAATGTAGATGAACTATGGGACAAAAATGGCTGTGTGGTAGAAAGATTTCAGCTAACTATGTCAAAACAGCGATTCCTCTTTCTAGTGAGAAGCCTTAGATTTGATGATCGATTAACTCGAGAAGAAAGAAAACAAGTTGATAAATTGGCACCAATAAGAGATATATTGGACATTTTCGTAAAAAAATGCCAAGATATGTATCACGTTAGCGATTTTGTGACAAATGACGAAATGTTGCCGGCATTTCGAGGGCGTTGCCAATTCAAACAGTATATCCCATCAAAGCCAAATAAGTATGGAATCAAAATTTTCTCTTTAGTTGACGCAAAAATGCATTACACAAAAAATTTAGAAGTTTATGTAGGACAACAACCTGATGGTCCGTACAGGGTCCAAAATGGTGCTCAAGATGTCGTAGAAAGATTAATTCGCCCAATATCTAAAACATCTCGTAATGTAACGTGCGACAATTGGTTTACTTCCTTTGGATTGATAGTATCACTTTTGAGAAATCACCAACTCACGTTTGTTGGGACGGTAAGGAAGAACAAAAGAGAATTACCAACAGAGTTTGTAAACACTAAGAACCGACCAGTATTCTCAAGTATGTTTGGGTTTTCAAAAGATGTAACTATCATATCTTATATACCGAAACAAGGAAAGAATGTCATCTTAGCTTCTTCTATGCACCATGATGATAAAATAGACATCGAAAGTGGCGATAAATGTAAACCAGATATTATTGCATTTTATAATTCTACTAATGGCGGCGTGGACACTGTGGATCAATATTGCTCAAATTATGACGTTGCAAGGAATACGAGGCGATGGCCTATGGTCATATTTTACAGATTATTGAACATTGGTGCTATAAATTATATATACTAAAAGCGCACGGCCGTTTCGTGTTAATTTCTTGCGAAAAGACGGCTTAACCGAATCACCATGGTTACGGACCGAATCGTCAAAATCGACTTGAAATTGGTGGATTTGGGCGCAGTACTCGTCCCTGGATACGCGGAATTAAAGGCCGTCTCGGCGGGTGGACTTGCGGATGACATTAAATTGTTCCTCGACGGAGAGATTTTCCTTTTTTTTGGTGCGCGTGCAGAGATATCCGCCGTCCAAGAGAGGAGCGTGCAAAAGTCGACATTCGGGCGTGGCGAACAAATTCTGACAAACGGCGCGGCGGATGGAAAATTCACGTGAAACACGTTGAAAATCGCTAGAAACGTCAAACTGACAGGCAAACTGAGTGGTATCCGCATATTCACATTTAAGCGTGAAATACGAAATTTTGAAGGCCGCGAGGGTCCAACAGGACCCGCGGTTTTAACAAACGGGCTTTTCGGCATCTTCTACATGCTTATTTCGAGTCGACAGACGCACGCAACCAAGGGCATGAGCACTTTCAAATTCGTTTGCACGTGGATTTGGTAAGAAAAATGGCCGAAATACGTCACAGATTCAATGTGCATGTGATTCAATGTACTACGGTCGGGCGAAAAATATCAGATTAATGTATCCGGCCCGACGAGTTCGGCATCTCAATCTCGACATAATGCACCCGCTTGACTTAGCATTTCTATAGATATACAGGTTGATTGTTCGGTTAATGATTATATACATATTTGAATTATTAAAATGCGTTAATTCCAGAACGCGCACGCACAGTTTCTTTAATAGGGAAAAAGATTGCTTTTAACATTTATGTGCCCTTATGACATAATTCTATTTAAACGATTACGCAAACGTGCACAGTGGGCGGAGCTGGCTGAAATCAATTTCTCTCTCTTTTGAATAAAAGTAAAATTAGGCACTTGGGAGTTTTTACGGTCGCCCATCACTGATTCAAATGTCAGAAGAAAACAAAATGGCCGAAGGATTTTTTGAAAATTGACGTACGAATGTGAAATCTTGGATACGGAGGTGTCTTATGTGGCCAATCACAAATCCAAAGTCAAAAAAATAAGACGGCCGAAAAGTTTTTTGAAAATTGACGTATGCATGTGAAATATTAGATACGGGGGTGTGTGCGGACGCCGATCATAAATCCAAAGTCAAAATGTCAAAAAAACAAAATGGCGGACGGTTTTTTGAAAATTGACGTATGAACGTGCAATTTTAGATACGGGGGTGTGTGCGGACGCCGATTACAGATCCAAAGTCAAAATGTCAAAAAAAAACAAAATGGCGGACGGTTTTTGGAAAATTGACGTATGAATGTGAAATTTTAGATACGTGGGTGTGTGCGGACGCCGATTACAAATCCATAGTCAAAATGTCAAAAAAAAAACAAAATGGCGGACGGGTTTTTTGAAAATTGACGTATGAACGTGAAATTTTAGATACGGGGGTGTGTGCGGACGCCGATTACAAATCCATAGTCAAAATGTCAAAAAAAACAAAATGGCGGACGTGTTTTTTGAAAATTGACGTATGAACGTGAAACTTTAGATACGGGGGTGTCTTAGGTCGCCGATCACGAATCCAAAGTCAAAATGTCAAAAAAAAACAAAATGGCGGAAGTTTTTTTGAAAATTGACGTATGAATGTGAAATTTTAGATACGGGGGTGTCTTAGGTCGCCGATCACGAATCCAAAGTCAAAATGTCAAAAAAAACAAAATGGCGGAAGTTTTTTTGAAAATTGACGTATGAATGTGAAATTTTAGATACGGGGGTGTCTCAGGTCGCCGATCACGAATCCAAAGTCAAAATGTCAAAAAAAAACAAAATGGCGGAAGTTTTTTTGAAAATTGACGTATGAATGTGAAATTTTAGATACGGGGGTGCCTCAGGTCGCCGATTATGAATCCAAAGTCAAAATGTCAAAAAAACAAAATGGCGGAAGTTTTTTTGAAAGTTGACGTATGAATGTGAAATTTTAGATACGGGGGTGTCTCAGGTCGCCGATCACGAATCCAAAGTCAAAATGTCAAAAAAAACAAAATGGCGGAAGTTTTTTTGAAAATTTACGTATGAATGTGAAATTTTAGATACGGGGGTGTCTCAGGTCGCCGATCACGAATCCAAAGTCAAAATGTCAAAAAAACAACATGGCAAATGTAATATGGCGGAAAGGTTCGTCGAAAAGTGCTTGGATCTGAGCACATTCTTCCTTGGTAACTTTAACATGATTTATGTTTAACATTAAATTATCCTTCTCGCTCTTCAGTGTTCAGTGTAATGGTTTGTGTAACGAAGTAAAGAAAAGTTCTAAATAATATATACGATTGGCATCACTAAATTTATGTATATACAGGACTGGTTCAAAAGTTTATAAAATCGGGCTTTCTAAAAAACGTCATGACAGTGATCGCGTTCTACTGGAAACGGTAATTGCAGACAAATTTGTGTTGCTTGGATGACAAACTTCAAAAGGTTATTATGATTAATATCAAAAGGTGTATTTATAAGTCTCGAAATGGCATGTGTAGGTAGGATACTTGACAGGTAAAATTTTGCAATATCTCAAATTTAATGTCCTCAAAAGTATTGGCGCATGTTTCTTTAAAGTTGACCTAATATTTTAATGTAACCTTCCACATTAAAACGCCCTAACAACTAGAACGGCAAATTTAGACGTATTTTTAATTATTTATATTATTGCACTGTATTAGTTGATTAAGTTCAATTAAGGGCCGGTTTTTCCAATTCCGATTAAAATGCCGATTAGCGTACTCATTAAATAAAATACGGGGTAGTACGTTTTTGCTAAAACCGGTTGGCGCTAATCATTGATTAAGAACGTTATTACATGAAGATATTTTAACCGGTGTTTTACCAAGCCTGATAAAATATTAAACAGTAATTGGGATTACTTACACGTGCGCATAACCTAGGAGATTTGGATTTTTATTAGTATTGACTGCGATTATGTTTTCTTGTGCATTTGTAAATAATAATTATTTTTATTAGTGATTTAGTAATTGTATTGCTTCTTCTATACATGAAATTAACAGTATACTTAAAATAAAAACATAATATTGAATATGTGTAACTTTTAGCTCTCTACGGAAATATTTGTGTTTTGGAAGCTTTTTAATTCTGTTACATTTCCGGGACTTTATCTCAGTTGCTAAAAATTCTAAGTATTTGTAAAAATTTATAATTTTAGATGAATATATTTCAGACTCACTCTGATATGCCATTAACATATTAAAACTACATTTACAAGTTACATGTGAAATTGAAAACATTGAAGAAATTCTACAGAAGCTGGCAGGTGCTTATGCAGACACTATATAAAGTACTCTCGATTTAAATTGGTTCGGATGAATAGTGTGTTCGTTAACGTGTAGTTAAATTTTAAAATAATAATTATAATTGGCACTACAAAGATCGCACCGATTCCTCCAGAACATAACATTTTGTAAGTCAAAATTATGGAAACACGGTTTTCTCAATCAACCCTTTTTGATTTAGGAAATTTAGACAAAGAACCTGTTAAAACGTATAGTTTTTAGTAAACAGTTGGGATATGATCTTTCAATCAAAGTTTCTGGCCTTATTCATCCTACAGAAATTTGGTGCAAGTTAAATTGTCTGAAATATGGCAGTTGATATTGCAATATCTGATACTGTTAGAATATAATTGATAATACAGTTTATGACCGCAGATGCAAGTCTTTTCTTTTTCAACAAACTGTTCCTATAGTTCAGTCGCTCTCTCAACCGACATGCGCTACTAAATTAAAATGACGTCAAATATTAGATGTTGCAAAATTTTACCTGTCATGTAATATAACTTACAAAATACATTTCAGGACTATCATAAATAATAATATTTGTACACCTTTTGACATTTGTTATAATTGTCATCTAAACATTTTAAAACAGTACAGCCAAATGTTATGTAAAATATAGGTGTAGGAAAGTAATATTTAATACCTTTATTTATAATATTTAATTTGTAACTGGCTTTCATGTAATAGTATTTTACTATGGGAAGGTATACATCGTGAAATATTGATTAATTACTTTAAATGTATCATTTTGAAATTGTTCCGGCCAATCGAAATTTGTAGTGGTATTGAATCGTCGTCTTTAGTTCGTACTTTTGCCGAGTCCGTTGCCCAGACGACTCGACTGTATTTTTATAACTTTTTTTCTGTGACTGGAAAAGTTTGACATTTTATCTTTCTTAACAGGTAACAAAATGTTACTTTATAAGCCGAGAAAAAAAATGAGGTGGCCACCACACGACTTTCTTATACGTATGAAAGTGTTACTTCCGGTCCGAATTTTGAAATTTCATTTATACAAAAAATATTCCATATCCAACTCTCAATACTTTTGTACTCTTCATAAATATATATAGAATGCATAATTTACGACATATTTCCAAAAAATCGTTATTCGGTAAGAGTAAAAGTGTTACTTCCGATCCGAATTTTGAAATTTTTTTTATACAAAAGATATTTAAAAGTACGTTCTAAATACTTTCATACTCGTAATGTACGTGCCTAGAAAGCATGACTTGCTAGATATTCGCAAAAACCTGATTCTCGATAAGAGTAAAAGACTTACTTCCGGTAGGAATTTCGAAAAACTTTATTAACACAATTTTTCTGAAATTTAATTTTGACTATATTTGAATTCTTTATAAATTAGTTTAAACTTAGTAATTGACGAAATATTTGCAAATTTCGATTTTTTCACTGAAGTAAATTACTACTTCCGGTCTGCCGATTTTGCTCAAAATATAATCAGTTCTCAAGAGGAAGGTTATATTCGTAAATACAAAATTTGGAATTGATATCTGTAGCGGTTTGACCGCTATCGTGGTCACACGCATACGGAAACACACACACACAGAGAGAGAGACAGACACACACACACAGACAGACAGACAGACAGACATTTTTTAAAAACCACTTTTTTGGTATCAGGGGACCTCAAAACGTGGACATCTGCATAAATCTCGAGGTCGAAAATTTTCATCATTACAATACTTACCGTATACTACGTATAAGAAAGTAAAAGTACTCATTTTTTTCCCCAGGAAAAAAATTAGTACATTTTTTTCGGATATGTAAGAACACGGACATTTAATCATTACAATACTTACCGTATACTACGTATAAGAAAGTAAAAGTACTCATTTTTTTCCCCAGGAAAAAAATTAGTACATTTTTTTCGGATATGTAAGAACACGGACATTTAATTTTAATATATTTTATTATAAAAAAAGTTGCATTTACTTATGTATGCCAATAGCACCGTCTCCGGAAAAGAACTGCATTTCTTTTTCACCTTCCAATCAAAATAACTAAAAATCAACCAAAGTCGCAAATTTTTAAAACCAAACACAAAATTAAATTGACAAATATTTGAATACTTTACAGGTTTCCTTAGCAACGCAGGTGTAATGCTGCTATAAGTACAACAGCCTACCAATTTAAAACTTCAAATGTCACATCGATTGATTTTCTGAGTCTTCTTTATCATTATTAATCGTCATTTTTCCTGTCACAGAAAAAAATAGTGTATTATACACGGGAAAAAACATTAGATTTTAGCTCTCGGTATTTTGTCATTATCTCGAGCTAAAATCTAATACTTCTTTCCCTTGTATAATAAATAACTTTTTTTACAGGTCATATGTAATAATAGAAAATATAAGGAACGTATATAAATGCAATGTTATGAGACCCAAAGTAACTTTTGCCGTTTACACGTCCTTACTTGAATTTCTTCAGGTTGACATTTTCCAATTTTGGAGTTAGGAGATACCAATAATTTAAAAAATATTTATTACCTTCCTCGCTCTTGAGTGTGTACCGGTTCGTATAAAAAACAATTCGAGAAGAATTTTAAATAAAATATACAATTGGCTTCACAAAATTTATGTATGTACAGGGGTGCTCCAACGTTTATAAAACTGGACATTCTAAAAAGTGTCATGAGATTGATCGCTTTTTACAGAAAAGGCGCTTTAATAGGGCTTACATTTAAAACTTGGGCTTTCTACTTTTATTATTGTTTTGTGCTCTTTTATTAACGATAGTGGATTTCGAAAAGGTTGACAGGATTTTACACTTTCGGATCAAAATAGTATTGTAAACTGTCTTAATAAAAATGTTGAGCTTTTTGATCTTATTGTGTCTTTGGATACTTTAACATTAAATTACCTCTCTCGCTCTTGAGTGTATACCGGTTTCTGTCAAAAACAGTTCGAGAAGAATTTTAAATAGAATATCCTATTGGCTTCACAAAATTTATGTATGTACAGAGGTGCTTCAAAAGTTTATAAAAATTGGACATTCTAAAAAGCGTCATGAGAGTGATCGCTTTCTACAGCCAAGGCGCTTCAATAGAGTTTACATTTAAAACTTTGGCTTTTTACCAGTGGCGGCTGCTGCAGGGAGGGCAACGGGGCACTGCCCCCCCCCCCTGACAAATTTCTTTTAACAGATAAATTAATTATAAATACCTAATTTGTATGTAATTTTTTTGATTTATTTGATGACAAATAATATGTTTTTGAAAGTAACAGTACGTCATTTCAGCACGTTTGAAAATCGCAGTCTGGCGTAGGCTCCGGGGCATCTCGCGCGACTGCCGCGTCTGTATTAGAAACCGAGCGATGAAACTGGTCCAGGTAGAGCGCGTATAATATATAGGCGGCGGGGCACTACTCTATGGTGCCGGGTCCGGGTGGCGGTCCAGTACGTAATTTACAGCGGTGAGTGTATGTTGTAATTTCTATCGGTGCAAATGCAACTATGAATTGCGTTAGTAACATTAAGGCAGAATTAAAAAATCTAGGTCTCCCTAGACGAGATTTATTGATTAAACTAGAAGATCACAATTTGAAATCAACAGAAGCTCTTACAGTTTATCAGACTGGTTGTGTGGGTGTAATGTACAAAATGCTTTTTTCTAATTCGGTGCTATAAAGTTCATTTTACGACGTTTTGGTTGCAAAAGTATTTCTTTATCGCACGCTAATTTTGTTATTTTGACGTTGGTAACAAAAAAGAAATGGAACCAAATTATATTTAAATGTCAAAATGTAATCCTTTAATGTAACAAACATGTGCAATAGAAGTTGTACAAAGAATAAAAAGCACACATGCTAACATTTAATTTACTAATTAACAATATAAATTGTTAAGGAGAGTTGGATGATAAGTTTTCTGATAATACTATTGTAATTTACTTCCAAGGTTGAATAGTACAACTGTT
Organism: Amphimallon solstitiale; assembly: GCA_963170755.1. Taxonomy (NCBI): domain Eukaryota; kingdom Metazoa; phylum Arthropoda; class Insecta; order Coleoptera; family Scarabaeidae; genus Amphimallon; species Amphimallon solstitiale. The sequence continues at coordinate 83,342,597 of OY720676.1, read as the reverse complement.
ATAAAAGTTTGTTTTTGATAATATGTCGAGACTATGTTGGCGAAAGATTTTGTAAATTGTCTTCTGCTATTTTGCGAATCTCTGGGGGCGTGCAATAAAAACGTTTTCTAGAAATACCATGCACGAAAGCAGACTATGTGCCTTGGCAATGTGTTCCATTGAAAAACAATTACTGACATCAACACCAAATTTCAAAGAATGAGTTATTAATCATTTTGCTGATCGTAAGGAACGGCAGATGGATTTTCTTTTCAAACAAGTTAATTAAATAGCATATTGAGTTTATTTTTTGTCTATACTTAATTTTTGATATTAAACACTCAGACCCCCGGTGCCCTCCCGTCCCAAAAAATCACGGGCCGCCATGCTTTTTACTTTTATTATCATTTTGTGCTCTTTTATTAACGATAGTGGATTTCGAAAAGGTTGACAGACTTTTACACTTTCACATCAAAATAGTATTGTAAACTGTCTTGATACAAATGCTGACCTTTTTGATCTTATTGTCTCTTTGAATACTTTAACATTAAATTACCTTTCTTGCTCTTGAGTGTGTACCGGTTTGTGTCAAAAACAGTTCGAGAAGAATTTTAATATACTATTGGCTTCACAAAATTTATGTATGTACAGGGGTGTTTCAAAAGTTTATAAAAGTGGACATTCGAAAAAGCGTCATGCCAGTGATCGCTTTTTACAGGAAAGGCGCTTCAATAGGGCTTCACTTTAAAACTTGGGCTTTTTACTTTTATTATTATTTTGTGCTTTTTTCTTAACGAGAGTAGACTGCGAAAAGGTTGACATGCTTTTCCACTATCACATCAAAATAGTATTGTAAACTGTCTCGATGAAAATGTTGTGCTCTTTAAGCTCATTGTTTCTTTAGATACTTCAACATGACTTATGTTTCACATTAATTTACCTTTCTCGCTTTTGAGTATGAACCGGTTTGTGTAAAAAACCGTTCGAGAAGAATTTTAAATAAAATATACTATTGGCTTCACGAAATATATGTATATACAGGGGTGCGTCAAAAGTTAATAAAATCGGACATTCTAAAATGCGTCATGACAGTGATTGCTTTTACAGGAAACTATGAAAAATCTGTAACCGGGCGCGATAAAAGCGATTCAAACTAAGAGAGATTGACGGACCCGCTGGAAGCGGAGGACCCGCTGTAAGCGGAGGACCTGCTGTGAACGGAGGACCCGCTGTAAGCGGACGTTAGAGCTAGTTATACATACTAAAAGCGCACGGCCGTTTCGTGTTAATTTCTTGGGAAAAGACGGCTTAACCGAATCACCATGGTTACCGCTCCGACGGCTCAAAATCGACTTAAAATTGGTGAATTTGGGCGCAGTACTCGTCCCTGGATACGCGGAATTAAAGGCTGCCTTGGCGGGTGGACTTGCGGGTGACATTAAATTGTTCCTCGACGGAGAGATTTTCCTTTTTTTTGGTGCGCCTGCATTGATATCTGCCGTCCAAGAGAGGAGCGTGCAAAAGTCGGCGTTCGGGCGTGGCGAACAAATTCTGACAAACGGCGCGGCGGATGGAAAATTCACGTGAAACACGTTGAAAATCGCTAGAAACGTCAAACTGACAGGCAAACTGAGTGGTATCCGCATATTCACATTTAAGCGTGAAATACGAAATTTTGAAGGTCGCGAGGGTCCAACCAGACCCGAGGAGTTAAAGAACCGACTTCTGGGGACCTTTCGCATACTTATTTCGAATCGAAGGTCGCACGGAACCAAGGGCATGAACACTTTGAAGTTCGTTTGCGGGTGGATTTTGGTCAGAAAAATGGCCGATTCAACATGCATTTATATCAATGTATTCCGGACGGGCGAAAAATAATAACAGATTCTCATGTGCAATGCCGATCAATGTATTACGGTCCGGTGAATGTTCGGCATGTTCACACAATACATAGCGGTCCCGCTTGATTTAATATTTTCATCTATATACAGGGGTCGATTAATATTTTAATAAAATGATTTGAATTAAAATACGTATATTTCAGAACGCGTATTTCCTCAAAGGGCAAAAGGAGGAGGATTACTTTCGACATTTATGTGCCCCTACGAAATAATTTTACTTAAACGATTACGCAAACGTGCACGGTGGGCGGAGCTGGCTGAAATCAATTTCTCTCTCTTCCGATTAAAAGCAAAACTAGGCACTCGGGAGTTTCTACGGTCGCCCGTCACTAATTCTAAGTTGACTTACGAATGTGAAATTTTATATACGCGGGTGCCTTATGTCGCCGATAACTAATCCAAAGTCAAAATGTCAAAAAAACAAACAAAATGGCCGGAGTTTTTGAAAATTGACGTATGAATGCGAAATTTTAGATACGGCGGTGTGCGCGGACGCCGATCACCAATCCATAGTCAAAATGTCAAAAAAAAACAAAATGGAGGAAGATTTTTTGAAAATTGACGTGTGAATGTGAAATTTTAGATACGGGGGTGTCTCAGGTCGCTGATGACGAATCCAAAGTCAAAATGTCAAAAAAAAACAAAATGGCGTAAGTTTTTTTGAAAATTGACGTATGAATGTGAAATTTTAGATACGGGGGTGTCTCAGGTCGCCGATGACGAATCCAAAGTCAAAATGTCAAAAAAAACAAAATGGCGGAAGTTTTTTTGAAAATTGACGTATGAATGTGAAATTTTAGATGCGGGGTTGTCTCAGGTCGCCGATCACGAATCCAAAGTCAAAATGTCAAAAAAAAACAAAATGGCGGAAGTTTTTTTGAAAATTGACGTATGAATGTGAAATTTTAGATACGGGGGTGTCTCAGGTCGCCGATGACGAATCCAAAGTCAAAATGTCAAAAAAAACAAAATGGCGGAAGTTTTTTTGAAAATTGACGTATGAATGTGAAATTTTAGATGCGGGGGTGTTTTAGGTCGCCGATCACGAATCCAAAGTCAAAATGTTAAAAAAACAACATGGCAAATCTAATATGGCGGAAAGGTTCGTCGAAAAGTGCTTGGATCTGAGCACATTCTTCCTTGGTAACTTTAACATGTTTTATGTTTAACATTAAATTATCCTTCTCGCTCTTCGGTGTTCAGTGTAACGGTTTGTGTAAAGAAGTAAAGAAAAGTTCTAAATAACATATACGATTGGCATCACTAAATTTATGTGTATACAGGAGTGGTTCAAAAGTTTATAAAATCGGATTTTCTGAAAAGCGTCATGACAGTGATCGCGTTCTACGGGAAACGGTAATTGCAGACAAATTTGTGTTGCTTGGATGACAAACTTCAAAAGGTTATTATGATTAATGTCAAAAGGTGTATTTATAAGTCTCGAAATGGCATGTGTAGGTAGGATACTTGACAGGTAAAATTTTGCAATATCTCAAATTTAATGTCCTCAACATTATTGGCGCATGTTTCTTTAAAGTTGACATAATATTTGAATGTAACCTTCCACATTAAAACGCCCTAACAACTACAACGGCAAATTTAGACGTATTTTTAATTATTTATATTATTGCACTGTATTAGTTGATTAAGTTCAATTAAGGGCCGGTTTTTCCAATTCCGATTAAAATGCCGATTAGCGTACTCATTAAATAAAATACGGGATAGTACGTTTTTCCAAAAACCGGTTGGCGCTAATCATTGATTAAGAACGTTATTACATGAAGATATTTTAAACGGTGTTTTACCAAACCTGATAAAATATTAAACAGTAATTGGGATTACTTACACGTGCGCATAACCTAGGAGATTTGGATTTTTATTAGTATTGACTGCGATTATGTTTTCTTGTGCATTTGTAATTAATAATGATTTTTGTTAGTGATTTACTAATTGTATTGCTTCTTCTATACATGAAATTAACAGTATACTTGAAAATAAAAACATAATATTGAATATGTGTAACTTTTAGCTTACTACGGAAATATTTGTGTTTTGGAAGCTTTTTAATTCTGTTACATTTGCTCAGTTGCTAAAAATTCTAAGTATTTGTGAAAATTTATGATTGCGCTTGTTCTTTTCTTCTTTGTAATTGCTTTTAACAGCACCTTATTAAAACTTAATTTTAGATGAATATATTTTAGACTCACTCTGATATGTCATTAACATATTAAAACTACATTTAAAAGTTTCATGTGAAATTGAAAACATTGAAGAAATTGTACAGAAGCTGGCAGGTGCTTATGCAGACACTGTATAAAGTACTCTCGATTTAATTGGGTTCGGATGAATAGTGTGTTCGTTAACGTGTAGTTAAATTTTAAAGTAATAATTATAATTGGCACTACAAAGATCGCATCGATTCCTCCAGAACATAACATTTTGTAAGTCAAAATTATGGAAACACGGTTTTCTCAATCAACCCTCTTTGATTTAGGAAATTTAGACAAAGAACCTGTTAAAACGTATAGTTTTTAGTAAACAGTTGGGATATGATTTGTCAATCAAAGTGTCTGGCCTTATTCATCCTACAGAAATTTGGTGCAAGTTAAATTGTCTGAAATATGGCAGTTGAAATTGCAATATCTTATACTGTTAGAATATAATTGATAATACAGTTTATGACCGCAGATGCAAGTCTTTTCTTTTTCAACAAACTGTTCTTATAGTTCAGTCGCTCTCTCAACCGACATGCGCTACTAAATTAAAATGACGTCAAATTTTAGATGTTGCAAAATTTTACCTGTCATGTAATATAACCTACAAAATACATTTCAGGACTGTCATAAATAATAATATTTGTACACCTTTTGACATTTGTTATAATTATTTGTTGACGTTTGTTATAATTGTCATCTAAACATTTTAAAACAGTACAGCCAAATGTTATGTAAAATATAGGTGTAGGAAAGTAATATTTAATACCTTTATTTATAATATTTAATTTGTAACTGGCTTTCATGTAATAGTATTTTACTATGGGAAGGTATACATCCAGAAATATTAAATAAAAAGTGTAATTTTATTGTATTGAAATTGTTCCGGCCAATCGAAATTTGTAGTGGTATTGAATCGTCGTCTTTAGTTCGTACTTTTGCCGAGTCCGTTGCCAAGACGATTCGAATGTATTTTTATGACTTTTTTTCTTTCTTAACAGGCAACAAAATGTCACTTTATAAGCCGAGAAAAAAGTACTCATTTTTTTCCACATGAAAAAAATTAGTACTTCTTTCCGGATATGTAAGAACACGGACATCTAATTTTAATATACCACGCGATCATTTAAATTCTAAATTATAGCAGGCGGGATTTTTTTTATTAGGTTGTCCAGAATGTCTATTATTGATTAATTGAAATTTGCGGTTATGTTATACTTTGTGACATTTGTGAATCTTATGTGTAATCGATTTAAATTTAATGGAAATGAAAGCATTACAAGATAAATTTGTTTTATTGTGAATTACAAAAGGTGTTCAAAGTGTTCTCCCCCTGTTGCAATGCAACTGTTAACCCTCCGTTTCATATTTTCAAAAGCATTTGCCAACATCTGAACGGTTACCTATAGCGTTACATGCATTAGAAATTGCCTCTTGTAGTTCTTCAAGATTTTGTGGGTTATTTTTGTAAACTGTGTTTTTCAGATACGGATAAATGAAATAATCAAGAATCTTTAAGTCCGGACTGTGAGGCGGAAATTCAATTACTCGGTTATCATAAAATTCGCGAATTCGAGCCATACTTTCCCATGTTTTGTGAGCTGTTAGAAATACCCATGTAAAAGTTCGTCATCATGAAGATTTTGTAAAAACGGTTCAAGTAAATTATTTTGATATCTCTCAGCATTTATCGTTCCTTCAAAAAACACAGGTCCAAATATACGTCTTCTAGAAACCGCTAGCCGAACACCAATTTTCTGCGGATGGAGAGGCGATTGAATAAACTCATGAACATTCTCCGAAGACTAAATACGCATATTTTGTTTGTTTATATAGCCGGATAGGTGAAACCACGCTTCGTCAGAAAAAATGTTAAATCCAAAGTGTTGCTGTTATTTAAATTATTCAAAAACCACAGTATTCTATTCGTACAGGAAAATCTCTTGAACGACGTTAATCTTATAGGAATAAAGATTTAAATTTTCTTTTAAAATTTTTTGCCAAGTTCCATATGAAAGGTTTATTTCTTGGGCTAATCTGCGAAGAGATTTTTTGGGAGACTGTTCCATTCTTTCTGCAACATCTGCCACAATCTCAGGAGTCCTTTTTTCGGGCGCGCCACTACCAGCTTTCCTACCTACAGTTCCAACATTACGAAATTTCGCCACACATGTGTAAATTTCTTGGACTAATTTTTGATAATCCGCAGGAAAATTAGGGAAGGCATTTTGAAAATCATTGATGCAGTGCGGTACTGAATATGTCCATTCACCATTCTCTTGTCGTTTGGCGTTTTTAAAATAACTTTCAGTAAGAAAAATCTTATGTTCTAAATCAAACATTTTGAAGCGTCACTTTGACAATTCAAATTGTAAATTAGTACTTATATACCAACTTAATTTAAATTTCACAAACTGCTCTAATTTAGAATTTAAATGATCGCGCGGTATTTTATTATACAAAAAGTTGCATTTACTTATGTATGACAAGAGCACCGTCTCCGAGAAAGAACTGCATTTCTTTTTCACCTTCCAATTAAAATAACTAAAAATCAACTTAAGTTCGCAAATTTTTAAAACCAAACACAAAATTAAATTGACAAATATTTGAATACTTTACAGGTTTCCTTAGCAACGCAGGTGTAATGCTGCTATAAGTACAACAGCCTACCAATTTAAAACTTCAAATGTCACATCGATTTATTTTCTGAGTCTTTTTTATCATTATTAAATCGTCGTTTCTCCTGTCACAGAAAAAAAATAGTGTATTATACACGGGAAAAACATTAGATTTTAGCTCTCGGTATTTTGTCATTATCTCGAGCTAAAATCTAAGACTTCTTTCCCTTGTATAATAAATAACTTTTTTTACAGGTCATATGTAATAATAGAAAATATAAGGAACGTATATAAATGCAATGTTATGAGACTCAAAGTAACTTTTGCCGTTTACACGTCCTTGCTTGAATTTCTTTAGGTTGGCATTTTCGAATTTTGGAGTTAGGAGATACCAATAATTCAGAAAATATAAAAGTAACATGTGTACGAGCATATATCAATATTAACCTAATTGTAACGTATATAAAAGACTGTAGATAAAATAACTAAAAATTGATTTTAAAAAAAGGTAAAAAGTACATTAAATTTATGGTGAAAAAGAAAATTCATTAGGAGGTGAATGATTGGCACGTGGTCATTAAAAACGCACAATTTTCTTATGTATCACGCAGCCACCCTTGATCACTAATGCTACATACTCACGTACAATATGTCTTAATTTTAATGTGTCAGTCAGTCACTTGATTTCTAATCACAGCAGAACTAGACACATTATTACCTCACGTCACGGCCACCAAAATAATCTCTGCCCAAAATCACTAAAAATTTATTTGGTGCTAAATTAAAAAAACATTCATATGTCATAGTACGACCACCAATATAAACTCTTTAAATGCCATTCAAGCGGGTTCAATCTACCCCTAAGGCACTAAAAAAATGATTACTGGCAAACCGCTTTATTTATCGAATTATAGCCACAGCTTAGTTGAGAAACATTTATATCTCACATCAAAAACCCAAAATAATCTCTTGCACGCTGTTCAACAGGGTGCAATCTACCCGTAAGCACTAAAAATTCTATTGGTGTTAAATAAAAACGTTTATCAATTTTTAACTATATACAGGGTGTCATCTTGAAAACGTACCACCCTCTATATTTCGGCCCCTATAGAAATTCCAAAAATATGCAAAAACACGTCAAACTTATTTTTAAGGGGGACATTTTGTAGGCTGGTTTTCAATTAAATTACATCAACCCTCTAGCGGGGGTGGACATAACCTCTAAAAATTTAAATGGAAATGGGGGTTGAGTGATACCTCATTTTAAAGGTCGTTTAACCCGCTTTTCAAAAATCCTAATTTCTTGTCCTTTATTTTTAATACTTTTGAAGAAATCAAGTCAAACCATGAACATACAAGTATCAAGTGTTTTGCAATAAAACATTAAAAAACTAATAAAAAGTAACTTATTTTATAAAATTTTCGAAATGTTGTCCATTATTTTCTAAACAGAAAAGGCAAGAATTTAGCATTTAAAATTTTATAAAATAAGTTACTTTTTATTAGTTTTTTAATGTTTTATTGCAAAACACTTGATACTTGTATGTTCATGGTTTGACTTGATTTCTTCAAAAGTATTAAAAATAAAGGACAAGAAATTAGCATTTTTGAAAAGCGGGTTAAACGAACTTTAAAATGAGGTATCACTCAACCCCCATTTCCATTTAAATTTTTAGAGGTTATGTCCACCCCCGCTAGAGGGTTGATGTAATTTAATTGAAAACCAGCATACAAAATGTACCCCTTAAAAATAAGTTTGACGTGTTTTTGCATATTTTTGGAATTTCTATAGGGGCCGAAATATAGAGGGTGGTACGTTTTCAAAATGACACCCTGTATAACATATAACATATTAATATTTCACATCACAGTCACCAAAATAATCGCCTACACACTACCAAAAAGGGATGAAAAACTAAAACACTAAAACTCATATTAGGGGTTAATTAAAATGCTTATCTACTACTAACCATAGCAGAAGTAGAGAAACATTTATATTTCACATTACAACCACCAAAATAATCGTCTGCACGCCGTTCAAGGGGCTGCAATCTACCCCTAAGCACTACAAAAATTATTATCGATAAATTAATATGTTTATTGTATTTTAACCATAGCTGAAATAGGCATATGGGGGGTTGTTGGGGTGGCTGATCACAAATTTAAAGTCAACATTTCAAAAAACAAAATGACGGATCTCTTATGGCGGCAAGGTTCTTCAAAACGTCCTCAGATTTGGGTAAAATATGGTTGGTATAAGGAAGGTTTTGGGGTCGCTGTACACAAATCCCAAGTCGAAATTACAAAAAGAAATGTTGGGCTAAATATGGACAACATCTATAGAAATAAAAATTCATTCCGATTGACAACACTAACACTGATCTGTTTACATCTTAATAAAGGGTGACTGCTATGTACACATCGAAATATCTAATAGTAACTATCGTTTGCTAAAAATACTACAGGGCCTAGCAAGTATTCATCCATTAAGTAATTTAACGGGCATTGCATACAGATATTTTACTAACTAGAATTACTACTAGCATATACTACGTCAATTTTATTTTGCTAATCATTACTGCATTTAGGAATCCAAACAAACACTATGCACAACCCGTAGCAAGCAGAGCAACTGAAACTCTTACTTCGCTGACAAGCATAAAGTATATCTGATTAGTTTGCATGTTAAATTTCATTCAATTTCCAATAAATTATATATTGTAATACCTACCACTGATATTATTATGTGTATTTCTTTTTATGAATGCAATTAAAAGAGCAAACTACTGTTGGTATTTCACAATCACTTATCTACGACAATATAATTTAAATAAAATATACAATTGTCTTCACAAAATTTATGTATGTACAAAGGTGTTTCAAATCTTTATAAAAGTGGACATTCTCAAAAGCGTCATGCCAGTGATCGCCTTTTACAGGAGAGGCGCTTTAATAGGGCCTACATTTAAAACTTGGGCTTTCTACTTTTATTATTATTTTATGCTCTTTTATTGACGATAGTGGATTTCGAAAAGGTTGAAAGGCTTTTACACTTTCGCATCAAAATAGTATTGTAAACTGTCTTAATAAAAATGTTGCGCTTTTTGAGGTCATTGTGTCTTTGGATACTTTAAAATGACTTATGTTTAACATTAAATTTCCTTTCTCGCTCTTGAGTGTGTACCGGTCTGTGTAAAAAACAATTCGAGAAGAATTTTAAATAAAATATACAATTAGCTTCACAAAATTTATGTATGTACAGGGGTGTTTCAAAAGTTTATAAAAGTGGACATTCTAAAAAGCGTCATGCCAGTGATCGCCTTTTACAGGAGAGGTGCTTTAATAGGGCTTACATTTAAAACTTGGGCTTTCTACTTTTATTATTGTTTTGTGCTCTTTTATTAACGATAGTGGATTTCGAAAAGGTTGCAAAGCTTTTACACTTTCGCATCACAATAGTATTGTAAACTGTCTTATAATAAAAATGTTGCGCTTTTTGATCTTATTGTGTCTTTGGATATTTTAACATGAACTACCTTTCTCGCTCTTGAGTGTGTACCGGTTTGTGTAAAAAGCAATTCAAAAAGAATTTTAAATAAAATATAGAATTGGCTTCACAAAATTAATGTATATTCAGGGGTGCTTCAAAAGTTTATTAAAGTTGACATTCTAAAAAGCGTCATGTCAGTGATCGCCTTTTGCAGGAAAGGCGTCTCAATAGGGCTTACATTTAAAACTTGGGCTTTTTATTTTTATTATTATTTTGTGCTCCTTTATTAACGTTAGTGGATTTTGAAAAGGTTGACAGGCTTTTATACTTTCACATCAAAATAGTATTGTAAACTGTCTTAATGAACAGGTTGGGCTTTTTGATCTCATTGTATTTTTGGATACCTTAACATGACTTGTTTAAAATTAAATTACTTTTCTCGCTCTTGAGTGTGTACCGGTTTGTGTTAAAAACAGTTCGATAAGAATTTTAAATAAAACGTCCTATTGGCCTAACAAAATATATGAATACACAGGGGTACTTCAAAGGTGTATAAAAGTGGACATTCTAACAAGCGTCATGTCAGTGATCTCTTTTTACAGGACAGGCGCTTCAATTTAATACTTGGGCTTTTTACTTTTATTATTATCTTGTGCTCCTTTATTAACGATAGTGGATTTCAAACAGATTGACAGGCTTCTAGACTATCACATCAAATAGTATTGTACACCGTCTTAATGAAAATGTTACGCTTTTTGATCTCATTGTGTCTTTGGATACTTTAACCTGACTCATGTTTAACATTAAATTATCTTTCTCGCTCTTGAGTGTGTACCGGTTTATGTCAAAAACAGTACGAGAAGAATTTTAAATAAAATATCCTATTGGCTTAACAAAATATATGTATATACAGGGGTGCTTCGAAAGTTTATAAAAGTAGACATTCTAAAAAGCCTCTTTTTACAGGAAAGGCGCTTCAATAGGGCTTAAATTTAAAACTTGGGCTTTTTACTTTATTATTATTTCGTGCTCCTTTATTAACGATAGTGGATTTTGAAAAGATTGACAGGCTTTTATACTTTCACATCAAAATAGTATTGTAAACTGTCTTAATGAACAGGTTGGGCTTTTTGATCTCATTGTGTCTTTGGATACCTTAACATGACTTGTTTAAAATTAAATTACCGTTCTCGCTCTTGAGTGTGTACCGGTTTGTGTTAAAAACAGTTCGAGAAGAATTTTAAATAAAATACACAATTGGCTTCACAAAATATATGTATATAAAGGGGTGCTTCAAAGGTGTATAAAGCTGGACATTCTACAAGAGTCATGCCAGTGATCGCTTTTTACTGGAAAGGCCCATCAATTTAAAACTTGGGCTTTTTACTTTTATTATTATTTTGTGCTCCTTTATTAACGATAGTGGATTTCAAAAAGGTTGACAGGCTTTTACACTTTCACATCAAAATAGTCACACTGTCTTAATAAAAATGTTGCGCTTTTTGATCTCATTGTGTCTTTGGATACTTTAACATGACTTATGTTTAACATTAAATTATCTTTCTCGCTTTTGAGTGTGTACCGATTTATGCCAAAAACAGATCGAGAAGAATTTTAAATAAAATATCCTATTGGCTTAACAAAATATATATATATATACAGGGGTGCTTCAAAAGTTTGTAAAAGTGAACATTTTAAAAAGCGTTTTTTACAGGAAAGGCGCTTCAATAGGGCTTAAATTTAAAACTTGGGATTCTTACTTTTATTATCATTTTGTGCTTTTTTCTTAACGACAGTAGACTTCGACGAGGTTGACATACTTTTCCACTATCACATCAAAATAGTATTGTAAACTACCTCGATGAAAATGTTGTGCTCTTTGAGCTCTTTGTTTCTTTGGATACATTAACATGACTTATGTTTAACATAAATTTACTTTTCTCGCTCTTGAGTGTGTACCGGTTTGTGTAAAAAACCGTTCGAGAAGAATTTTAAAGAAAATATACTATTGGCTTCACGAAATATAGGGGTGCGTCAAAAGTTAATAAAACCGGACATTCTAAAAGGCGTCATGACAGCGATTGCTTTTTACAGGAAACTATGGAAAAGCTGTAAGCGGACGCGAAAAAAGCGATTCCAACTAAAAGAGATTGACGGACCCGCTGTAAGCGGAGGACCCGTTGTAAGCGGAGGACCCGCTGTAAGCGGACGTTAGAGCTAGTTATATATAATAAAAGCCGAGTAGCCAATGGCAACCAAACCCGGTCAAAATCGACGAAAATTGGGTACGCGGGGGGAAGAACTCGTCTCTGGATACGCGAAATTGAAAGCTGCCCTTTGGCGTCAAGTTACCGACGACCTTAAATTGTTCCTCGACGGAGAGATTTTCCTTCTAAGTGGAGCGTGTGCAGAGATATCGCCCGTTGAAGAGGAGCGTGCATTCGGTGTTTTAACAGAAAAATGGATTACGTCATGACGATTCACGTGACAACCGATCAAAATCGTAAAAATGTCAGGTATGACAGGCACGCGCGAAAGAATTGTAAAAGTTTCACATTGACGAAGAAATTTCAGGCCGTCGAGGTTTAGAGTGCGGAAAGAGGGTTGGAAACCAAAAGAGTGGACTTTTCCGCGACGATTGAGTGCACTGTCCAAGTGCCAAATCTGTCGCTGTCGAAGGTGTGACTCATTTAAAGCTTTCCTGCAGGGTAAAAAAATCTCGCAATGACGAGTTTGCGTGTCATTAATGACTATATATTCACGTTCATCCATCGCGGCATAGGTTGTCAAGTTTAAATGTCAAAAGGCCGACAAATAAAGATATTACGAAGAAGTGCATTTTTAATTGAAACGTGGCACCTTTCAGATACGTATTAGTGTTATTATTATCAATCGTTACTATTTCTTTTCTATATGAATATATGAACAAAATGCCGACGGATATTATAAAATAAACTTAAAGTGTATTATCGCACGTAAGTACAGTAACAAATATGACGATTTTTCTATATTTTATTAAGATATATTAATATACAATGACACTCTATTCATTATATATGTCATCGAAATGTAAATTTCATACAACGAAGAACTTGAAGCAAGCTTATATAAAGAAGAACCATCTGAGTTTTGCCATTTGGGCCTGTCAAATTAGTTAGATTCACACGAATTATACAAAACCTAAATGTCAACAGAATGTTGGAAATGTATCAGTGTTCAAGTTATAATTATATAAATTTAAACCATTTTACGAATAGGATCATTTAATAACATTTCTCATCGATCTCTCTACATACAAATAATAGGGCGACTTTTCTTTATTTGTCAGATGTGTCCGAAGCACTTCGAAATAAAATAAATACATCAAATAAGATTCCCATAAGCATGTATGTCATTTCGTTTACCAATTCAGTTATAAAAGCAAGTATTTAAAGTGTGCGACTAGCTGGTTGGCACCAACTAATCAGAAGTACATTTTTGGTTAAATGGTACGACAGTGTCTAGCATCAACTGTATAGGAGCCAGCAAGATTTTCGATTGCGTTTTAGAAAGTATATTATTAAAGCGTAATATGAAAATTAATTAATTCTCTCAATGACCTGTAAGTTTAAAACATGTTTTATTAAGTTAGACTGACATTTCGTTCTCGCAAGTTTATGTGTGAACAAATACAGTTCAACGAACTATTGTCACGATGATAGGTGGAACGACAATTGTGGTTAAACATCTTGATGTCAGCTGTCTGACTTTTCATTGTCATAGGTATCTGTCATCGAAATATCGTTACGATGACAGTCTGTCAGAAAATTTGAATTATGCACTATTTCAATCGTCAACTTGACACAAAGCGTAGTACCAATTTTATAGAACTAATAACGTGAAACAACATTCAATTAATTTTTTTTTTTTTGATCTGTCGACGTTCACCTTGGACTAGATGTACACAACTGATACAAAACCTGAATGTCAATAAAAAAATTTTAAATATCAGCGTTCATCAAATTATATAGGAATATTGTTCGCTTTGTGGGCAAAGTCTTAATAAATAAATTCATTTGCCACCATAATGTATAATCCATTTCTAGAGATATTTCTTTAAATTTAATCTTCATTCATTACAATAGCAAAGTTAACTACATAATTATCCTCCACTGTCATTCATTCATATAGAAATTAAAATACCATAAATAGTATAGGTAATAGTGAATACAACCTAACTAACTAAAAAGAAGAAGCGTATGCGGTATCATAAAAATTAAATTAACATTATGAATGGCATAGGTACTCCGACAATTTTATGTATTATGGTTAGAGTTGTTGCCGATATGCCATACGATTTTTTAACACATACACATAATCTGACATTACGTCAAACCAGTGAGCTGTAGCAGTGAAATCAACTGTTCACAGGGACAAATATTATACGGATCTAAATTCTAATTAGCTCCCTTATTTTCAGAAATAGCGTACCGAAAATAGTTATACCGTATGTTTTGAGTTGTTTTTTAATGAAATCTGCCTTATGAATACAGGGTCACTAACTACATATGAATATATACCGTATAACATTTACAAATTACAGTTTTAAACGTTTGCAAGTTTTGTCATTAAATACTGGAAAAATCTAAGGCAAGTAAATTTCTAAAACAAACGACCCCTGTCGTAAATTAAGGTGGAAATAATTGACAATACAGGGTCACTAACTACATATGAATATATACCGTATAACATTTACAAATTACAGTTTTAAACGTTTGCAAGTTTTGTCATTAAATACTGGAAAAATCTAAGGCAAGTAAATATCTAGATCGAGGGAATCAAATACGTAAGCACTAAAGAATATACTAAACGGCATTAATTTAATCAAACATGAATTTACCTTTTATTTGAGAATATATACGGGAACTGATCCGAAGGAAATGATACAGAAGTAGTTTCTCGATTTTTTGGTATGGCTGTAAATTAAAGTTGAAAGAATTGAAGCCCACAAGGTCAGTAACTACATATGAATATGTTTATACACTTAGAAATGACAGTCTTAAAAGTTTGCAGGTTTCGTTCATTAAATACTGGAAATATCCAAATAGAATTAAAGAATTTGAAGAGTATATATACTAAATTACATTAAATTCATCGATCACTAATTTAGCATCTTTTCTAAGAAAAGTGTATACTTAAAAGCAGGAAATGAAACAGAAGTGATCCGTATTTTTAATTTTTCAGTACGCAATCCTATAATTTGACATGTTGATATGTAATTAAGTTTAAGTGTAAGAATATCCTTTAAAGTAACAGGAAATTTTAACACTTATATACAAAAAATCCATCTAACGTTTGACTTGCGATGAAACTTCAATTCGAGTTATGAACCATCAAGACGATCAATAGGCGATAACACTTACTGGGAAACGTCAGAATTCACTGCAATAATAGTCTCGGTGGTGCAATCGACTTGGTATGTCATCTCAAAAATACTGTGACCTGACCGGACTAAATACTGAAAACACCAAAGATGTGACGATAAAGAGATGTGCTATCGAAAAAATATCGAGGAAGAACAGTCACTATCATCGACGTGTTGTGAAACTTTAAAGCCATAAAGTCGGCAAATGTTGGACAGTTTGGTAATGAAAAGTGAATTTATTTGGCTAATCACCTGAGAACATACGCGAAGCGAAAAGAAGGGAACAATATTTTCTTTCTTTTTTCTTTTTGACGACTAGAGACTCTAAATTTACAAGTTCAATATCTTCTATCAGACATTTACATGGGCGCTATGAGCAGACACGATGTGAATATGTAATGTTAAGGAAATGAAAAAATGCAAAGTTCAAGAGTGGTTTTTGATTGATGAAATGTGAAACCTATTAGATATGTATTATTATTATTACCAACACATAATAAAATACCTCCATCCTTTCCGCTATATTACTATAAATTGTCAATAAAATTAAAATGTTAATCACAATAAAATTGATCTTTAATGCAGAAAATATTAAATCCAATTGCCACATTTACATATTTCAACAATGATATTCAATTTGACAATTAGGTCTCGCAGATTTGAAGTTTATAGGAGGAACTTATATAAACATCAATTAACCTCTGACGCAGTGACGGTTTTCGAAAAAGTTTAAAGTTAATCCTTAAAGAGGCCAATGAATTTTAAATCACAATTACACTTGCCGGAAAACTTCAAAATTGACAAACCCAATAACACCGATTCTTATATAGTCTATTGTCTATTTTGAACGAACGTCATAGAAATTTATTTCGGCACTGCTCTCAACATCAAGATGTCCGACGAACGCGGTACAGGAACTCCAAACGCACCTAGACAACATGATAAAATGGTTCAAACAATGGAGGACAACAATAAACGAAGACAAATCCCAAGTAATAATCTTTCAAAAGGAATCGGAAAACATCAGACAACGAAATAACCATCAACAACAACACTACACCATGGAGTAGAGAAATTAAATACCTGGGAATATACCTGGATATAAAGCTCAATTATAACACACACATAGCAAAAACGATAACCAAAACCAAACAAACAAGATGTCAACTATGGCCTCTTATAGGCAGAAAAAGCCAGCTAAACACGAACAACAAAATTCTACTTTACAAACAAGTATTACGTCCAATAAATCAGATGGAAAACCACTCAAATCAAAATCTTAAAAGAGTACTTGCATATGATGGAAATGAAAATTTCAAACACAAAACACCTAAAACGGTTCTACTTTAATTCTTAATCAAAATAAAGATAAACAATAGCTAATCAAATTCAACTCCAACATTCCAAGATTCACCGCTCTCAGATGAAGAGTAAAAGACTAAATAGTCTAACTCAAAGCCACAATAAAAAAGAAGAAGAAATTTATTTCTGTTGCCTATTGTCGTGAAAATCAATGTTAATTGTAACACTTTACTTTTCATAAATGCATAATACATACATATCACATTTAATTTAACGATTTAAAGAGTAAAATGGGCAATTACTATTTTAGTAATGGAACTATTACTACATATAAAGACAATACGATACAGAAACATCATATATGGTAATTTAATAATTATTAGTTACTCTAAGATCGCAAAGTACTTTAATACACAATAACATCACTTCTTCAGAAAAAAATGAAGTAAGCATTACTATCCAGCTGATTTTTATATGTGCTGATCAGAATTAAGAATAATTGACGGGCACATATATGTCACCAAGTTCATTTTTCTATTACCGTTTCTAACACCGATAAATTTAACTATACTCCATTCACGTTAAGAAAACAGTGTTAGGTAAGATAGGCGATTATTTCTTGGATTCTGATTGGCTAATAGCCCAGGCAAATTTACTCCACACTTACACTTTCATCCCCTGGAGTCTTCAATTTTTTGAACTATGTGTAAAATTTCTTTTTAGCTTTCAAATAAAAAGATATGATAAAAAATGTATCGCATAATATTTGTTAATGTATTTGTATGTCAAAAATTCTGACAGTTGATGTTACAGACAAAAATTTTTCGGTGTGATACGGTCGCCGATCGCAGCGTTAACTACTGTTTTCTTAAAATGAATGGACTATAGGGTCTACGCAAAATGTCTGTATTAAATATTAAAGTACGTCGGCATAGCTGACAATGACAACTTAACATCCACATTAGGTTGACTTAAATATTATAGGAAACGTCACAATTGACAGGCAAAAATCCGTCTAACATTTAATTAACGTTGGCAGTCGCACGAAAATTCAATTGCAGGCTATCAAACGTCCAAACGATCGATCAATTTCAGTTCGTGATGACATCTGAACTGCTTTCATGATGACAATTATAACGCAAACATATATGTATATATAGGGGTTCGTCAAAAGTTTATGATAACGGACACTAGAAAAACCATCATGGCAGTGCTCGCGTTTTACAGGAAATTGGAAGAAAGATGTAACCGAATGTTATTTTGTTTAATAATAATTCTGTTATAAAAACAAGCACTTAAGGGATGCGACTGCTGGTTGTCATCAACCGATCAGAGGCACATTTTCTGTTAAATGGTACGACATAGCAGGATTTTCCATTGCTTGGAAAATTGGATACATGTGGCTTTTACTTGGTGAAGATCTATTGAAATCAACGTAAAATAAAACAACAAATTTGTTTATATCTTCACTATATCTATTTATTTACAAAAATGTAAATGCTGTAACGCGTTTCGCTAACACTGTAGCTTTCTCAAACAGCGGTGGTATAATAACATTCCATTGCGTTTGAAAAATATAAGAGCGACAGTACCTATTTTTAAATGTTAGCAAATTTAAAAACACATTCTGTTCATCATGTTTTGTTAATTTCATACGACAATTGGAAAGATAATTTGGTTAAGCACTGTCACTGTGACATTTCGTTCTCGCATGTTATTATGAACGAACACACTTCAACGAACTGCTGTCACGATGACAAGTGGAGTTCTAAATGTCAACTCAACGTTCAGTAAATTATATAGAAATATTATATATTTTATGGGCAAATTCTTAATAAATAAATTCATTTGCCACAAATTATAAATGTCAAATAATGTATAATTCATTATTAGACATATATTGTTTAAATTCAATCTTTATTCATAAACAAAAGCAAAGTGAACTACAGTTGCAATTACTCTCCATTAACAGTACCTCAGATACAGATTCCAATATCATTGTTATATAAAATAAGTCAAAGGAGTCAAAAGCAATTAATAACATTTTACTTACATTAAAAAAATATATAAGTGTTAATATTCATGTACCCTTGCGTCTGGCAGTGATCACATTTCCAAAGAGGCACATTTATAGAACAACTTATAGAGAAGAAGTGGACGCGAAGAAGCAATTCTAATTCGAAGAGTTTAATGAAACACTATAATAACAATAAGAGCGAGTGTTCAATAGAATAATTGTGTCTTAAATTAAAAAAAAAATAAAAACAAAATGAGTAATCTACATTACTTATACCAATATTGTATGACAAAAATTATAGATCACCTATGATTTATGATGATCGTGTACCAGGTTGGTGTCGCGATCTTATTTCGATCGATTCAATTATTATTTGTAGTTTGGTTTTAATCATGAAATCTCCCCTTTTGTATTATTTTTTATAAAATATTTCATAAGAATCGCAAAATAACCCAACAAATATGAATTATAGAGGACTTTTTTGCAATGTATGCAAGCAAAATGTTAACACAGATATTTCCACGTCAGTCTGTATGAATGTTTTAGTGTCAAGTATTAGCTTTACGCTAAATAAAGCCCAAACTTAAAACTTCAACAATGAACAGTCAAACTGATGTAAATATGCTTAATTATATTGTCGTTCGTCCTGTCATCGTGACAGCAAAAAGTATGCGTCTATACAAGGTGTGTCAAAAGTTTAGAAAATAAGATTTTTTTTTAGCGTTTTACAGGAATCTGTAATAAACTGTAAGCGGACGCGAAAGGCGATTCAAGCTCGAAGAGATTGATGGACAGCTAGTTCTTATATATTTACAAAATAATTCTACTGAAGAAATATTTCGACGCGAATATCTGAAGCAACTGAGTTTTTCTCTAACCGAAAATCACCTGCAACGCAGATCAAATCTGAAAAATCTTCCACCAGCAATCCGGGAGAGAAGAGCTGAAGTAGCAGGTACCACGTCTAAATATCCGAGAGGCGATCCTTGCAATACCGACGTTAGAAAAAGGTGTTACTTTTGTGTGAAACAAAGTAAAACAAGATATTTTTGTGAAATTTGAAAAAAATTTCTGTGCCTAAAGCATTGCCATTTTAGATGCGTAAACTGTCAATAATAGTGTATATACTGCTAAAAATTGTTTGTATACCATTGCCTATATTTGTTTGAAATAAATTTCCAAAAAATTTGTTACTTTTTCTTATTAAATAAGATATGGGTCTAACAGACTAGGCGCGACCAGTCGCGTCACACTGAAAGGTGCGACTACTGCAGGGTTAAGAAGTTATTTAATGAATTTTGGTAATTATATATTTCATAAGTTGTGGGAGTTATTTAACAACCTTTGGCAACTTAGTTCATAAATTTTGTATCTGTGTA
Organism: Amphimallon solstitiale; assembly: GCA_963170755.1. Lineage (NCBI taxonomy): Eukaryota > Metazoa > Arthropoda > Insecta > Coleoptera > Scarabaeidae > Amphimallon > Amphimallon solstitiale. The sequence goes on along the minus strand of OY720676.1, from coordinate 83,322,294 downwards.
ATAATTTTGGTAACTCATTTCTTAAAGTTAGGAAACGTATTTAATAAATTTTGGTATTCAATTTGAATGAGTGTGTGTTTGGTTTTGTCAATCATTTTCTCCTGGGGTTTTAACATTGAACCTTGTCCCGAGTTTAAATATCAGGGTGGTAGATAGTAATCACACGAGGGACTGGCGCCTTGACAACTTTTGACCTTCGACTTGTTCAGTGTTTCGAATCTGCGCTTCCGCGACTGCAGTTGGAGGCAATATTGTCTGATCATATTTGACACCGACCTTGGGAAGAGTGAACGGTAAGACCATAAGTGTCGTGTAAGTTGGAAGTGGAATAAATAGATAAGCGTCTCTTTTGATATTTTGATTTAGTCTCTGTTAATCCGTTAATAGAAGGTCAGTTACCGTGGTGGCGTCATACTTTCTGCCTCCTTGTATTTTGTTCCGAGCGGTTATATGGCCGTTTAAGCCATTCAGATATTTTAGAACAAGAAGGTAGCAATTTCTTACACAAAGGTTGTTCTAAATTAAATTCAAATACTATTATCTTCTTAATAAATTTGCAAAAAAAATCGTCTAAAAGAATTACGCAAGATGTAATTGTGTAGTACTTTCTCATATTTCGCTCTTCGGCTTAAGATGCCACGCCCTTGCCCGAAGACCTCAAAATTGAACTTGTCTGTCCAAATCACTTTACTCTAATCATTTGATGTCCAGTTGTGATAGTTTCTGCCCATTCCAAACGTTTTGGCCGATTTCCTGGTCTAAACAATAGTTTTCACAACACGACAAATTCATGAAGATCGGCTTCTTACCGACGGCGTTTTATAGAACCCTGTGACCTTAGTAAATACCCTGACTTACATGAGCGGTAGTGTACTTCTTGTGATACATTATTATTAAATCAGCTAAATGTTTATTGGTTGACCTCGCTTTATGCATGTGTTGACTATCTACAAATTTATTTAATGATCAGTTGACTAAATTAGCTCAGCAATACTAAATCACATTCTACACACAATTGCTGATAAGAAGAAATATTATTTAGATGTAGCAGGGTCACATATACTAACACTCACAAACTCCTGTATAAGCTTACAGAATATGTAATATATCCTTTTATTGATAACTTCTGTAATCTTGGACTTATTTTCTTTGGCGAATATAATAATAATAATAATAGTCTTTATTTGTCCAACGGCAAAATGACAATTGCAGGACAACAATTTATACTTGACAGTATTTCCTATAACTATAAAACAAAATACAAAGCATCAATCTAAAATAGAAAAAGAAAACTGAATATACGCATTAATGCAAAATTAAATCACTAGCATGGAGATGTTAAGTTGTAGAACACATAAAGCTTATTTACGAAGGAAAACACACGAGCAATTTGAATTAGAAAAGCTAATTTCAAAATTTGATACATATAAAAGTAGTGCTTCATACTGTAGTAATAATAATAAAAACAAAATGAACAAAATGAAATAATGAACAAAAGGCTAAAAATAATGTATATGTATCGTTAATCAGAGAGTTCTGGATTTTGAATTTATATAAAAATCATTTACATTAATGTGACGAAAAAATCCATGCAACTCTTGTCTGTACAAAACGGTTGGATAGTAGAAAACCCATATCCAATTTACACACCCCATTACGTACAAAATAACTAGACACTTTCTTGTGATACCAATGTAGACGTCATTTTGAGTGACTTAAGAATATAATCCCTTATTTATACGAGATACAGTCACGTTGGTACTAGTATAATATTGTTACACATGTTTACATTGAAACGTCATAATTAAACATTTTGTTGGTTTTATTTTAATTAAAAGCCGATTCTATTAAAATAATTGTATATAAAGTGGAAATAATTGTGTAGATTTTTCATTTTTGCGGTGGTCGATCACCTTTAACGCACATCGAAATACCATTCCTGTATTTGTCAATCGCTCGGACAAATGTGTTAATGCGTTAGTGTTTACATTACATATTGGAGTGATAAAAATGTTTGAATACGGCTTACTAATTTGTGTGGTATTGTGTACTGTTTTGTTTATGTTTTTATATTGGTGCTTATTTAATTTTAATGTAAATAAATATAATGAATTATATTTTAATATAATTTATAATCAAGTTTGTATAGTATTATTATTTTATTGCAGATTAATTCTTTTTTACAATAAAGGTAATCCTATATACATGAAAAATATGATTTGTAAAACATTTGTAGGAAGCACATTTTGATATTTACAAGTCTAGCTTAGTTTAGATAAATATATCATATATTTGAATGAAATAATATCTCGTTTTCTAATGATGTTGAGATTCTTTATAATCACGATGCGTTTAGTTTAGCTGTTTTTGTCAGTGTGCGAATTCCAAGAAGCTGCGCACAGGGACCGCTTATACACAGAAATTTCTCATATCTTTGAATTTTGTTAGGACTACCTTACAGGTAGCAGCAATTTCGACGTTTGAACCATTTCTTCCCCCAGAATTATTGCCTTTGGTGAGTGTTTTCTCTTTGCCTGTTTCTCGTTAACACGTTTTTAGTGTTTTTTAGGTGGTCCAATTTTTTAGTCGGTCAACTGCGATATACCGGGTGTCTACACGAAAACTTTATATTGAATTATTTCTGGTGTTTTTGAAGACAAAAACTTGAAATTTTGGGTGGTTGTTCAGGATATAGGGGGACAATGAATAGTGTATTTCATACCGCCCCATCGGGTCACCCGCCGCCGCCGGCCACCCCCACTCCAATATTTTAAATGACACCCTGTATTTTTTTTTGGTGGTTTTGAAAGAACACAATTTTCTTGATATTCCTATGTGAAAAAACTATTAACACACATTATGACATTTATGAGATATTTAAATTTAAAAGTTTCAGATATCAGAAATTATTAACTCCGAAAAATCATAAGTTAGTCATGGAAATAGTTTGCTTTAAATTAGAATTGTCAAAATTGTGACTTTTGTGTTTCATTAATATTAATATTTGTAAAATTGTTCTTAAAGTTTCGGCTTTTTCGCTGAAATGGTTTATACTCTTGAAGAGAGAACTGAAATAGTGATTTTGTATGGGATTGCAAACAAAAATTATTCCCAAGCGGCGACGTTATTCAATGAAAACCATCCAAACAGAAATGTATCTGTTGCTTATGTCGGAACGCTAATAGAAAAATTTTTGCAAACTGGATCTGTAAATAATAAAAAACGGAATACGAATAATTGTGGTGTACTAAATGAAGCTATGCAACTAGCAGTTCTTGGGCATATTAATTTAGACCCAGAGCTTTCGTTGAGAAAATTATCCGAAGTTTCGGGAGTGCCAAAATCAACCTGCCATAAGATATTAAAATTAAACAAAATGCACCCTTACAAAATTCAACTTCACCAAGAGTTGGGTGACGGTGATTTCGACAGAAGAGTCGAATTTTGTGAAATAATGACAGATATGATTCGGCAAAATGGAAGTGTTTTGCGAAGTATTTGCTTTAGTGATGAAAGTTGCTTTTACTTAAATGGTCTTGTGAATAGACACAACTGTCGATATTGGAGCGACGTAAAACCCCATTTTTTCCGAGAAGGCAACACGCAATATCCCCAAAAAATTAATGTATGGGCTGGAATTCTTAATAACCAAGTAATTGGCCCGATATTCTTTCAGGAAAATTTAAATGGACCTAAGTACTTACAATTTTTGGAAGAGCTAATACATCCTCTTATCATACAGTGTCTAGAAGAAAACTTGAATGAAATAGAGGAGGAGCAATTATATTTTCAACAAGATGGAGCTGGGCCACATTACTGTTTAGACGTTAGGAATTATTTGGATAATATTTACCCAGGACATTGGATTGGACGTAGGGGCTCTATTGAATGGCCAGCTCGCTCTCCCGATTTAACTCCCCTAGATTTCTTTTTGTGGGGACATTTGAAGTCTGTTGTTTATAAGACACCGCCACAATCAATAGCTGATTTACGTAATAGAATAACAGAGGAATGTCGAAATTTAACGCCACAAGTGTTCGAAAATGTTAGAAATGCTTTAGAAAATAGACTTTATTTATGTTTAAATGTAAACGGTGAACAATTTGAGCATTTAATTTAACTAAAATGTTGTGAATAAATCTTGTTTTAAGTATTTCCATGACTAACTTATGATTTTTCGGAGTTAATAATTTCTGATATCTGAAACTTTTAAATTTAAATATCTCATAAATATCATAATGTGTGTTACTAGTTTTTTCACATAGGAATATCAAGAAAATTGTGTTCTTTCAAAACCACCAAAAAAAAATACAGGGTGTCATTTAAAATATTGGAGTGGGGGTGGCCGGCGGCGGCGGGTGACCCGATGGGGCGGTATGAAATACACTATTCATTGTCCCCCTATATCCTGAACAACCACCCAAAATTTCAAGTTTTTGTCTTCAAAAACACCAGAAATAATTCAATATAAACTTTTCGTGTGGACACCCGGTATATTTATATATATATACCGGGTGGTGCAATAGTGTGTCGGCGGAGCTTAGTGTGAAAACTAATAACGCTGCAGCAATGAGACTTTACGTACGTATGTAGTATGCGACTGTGCATTTTCTAATTTTATTTACAAATATACAGGGTGTTCCAAATTTTCGCAACCACATTCAACTTCTTTATTTTAAATACATTGCTATACTTTCTAGATATTATAATGATAGCCATTCAAATGATCTTTGCAATGATATATGGATATGTGTACTTCAGACTGTTCGTTTTGATTTTATTGATAATATTGTTAAAATCTTGACAGTTGCAGCATCTAACATTTTAAGCTGTAGTCTGTAAATGGGTAGAATGCCTCACGTAACTCTTGTGTTACTAATTTATGGACTAACACGTTATTTGTTTTGAGGTTGAACAAAGTGAATAAATATACAGGGTGTTAAATATGTCGTGTCTAAGTTATCGATCGTTTTTTTTAAATCTAACCTATAATATTTTTATAAGTCAGCATATTCCTTGTAAAATCGCCTTTAAAATGGTACCAATAACATAGTACTTATTTCTAGTATTTTCAAAGTTATAACCCTTTAATGGGATATACTCATGTTTATAATATGCAATATGTGGGGCATCTAATAGTTGGTTGGCCTTGGTTTTAAAAAAAAATGGCTGTACAACCAAACGTCAAATCTCTACTTCAAAAGTCCATAAAAAGTCGTTTTCTGTATTTTCTCTTTTCTGTAATTGCGTTTTGTTGTTATAAATTAAGTTCGGCTAGTGAATTATTAATTTCCGTTTGTTTGTTAGTAGTTGTTACGTGTTGTATTTACCTTGTTATCAGTTATATCGCTTTATTGACATTATTTCTCATTTAGATACCATAATAGTTTATTGTTGTTTTGCTTTAAAATGAATTTTTCGAAAGAGGAGCTCATAGACATGGTATTTGCTCTTGGCGCTAGCAGCAGAAATCCCTTTTTAGCATCAAGAACATATGCGATGGAATATCCCGACCGAAGAGCACCGGATAGTAAAACGTTTGAAAATTTGTTAATAAGGTTTCTTCAGTGAATTACGTCGAACATGAAAGAAGTAAGACTATGATTACAGAAGATAATGAAGTGATAGTCGTCCAGTCCATTGTGGAAAATCCGCACGTATCTACAAGGATAATTTCGAAACAACACGGGATAGAAGTCACTGCTGTAAAAAGGATTTTAAAAAAACATAAGTTTCACCCTTACAAAATTCAAAATCATCAAGGCTTATTACAAACGGACTTTGAAAGGAGACTAGTGTACTTTGAATGGCTACTTTTACAATTACGACACGATATAACTTTTCTAGATCATGAGCTTTTCACAGATGAAGCAACATTTGCTAATTGTGGAACCACAAACAGAAAAAATACCCATTATTATGACACTACAAACCCACATTTTGTTCAACCCATTTTATATCAACAAAAATGGAGTGTTAACACATGGGGAGGCATCATAGGAAACACTATTATTGGTCCATTCTTTTTTGATAATACTTTAAATTGTGCAATCTACACAAATTTCCTACAAAATAATTTATCATTGCTATTAGAAGGCCTCCCAGATAACGTCATCAGGAGATTGTGGTACCAACATGATGGTGCACCAGCACATTATGGTGCTGCTGCAAGAGCACATTTAGATAGGGTATTCACCAATAAGTGGATTGGGAGAGGAAGTTTGATAAGCTGGCCACCACGATCACCAGATCTCACACCTTGTGATTTCTTTCTGTGGCCAACTGTAGAAAACATTGTTTACGCAACACCTCGTACAACGGCAGAGAACATGCAGCAACGAATAAGAAACGCTTTTCTTCAATTAAGTGAGAATAACTTAGCTGAGAATGTAAGTCTGTCGATACAGAGACGGTTGAGAGCATGTGTAGAGCAGAATAGAAATATATTTGAACACATTTTAAATTAAGATTGTTTTATTATCGAAAATTTTCAAAATGTATTTCTAAAACTAATGATAAAGCATTTAAAAAACAGGTGTTTGTTAAAATTATTTTGTTTTATTTTCATGGCCAACCAACTATTAGATGCCCCGCATTTTGCATGTTATAAACATGAGTATATCCAATTAAAGGGTTATAACTTTGAAAATACTAGAAATAAGTACTATGTTATTGGTACCATTTTAAAGGCGATTTTACAAGGAATATGCTGACTTATAAAAATATTATAGGTTAGATTTTAAAAAAAAACGAGAAAATAACCAATAAAGATCGATAACTTAGACACGACATATTTAACACCCTGTATATTTATTCACTTTGTTCAACCTCAAAACAAATAACGTGTTAGTCCATAAATTAGTAACACAAGAGTTACGTGAGGCATTCTACCCATTTACAGACTACAGCTTAAAATGTTAGATGCTGCAACTGTCAAGATTTTAACAATATTATCAATAAAATCAAAACGAACAGTCTGAAGTGCACATATCCATATATCATTGCAAAGATAATTTGAATGGCTATCATTCTAATATCTAGAAAGTATAGCAATGTATTTAAAATAAAAAAGTTGAATGTGGTTGCGAAAATTTGGAACACCCTGTATATTTGTAAATAAAATTAGAAAATGCACAGTCGCATATCACATACGTACGTAAAGTCTCATTGCTGCAGCGTTATTAGTTTTCACACTAAGCTCCGCCGACACACGATTGCACCACCCGGTATATATATATATATATATATATATATATATATAAATTTGACGAAATTCAGTTTATAACTGAAGCTGTATTTAACTATGTACTATAAATAAATTAGTTTACCATTCCTAGGGAAATGGAATAAGGGTTTGTAAAAAACTTGTAATAAAAAAACAACTCTTCTTAGCTTTGTGACGTTTCGGCTGCTCTTTTCAGCCTTCTTCATACTCTCGCTAACGTTGTGCAGGTTTTGCTAATACCACACATTGTGTGATAGGGACTGCTTTACAGATACATTTTAAAAAATCACAATTTTAAGACTAACACAGAAATACAGAAAAAAAAACCCAAACGAGCGAAACTCTAAAAACTATTTATATTGTTTACTGCATTGTTATATGCTACTATCGTATATGTCCAACAATATATATATATATATATATATATATATATATATATATATATATATATATATATTGTTTGGCCTCTTGATGAGAATAATTGGGATTTTTCGGCCTTTTTTTGCCGAAAAATCCCAATTATTCTCATCAAGAGGTCAAACAAAATATAAATACGGCAACAAAGAATAGCAAATATATATATATATATATAAATCCTACTAACAATATAGCGTCCTTACGGAACTCATGAATGTAGCGTCCACCTTCGAAAAGTTAATTAGTTCGTTAATATTTTGCATATACTTTGTGTTTTTGATCAAAACAGGTATAGTATTATCACTAAATTAAATATCAGATAAAAAAAAGTTAGTTACATTTCACTTTAATGGCGAAGTAGCGCCCTTTTATTTTCTCGTGCATGAAGCGCCTGTAATATACCATTTAACTTTCACTTCTTCGCTATTCTGGCTTCCATCGGGTATATTACATTACATTTGGTAGATATTAGAGAGTCCAGCAATGTTGCCACAATGTGTCTGTATGCTTACTTTATAAAAATATATGTACTTTAAATCAAGAGGAGCAATACAATGAACACATTTATCTACATTCGGCGACACAGTGGGTTATATTGTTCAGAACAGAAAATAGTAGTAGTTTCTGTTTGTTTTTTTTTTTTGCGTCATACATAGAGAAGAATATTCCCTCGAGAAATTAATGTCTGGAAATTCATAATAACCATTCGATAGTCATTCAAGATAAAGACTCGCTAAACATAAAATTCTATATTTGGAAAGATTTAAAATATATATAATATTCAGTTCTAAATATTTAACATTTTTATATAGGCGTTATTGGCAATTAATAATTACATATTTAGTCTTTTTATTAATATTTGAAACATACATTTTCTGATTTAAACTAATTTATCTAACGACCAGCTGTATGAATAAATTATATTATGCCGATGCAATAGTAAAAGAAAAAAAATGAGGTGTGGCCACCACACGACTTCTTTTTATACGTATGAGCGTTCCAAACTATACAATTTTAAGAATTTTTTACACAAAAATTATTCAAAATTCTTCTATTCTCTTAGTAAATCGCTATATAATACATACTTTGCAAGATATTCGAAAAAAAGTGTTTCTCCCTAAGAGTAAAAGTGTTACTTCCGGTCCGAATTTTGAAATTTCATTTATACAAAAAATATTGCAAATCTAGTACTAAATAATTTTGTACTCTTGATAAATATATATAGAATGCATAATTTACGACATATTTGCAAAAAATCGCTATTCGATAAGAGTAAAAGTGGTACTTCCGGTCTGAATTTTGAATTTATTTTTTCACAAAAGATATTGAAAATTAAGTTCTAAATACTTTTATACTCGTAATGTACCCGCCTCAAAAGCATGACTTGCGAAATATTCGCAAAAAACTGATTTTCGATAGGAGTAAAAGACCTACTTGCGGTACGAATTTCGAAAAATGTTTTAAATAAAATTGTTCTCAATTTTAATTTTAAGTACATATGAATTCTTTCTAAATTTGTTTAAATTAGTAGTTGACGAAATATTGGCAGAATTCCATTTTTTCACTGAAGTAAACTACTACTTCAGGTCTGTCGATTTTCCTGAAAATCTAATCAGTTCTCAAGAGGGAGATTATACCTGCAAATACAAAATTTTGAATTGATACCTATAGCGGTTTGACCGCTATCGTGGTCACACACACACACACACACAGAGAGAGAGAGAGAGAGAGACACAGACATTTAAAAAAAAAACACTTTTTCAGTATCAGGGGACTTTAAAACGTGTACATCTGCAAAAATCTCGAGGTCAAAAATTTTCATCATCATAATACTTCCTTATACCATGTATAAGAAAGTAAAAACAGGATGCATACTCATGTTATGACCTACTCGTAATCAAAAATATACTTCTAGACATTTTCCGATAAATTCAAAAAAAATGCTCCAAAGAGACGGTTAGCTAAAAAATGTGTTTACATATTAACTAGGCGGGATCTTCTTGAATCTCGTTATGCGGAATAGTGTGATTTCGAGATATAGCAGATATCCAAGTTTCGAAATTACTTGATATAGAAAAAGTGGTTTTTGCAAACATCTCTCTCTCTTTCTCTCCTTCCTATCCTCTTCCTAACTCTCGCTTTGTATGATCACAAGACTTAAAATATCAAACTTTATATTTAAGAGTATAATCTACTTCTCGAGATCTGGTTAGAGTTTCGGTAAATTCGGTAGAGCGTAATTAGTAATTTACCTCACTCGAAATATCCAATTTTACCAATATCTCGGCAACTACTAAGTTTAGACGAATTTCTAAAGTATAGAAAAGTATTTAAAACAGAATTAGAGAACAAGTTTATAAAAAATATCGAACTTCTTACCCGAATACAGTTATTTGTGAATATCTCCCAAAATTCTGCATTCTAGACAGATAGACTACAAGCATAAAAGGATGTAAAGCTTGATTTGGAACAATACTTTTACTCTTATCGAGTAGAATCCTTTTGTAATTACCTCGCAAATTGTGCATTCTATACTAATTTGTTAAGTTGTTAAAAGTATTTAAAACTTCATTCAGAACAACTTTGTAAAACTAATTCGAATCACATACATCTATGACAGTCGTGTGATGTCGACGCCTCATTTTCTGAGCCAATATTATCCTAACAGATGGTTTGGTAGAAGCTTTTGAATTCAATGGCCAACAAAGGGAATATATCTAACAAAACTTGATTTTGTGACTCAATATGACTGTCTTTATCAATATTTACTATTGCCGGGTAATTTGTAAATTTCTGTCTAATGATGATTTAGACATGACAGAAATAATAGTAGGGAAATAAAAAAACCATATATCACACATATAGAAGTAGCGGATTCTTAATACTATTTAATAAGAATTCATTGTTATGACTAGATATATGGTGTTTGTTGTACTTAAAAAGAGAAGACATGTGCATTTAAAATTCATTGCGTTTGAGCGATGGAAACAAAGATCATAAAATGCGACTATAATCAGATCGGAGGATGTAAACATTAAGAAACTTCAAAATTGGATTTACTTATTTTAAAAGGTAACTGCTTTTTTCAAACAATATAAATGTTAAAATTGTTAGCAAATAAAAATATCTTGAAAATCAGTTTAGAGCTAGAATGATGTTTACTTTTGATTTCATTAAAAAAAAGGTGTGGCCACCACACGACTTTCTTATACGTATGAGCGTTTCAAACTATACAATTTTAAGAATTTTTTACACATAAATTATTCAAAATCCTATTCTAAGTACTTCTATTCTCTTAATAAATCGCTATAGAAGACATACTAAGTTTAAACAAATCTATAAAGAAATCAAATGTACTCAAAATTAAATTTGAGAAAAATTGTGTTAAAAAAGTTTTTCGAAATTGCTACCGGAAGTAGATCTTTTACTCTTATCGAAAATCATTTTTTTTGCGAATATCTCGCAAGCCATACATTCTAGGCAGGTACAATGCGAGTATAAAAGTATTTAAAAGATAATATTAAATATCTTTTGTATGAAAAGAATTTCAAAATTCGGACCGGAAGTAGCACTTTTAATCTTACCGAATAGCGATTTTTCGCAAATATGTCGTAAATTATGCATTTTGTATATATTTATCAAGAGTACAAATGTATTTAGAGTTAGATTTGCAATGTTTTTTGTATAAATGAAATTTCAAAATTCGGACCGGAAGTAGCACTTTTACTCTTAGCGAGTAGCACTTTTTTATAATATCTTGCAAAGTATGCATTTTATAGAGATTTATTAAGAGAATAGAAGTACTTAGAATAGGATTTTGAATAATTTTTGTATAAAAAAATTCTTTAAATTCGATACTTTGAAACGCTCATATGTATAAGAAAGTCGTGTGGTGGCCACACCTCATTTTTTTCTTTATGACAACGTTGTCTCTTATTGTAGTTGTAGTTAACTCAAGAAAAGATTCTAACTTGTCCCACTGAAAAATCCAGTTCGACTGCATTGCCAAGAAATTTGGATTTTTCCCTAATTTTACTTTCTTATACGTAGTATAAGGAAGTATTGTCATGATGAAAATTTTCGACCTCGAGATTTTTGCAGATGTCCACGTTTTGAAGTCCCCTGATACCAAAAAAGTGGTTTTTAAAAAATGTCTGTGTGTCTGTCTGTCTGTGTGTGTGTCTGTGTGACCACGATAGCGGTCAAACCGCTACAGATATCAATTCCAAATTTTGTATTTACGAATATAATCTCCCTCTTGAGAACTGATTAGATTTTGAGCTAAATCAGCAGACCGGAAGTAGTAGTTTACTTCAGTGAAAAAATCGAATTTTGCAAATATTTCGTGAATTACTAAGTTTAAACAAATTTATAAAGAATTCATATGTACTTAAAATTGAAATTGTGATCAATTTTTTTAAAAAGGTTTTTCGAAATTCCTACCGGAAGTAGGTCTTTTACTCTTATCGAAAATCAGTTTCTTGCAAATATTTTGCAAGTCATGTTTTTTAGACAGGTACGCTACGAATATAAAAGTATTTAGAACTTAATTTCCAATATCTTTTGTATAAAAAAAATTTCAAAATTCGGATCGGAAGTATTACTTTTACTCTTACCGAATAACGATTTTTTGCAATATGTCGTAAATTATGCATTCTATGTATATTTATGAAGAGTACAAAAGTATTTAGAGTTGGATTTGGAATATTTTTTGTATAAATGAAATTTCAAAATTCGGACCGGAAGTAACTCTTTCATACGTATAAGAAAGTCGTGTGGTGGCCACACCTCATTTTTTGATACATGTTGTTTATTAAAGTAACAATCTGTATTTCTACAGAGAAAACGTCAATGAGTCATAATTATTATGATCAATCAGAACTCTAAACCAAATTTTTTTTTACTATGAAAACTTGACCTACGTTTAACAATAATGGGCTATCCACTCACTGGCTCTGGATCATCTATTTTATCGTCCATATCTACCTTTGTTCTTTGTTTTTGGAAATGATTAGTGTGTTACAATTGTTCGTCGTTTTTTACTTTCCTTTGAGATAGGCAGTTTGGAAAAATTGTTTTGATTGCACTAACTCTTAATTTGTTTGTATGAAGTTGGATCTGCAATAATCGTTTATTATAGTTTAAACATTTATCAACTGTAAACGCCACAGTAAAAGATATTTAATAACATTACTAAACTATAGGGTTTTCAACTAAAGGACCTAATTAACTATGTAAACTTTTTAATTCGCAAATAATATAATTTGCATTAAAATTAATTCAATAGGTACACATAGTCTTTTTAGGTAAGTTCTTATTCAGTACAAGGATGCTTTTTGTAATTTGCTAAAGTTGTCCCCGGGAATTTTAAATAATTACATTTTTTCCTTCTTGGATTAATAACCACTGTTACACATAGGTACAAAACATGGCTTTCAAAGTGTACTCAGTTAGTCAGTTATAACAAAACACTCAATTATTTAACTGAAATAATTATAACATAAAAATGGAACAAAACTGCTTTCTAGACACTTGCTAAATTTACATTCAACCAGCGCCTGACGAGATAACCCAGCAGATGCTCCGCTACCTCTCACTCACGTTCCACAGATTCGGCTTATTGCATTCAACGAAAATATTATGCCACTAATTTTAATTTTCTTCCTAGTTAATTAGATTTTTGTGGTCATGTCTGTATATAAGAGTTTACCTCATTTTTGCCAACAATATTTTTTAAATTTCTACAAAAAGTATTATTATCAAGTATTAAAGTAGAATTTTTCGCTTTTATAACTTCCATTATATATAAACCAGTTTTTCGGTATCAGGTGACTTCAAAACGTGGACATCTGTAAAAATCTCGAGGTCGAAAATTTTCGTCATCACAATACCTCTTTATACTACGAAGAAAAAAGTAAATAAACAGCTTAGTTTATGATACATGCATGTTTACGTATATACATATCTACCATAAAGACCAGTTTACGAATTATTCTGTGTGCGTTGCCAAATTGTCCGGACGCTCGATTATCGAGAATATAAAAGACATGTGTATATTTCAAAATATACGGCACACGATGCAGCGCCTCGCGTAGAAATACCCTGAACTAATAGTATACGCAAAATGGTTATATTACATGCATATTGTCGACAAAATAGCGTCTTCCGAAATTTTGTTAAACAGCATTATATCACCATGTAAGCTTGTTAACGAAGTTTTACATGGAAAGTGCTTAGAGCGTCCATATACGGGCGCTTTATGTAGGCGGACGCTCTATTGAATGGAAATTCACAATGTACGGACGCGCTAATGATAGTAGGATATATATATATATATATACATCTTTCTATCAAAGTCAGGCCAACTAGGATTTCATACAATTCTGAACCATCTATTTCTAGTAACCGTAGACAAAAAATTCTTACATAGGCGGACCTAAATGACATATGGTACACATGGAAATCATTATATACAACACTTTTTCTTTATAATAAAGTTTTTGTATATCGTCTCAAAAATACGGCAATCTCAAGCCATTGGCTTTTGGTAGCAACTCAGTCCAGTATATACACAAACATGTAATAGCACCGCTTTTCCTGAACCAGAGCAGGGTTGCCGTAACTTAACACATGAGAAGGGTGATTTTAACTTGCGAGTGCAATGTGGTTTACATTTTGTTGCCTCGTACAAAGCAAGACAGAGTAAGAAGCGGTATGGAAAATGATTATAGGTTGGGAATTATAATGGAACTTTAAATGAGTTATTTTTTTGTATTCTACTACAGTTCATGTTTAGTTCTATTTTATTAATTAATGAAACCTATTTGAATGCTAAAGTTATTAATTTCGATCATAAGGCATCTCACAAAAATTGATAGAAACAGTTTCTGACTGATTAATTTATTAATATCGAAATGATTAACCCCGAAAGCTCAGATAAGAGTTACGCATTTGTAATGCTTGCGTTTAATAGTTTTCTTTTTCAAGCAAAGAAGTTTCTTAATTCAAACAAATTAATTAACAAATTAAAATATTATGTACATTAGGACTGAATTGCTTGAATAATGTATGTGTATGTAGACTTAATGCCGAGCGTCAACTATCGCGCAGTGTTCCCAATTCCAAAAAACTTGATCAAAATATAAAATCTTTATCAATTTGTTTTAAATTTGATGACTAAGCATTTTTGATTCTCTTATTACGAATCTAAGAACACAAAGCTGATACAGTATTGCGGAAAAGAAATGTTAAAAATTTATTTTACAATAGGTAGTGATAATAATGGATAAACTGCAGTTAATATATACCGTAAAGATAAACAGAATAATTACAAGTAGTATATTTTCAATTATCGCAAACTTTAGTAATACTATTAGGGCTGAAATGAAACGTATAAAACGTGTATAAAAAATATATTTATAGGAGAAATACTTATATAAATAAAGTACATTGTTAGAAATATTTATTTGTAATAAAAGTTAAGTAAATTAAAGCTTTGCATATACCCAAGAAAATATTTTCTTGTTTTCGTTTTTTTAAATTAAGAAAATTGGTATTAAAGTAAGTAAAATGCTTTTCTTGCGTGAGAAATAGATTTATTCAATTTAAGAAAATGGTAAAATTGGTTTAAGTAAATAAGTTACTTCAGTAGTATAAGTTGGTTATCACTTTAAAAAAATGGGATTTATTTCCTAAAAGCAAATATTTATTTGCGCCAATTCAATTACACATTTGAACTAAGTAACTTGGCGATTTGTTATAGGAAAGTACTTTCTTGATAGAAGCATAATATTTATTTAATATAAAAAAAAATATCTATTCATCACACATTCACTGAACCAATATTTTTTTTTTGTAAATGACTACCATGTAAACATCCACTATAGACTAAATGAGCTTAATCTTAGTCTAACCGAAGTTACAAACTGTTTTGAAGTTTATAGAAAAATATTCTTTTATCACAAAACTAGAGAAGGGAATACCTATACTTTTTATTGGCTTTATAACCCCCACGCTTTAGATAAAAAGATGTGTGACTATTTTCGCCTTAAATAACTTAAAAACAACCATTCTGAAAAATAATAGAAAGAAATCCTCACCATAAGTTAAAATTGGTTACAATATCGAAACAATAACAAATACACTTGTATACCATTGTGCAAAACAACACCGCTTTTTCTGAAGTCGAGCTTGTCGAACTTTATTATTTATGAATGGCGAATATAAAAAACATTCCTGTTTTAATAGATATAAAGGAACTGTCATGTCGTACTTAGATAAGTAGTTTTATGATCTTTTTCTTGCAACTGAAGTTAGAAAAAAAAACGGTCGCCAATGTTTTTTTCTGACCTTTTTAAATGTATGACTCCCTGTGAAGAGAGCCATAAATCTTAAAGGCTTATTTTCAAGCTATAATTATTCCTAAACTCTGTGTTAAATTAATGTAGAGGTATTTTCCTGACATCGTAAAAATTATAATAATACTGTGTAGGCTATTGATTCATATATTACATAATAATGCATTATTTTTTGAAATGAAAGAACAAATAGATAATTACAAAAATTATTTCAAAAACGTTTCTGTAGAAGGTATAGAAAATCTCATTCATCTAAACCTTATATTTAATCTTGCCAGTAATTTTTATTCATAGGTACTGAAATAATTTTAAAAAGTTATTGGAATTCTTTTCTTAACTCCGTAAATGATAGACGGGGTATTTCCGTGTTAATCGCAAGTTAGTAAATGCAAGAAGTAGACGCCTTTCTTCTAGTATATACTTTTTGAGTACGATATAGGAAAAAAATGAGGTGTGGCCACCACACAACTTTCTTATACGTATGAGCGTTTTAAACTATACAATTTTAAAAAACTTTTATACAAAAGTTATTCAGAATCCTATTCTGAGTACTTCCATTGTATTAATAAATCTCTATAGAATGAATATTTTGCAAGATATTCGAAAAAAAGTGCTACTCCCTAAGACAATGTGTTACTTCCGGGCCAAATTTTTAAATTTCATATATACAAAGAATATTGCAAATCCAGCTCTAAATACTTTTGTACTCTTGATAAATATATATAGAATGCATAATTTACCATATTTGCAAAAAATCGCTATTTGGTAAGAGTAAAAGTGGTACTTCCGGTCCTAATTTTGAAATTTTTTTTATACAAAAGGTATTGAAAATTAAGTTCTAAATACTTTTGTACTTGTAACGTACCTGTCTAAAAAGCATACCTTGCGAAAGATTCGCAAAAAACTGATTTTCGATGCGAGTAAAAGACCTATTTCCGGTAGGAATTAAAAAAAAAACTGTTTAATAAAATTTTTTTCAAATGTAATTTTGAGTACATTTAAATTCTTTATAAATTTGTTTAAACTTAGTAATTGACCAACTTTGGCAAAATTTAATTTTTCGCTGAAGTAAACTACTACTTCCGGTCTACCGATTTTGCTGCAAAACTAGTCAGATCTCAAGACGGAGATTATACACGTAAATACAAATTTTGGAATTGATATCTATCACACAAACACACACACACAGAGAGAAATTGTGTCTGGATGAAAATTATTGAAGCGACCTTTATCTACAGTTCTTTATAAAATATATTATTAAAATTGTTGGTTGTTTTTATTTACCTAATAAGGATTTTATAAATTGGTTTCAATAAATAATAATTAATAAATAAGTTTACTGGCTTTCATATTAAAAAAAATGACAATTTCACTGACAGTTTCTAACCTATTTGCAAATATAATCTCAAGATTCACATTTACAAAGTACAAAATACCTAAAAAGATGATTGCTTGATTTTGAAGTGTACGAGATTTTTCTGCACACAATTGCACATCGGGTCTAAAATTTGCTGAAGAGTAAATGTTTCTAAAGAACAGACAATTACATATGTATTAACGAATTTATTAAGAAGAACTGGAAGTTAGAACGCAAATGTACCTAGTTACGATCCACGTGAGCGATCTAAATTAAATCTTGCTATTTGGCCTATGTCTCCTATGGTTTTAGTTTATGGGGCAATTCTAAATTTAAAGTAGACATAAATAGGCCCAAAATCTCAAGATAATTATGTAGAGACATGTAAAGTTTTTCTAAATTGTCCAGGCAACATTAAGAAAGACATTATTGTATGATCAAATCATTAAATGTCAAATAATGTCATTTTGCGCAATTTTGATTCATTTTTTTATCTCCTTTTGTAGTTAAAAATATTGTTTAATTAAAATAAAAAGCTTTGCTTTAAAAATTTTTTTAAAAGATTTTATATTAAAAATTTCAGTGATTTGTAGGTATTTAATAATAGACATTTTCGATAAAAACATTCTTTACATTTACTAATACCGCGCAATAAATACCGCGTGCATGTGAATAAATTAAAAAAGAGAGCCCAATGTTTCAAAACGTAAATGCGCGGTGTTTTAAGCGCCCGATAATCACCTCTATTTCTAAAGCAATGCGAAGGGTCACAAAGTCCATCGTTCCGCGCCGCTTCATTGTGGAAATACTCGTACAAATATACAATATACCACGCAATGGCAATCCGCACGGAAGCAATCATGTGGTGTAAAAGTGAGGATAGCAGGTAGTAAGAATCGCGATGCATCTAGACCTTTATGTTAGAAAACAAGCATTGTTGCCAGGCTTAATTGGCTCAGAATTGTGCATATGTAACTATATACAGTATATTACCACAACGACTTCAAGCGGCATAACCTAGAACTAAACAAACGGTTATTCCTACAAAGCTGAACCATCATAAATGTCCATTTTTTTCGTAACCGGCAAGTACTAAACAAAGACAAGCCTGCTGGGTGACCGCGAAATTGAAGGTCACTTCAAATTGTATTGGTATGTGTACTGTACGGCTCGAGTTAAAGAAGTTATATAGGGAAAACGATCCTGAGCCATATATATGGTTCAGGTTTGTTTGCCTGGCTCAAGATTGTGCATTCATCGTGCTATATGTGGCCTGACTTTGTATGAAAGATTTATATATATATATATATATATATATATGTATATAATATAATATATGTTTTTCTTGGGAATAGCGGCATATGTGAATAAAACTATAATTGATTGTGACGTTTCAACATTTATTTATGTTTTCTTCAGACCTCTGTAATTTTATAGAAAAAAGATAAGCTTTACATATAATTAAAATTAGATCTATAGAGTTATTATTAATTTAACTTTGTTTAAAATTGATTTGCATAAACACTCTGTACACATAAGTTTATAAAGACAAACTATACATATAACATATAAAAAAAATCTAATATTATATGTATATATATATATATATATATATTGTTTAGTGGTTTTCTTGGCCATATTATATTCTATAGTATAAAAATTTTTTTTTCGTGGGCGTAGTGGCCTTTTTTGGACATTCACATTAAAATTGGAACAAAAATATGTAATTAAAACAATACATATTTTTTTATTCCTTTATTTGTAACCACTACACCCACGAAAAAATTTTTTTTATACTATAGTATATATATATATATATATATATAAAGAAAATTAATGCGGATCTTAAAATAATATATCTAAAGAATTTCATGGGGTAATTCCCCTGAAAGTGCAACTGCAAACACGTGTTTCGTAATACTTGGTTCTCGTCAGTGCAGTGTAACCAAGGAATAAGATTGATGCTGTAGCCAGAATCTCCTCGGTATTGAGGATTCATCTAAACGTCGCCGCGAGGTAGACATTGACTACCAAATGAAGCTTCAGTCAGAATCTCCTTGGTATTGAGCATTCTACATAGCGGCGACGTTTAGATGAATCCTCAATACCGAGGGGATTCTGACTGAAGCCTCATTTGGTAGTCTGTCTCCTGTATGTGTCTCTGATTGATGCTTTTCATCTCCATGGTTATCCCATCTTATTCCTTGGCTACACTGCACTGAAGAGAACCAACCAATTCGAAACACGTATGTGAAGTTGCGTTTTCAGCGGAATTGCCCTATAAAATTCTTTGTCATGTGTTATATCCTAAGATCCGCATTCATTTTCTATATATATATATACACAAACGTACATACGCATATACATATATACATAGGTACGGATTTCTTGAATTTTGCGGCTTATATGAAAATTGAAATTACTTGCTTTAATTAATTTAATTAATGAAATCAAGGAAAAGAGTAAAGCCACTGCCGAAGACTAACTGTTAGTTTAGCAGTCGCTCATCAGTCCGAATAATGGCTTTGCGTTCCCTGTATTTTTCGAATTTGTATATATATATATATATGCAAGACCAGACTTTTGACTACCTAGCAAGTACGACTGTGCATAAAACGCCGACAAACCCCGAACAAAGCCCTTTGAATATTACTTTGTAGTAAATATCTATTAATATTACTTTGTACATTATTCATTGCAATGGCATCCTTCAATTCATTTACATATGAGTCTTGAATTGATTTCTTTCTATCAACCCTATTATTCATAAATATTGCTTTCCCATAATAGCAGCGACATCTGTATTCCAGATATCGCACCATATCCATTTCGTGCTGATACATCCGAACGTCTCCGAACAGTGCTGCTAGCCAAACTGCTGCTACGGTATAACGTTTCAAGTGGAATGAATTGGAAATAATAATTTAATGTACGATGACTAAATATTTATTATTATTTAAAAGAGTTTTAGTAAATACTGAACACAATGCAAGCACTATTTCACCAAAGCAAACATTTTCACATACTACTCCAAGAGCTTAGTGTTCACACATCAAAATATTCTCATATGTTTGGGTCAGTTTATTTAATTTATTATCCTGTGATTGTTTAAATCTTTAATGGCATCTACCAATCCACTTAAGGCAAACATTTTCACATAGTACCTCAATGGTTGATTCCACACCATTAAAAATATTTCAAATTAATAAAACAAAAATAAAATAAAACTTCTATGATTATAACTCCAATAAACAATATTGTATTACTTACTAAGTTTATTCAAATAATTCTTCAAATTCGTTAATAAATATGTCCTCCATTTTATTTATATTTTCTTAACTAATAAGGATAATATTTACAAAATTCTATATATTAATAAGATATTCCAATTCTTTAATATTTAAAAACAAGTAGTGCGTATAGCCCTACTGTATCTATATCTACATATTTCAATCTTTAGTATGAAAAAATTTAAAAGATATTGCCGGGTCTCCGTTTTAAATTTTTAAGTTTAAGAGCGATGTAGGTCAATGTCGAACTCTCACCCGTCGCTTTCTTTATAACCATGAACAAATGAACATTGACGCTTTAGCGCCCTCTGACTTAATTCTTGAGTTGGCCCTACTGCCACTTCCTTAGTTGAATATTCTTCTTACTTAATTTAAGTTGGTGCATCTACTCATTCACTTTGACAGTTATTAAACCATGCCCGTAAAGTAAATCTTCGTTACTCAAATTTATAAATTTTACCTCTGTCTATTTCAGGTAAGTGTGTTGTTTATTTTTCTTTTTAACGTAAACATCTGTTGTATTTATATATGAATTCATTACTCTTGTTATTTTCTTCTACTCTTGTTTTCTGCGGCCTGGGTTATGCAATATTTAAAAACTAGTAATAAAATACATTTTTGTTTTATTTTTTTTTGTTACATTTTGGCAACATACATATTGTCCTTTTCAAACATTATCTAATACATTCCTACAAAAATAAAATAACACATAATTAAAACTTTTGCTACTAATTTCGTCTGTTTTTTCATTGTTATAATAAGGATAAACTGTTTGGATGTATGTGTGTTGTTTTAAATATATATGTGAAGTATTTGTATAAAATTCTCCTAACTTGTGTATCTGCAAGAAATTGAGTACATGAAACGTTTTATTTTGGTTGTTTCTTTGTAATTTTCTATTATCTTTTCTTTTTCAAAAGTGTGTTTTATAGACAACTAAAATTAAGGCGTTATAATCAAATTTGAAAATGAAATTAATTATAACGCCTTAATTTTAATTATCTATAAACCACACTTTTGAAACCTCTATGCTTACATTTCCAAGGTTATCCCACCTTATTCCTTGGCTACACCGTACTGATGACAACCAACGAGTCAGAAACATATGTCTACGGTTGCTCTACATCGGAATTTACCCAATATCTTCTATTTCTTGTTTTAATTTATGTATCCACGATAATACTTTTTTTGATTGTCTTTCCTGGGTTCGGTTGGCACGCAGGTTGACAATGTCTTGGTTAATATCAGTTCGAAAACTACATTAGTACTTATTTCTTATTTCATTTGTAATTTTTCTTACAATTTTTCTTTCGAATGTCATTACAATTAATAACGATACCACCCTCTCCAACAATTTGCATTGGATCTACTTTACTTATTCAATATTATTTTTCGCTTGGTGAGATTTTTGATTATTTAGCTTTCTTAGTAAATAGCTAGGTGATTGTTTTTTTTCTGTTTTATTTTAGGTATTCGAAATAGGCTCTATAAATTTGTGATTCAGTTTGCTCTGCTGTTTTCTGATATTATTTGTTGGCAATCATTAAGGTTTTCAACCATTGACGAGATTTTTGTTCGTATTTTTATGTTTTGTAATTACATGATTAGCTTTCGTATTAAATAGTTAGGTGATTGCTTTTTTCTGTTTTATTTTCGGTATTCGAAATAGGTTCTAAAATTTTGTGGGTCAGTTTTGCTCTGCTGTGTTTTAATATTGTTTTACGGATTCTTAAGGAACACGTATGTTTACCACAAGGCCTGAGTAATTTGTAAAATATACCCAGTAGTTAAAAGTAATTCTTCTAATGTTCCTTGCAATAATTGTAAGGTATAGCAGGACTAATATTATTTCAAACTTTTGATTTTTGTTCGTCGATGTACACACATACATATATTTACACAGGAACGTGCAAATTTAATATATGTATTAAAAATATAATAAATATTTTTAGCAAATTCTCGGAGACCAGAAGGAATGAGAACTTAATAATAATGATGTTTTTGTAAACATATAATATAGATGAGAAAAATCTTGAAAGAAAAATTGCTGTTGTCGTACAGGTTTGTGTTATAAAAATTTGTTAACATTTTGTTATATTGACTTCATAATTTTCCTGATGTTTATGATATGTTAGAAATTGGTAAAAACCTAAAATATACTCCACGTTGCTTGAGATTCATAACTTCATACTATAAATCAGATAAAGTGGCCTCTTCTTTCGTATATTAATATAAATATTTTAAAATTTCCATGGAGTTAATTTTTCTAAATTAGAATTTGTTTAAAAATTACATTTATTAGTAAAATATTTCGTTCAAGAATTAACAAATAGCCGTAAATGTATTTTAAAAATGTGTAAGCAATTTATAATCGTGTGGCTGCAAAGTAATATTATCTTTTTAAAGATCTAGCATTTTTAAGTTTAACAACATGTGGACTTGTTTCTGTTATTACTATTTTTTTGGGTATAAATATTTTGTTGTTGCATAAATTGTATAGACAGCTTTATGATATGTTAGTTGTTATATTTCATCTTATCAAATAGTTTTGCCACGTCCACGTAGACAATAGAGTGCAAACAGATTATAAATAAAATCAAAAATATGAAACCTGTATGAAAATATATTCGAAAATATGTGGTGTATGTACCCACACGACTTTCTAAATAGGTACGTGTGTGGGTTCCAAATTTTTGTCTACAAAAGTTGTTCCAAGTTAAGTTTAAATACTCTTATTTTATTAATAAATATGTGAGTAAATGTGTTACTTTCCCTCGGAATTGTAATTATATTTATATAAAAATTATTCCGAGTCCAGGTCAAAACACTTTTATATTAGTAAAAAACTGTTTTTCGGTCAGGATAAAAGAAGTACTTCGGACGAGATTTTGGTAAAATTTGATATTTTCACTACTTCCGGTCTACCTATTTGTCAGAAAATCTAAACAGATTTTGAGAGAATGATTATATTTATAAATGCAGGTCTCATACTGATAGTTCAAACAGTTTGGCCGTAATCGTAGTCACAAAGACACGCAGAGACATACGGACACACAGGTACAAAACGCGGTCATCTGCAATAATACCTATGCCGGACATTTTTGCCACCACAATACTTATATAACGGGTGTAACGAAAGTTTTCGGACTATTTTAAAACGTTTTCATCGAAAACATAAACACGATTTTGAAGAATAAAGTATAGCCATGTGTTACCATGGTTACATCGTATATTGCACGTCATTTTTCTTCTGTTGTAACAATATGGCTTACAAATTAGAGCTACGAAAGCATATTTATAATTTAGCTAGCAAAATGCCTAAACGGCAAATTGTACACATTTTTGAGAATGAAAATATTTCTCGAAATACCATATATATCAAACAATTTGTGAGTGTGATAAGGGTATACACTGTCAGAACCTACCGAAAAGTGGCCGACCACGAAAGCTTGCTGCAGACAGAAATGGAGAAAGACTTCTTCACCTTCCTGAAAACGATATTGGAGCGTCTACGCGTAAATTACCACGCTGTTTTCATGTTTTTAACACCACCATTGCAAGCGAAATAAAAAAATAACTCAAAATATAGAAAAACACAAAAGTGTTCAAAATACACGGCAGCTCAGCTTGAAACAATTTTAAAATGTTGTCGAAATTTGAGACAAGATCATTTTGCTGGTAACAAAATAATCATTATAGATTATGATAAGTATTGTCCGCTTAGCCAGTGGCGCAGCAAGAGGGGAGGTTTAGTTAACCCCCCCCCCCCAGGCCGCCTGATGATTTTCAAAATGTTAGTCTTGTTTTAAAAAAAATCTTGACAACTATGTCAATTGTTTTTGAAGCGACACGCCCACAGCATGGCATTACCACTAAACGATTGCAGGCAACAGACTGTATTGCTACAGTTAGTGCAATTGTACTGATTGTACGAATCAGGTACATTTTGCACCCTTCTGTATTCCGTACAAGTATACAAAATTTAGTTTTCGGTACATTTTAAAGATATTTTTCATTCTCGTTAAATACATTAATTTTCTAAATACTCGGTCATTTTTTTTTACTGCCATCTAAAGAGCGTTTACATTGCCAAACTTTGATAACAACGACCGATGGACAAATTGTACACATTTTTATGAATTCCACGAAAACGAAAACCTAATATCCTTCATAACATATGCAATAAGAAGATATGCGGACCTTCGGACATAAATGGATGGCAAACAGATCCATAAATATGCCTTGCAGTTAAAAAGTGGTCTATATTTTTTATTTGAGTGATAGAACCTATCGATCCTTTTTTTTTGTGTTTTACTGCTTTGCGGAGTACATTGTGAGGACTAGTGTGACTTGCGAAACTAAATCCTTTTGCTCGGAGCAGCCATATTAGTATAAGTATATTTTATAATTATTTATAAATATGACGCTAATGCAAGTGCCAAGGGCGAAGGTTGCACTATTGTCGAATTTTTGTTTCAAATAGACTTATTTCATGAATATACACAAAAAAATTCATTTTCTCAACGCAGCATGATATTTTTTAATAATTTACCGATTTTAATGCTATTTTTGAATTTGAATAGTTAATTTCTTGGGAATTAAAAACCCTAGGATCTTAAAAAAATCTGGTTGGACACGGATACGATGGAGCTACTGCAATGAGTGGTGCTCGTAGTGGAGCACAAACTATTGTTCGGCAGAGCTATCCCTATGCCCCTTCTTTCATTGTTCGACACACTGCTTTAATTTAGGACTTTCTGATGGATGTTCAGTGGCAGTAGTACGGAACTGTTTGGGTACTATCGAAACGATTTGAAAAAATTTGAATTCTTCAAAACGACAACGAGTGCTGGAAAATGAGATTAGTAAATTAGTAGAAAAACCAAAGATAGAAAAACTTAGAAGATTATGTTCCACCAGATGAATTCAGAGACATGACGCCATCACTGCATTCGTTTCTCTTCTAATGCCATTAATAAATGCCTTGTTTGAGATTGCCATATGGACTGATGAAAAAACGACAATCGACGCTCAATTACTTTCGTCGGAAATTTGTCAAGGTGGCTTTCTTTTATGTACTTTTGTGATGAAAGCTGTGTTCACTGACTTTACCATTGAGCAAGTATTTACAGACACCAAATTTGGACCTGAGTTTAGCTCTTGAGTCAGTTGAAAATGTCAATGAATCTTTAAAAAAAATGAGACAATACGACGAGAAGTTACTTTCAGAGTTTGACATTACAATGTTACAACCCAGAACCACTAATCGACAAACTCACATAATTAATTTTCCTGGTTCATCGCCTCAAGATTATTATCGCAGGGTTATTTATATTCCGTTTCTCGACCAAATAATAAAGGCAATAAATGCAAAACTCCTTAAGCACAAAACTACTTTTGAACCTTTCCAAAAACTTTTATGCAGTAATAATAGTTTAGACTCTTTAGACATTAAATAAATTTGATGATGATTCTGGTGCTATGGGAGAAGTTACACTTTGGGTCCAGTTTATCAAAGATAAAGCAGAAAAGCCACAAAGTGTGATTGAGGCTTTGGAAAGATGCAATAAAAATTTGTTTCCCACAACCTATAATTTTTTAGTTATAATTGCAACTTTACCAGTCACCGCATGTTCTTGTGAAAGATCCTTTTGATCCCTAAAATATCTAAAAAAATATTTGGGGAATTCTACTGGGGACGACAAATTAAACGGCATAGCTTTGATGTATATACATCCTGAAATTTCTATTCTGAAAGACGAAGTTCTTGATGTCTTAGCTCTCCAATCTCGCCGTCTAGCTTTTTTACTATAACTTATAAATCAATTTTAATAGCATTTATTATGTTGCTGTATTTCTTTCCTCTTGTTTTTAGTTGATGATTATACTCACTGTTTTAAAGTTTTTTTATTGTTATGATATGCTGCTTCACAATATAGAGATCTAGATTGTGAAGCAGTAGCAACCCTGGCAACTGCATTGGATGAAATTCTTACTATATTAAGAACTAAGGAGTAAAATGTATAATATTTAATTAACACAATGTTTATCCAGAACATGAAGTAACCTAGAGCGCAGGTGTCGTTCATCAATATCAAGAATTTTTCTACAATAATTTAGAAGAAATTAAATTTAATATTTTCAGACAATATTTGAGAGGATTTCTTGAGAAATAGAGAACAAGAAAGCTATGCATAACGATTCTCTCCAAGTTAGTTTTCTGAGCACGTTTTTATACTTCCTCTATAGGCGTTCAACTTAATTACTTTTTCTATTAGTAAAAATTATTGAAAAATAGAGGATGATGTTGATTTTAAAATAGAAATATCACTAACGCCTTCCAGGAAAACCATAAAAACTTTTAGTTGAGTATAATTTTGTTCCGAAATTTGTTTTCGTTTATTTTGTATATTAATAATACGTACTCATTTTTAAAAATTATGATCAAAGTGGAAGCAATATATATATGTATTAGCTAAACAAACAGGATGATGTACATACGTACAAGAGCACTAAAAATTGTAAATAGATGGTTAGTAATTGGTAGCTTTATAAATAGATTCTTCGCAAAAGATTATTTTCTTTCTGTCTATCTTTCGAATTTTGGAATGTAATTATTAATTTATGAGTTTTACCTATTTAAATCGTTTATTAAATGTACATTATTACGTTCATGTTGTACACGCAGATCAAAGAGCATGAACAATAAAGCAAGTTATCTGATAAATTATGTTTAAGATATAAATCCATCACTAGATAAACTATGCTGATAATATATGTAGGTGTGCATATAATGTAGTCGTCTCATGGAATATATACTTTAAAATCGATAGTGTACATCCATTTTGTTATTTATCGTCAGTCACCGAGGTAAAGTCTGTATACGAGATCCATTCTTTAACTTTGATGTAAACCTGGCAGTTTTAGGACTACCCTTTTTCACATATATCAATTCTTTATAATATTGAAATGAGAATTTTTATCCTGCTCATATTAATGATGTTAATGATTTAAAACATTTTTTTCTATTTTTTTTCTTTCTATTTATTTAGATTAAGCGATAAAGGTAATCTAGAAATTCATAATGTTTTTGTATTCCATGGAACCACTAATTATTGGTCTTTAAGAGCACCGCTTCTCCAAAAGTATGTTAAAGGAAAATATGTTGAAAAATTAAAAAAAAAGTGTTTTATTTTAAGCCTTACGTAACACGCAGACGTAGCTAATATTGTTGTAGATGCGGTGATGCAACGCTTTATTCACAAAATACACTTGTTTATATAAATTTTATTGACTGAATTGGGTCTGAGTCGAAAAAATTGCGTTCGAAATTTATTTTCTGATTTTCCGGTTCTATCGATAACGGGAATCACTCTATTGGTCAAGTTGTGATGTGTTCTAACATCATTTGAAATAGATAAACAACAAACGCGTTAACGCATCACTTATCAAGGAAACCACCAAGTATATCGAAATATAATATACGCATATTGCAAAACAATAAATGTGTCTGAAATAGGTTAAAGAACAAACGCGTCACTGCATTGTTTATCAAGGAAACTATTGAGTACATCAAAATATAATATATGCATAATGCAACACAGTAAACGTGTTTAAAATAGGTTAAACAACGAAGTCATCACATTATCGTCACAGGATAAAAATCGCATTTTTGTTCATTTAATGACAATAATTCACTCAAATAATTCAATTTTAAGAATAGTTTCGAGTTAAACTATGTAGAGCTGTGAAAATTCTTAAATAAGTCCCAGAAGTCCCGGAAAAGGTTTGCAGTGCTGGTGGAGGCTCCAGAAACGTAACGTACGGAAATTTAAGTGAACACATGAGTGTCCCTATGATGATATAGTAGTCCCAGCCCCTAACATTAATTGTTTAGAACATGTCAAATATTTGATTTTTACTTACAATGTTATCATATTTTTGTTTTATAAAAGTTTAATTAAAAACTGAGGTGTGGCCACCACACGACTTTCTTATACGTATGAGAGTTTCAAACTATACAATTTTAAGAATTTTTTTACACAAAAATTATTCAAAATCCTATTCTAAGTACTTCTATTCTCTATAAATCGCTATAGAATACATACTTTGCAAGATATTCGAAAAAAAGTGCTACTCCCTAAGAGTAAAAGTGTTACTTCCAGTCCGAATTTTCAAATTTCATATATATAAAAAATATTGCAAATCTAGAACTAAATACTTTTGTACTCTTGATAAATATATATAGAATGCATTACTTACGACATATTTGCAAAAAATCGCTATTCGATAAGAGTAAAAGTGATACTTCCTACCTAGTTATTTATATCTTTTAAATGTATTTCATATGTAGGTACGTTACGTTTTGAGTTCTATAATAAATCTTCGTTCTTTAATACGCTTTTTATCTTTTTTTCTTTTTTTTGAAAACTCCCCCTAATAAAAAATTCTACTTGCGCTACTGCTCCTAGCAATGCGGAAATTCCGGATAATGCTGGTTTTTACACAATGTGCATGAAACTCCTGATGAAGTAAAGCATAAATCAAAAGCAAAATTCTCACAAAAGTCTTAGTTTGGTGCGCTATTTCTGAGGCAGGTATTTCTCGACCTTTACATAGGGCATGTGAGAGGAGAAGCAGTAACCCCCAACCTTTACATTCACAGTTGCTTGCCAAAATTGGTTGATTTCATTAATAAACATCATTCAAATGATGATATCAGTTTTGGCCTGACATGGCTTCAAGTCATCACGCCAGAGAGACAAGAAAATGACTGGAAGCGCAAAACATACCTTTCGTGCCTCGTGCGCATAACCCGCCAAACCTGCATCAAGCTAGGCCTATTTGAAACCTTATAGGCATTATTAACTCAGAAGATCTACGAGATAAAAATCGCATTTTTGTTCATTTAATGACAATAATTCAGTCAAATAATTCAATTTTAAGAATAGTTTCGAGTTAAACTATGTAGAGCTGTGAAAATTCTTAAATAAGTCCCAGAAGTCCCGGAAAAGGTTTGCAGTGCTGGTGGAGGCTCCAGAAACGTAACGTACGGAAATTTAAGTGAACACATGAGTGTCCCTATGATGATATAGTAGTCCCAGCCCCTAACATTAATTGTTTAGAACATGTCAAATATTTGATTTTTACTTACAATGTTATCATATTTTTGTTTCATAAAAGTTTAATTAAAAACTGAGGTGTGGCCACCACACGACTTTCTTATACGTATGAGAGTTTCAAACTATACAATTTTAAGAATTTTTTTACACAAAAATTATTCAAAATCCTATTCTAAGTACTTCTATTCTCTATAAATCGCTATAGAATACATACTTTGCAAGATATTCGAAAAAAAAGTGCTACTCCCTAAGAGTAAAAGTGTTACTTCCAGTCCGAATTTTCAAATTTCATATATATAAAAAATATTGCAAATCTAGAACTAAATACTTTTGTACTCTTGATAAATATATATAGAATGCATTACGTACGACATATTTGCAAAAAATCGCTATTCGATAAGAGTAAAAGTGGTACTTCCGGTCTGAATTTTGAAATTTTTTTTATACAAAAGGTATTGAAAATTATATTTTAAATACTGTTATACCCGTAACGTACCTGTCTAAAAAGCATGATTTGCGAAAAATTCGCAAAAAACTGATTTTCGATAGGAGTGAAAGACCTACTTCCGGTAGGAATTTCGAAAAACTTTTTAAATAAAATTGTTCTCAATTTTAATTTTAAGTACATATGAATTCTTTATAAATTTGTTTAAATTTAGTAGTTGACGAAATATTGGCAAAATTCGAATTTTTCACCGAAGTAAACTGCTACTTCCGGACTACCGATTTTACTGAAAAACTAATTAGATCTCAAGAGGGAGATTATACACGTAAATACAAAATTTGGAATTGATATCTACAGCGGTTTGACCGCTATCGTGGTCACATAGAGACACACAGATACACACACATTTTTTAAAAACCACCGTTTCGGTATCAGGGGACTTCAAAACGTGGACATCAGCAAAAATCTGGAGGTCGAAAATTTTCATCATCACAATACTTCCTTATACTACGTATAAGAAAGTAAAAAGCAAATTTTATTGTTTGGCATAATTGTGTACCCTTCTTCAGAGAAATATTTTTAATGAACAACGTAAGTAGTTCTATCAAAAACTAGATGAAAATGTGGGACAATCATTTAAAAGAAAAATCATTATTATATTAATGAGAAATTTTCTTGTAAAAATTATACTACAATTCTGAAATTTGTACCTTATTTTACATTCTTAAAAGTGAAATTTATTGAATATCTCTAATTGAATATTTAATGTGAAAATAAATGATGCAGGTTGTTTAAATTCGCGTAGTTATTAATGTTTCATATTTAATAAAGACAGCTCGTAATGCATTAAATGTTGTTGTTTTGAATTTATTTAATAACTAATTCGTATTTGAATAATTTTAAAACCGTTTGTGCTCAAATTTAACAGGATAGTTTTAGCTTCTATGGACCATTCCAAATATTTAAAATAAACTGTTTATAAAAATATATGTAATCAACGAAACATTGTTTATCAGAGGTTCACATAGCTTGTATGCGTTTTCTTCCTTTGATATCATGATTCACTACCAGTTAGATAAAATGCTGAATAAAATGTAAACATCTTTCTCAAAAAAGAGGAGCGGTGATTTACTACTATCTGATTATTATCTTATGGTATATTAATCGAAAACGTTAACTGTATTAGGGACCTGGGTGTTATCTTTGAAAGTTCATTCAAGTTTGACTTGCATATAAATCATGTTATAGCTAAGTCGAATAAAATATGCGGGTTTATCAAAAGACAAACACGCGACTTTATAAGTATAATTAGCATAATAAAACTATATTATAGTGCGTCCTCATCTGGAATATTGCTGTACTGTATGGAATCCATATACGTCGACGCATGTAAATAGACTTGAGCAGATGCAGAAGTACATGATAAATTACGTTTTGTTTAAACTGAATATTATTAAGGACAGTTATACATATACCGCGTTGCGATCTTCTAAGCCTCGAGATATTACATGCACGAAGTATTAAAATAGCTAGGAAACTGGGCTTAAGTTACGTACAAGCTTGATTCGCTTGAGTTAGTGTCCATGTTAAATTTCAGAGTGACGAGTAATGTTTTTGCTATAAAACACCATCAAACTGAATATGGTAATAACTCGTTATTAAGCCATATAGCCACACGGCTAAACTCTTTCTCAAATTATGGGAATTTGTTTCATTGCATTGAATACTTTGTGTACCTGTGTATATTCTTGTATATACTGTGTGTCCACATTTCGCTGCTCACCATTGGTATATCGGTTATTAGAAGAGATAGAGGAACGGTTAAATGGGGAATGTTTTGCAGAATTCAATGCTCGTAACAAATCTCATTTCAAATTCGTTCGGACTTTTTACAATTGTGAGATATTTTGAAAAAAACCAATATTTGCCGATTTCAATTTTCCTCAATAACTCGATAATACCTAATGCGATCGCATTTAAACTCTAACATTGTTGAGACAATTTTTTAAGACATTTTTTTTTTGGTGTTAACAGTAACCCCCGATTTTCATGTGTTTCCAAATTCTTAAGGCTATCTTTTGTTTTTCTGATAGTTCTTAAAAATAGATTTTTAATAATGTACAACATGCCTAATAAATCTTTATTTATACGAGCGATATGAACACTTAAATAAAATATTAGTGTAAGGCCTACTGTCCACGTAGCAGCACGTCATACGCACGACATCGTCATTTCACGCTTGTGTGTAGCTTGCTTGCATCTTGTGTAGAAAGGGACGGAACTGTGTCCACGGTGCGGCATCGTCGCATTTGCGTATCGTCATGCGTTCGTCATGCAGCTTGTGCGGCAGCCTGCCACTACTCAAGCGTACTGCGAGACGCAAACACGTCTTTGTGTACAAAATGGCGGCCTCAGCAGCCAACTTTGTTCGGATTATCGAAGCATATCCTTGTCTGTATAATAATAAATCAGCAGAATATTCGAGAAAAGACTTCACGGAGAAAGCGTGAAATGAAGTGGCACTAAAAACAAACGCGTCTGGTAAGTAATCATATTATTTATTTATTTATTCAATTACACAGTAATTCCATTGCCAGGATAGTGCACAGTCCGGTCTCAAAAAATAGTTTTTTAAATAATTACGTAAACCGTTTTGTGTGTTTACAAAGGTCATATTAGGTATTAAAATTGGTTTGTTTATCTGTGTTGCTTGACCGAATGTATTATTGATTGTGTACTGTACTCCTTCATGTTTCCGTACATAATTATGTAAAATACATATACATTTTACTATTGAAACTATTGTAGCATATTTGCGACATGTTATTGGTTTTAAAAGAACTTGAAATTTTTGTGACATCATACCAAATACACATTCAATTGTTTTTCGTCCACGGCTCAATCTATAATTAAACATTCTTTTGGTGTTGTCTATGTTTCTCACTGAATATGGTGTCATTAAATACTTTTTTAAGGGAAATGCATTGTCCCCAACAAAGTAATATGGAAATATATTTCCAGAATCTTCGTCATGTGGCAACGGTGAGCCTGAATTAGGAATATTTAAGCCATCTCTTTCTAACCACTTTCCCAAATTTGACGCTTGAAAGACGCCACCATCACTATTTCTTCCAGCAAATCCACATTCTATAGCCGTAAAATAACCGTCTGCATCGCAACATCCTAATAAAATAATTGAATGGTATCCTTTATAGTTGTAATTTGCAGAACCTGTGTTAGGATACTTTTGAATCCTTATGTGTTTCCCGTCCACAGATCCTAAGCAATTTGGCAAATTCCAAAGTTCGTTGTATCTGGTTGCAATAGCCTTCCATTCATCTGTAGTTGGCATAGGCATATAGGTGTCATTAAGTGCGTTCCATATAACTTCTGTCGTTTCTGCTACAACTCGTGATATAGTGCATTCTCCTCGAGCAAAGTAAAATCCTAGTGCTCGAAAACTACACCCATTTGATAGGTACCTGGAAGAAAAGACGTATGATATTGTAATATGTATGTTTCTTTGCAGTGAGCGACTGTCAAACTAGGTGGAGGAATATAAGGAATGGATTTGTCCGCAGCCTAAAACCAACTCCCAGTGGTTCATCAACGAAGCAAAAAAAATTATACTATCTACATGATGAATTACAGTTTGTTTTCCCTTTTGTGAAAGCAACTGTTCACACTGGTGAACCAGGCAATGTCCCGTCTTTTCCAGAGGTAGAGACTAACAACATAGAGACTGAAAATACATCAAATTCTTCAACAAACGAAGAACCTGCTGAATCTGCTAAAACTGATGCCGAAGAATGTTCTGAATCGGTCTTAACCAAATTTAAAGGACCCAAAATAAGAAAAGTTACCAACGAAGCGGATAAAGCATTTGTGGACTGGATGAAAAGAAAAGGAACAAAGAAGGATAATCCAAGAAAAATGTTTTTACTTAGTTTATTGTCTGATGTAGAAAATTTGTCTGAGGAACAAATGCGAAAGTTTAGAATTAAGGTGCTATTATTACTCGAGGATATTCAGTCGGGCTCATCACAACAACGGCCATCATACAGGGACAACTATTCGCCAACACACCACCCACAACAATACAGGGACAATTATTCACAAATACAGCACTCGGAACAATACAAGGATTATTCGTCAACACAGCAGTTACAATACAGAGACAATTATTCGCCAATTTCTTCTGTAGGATCTAGTTCAAATAACCCAGACTCTCCAGTAAATTATTCAGCAAATACAAATTTTGCTGATGATTTACCAGAATTACGAAACCTTGAAAACTTGTGATCTGACCGAAATTTGTATATCCGATGACTGCTGTTTTATTAATGAAGCGTTTTCTATTTTATTTTACTTTGTTTTATTTTAATTTTATACCAATAAATACTAAACACATCCAAAAAAGCTGTTTAAAATTTACCTCAAAGTTATAAGTATCCTTTCTTCCGGGCTGACACAATCTCGCATTGCAGTATTTCGTTTTTGTATTAAAGGTCCAACAATAGATACTAATGTTCGGTACGTATTTTTGGTCATTCGGTAAAATGATTGAAAGTAGGAATCATCTTCTGATAGCTCTCTTGCCGCAACAAATAATCTACAATTAATGTTTTTTTCAATATATGGATGAAGCCAATACAATCTACGTCTGTGTCGTCGCCTTCTAATAAAGTTGTATGCTGCAATCACGTCTTCATCATCGCTTGATGACATTTTCGCAGTGAAATAAAAACGTGCTTGCACGATGCTACACTTGAGAGAAATAAACCGTTTTGTAGCTTGCATGACGATTGTATGACGATACTGTGGACATATCTAAGATGCAAATTACGCCTGTCGTCATTTGAGTTTGCATGCATTCGTCAAATGACGCCTCAGTGGACAGTAGGCCTAAAACAAACGATAAATAGGGTCTGTGATTATTGACATGTCAAAGTGCAGTAAAATTGGTGGGAGATTTAGAACTTTGTGTAGTAATTATTGATAAGTAATTACCGTTAAGCATTGAGATTAGAATAGACTAGATAAGAACTAATAATGACACATACATTTCAAATGAAGTAAAGGCTGATATATTAAAAATTTATTTCATAGCAAATAGAAATTCTGAAAATACTTGCACAAATTGCGCTCAGCGTTTTCTGGAAAGACCACAACCACACCGGACAAGTTTTAACACAATAATCAGAAATTTAGTGAACTATGGAAGCTTCTAACAAAAAAATCTAGCTATCAAGTTAACAATGCTGATATACTTCAAATTAATATTTTACAAAATGTTATAAACAATCCAAACACACCAGTACGTCGAGTGGCTCGTAAAATGGAATTCAGAAATCCAGTGTTTATGGAACGTTGAGGAAAAACAAATACTACCTATACAAACCAACAATTGTACAGGCTTTAAGCGATAAAGACTATCAGCGAAGATTTCAATTTAGCAGGTGGTATATACAAAAATTTGAAGATGATGTTGATTTCCTACGAAAATACTTTGGACAGATAAAACACGGTTTACCAATTGTAGGGTGTTCAATAGGCAAAACTATCATCACTGAAAATCCACATTTGGTAAATCAAAGAAGATTTCAAGTTCGATTTGGTTTTAATCTCCGGTGTGGTTTGATTGGTACGAACTTTTATTGACATCTTTTTTGTTTTTTAAGTTTTTGTTTTTTCATTTTCGATAATCACTTAATAGGTCCTTCCATCTTTGATTACAATGTAACTGGTGATAGACATTTGGAGCTATTAACAAACGAGATAATACCCGCCCTGAAGGCAAATTATTAACCCTGAAAACAAGCAAAAAATCTGGTTCCAGCGTCCTGCTGAAACTAGATATTTTGCAAGTTTGGGCTGCCCTGCAACATTTTTTGAGAGAACATTTCAATGAGAGAGTTATTTCAAATAATGGACCAGTACAATGGCCTGCGAGATCGCCCGACCTTACCCCCCTTGACTTTTATTTGTGGGGTGCTGTTAAGAAAGAAGTATTTAATTTTGAACCACAAGAGAATTGGGAGATTTTAGAACAACGAGTGCTGGATGTGCTAAGATCATTAAACGAAAATACACTACACTACACTACACACAAGGTACCAAAAGTGTGTGGAGCAAAATGGTCGCCGTATTGAACAGTTTGTTTCAGTAAATCTGAACTTTTAATTTCGTATTAAAGTGAATTTTATTTTCATATCTCTCGTATAAATAAAGATTTATTAGGTTTGTTGTACATTATTGATAAGGTATTTTTAAGGACTATCTAACTAATTAAGATTCCAATGTGGTTGCCATAGAAAAACAAAAGATGTCGCTAATAACTTGGAAATATATGAATTATTTATCAATAATAACTACACAAAGTCCTAAATCTTCCACCAATACCACTGCACTTTTACATGTCAATAATGACAGAGCTTACTTATCGTTTATTTCACACTAACATTTAATTTCATAGCCAACTAATTTCGTATTAGCGTGAAATTTTGTTTAAATGTTCATATCGCTTGTATAAATAAAGATTTATTAGGCATGCTGTACATTATTGAAAAGCTATTTTTATTTATCAAGAATCCAATATGGCCGCCATAAGAAAAACAAGAGATAGCGCTAACAACTTTTGGAAATAAATTAAATTCGGGTACTGTTAATATCAACATTTTTTTATTAAAAAGTGCCTGAACAATGTTAGAGTTTACAAGCGATCGCATTATGCGTTACCGAGTTATTGAGGAAAATTGAATTCGGCAAATATTGTTTTTTTTAAATATCTCAAAATTGTAAAAAGTCCGAATGAATTTGAAATGAGAATTGTTGCGAGAATTGAATTCTGCAAAACATTCCTCATTTAACCGTTGCTCTATTTCTTCTAATAACTGATATACCAATGGTGAGCATCGAAATGTGGGCATACTATATATCTATACTCCATTCAGTCTAAGAATAAAGCATTGGGAAAGATAGGGCTTAAAATAAACGCTTGTGATTGGTTGAAATCGAGTGTGCATTTACACCGGCAAAATAATCGCATTTAGCTCGTTCTGTCAAAAATTTGTTTACTGACAGTTTTGTTCAAAGATTTTGTCGATTTCCGTATTTTACATAGTTATTTGTTGTTAATATTCTTAAAAAATAGTTCTTCTTAGAACTCGCAAGTGAAATATTCATTTCTTAAGGTATTTTATCAATTTCGTTAACTTTCTTTTCGTAATCGCTAATATTCTATAGTATGGCGGAAGCAGTTTTACCAGGTCCTTCAAAAAATCGTAAAGGGAAACACATAAGATCTGGACAAAGGCAAATGGCTTATAATGTGTACATTAAGCATAAAGACAATATGTCTAAAACAGCTGCAGTCAATCAAACAGCAGAGGAAGTGGGTATTAATAGGAATACAATGTACTGCATTATTAAAGAAATGGAATTATATGGAGTTCCAATTTCTCCTCCAAGAAAAAGAAATTATCGTCATACTTACAATAAATTGGATGAAGCACAAAAAAGTACAATTAGACGACATGTGCATTCCTTTTTCTTGAGGAATGAGTTACCAACTTGTACAAAAGTTTACGTAAATGTCAAAATATAATGATATCAGATATGTATATCCCTGCTATCCATCTGACAGTAAACATATGTTTTACTTGTTTTCAAAATACAAAGTTCATCGTGTGTAAACTGTGCTCATATTGTAGCGCCATCTACTCCATTCTTAGACTGAATGGAGTATATATTGTTTTTGTATATTGCACTTTTATTTTTGGTTGTTTTGATTTTTTGTCTTGGGGATTGGTTGGAACTTAGACCACAAATTTAATGTAATATTTGCTTAGCCGTATTATGCAGATAGAGAAAAATGGGTATTCCTGATTTATCACTAAACAAGAAAAATGAGTGTGCTTAAAACTACACGGCAGAAGTGAAAACTTCATCAAGGCTCTCCCATGTAACGGCCGCCGAAAGAATCGCCAAATTGAAGACGTAATAAGCGACCACAACATCTCCGTATCCAAAATTTCACAAACATTCATCAATTTTCAAAAAACTCTTCCGCAATTTTGTTTTTTTATGTCATTTTAACTTTGGATTCGTGATCGGCGACCTCAACCATTCCCGTATCTAAAATTTCACATTCATACGTCAATTTTGAAAAAATTCTTCCGCCATTTTTTTTTTTGACATTTTGACTGTGGATTCGTGATCGGCGACCTAAGACACCCTCGTATCTAAAATTTCACATTCATACGTCAATTTTCAAAAAAATTCTTCCGCATGGTATTCTTTTGACATTTTGACACCCATATCTGAAATTTCAAATCCATACGTCAATTTTCAAAGAACTCGTCCGCCATTTTGTTTTTTTTTGACATTTTGACTTTGGATTTGTGATTTTGTGATCGGCGACCTAAGACACCCCCGTATCTAAAATTTCACACTCATACGTCAATTTTCAAAAAACTCGTTCGCCATTTTGTTTTTTTGACATT
This sequence comes from Amphimallon solstitiale, assembly GCA_963170755.1. Taxonomy (NCBI): domain Eukaryota; kingdom Metazoa; phylum Arthropoda; class Insecta; order Coleoptera; family Scarabaeidae; genus Amphimallon; species Amphimallon solstitiale. The sequence continues at coordinate 83,283,577 of OY720676.1, read as the reverse complement.
TTGACTTCAGATTCGTGATCGGCGACCTAAGACACCCCCGTATCTAAAATTTCACATTCATACGTCAATTTTCAAAAAAATTCTTCCGCCATTTTGTTATTTTGACATTTTGACTTTGGAATTGTGATCGGCGACCCCCAAAACACCCATATCTAAAATTTGACATCCATACGTCAATTTTCAAAAAACTCGTCCGCCATTTTTTTTTTGACATTTTGACTTTGGAATCGTGATCGGCGACCCGCAAAATCCCCGTATCTAAAATTTCACATTCATAAGTCAATTTTAAAAAAATCTTCCGCCATTTAGTTTTTTTTGACATTTTGATTTTGGAATCGTGATCGGCGACCCCAAAACCCCCGTATCTAAAATTTCACATCCATACGTCAATTTTCAAAAAACTCGCCCGCAATTTTGTTTTTTTTGACATTTTGACTTTGCATTTGTGATCGGCGACCTGACACACCCCCGTATCTAAAATTTCACATTCATACGTCAATTTTCAAAAAAATCTTCCTCCATTTTGTTTTTTTGAAATTTTGACTATGGATTGGTGATCGGCGACCTAAGACACCCCCATATCTAAAATTTCACTTCCGTACGTCAATTTTCAAAAAATCCTTCGGCCATTTTGTTCTATTTCGACATTTGAATTAGTGAAAGGCGACCGTAAAAACTCCCAAGTGCCTAATTTTAATCAGAAGAGAGAGAAATTGATTTCAGCCGGCTCCGCCCACTGTGCACGTTTGCGTAATCGTTTAAATAAAATTATTTCGTACTAGGGGCACATAAATGTCGAAAGCAATCCTCCTTTTCCCCTTTAAGGAAATACACACGTTCTGGAATTATCGTATTTTAATTCAAATCATTATTAAAAATTAATCGACCCCTGTATAGATAAAAGTATCAAGTCATGTGGGAGACCGTTATGTATTGTGTGGAGATGCAATTCGCCGGACCGTAATACATTGATCGCCAGTGCACATGAGAATCTGATATTTATTTTTCGCCCGTCCGGAATACATTTATATCAGTGCACATTTAAATGGCCATTTTTCTTACCAAATCCTTCTGCAAACGACCTTTAAATTGCCGGTACCTTCGATTGCGTGCGACTGCCGACTCGAAATAAGCATACAAAAGGTCCCAAAAAGCCGGTTCCTTAAGACCCCGAGTCTTGATGAGCCCTCGCAATCTTCAAAATTTCGTATTTCACGCTTAAAAGTGAATCTGTGGTGCATCTCAGTTCGCCTGTCAGTTTGACGTTTCTCGGGATTTTTTGATTGTCACGTGAATCGTCAAGACGTAAGCCATTTTACTGTTAAAACATCGAGTGCATGGCTCTTCTTTAAAAGCCCATATCTTTGCAACCGCTCCACTTAGGAAGAAAATCTCTCCGTCGACCGGAAATTCAATGTCGCCCGTACACCAATGCCAAAGGGCAGCTTTCAATTTCGCGTATCCAGAGAGGAGTTCTTTGCACAGTTTTGCCGATTTTTGTCGAATTTACGGTTCGTTTGGTAACCATGGGACTCGAGCGTTACATAGCCGAGCGTGACGGCTCAATCTCGTTCAGTGCCCACAATCAACGCGCCCATAGAAGTTTTCACTTCAATAAATAAATAATTTGTTGTAAATTGCTTCGCGAAAGTCTCATTTGCTCAGAACGATGGCGAATCAAAGTGGAAGGATTCTGGTCAACATTCTCACTAACTGCTACAATATCTTCATTAGACCGAGCTGCAGGAACACGGACAGATCTTTTCTAGATTTGAACTGGCCCAGTCGTCCCAAATTTCTCTATTAATCGGACTATAGTACGGTGAGAAGGTATGCACCTTCTCGCCGTACTGTGGTCCGATTAATAGAAAATATGATGACTAAAAAACCCACGACATTTTCAAAACATCTTACCATTCGGTAGTAGACTTTCACAATTTCTATACGTTGTGTGTCCGTGTAATTCTCCAGGACTAAACCTTAATGTTCACATATGATAGCTGTACGGCTGATACAAACAAAATGGGGCTAAATTCAAAATAGGCCGTCTTAACGGGATCCCCATTATATGTAAATGTATAATTATAATTACCATATGTATAAAAATATATACATTATGGTTTATAAATTTTTTTTTAATTTTAATTTATAAGAAATACTGCAACGACAAACTTCGTACAATTTCTAATATGCTTAACCTACATTTTTCTATCATCATTGATAAAAATTTGTTTTTTCTAATATGACAGGTTTTTTTACATTCAAGAACCTTCCTAAAGACCGAACCCTACGACAATAATATAATTGTGATCGATTTAGTCTTCCTGTGCCTTTCAAAAATAATTGTTTGGCTATATTCTTCATAAATTTTGTTTGTTGAATAATTTATCTTCAAGTTATGATGACAGTAGTAGATTTACGTGTTTATAGTTTAGTAGAGAAGATTCCAATCGGGTTTCCTGAATGATTGTAGTTAGGTTATACCAGCTAGTAAATCTGTTTCTAAAAATTGGTGATACTATCATAAATATAATTGCAACAGTCACCGAAAATTCGATGCTCATAAAGCTAGAAGATATTATGAATATCAAATAATTTAAGTTTGTCAGTGAATCAGTAAGTAGATTCGCCGTACAAAACATGAAAATAAGTTCTAATGTACACATTTCTTTAACTTAGCTTCCGGGTATTCATTTTCACAGTATGGGGTCATAAGAAAAGTTCAATTTATACCAATATTTATAGTAGGCTAGCATTGCCCTATTACTTTTTTTCTGAAAAGATCTGTGATGGAGAAGTACTGTAAATCGGGGCTACTTTGTCACGCGGGGTTACTTTGCCAGTATTGACCATATTTCAGTTTTCTTTTTCTTTTCTCTTTTGCTGTATAGGTTACGCTTTTCTTTCTTACATGCCTCCACCTTAAGTCCTGAAGATGAGCTGGCAATAACTGACGCACTCACTCAAGTTGCAAATTGGGGATTTCCACTAACTTCACATGATGTTGCTCAATTAGTGTCCAAATATGTCGAAAAACAAGGCAGAACCTTTAAAGAATGGAACAACAATCATACTGGGCCCGACATTGTAGCAAATTTTGTTACCCGAAATAATTTAAGCAGCAGGCTAATCACAAATTTAAAGAAGTCCAGATCGAGTGTCGGTCACAAAGACATTTCAGATTTTTTAACAATGCTCAGGATGTATTAAAAGACACTGATCCACATCACGTGTTCTATTATGATGAAACCAACATCACATATGATCCTGGAGCATAGAAGGTCTTGGTTCCTCGTGGAACTAAAAGAATCGAGAGCGTACAGGAACACTTCCAGACAGCAGTGAGTATAATGGTGTGTGGATCAGCAGCCGGAATATTGTTGCCACCTATGGTTGTCTATAAAGCCTTCAACTTATAGGAAAACTGGACCACATGCGGGCCTGCTGGAACCATTTATAACCACAGCTCTAGTGGATGGTTCAACATGAACCTCTTCGAACAATAGTTTTTCAAAATTCTCTTGCCTCATGTCCATAACATGAATTCAGATAAAGTAAAAATTGTCATTGAAGACAACCTAGCCAGCCACTTTTCACCTGCTGTTATCAAAGCATCTCAGAAAAATAACATCTACATGACACCACTTCCTCCCAATTCGACTCATATCATGCAACCCTTGACGTTTCAGTCTTTTCACCAATGAAGAGGAAATGGCGTTAAATTTTAGATGACTGGCGTAAGATAAGCAGAACTATAGGTACAATACCCAAGGAGCAATTTCCGTTGCTACTCAACAGACTGTGGACTGGAGTCCGGCCTTACGGTTGACACAAACCTGAAGTCCGGATTCAGAACGACAGGAATACATCCTTTCGATCCCCAAGTCGTTCTTTCTAAGCTTCCCACAACGTCAGCTACTAGCACTCCTGAAGAAAATGCTCCATCACCAAGTGTTCTCAGTGACAGTGTACTGGAATATCTTCAGGAAGCCAGAGGAAGTGGTGTCAAAACCTCGAATAAAAAGCGGGGAAAGGAGATTGCACCTAGCATGCAAATGATGGATGATGCCCAATCCACAAGCGCTGTAGTACCTGCATCTTCTTGAAGAAGCCCTGCTACTGATTTTCAACCACAACAGAGGGACTTCTCCAGCTTACAAACAGATCTGGGCTCTACTTCTAAGAGTTTTATATCTCTAAAGAAAGAAAAATCAGTGAAGGGAAAGGCTCCAAAAGAAAGAAAAAGCCCTTAGAATTTAGTGAAATCTCGTCACATGATTAGGAAGACAGTATTTGCAACATTTGTGCTGCAGAATGGGAAGGATATCAAGGTGCAGATTGGATAAGATGTATTTTGTGCAAGACATGGGTCTGTGGTGTGTGTAATAAGGGCAGCATTAACATACAATATATGTGTAAAGAATGTGAAGACAATGATTAGACTTTGTAGAGTTTCTAAGTGTTTGATTTATGACTTTTTAACAGAACAGTTTTGTATTTCAGTTTTTTTTTTGATTTATTCATAATTTTTATTTTTATAGACGTTAAAATTGAGTTTGATTATATTTTGTCTAATTACAATAGTTTTCCTTAACAAATTTGTATAATTTATGTTAGAAAACTTTAAAATATTATTTCAAATATATGTTTTTATTAATAGTTTAAGACTAGGGTTTTTGACTTTAAACTGACAAAGAAGCTCCTACGAGGGGGCTAAATCAGCTTTTCATTAGAAAGTGATCACTTGACAAAGTAGCCCCATTTCCTGGGGCTACTTTGCCATGTCTTTTATTTAAATATATGTATGTTGTAGCCACTATTTATCTCATTATATTATACATACGTATTGACAAGACTTATATTGTCTTAACTATAGTAAAGCTCCCGCATATTTTGACAATTTAATATTAAATCGAAAGTGCCCAAGTTTTATATAATAAACTAAAAATAGGCCTGCTTGAAAAAATATAGCACAATTATAGGCAATATCTTACTTTTATTATTATTTTATTGACTTAAGGAGCTGTTAGGTAATTAGCCCTTTGGTTTAACAAAAATAGCTTGTATTACTTATGTTAAGTAAAACTAACGTGAATTAACCATCTACTATACATTGTTTATGTATCAGAAATCTAAAGCAGTACCTGTAAGCATAAAAAACTTGCAGAAATAATAAATAAATAGTATAATTGCTATTCTCGCTGGTATATAATTATCATCTTTGTGTAAATTTATTTGTTAAGTTAATTTAGAGTATATTTATGTTTTATTTTGTTCAAAGGTTTATTGAAACTTAACTTGAATCTGCGCCCGTATTTTCTTAACAAGATTAATTTCTTAATGTAACCTTTAAGCTAGTTAATTAAACTATATAAATGTACTGGTTTACGTAACCGTATTAATTAATCTAAGTAAAGTTTCGTTCTCATCGTCTCGTGTGTATTACACGCCTGCAATCGAGAAAATGGAAACACATTGCATTAATACCAGTTGTTATTATGTGTTGATGGTATGGATTATGTATTTCCATATGCAAAAGTGGACTTCTTTACAGGGTTGCTGAGGAATTCTATATTTTCTTCTTCTGATACTGTTCTCATTTATTTCTTTAAAAATGCCGCAAAGGCTGTATATAGCGTATGTGTCAATTTTCATTAGATATAGGGATTCAATGTTTACGTGCGATTTATACGTATACAAGTAATACGTGGCAACGTGGCACCGCTACTGTCCGTCACCAATCCCGGCAACAATCGAAATCACAACGATTTTTTCCGATCTTCCCACTTCTCTGTACCAGATCTTACATTCAATGTTTAGCTGCGAACACGTTACGATCTAGTCTGCAATAAAAGCCATCTTATTACTGGAACGTGAAACATCAAATGGCCGCCTCGATCTCCTGATCTAGTAGTTTATTATTATTTTCAGAATCCTTTTTTATTTACCTTATTTTTAATTTTAGTAGAATTACGCTTTTGTTTGTGTCATGCAGCGTGAACGCAGCTTAATAATTCTCTGCATTTACTGAAAGGAAAAAGAAAAACAAATCCTTGCAACTCGTAAATATTATTTCTGAACGCATTACAAATACCCAAGCCGGTGGTCGAATAGTTACTGCTAACCACGCTAACTTGTATTTACAAGCATGTATCGGTCGTGCTGGCATTGGAAAGGAAAGAAGGAGTACTATGTTGCCACGTACTGTATGGATTAATCTCCTATGTCTAATGAAAATTGACACATGCTGTATATGTTTTTGTTCGTAATAAGTTTGACATTTTTCTAAAAGAAGGCGTTTTTCTAACCAACTTTCATAGTCAATCTGAATATTTCTTTGTGATATAAACTATATGAATAACTGCATGAAAAACACATCTTTTTGTTAGTGCAATGCAAAAGATTTAGTTTTAATTGCACTAATTGTATACAAAAATATTCGACAATACAAGCAATTCTAGATAATCTCTAAGTTCAAATTCTATTGACACAACTTTAATTTGGTTTATCTTATTTGTTTTTACCTTATGGTTGAATATCCTCATATTTACACTCCAAATTGTGCAATATTTTAAATCAAATTTTTTATAACGAACTATGCCTACGAAATGGTTACAATTAGATTAACTTATTAATCACAGCAGAACGAATAGAGCTAACTAAATAGATTAATTAACGTTCTAGTTTACCACTCTTTCACCTTTAAACTATTTAATAATGTAATCGGTAATATAGGTGTACTTAGTATGTGCTGTACTACACCATTCGGTTATTAAAAGTACATGGCCTGTATTTTAGGAATAGAGTTGTCTAACAAAGATGTCCAAGATGCTGTAAGATTAAAATCAATATGGCCGCATGTGGCAATCTATAAAAGTTCCTATATGACTATACTTATTTATCCACTATTAAGGAATATTTCTATTCTATAACTACGTGAATATTAATTCAATTTATTTTGGTTTACTAGGATGTCGTAAATAAACGTATTTTCACCTATTTTTTTTTCCGTTTATAAGTCTTTCTTAGAAAGCGATGCCAACAACAAGCTATGGAAGTCCTAGTAATCTTGAGGTTATTAAATTATATAGAATATGTCGACATACATTTCAATATACAGAAGATTTAAATAAATCTTTAAAAACAAAAATATCAGAAATGAATACAGGCTGCAAGGAATTAGTCTTTACTTACTAAAACTCGTTTTAGCTGACTAATTATTATACAATTCATATATAGATTCTCATAATTTCTTGCTATATAACATTACACAACATAATATAACAACTGATTCACCAACACATTGACACATGTGTATGTATGCATCGTCTTCATTATGTTTGGAACGGGCTTAATATCTTCGACTCTATTGTGCGGATTAACTTGAAATTTGGGGTGTGCATTCTGCTAATTAATATCTATTGCACCTAACGTTTACACAGTCAACTTTTTTTTTTATTAAATAGCACTAGGAAACAGTTTCGAAAGTTTATCATGTACTATAATACTGGTGTTTAATTATTTTTACAAAAACTGTCACAAAAATCAAAATCAACCGAACATGTTTTATCGGCAGAATGACAGGACTACCTGTATTTTAACATCTTGGAAAGTCTATCTGTATGAAAACGGAATAAACAATTGCTAATTAAATTTATTACTTAAAAAGGTTTAATGCAAAACAAACATAACTACACATAAGTAAACTTAAAATAAATTTAGCAGGATTTGAGTTTTAATTTTTAATTTATTTAACACTACTGGTGGCACTGTTTTAACAAGAGTGAAAAATTCAGAAAAGAATGTGCTATTCAATTATGTCAAATCTGAGACCTATTGCTATTTAAAAAAAATATGTTGGCTGTGTGTCTCGTAAAGTAAGAATGTAAAACAGGTGAAAAATAAGGATCAATAGATATTAATTAATAGATTGCACATCTTGAATTTCAAGTTAATCTATTCAATAGTTTCGAAGATATTAGCCGGTTCCAAACATACTGAAGAGCTTGTAGGTATATGAAAATTGTACCCACATTTTGTTCTTGTTTCATAATCATCTACAAATCTTTATAACACATTTATATTTTCTGAAATTATCATAAACCTAAAATGTGCTTCATTAAATAGAAACGATGAGATATAACCAGTTATGATGTCACGTAGATTGTCCTCAGTAAAAAATGTTTTACAGAGGCAGCTTATGTTTTTCTTGAGCAAAGAAAAAGAACCAACATAACTAATAATAATAATTTCGTCTTTATATCCGGATAACTAATAATAATAATTTTGTCTTTATATCCCGTTAAAATGTATCTATTTTCACATTCTGGGCATAACACATATAATTGCATTTAAAACGAGTCGATACCGCTTTAAATCTTTTATATATAATTTTAATAATTATATACTAACATAGATAATTGATTTATCCACACACAAACTATTATATACCGAAATACTGCAGATAGATTATAGTGAACACGACAAAATGAATATATTTTTTTATATACATATACATCTACATGGCTGCAGGTAGCCATATTTGTTACTAAGATTAATTTATTCTTGCCAGCTTTATATATCCGCGATCATGAAGAATTTATTTATACATAACGCAAACATTGTAAGTAGGTACGGAGTGTAATTGACACAATGGATGGGCATTTTTATGAAAATATCGTGCTTCTATGCCCTCCTCACTATAATCGGTAAATACGGGATAGACAGAACTTAATAATAATTTTTATCATTTTTTCTTTGTATTTATATTAAATATGATTATGATAGCCATATAAGACAGCTATGTAAATAATAGATATAGACTTCTTATTCGGGTAATTCCAACATAACACAGCATTCCGGTAAAACGGATTCGATTTAATGCGATTCAATAATTGGGGAAAAGCCCCGTATAATACGATATCCTAACACGATGTGAGAATAATTGGTAATGCTTGCAGAGCACGGGTCAAAATTAGAGGATTTAGTAGAAAGCATCATCTCATTCGAGCGTGTATGTGGTTTTAGATTTGCGTGGAGAATTATGGAACATATATAGAATTTTAAGTTAATTTTAGAACAATGAACACATTTAAAGATATAATTATCACAATGCCTAGACAAATCAAGATTTCATACATATTCGTAATTAGTTTACCTTTCCTGAGTAGGGCTTCTTTCTTCTTCCTTTCTTTCATCACCGCCTGTGCGTTTCATGATAGGGAGTAGACATATAACATCATTTTATGATAATTACATGTTAATTACATGTTTTGTTGCCTTTTAAGACCAAAGTTTTCATTCACTTCATGGCAGCCATGTATGAAATACTTGAAGTACAGAGCATAATACCAGTTTGTGAATAATTAAATTAGCGGATAATTAAATTAAAGTCTGGTGAGGTGCGGCAATGGTAAGAATGTTGCATGCAACCTTGACAGGAGTTTGGGGAGTCTCTCATGAATTGTTCTTCTCATATCTCAGTAATAGAAAGACATACATGCAGGTCGAAACTCGTATAAATGGCGTACATATGACACGTCGCTGGAAAGGTACTGAGAAATCCTCAGGCGTTCCTCATGATTCGATCTTGGGTCCTACATTGTTTCTTATTTATGTTAACGATTTGTATCGCAATGTGGGGGTGGGTCTATTGCCTCAGTACGCTGATGACACCAGTTGTATTGTTAGTGATCATACAGTGCGAGATGTGTGTGCGAGGGCGACTGAAGTAATATCAATCATGGATGTGCGGTGTGACAGAAAGGGTTTGCTGTTGAACAAATGGGGGGCAATATAATAATAGTAGTATACTTGTCCATTTTAAAAGTAAATCTATTTCTGAGGGCTACTCATACAAATTTTTGGTTGTAACAGTTGACTACACCTTGCGATATGAGGATCATTGTGAGATATAGGAAAGGAGGTTTTGTTCGGCTTTATACGGCATGAGGAGTCTTCGGGAGAATGTTAGCCCGACATCACTCCGGATACGTAGAGTCTCGGTTGCGGTATGGGATAGTGCTCTGGGGATCGATGCCATGTTTAAATAGTCTGTTTCTGATACAAAAAAAGATAATAAAGGTGCCCGCCCACTAAGGCGAAGCGAAGAGGAGCGAATTTATTACGTCTGAGAAAAATGTACGTTATCAAATTGGTACCCGCACAATGGAGCGTCCCGTGGCGAAACGTCGTCGCTAGAGAAGTTTCCAGAGGAAGCAGGCGACGTATTGCGCTCCGCTTCGCTTCTCCTCGCCCCAGTGTGCGTTACTTAGGGATGCGTAGAATCACATTTTTGCGTTTTCGTTCGTTATCGGACATTTTCGCTGTCCGTTGAGAAGGTGGTGGACTCAGTTCGTACTTTGTTTGAACAGATTTTAAACTAGTAGTATTTGGATATTTAAGTTTAGTATAGTGTAAGAAAGAAATTGCTATCAGGATGGATGATCAAGCGCTAATTTTTCTTCTGACATGTGAAAATATTTGAAAAATATCTTTCGTCTTTTCGTAAATCCGGGAATAAGTGATGAAATTCACCAAAACTGTCTTTCTTTTGATTAATTTCATGTACGCAAACCTTTTTGTTTGGTTTGTCCTCTTCTTCCATAGTAGCAATTAAACCAAGAACAAAAAGTTTTCGTCAGATGAAGAACTACTAATTTTGATCGGGTCACTTCTACACACACAATGATAAATAACTATTGTAGATAATGAAATATTGTATCATGCACATGCGCACCAGGCCTGGGGACTATTTCGTCTCGCTTCGCTTCGCCCTAATGTGCGGTCTCCGGTCTCGCGACGCTGCGCTTCACTTCGTCTCGCTTCGCCGCTTTGGTCTTTGTATCTGTACGAATTACTGTTATTCTGTAAATGGAACGAAGCAAGCTATCTTAGAAATACTGACATGTATAGCAACATGACCACACGATCGTTTAATAATTTTAGTGTACCTGCTCATAGAACCGCTCTGTTTGAATGTAATCCGACGTATCGGTCAATTATATATTATAATAAATTGCCAGAAGAAGTTAAGAGAACACCGATAACGCACGGTTTTAAAAAAGTATTAAAAGGATTCCTAGCTAATCGTGGTTTTTATAATGCTGGTGAGTACAAGTCTCTGTAACTCTCTAGTGTGCATATCTCTTTAATTGTGTAAATGTAGTATTTATCTGTGTTGTACATTTTGTATACCTTCTTTGACGATGTCGATGTTTTTGTAACTAATGACCAAATAAAACGACTATGTCTATGACAATGCATACCGTTAAATGTGCTCCAGTCTGTGATAATAAAATGTATTAAAGTATTATAAATGGTTTTAGATTGTGTTTTGAATTAAACTTGCCTTTTAGTAATTATGACACAGAAAAAAATATTAGTGTGTTTGAAAGGAAATACTTCACATTTTCTAGAAATATGTATGTATATATATATAATTATAATCGTGTAGGTAAATTCTTGGTATTAGGCCTTTTTAACGAAATGCAATAAATACTAGGTTTTAACGTTTCGACATTTTTTAATATTAATGTCTTCTTCAGAAAACTGAAATTATAAGTATAAGTTACAATAATGGTTCAAAAAATTAATACAAAACAAGATTACTTACTTAAGAATAGGTATAACAGTTAAAATTGTATAAATAAAATGTTTCTCTTAAAATTTTGTCAAAAGACTTGACATACATCAAAATATAATTGTAAATGTCAGCATATGATTTCTAGATTAACAAATTAACATTGCTGACATATTCTAATAATAATGTCATTACAAAAATTTTTACAATGCAAGTATCAAATAAGCACTAAAAGAACTGATTTTTGAAAATATAGAGGGGAAATATTTGTTTATGTAAGTAATGAAAAATAAATTTTTGAAAGTGCATTAATTTCACTTCGGTCATTCACACAAACTGATTCATTTTTCTTAATTTGGATGAGTTCTAATATTGATCGAGATTTATTGTTAATTTCAATATTTAGAATTTTAGTGTTATCAAAATTGAAATTATGTTTAAATTGTTGACAATTAAAGAAAGAATTAAAGGTCATAAATATTGCAAAAATTCAACGGCTTTAAAAAAACATTGTCAACAATTTAAACATAATTTCAATTTTGATAACACTAAAATTCTAAATATTGAAATTAACAATAAATCTCGATCAATATTAGAACTCATCCAAATTAAGAAAAATGAATCAGTTTGTGTGAATGACCGAAGTGAAATTAATGCACTTTCAAAAATTTATTTTTCATTACTTACATAAACAAATATTTCCCCTCTATATTTTCAAAAATCAGTTCTTTTAGTGCTTATTTGATACTTGCATTGTAAAAATTTTTGTAATGACATTATTATTAGAATATGTCAGCAATGTTAATTTGTTAATCTAGAAATCATATGCTGACATTTACAATTATATTTTGATGTATGTCAAGTCTTTTGACAAAATTTTAAGAGAAACATTTTATTTATACATTTTTAACTGTTATACCTATTCTTAAGTAAGTAATCTTGTTTTGTATTAATTTTTTGAACCATTATTGTAACTTATACTTATAATTTCAGTTTTCTGAAGAAGACATTAATATTAAAAAATGTCGAAACGTTAAAACCTAGTATTTATTGCATTTCGTTAAAAAGGCCTAATACCAAGAATTTACCTACACGAATATAATAAAGGCCAAGAAATAATAGTATTATTAATATAATACTTATTTAAATACTATAATTATAATTAGTGTTACCAACGGATCTAAATCTATATGTTTACTAATGTTGGAGTTACATAAATTTATCTATTGAATATTTGTAATAGTAGCAGCTATGATTTATTTTATAAGTTCTTTATTGATATTTTGTATAATATAATAATTAAATGCAGTACTTAATAAAATATAATAAGCGTCACTCTCGATTTACATGTTAGTAGGTACAGCATTTTTTTTATAGGTATATAGAAACATTAAAATGTTTATAATATGATTTGATTAGACTAAAGTCTGCTGGTTTAGCAATAATTCAGAATGTCACATTTCTGAGATAAACTCAGCAGCTTGAAACGTAACCAGTCTTGGGATGCGACTCTTCTCTATGAAGAAGTTAGTAGCCTTTCCATTCTGCGTAAACGCTGTCATTTGAAAAGTTTAGATAAATGTTAGAACCAAATGTTACAGAACTTTATATTATAAATCCTTCTAGTTAGATTTCTTATGTATGGAATTGTTCGTGTCTCAATGTTGCACTGAAACGTCAGGGTAAAAGTAACAAATATGTATATCCTAAAATTTTGGTATACAATACAATATCTTTTGTCTTATTTATGTAACATATCGGTATTGCTGGAATAATATATGTCATAGTAACAGCGTCTGAAAGATTTGAGCAATCCACTGGAATTGATTGATAGTACTTAGAAGCGTGCATAATTTATCCAAGGGCCTATGATGCATATATATTGAAGTAGTGATTTAGACACATTTACAGATACAAGAGCACAAGAGCATACAAGAAGAAAGTAAATATAGATGATATGAAATGTAGTTATAGATGTATACTGCTTCAACCTAGCACATTTCTCAAAGTATTGGGTAATCCTTATCTTCATTCCTTTTATTCAAGCTGTTTGGTAATTTTACTTTCTTATACTTGGTATAAGAAAGTATTGTGATGATGAAAATATTTGACTTCGAGATTTTTGCAAATGTCCACGTTTTGAAGTCCCCTGATTTCGAACAAGTGGTTTTTAAAAATTGTCTTCCTCTCTCTGTGCCTGTGTGTGTGCCTACAATAACTGTCAAACCGCTATAGCTATCAATTCCAAATTTTGTATTTACTAGTAAGATTTCCATTTTGAGATTTAATTAGATTTTCAGTAAAATCGGCAGATTGGAAGTAGTAGTTTACTTCAGTGATAAAATCAAATTTTGCCGTTATTTCGTCAACTACAAAGTTTAAACAAACTTATAAAAAAATCATATATACTCAAAATTAAATATGAGAAGAATTTTATTAAGAAAATTTTTTGAAATTCCTACCGGAGGTAGGTCTTTTACTCTTATCAGAAATCAGTTTTTTGCAAATATCTCGCGGCACATGCTTTCTAGACTGGTACATGACCAGTATAAAAGTATTTAGAACTTAATTTTAATAGCTTTAATATAAAAAAAAAATAAAATTCGGACCTTAAGTAACAATTTTACTCTTATCGAGTAGCGATTAGTTGCAAATATGTCGTAAATTATGCATTCTACAGAGATTTACTAAGTACTTATAATAGAATTTTGAATGATTTTTAAATAAAATTACCCACAGGCTTATTTTTCTAAGAAGATGAAACTACTTAAAACAATATAGAACAATTTTGTATAATTTGACACGTTCATACGTATAAGAAAGTCGTGTGGTGGCCACACCTCATTATTTTCTATTCCTATTGCTTCTCTGATGATTCTTGGATGAAAATGTTCAATGCTTGCTATTGTTTTTGCTTGTATTAAATTTATTTTCCAAACCACAGCGAGGTTTAGTTGTGAAAACATTTTTTCGACTCTTTCAAAGACGTAGTTAGAATATCTTTTAAATTATGATGTGTTGTTAATTATCGGATATTTTTCTACTTTGATTTTTTATTTTTTTTCTACATATAGGTACTATTGTAAAAAGGACCACGCTATCATATTTCTCATATTTTTTTGATAACGTAAAAAAATAATTGCTTATATATTTTAAAAAATAAAGTCAGGGTTTGGAAGATACTAAATGAGGTAGTGGGCACACCCCCTTAACGACACATTTAAAAAATAAAAGCGAAAATGTAGGAGAACATTCAGAGCTTATAGTTATAAAATATGGCGGATATATTTTACTTATTTTTTCATACTGAATTTTCCTCCAGGAACACATAAAATAAAAAGTATTTTATGTGACCTGACGTAGTATTACGTACATATAGTGAAAATATAATTTTTAAAAATGTTTAAACTTTATATGTAGTTATATATTTTTCGTTAACATCTCTCTAGTGATATTGTTTATTAATAAAATATAATAAATGCTAAGTACGCGGGTTTATAGTCAATAACTTGCTAATACATAAACTATTATATAAATTATATTTATTTTATTTTATATAAATATAAATTATAAGAGATTTTCAATAGAATGTGGTGTAATGTTGGATGTTTATGCTTACAAAATGTGTTTTAGGATATATTTAAAAATCGTTTATTTTCAATGGATAGTAACTCTTAAGTATAGCTATATTTGCTACCTTACACTACTATTAACAAAAGGTTATGTTAATACTTAAATTAACATTGAAATTTTATTCAAACGTAAATATAATGTAATATTAAATGTAGAAGTAAGAGTACAAGGTTTGATTAAATAGGTTAATCATAATCATTACGATAGTTCTAGATATAAATTATAAACTATTAAATTATGTGACGTAAAAAGGATAAACTAAAATTTGCAGTGATTCATTAAGCATTGTATTTTAATTTAATTATAGCACTTTATGTCAACAAATATAACTTGTGTATTTTCGAATTCAACATTCATTGTATATGCTGAGGATTGTTCTGACGGAAATTGTAATTAAATTTAATTATGGTAATCATTTTATGCACATTTTGTATATCTACGTCATACAATTGTTTTTGAGGTACTTAAATCAATTTCTTGGTATTTCATCAAATTTCAACATCTCTCTTGAAAAAAAAGAGCTGGCGTTTTTCCAATTCACTTTTCGGATTTCTCGATATTATTAAAGTTAAAGTTTTTGTCAAATATTTGACTCATTAAAAGTTAAACACAGTGAAGGCAGATTGCAAAGAAGGAACATAGAATATTTTTAGGTATCAGTAATCAGTAATATGCAGACTTGAATACATATTTCGCCGCGTATATTAATAATATAGCGACTGGTTGCAGTATTACGAGTAATAAGAAGAATTGATATTTATGAAAAATAAAATGAACGTAACACAAAGCCATATGGCATATAAGAATATCTAAAATTGATGTAATTACTAATTGTTTTCTATCAAGCAGATGCGTAGAATACTAAAGTTGTATGTTTACAGAAAAGTAAATGCTGGTATGATTTCCCCCAAATCGGATGTCTGGAAGCGCAATTGAACCCACACAGCAATTTTTAGTAATTCGGACATGGAGTAACATTTTTACTCTTATCACGGAATAGTTTTTTTGTATCAATTTACTAAAAGTATAAAAGTATTTAGAACTCAATTTGGAACAAGTTTCGTTAAAGGAATGTTGAGAATTCAAACAAGGAATAACATTATCACTTTTGTCAAGAATTAGTTTTTTTGCAAATATCTTGTAAATCATTTATTCTACATCGACTTACTATGAAAACAAATATATTTATAACTCAAGAGCTTCAGTTGGAACAACTTCTGTAAGAAAAAAAATAGAATACAGACAGCAAGTAATAATTTATTTTAATCGACAATAATTAACATTCATTCAGAAATGTATAACTGGCCAAGATTATGTCAAAATATAGACTAAAAATTTAGGTTAAGTAGGATCAGTTATAATGGAACAGATAAATACAGATATTGTTGGTAAATTTATATTGGCAATAACCAATACCATTCTAACTTTATGTGAAGCGTCAAAACATAGCGGATTTGTGTTTTCTATAAAGCAGATGAGCTGTATTCTTAGAACGAACAAATCACGTTCAAGATTAGGTCCATAAAATTAGGAATTTTCGCGGAAAGTGCAGTATATAATGACCTGAAATATATTATAAAGGTGCATTTAATGTGTAGTGGTATTCCAATATAAAGCTAAAACTAATTTAATCAAGATACTGTAATGAAATAAACCCACAAAAAAAAAGAAGCAGACATCCGGGCGACGACAAAGACGTACCGGTAAACAAGTCGTTAATCAACTGCACTCATATACTGTGCTACAATTTGGTGTTAGCTGTTTACGGTGAACATGTGCAAAAAAATGGCTTCCAGACGTTTGGAAGAATTAAAGGTCCCCGAGTTAAAGGCAGAATTAGAAGAAAGGGACGCAGATAAGTCTGGAAAAAAATAATTCTCCAGGACAGGCTTCGTGACATTCTAATAAATGAAGGTAAGGATCCCGAAAAATATTTGTTTCAAGTACAGGCTGATCCAAGCTTAATAACGAAGACTCTAAAACATGAAATTGCAAATAATTCAAAAGCTTTAAAAGATTAAATTGCAAATAATTCAAAACAATTCGAGACTACTACAATGGAGACTTTAAAAGATGAAATTGCAAATAATTGAAAACAATTCGAGACTACTATCGAGACTTTAAAAGATGAAATTGCAAATAATTCAAAACAATTCGAGACTCTAAAAGATGAAATTGCAAATAATTCAAAACAATTCGAGACTACTATGGAGACTCTAAAAGATGAGATGTTAAATAATTCAAAGATTTTGGAAAAAGCTTTAAAAAATGAAATTGCTGACATTCAAAAGAATTCATCGAATATGAGACAGGAATTTTCTGAGGCCATCGAAGCCGTAGAACAGAGATGAGGGACGAATTTAAAGTTCAGCTTCGATTGCCAGCGATGAACGACTGCAGTCCCCATGGCACCTCAAGCGAAAGCCTGGGGGTCTGCCAAACAGCAATGGTAAAGGTAAAACATCCCACCTTCGATAGAAAGACGTCATGGATGATGTACCTGAAACAATTCGAAGCCGCTGCAGGAGCGAATGGATGGACGTCCACGGAGAAAGCTACTGCCCTGATTATGTCATTAAGAGGAGAGGCCAGTGATGTTCTGCAGACCTTGCTTCCGGAAGAGTGTCAAGATTACCTTCAACAAATCAAGCGTCTTGAGAGGAGATATGGGCATGCACACCTGGAGGAGGTTTATCATATACAATTGAAGAATCGCCTGCAGAAGAAAGGTGAAAGCCTCCAAGATTTCGAAGCGGAAATCGCCCGTTTGGTTCGTCTGGCATATTCAACGGCTCCAGATAGCTTCTCAGAACAGTTGGCTGTGCAGACATTCATAGATGGTCTTAAAGATGGCGATACACAGCCAGCACTGGGGCTGGCAAGACCAAAAACTTGGTAAATCAACTGCACTCATATACTGTGTCACCGACAGAAAGTCTGGAATATGGTAGAAGAGAGCCAGAATTTGCTAGACCTTTTGTCTGCACATATAAATGCCGCCGGTGGGATAAGGAATTAATTCATTGTATAGTAGTTGTGCAGTTCAAAAAAACATAAATAAGTGAGGGGTGCAGTTTTA
The DNA here is from genome assembly GCA_963170755.1 of Amphimallon solstitiale. Lineage (NCBI taxonomy): Eukaryota > Metazoa > Arthropoda > Insecta > Coleoptera > Scarabaeidae > Amphimallon > Amphimallon solstitiale. Next base: position 83,265,284 of record OY720676.1, on the reverse strand, counting down.
TTACATAAATATTACAGACATAAATAGTTTTTTTTTAAGAGGGGAAAATCTTCGAAAAGACACCTGCAAGGTTGTCGTATGCAGGTAGTGTTGGATTCATACCAACTAAAAACCCCCTGTGTTCCATCTTACACCTCACACTGGAACCTCGTTAGCATTACTTCAGCGTGGGTGGTGTTTTTTGGTCTAGACCTCATAACAGGACAGACATAAATAGTAGTGGTAGATATAAATACGTGTGTTAATTTATTCGTAGTAGTTTTAAGTGCGTTACATTTATTTTATATTTTTATATTGTGATTAGTTTAAAGTGTGAAAATATGCAGACAGTTTTAAAAAATTTGCACGAGTTGTTTATTTCGACCTCGATAACGCAACAATACTAATCTATAAATAATATAATAACATTTCATGAGGGCGATCTAGCTTTAATTATTTAGATAAACTCTTTAAGGATTGTGTAGGTCATATACTATCTTGATGCCGGAAGTTGTCTGAGACCCTTATTTCCAAAATTTCACCTATACGTGCTTTAGATCTACTGGCATATCCAAACGTCGAAGAATTCCTTACAATCTATCCCGATTCCAGTATTAGACGATAAGTAGGGGAACAATGTTAGATAAAACATTTCTTTGAATCGTGTCCACTTTGTTAAGGGGAAATGCTTAATTGTAATTTAGTGCCATTGATACCGATATATTATTATGATATTCAAAATTGAGAAACATTAAAGAAATAAAAAGTTTCATTAAAAATAATAATATATGGTTGAGTTTGTAAAGAATATTTGTATTAATTTTAAGTTTATAAAATATTTGTGGTAAAATATTTAGATTCGAATAAGAACTTAAATATTCATTCTAAAATATCTAGTATGCAAACTTATAACCAAGAGATATGATTGGTTGAATGAATTTTTTTTAATCTACAGTAGATGTTAAAAAAAACCTGAAGTAAACAAATTCGAATTTATGAAGACTAAAAGATTACCTCCAAGATTACTACGAGGTAGGCGCCATAAATTCTCGGCCTGACAGGCTTATACAGGTTTAAACGTTTTCAAACTCCGTCAGGTCAGGACACACGCGAGGTGTACACTATAAATATGATGGTTCGAAGCCTAGTCGTTTTTAGTAACCAGCCAACCAACGTGACTAGCGCACGAAAATGTCTGAAGTACGAAAATTGAGTACCGAGCGGTAAATTTTTAATAAAAGAAGGGCATACACCTTATTACATAAACAACGTTTAGCCGGCGTTTACGGTGATTCATCTCCTTCATATTCAACTGTAAAAAAGTGGGCAAAATGTTTCCGTTTGGGACAAGAACCCCTGGAAGATGCTGATCGGTCGAGTCGACCAATTGAAGTGATAACGCCTCAACAAATTTCAATTATTTAACATTTAGTGCCAGAAGATCGCCGTTTGAAAGTGAAGGAATTAGCAGTGATAATAAACATGTCCGAAACAAGTGTTCACCGAATTCTCCATGACCATTTGGGTATGAATAAAATTAGTGCTAGATGGGACTTCTTTCTGCTCTCCAACTTAAATGTCGAGTCGAATGTGCGCAGTCGTTTTTAAACATGTGTGGAGACGACCCAAAACCGATTTTGCAGTTCATTGTCACAGGGGATGAAACAATGGTTCTGTTTTATGATCCTTTATCGAAAAGGGAGTCCATGGAATGACGAGGACCTGATGAACCTCGTCCCAGAAAGGCGAAAGTCGTTCAATGAACGAAAACGGTGTTGGATAGATGTGGCTTTTACTTGATGAAGATTCATTTAACCGTTGATTGAAGGAATACATAAAGATGCGCCACTGCATAGCACTGAGCGTACCCAAACTGGATCCGAGATCTATAGCGACTGCATCAGTCGTTTGGATCCGAGATTCGAAACAGCCGGAGATACTGATGATGTTTCTCGGAAAGGGATTTGCGGGACGATTTAACGGAAAGACGCGCTATTTTACTATAGCGTTGTGCATCCTTATATTTTCCTTCAATCAACGATTAACACAACTTAAAATAAAACAACAAATTTGTTTAAATCTAAAATTTAAACAAAGTTACATATTGTACATATGTAATATTCAGTTTTTCTGTTGCTGTTTTCTTCAGCACACTTGTTATTCTTTTGTATTTTATTTTTTTGTATTTGTCTGTGCATATTGTAGAGAGCAGCTACTCAGAATTATTTTATTCTTTTGTGATAATTATCTTGTATGGACTATCTGTTAGATAATAAAGACTTATTATTATTATTATTTTATCGTAACATACTTATTGTAATTGTTCGTTCTGGTTTATTAACTGAAGTTCACTGCTCTATGTACACATTTCAAGGCGGAAGGATATTTGCTTCAACTTTAACTAGTTCTGCATTTTTGTTGGTATCTTTTCAACTTTTTGATAATAACAAAGTAAATTTAACAATAATTACAGCATTTTAATAAGAATAATAATTCTTTATTTGTCCAACTCATACAAGTCTAATTCCAAGACAAAAATAGACATTGCTGAAATATTCATAATAAACACACGTATTCTGGTAACTTCCCTAAAATTTTATTTAACCACTTATCAAATACATCATTACAGTTTATATCTTAACTGATTTATCACTAGTATGATGGACCAAATGTTTTCTAGGAATACTGCTTTGCTATCACTCACCAATTTTTTTGTTGGAATTTAAAAACGGTTATCTGCAACACATGTAATATTAAAATACTTCCAATGTTAACATAAATAGAGGTAAAGGATTTGGGAGTGCTATTTGATCAACATTTATCCTTCGCCAAACATATTACTAATGTATGTACTTCTGCCTCTGGTACACTTAGTACGTTGCTGTTTGTTGGCGCCCAATTCATTTCTGCTATAATTGAAATTAGAGAGCATCCAGAGACGATTTTAAAAGTTCTTCAGCTTTAAGGCTAGTGGACTTTATCCCTGTAGTGATACTGACCATGCAATTTTGCTGGAGGAGTATAATTTCGTTCTAGTGGACACACGTCGTGAGATTGCTAGTTCCAACTTTTTACATGGTTTAGTGCATAACAGGATTGACTGTCCTTATCTGTTGGGTTTGATTCATTTCAACGTGCCACGGCTTTCCGCCAGAAGACAAATTATCTTTTTTTTACTTCTACGTGCAGGACAAATGTTATGCTGAGGAGTCCATTACATCAAATATGCCGTAATGGAAACAAGTATTTTAAACCTATGAATGATTTACGTGTAATTTATTGTATTATATTTTAACGTTTTCGGGTTCGCAATAAACAACTCGTGCAATTTATTTATTTAAAACAGTCTGTATATTCATACACTTAAAACTAATTACAATATAAAAATGTAAAACCAATGTATCACACTTAAACTACTACGATTTAAATTAACACAGGTATTTATTTACCAGTACTATTTATATGTCTGTAATATTTATATCTTTATTGCACTGTAATAAAAACTGCACCGTATTTATATCACTTCTATTTATATAACACTCTAATATTTATGTCTTTTCTTCGGCTACCACTTAAGGAACTATTTATATATTTCTTATATTTATCTTACTGTTCCGCACGAGACTACTTAAGGACTTTCTTATTCCGGAATTACCCATCCATCCGTTCAACTGCTTTTTATGTACGCGTGCGAAATATCTGGACCACACCAGAAAAACGCTAGCGAACTCTCGATACGTTCGGAGTATACTAGAAGAATCTGCAGACTTTCCGTCGCCGACGCAGTACCATGCGTGTGATTTACGACCTTGTTTACATATCGTTGTTTTTTGTCGTCGGCCGGTCTGCCTCTTTTTTGTGGGACATATTTCGTTACAATATTGTTTGTAATCCGCACATCTATTGTAAATTACAGTCTTTCCCTTGCTGGTTTGTTATTGTTGGGGTGCACAATAAAATATTATTATTATTATTATTTTGAAAATATAAAAATGTGACCCCCGATTTTTATTGTACAACGTTCTGGATAATCATAGCCGAAAACGTCCACGTTTTCTCGGAAGAAACACTTTGTGTACTCTATGTCAATTCTACATCTTATGTTCCTTCAGCTTTATAGAAGAGCATATTAAAATAATCATTAGAGAAACATTCAAACTTTTCGAATGTAATTTTACACTTGTACTCAAAAATTGTTTATTTTATTTGAAGAAAAGTATTGTAGGTCACAAATATTTGCATACAAATTTGACTTGATGATTTGATTTGACTGAGTGAGGAGATCAGAGAGGAGTGTCAAGTGGAGGATGTAGTGAGATGGAGTCGCGAGAGGAGGAGATTCTGGAATGAACATGTGTCGCGCATGACTAGTGATAGAATGGCAAGGATTGCAAGGGATGGAAAACAAGCGTCCACACGACCCCCAGGAAGACCACCAAAGAGATGGAGGGATAGTTGGACATAAATATCGCAAGAACGGGAAGAGAGGAATGGGAATGGGTGAAACAAGCTGTTAGCTTTCGTGAAGAAGAAGAAGAAGAAGAAGAAGAAATTTGACTTAAATTATTTTAATTTCCATATTAAAATTTGTTATATTTAATATTGAATTTTTTTAGTGAGAATCGCTCAGTTTATATTATGTATCTTGGTCGCCCAATAACAGAACATTTATATATTAGTATAATATATATCAAATATAATAAATACAATGACGCGTCCAAATACAGATTTATTAAAGAGCAGATTCTCATACGTCCATAAAACATTCAACATTAAAATCCGTTTCTGCAACTGAGAATCGGTAAAGCAAGCAACATGGTAAATGTTGCGTGAAGAATGTGATTTCACAAAATGGTGTAATTGATTTTCAACATTGAGTATATGTGTCTCACTCCGAGTAATATCTTAAATCTATTTGTAAAATTCCGTTTTGCCATTATGAGCAAGTCGAAATCCTACATTACCTTCACGGTTTTTTATCGCAACTTTTCATTATTTCACGCAATTTCACGTACGTAAGTGTGTGAAACAGTGGAAAAGTGAGATAGGGTCCCACTGGAAAATGTTCATTATAAACTAAAGAAAGTTAATGTACCGTCACAGAAATGTTCCCTATGCACATGGCAACAAGTACATTATTATCATAAAACTTCTGTGACATTATTAAAAAATATACTCACAGTTCATACACATGCTATTCGTGAATTAGTAATTGAGATCAGTCATTAATAGGTATATAATTTAAATGGTTTAGCTTCGCTAGTTGGTCGATCAAGCAAATAGTGTGTTGCGAGTATGTATTAATAGAATAATTCTTTGTGCAATTTTTAATGTGGCGCACGGCTTTGTATTTCAATATTCAATTTTCCATGATATAATAATATATTGTTTATTTATCAAAATAGTTGGTGCTGCAAGACCAATCTTCCTCTTTTTAAAGTCATTCATTATAAACAGTTATTGCTGACACCTTCTACAGTTATCAAAATTCTTTCGTAAATATCAGAAAACAAAAAAGAATATCTATTAATTTGACAAATATATTCTCTAGTACCAGTTTTGGGCAGATTTCTAAAAAATATAAAAGTACTCAAACATGAATTTGAAATTAACATCATAAAACGACTTTTTTAATATTTGAAACGGAAATAACACTTTTACTCTAATCAAAAATCATTTTTCTTTTAGAAATATCCGAAAGTAGTCTTCCAGTGTATCGATTTAAAGAAAATTATATTCTCAAATGAAACGTTTTATATTGATAGCTTCAATCGTTTGGTTAATTTAATTATCGTGCAGACAGACAAACTGACTAACCGGCAGCCATACATATAAGTGTTTACAAAAATCACAATTTTGTTATCATGGGACTTTAAACGTGAACATCTTGCAAACATTTCCAGATCAAAAATGTTGAAGAACAATAGATATATTACAAAATACAAACAGAAACTTAAATAAAAGCATTAAAAATATCTTGGAGTCATAATAAACAATCAGGGACACAGAAAATTGGATCTAGGAAAATTCCCCGAAAACAATTCACCGACGGAAAATTCCCCGACTACAATTCACCGACAAACAATTCCTCGACAGGAAAATTCCCCGACAGGAAAATCCCCCGACAAACAATTCAACGAATGGAAAATTCCCCGACAGTAACAAACTTCCCTTCACACTTTATCCCGGCTTAGGAAAATATAAGCAAGTAATAACAATTAAAACACTTGGTATTGTCTCACAAATATATATAATTAAACACTCGATGTACACGGTTAACTTTACTAAAGAATTAAAAACTATTAAAATAATCGCACAAAATAATGGTTATAACTCGTCTCTAATAGATAAATTAGTTAATAGAATAAATAAATCAATTACATTAAAATTAGCATTTCCCCCGTCTCAGGAGTTGAAATTAAAACAATGGGTTAAAAGTCCATATTTAGGTAGTATAAGTATGAAAATTAGCAATGTTTTAAAGAAGCTGGATTTTAGTATAGCCTTCTATAATAATAACACTTTAAAAAGTCAATTAACGAATAATAAAACAGCGAATCCTAAGTTAAACAAATCAGGAATTTATAGAATTAATTGTAGTGATTGTAATAAATTTTATATAGGTCAAATGGGGTGAAATTTCAAATTAAGGTTCTGAGATCATATGCGAGCCGTTAAATTAAATTATGAAAATTCAAGTGTAGCTAACCATGTTTTAGACACGGGACATCATTTTTCAATAGACAATTTAGAAGTACTGTGTAGTTTAAATAAAAGTAAAAAAATGAATGTTCTAGAAGGTTATTTTATAAAAGAAAGTTTACTTTTACAACCAGGCAATGTTCTTAATGACCAAACCGAACTCATAAATTCACCGTTAATAAACCCTAGCATTGTAAAAACGGTATTTCCAGATAAGTCATGACCTTTCATAATTTTCTATTTTTTGCATTTTTTCTATTTACATTTTTGTTTGAAGTAGGTAGTTACAGTATATTGAATTTTACTTTAGTTTATCTAGAACTCCTGACGATGCCGCAAGGCGAAATGTACATCGAGTGTTTAATTATATATATTTGTGTTATTCTTGCTTATACAATAAAAAGTAGTAGCCCTTGTACATAATTATGACGAGAAAAGCCTTTCCGATTATTATTGTTATTATTACTACTATCTATGTAAAAAACAAAGAAAGGACAAAGAACTTCTATTATAAAAAAAAAAAACTTCTAAACTCGTCCTAAGCCGGGACAAACTGTGAAGGGAAGTTTGTTACTGTCGGGGAATTTTCCATTCGTTGAATTGTTTGTCGGGGAATTTTCCTGTCGCGGAATTTTCCTGTCGGGGAATTGTTTGTCGGTGAATTGTAGTCGGGATATTTTCCGTCGGTGAATTGTTTTCGGGGAATTTTCCGGCTTCCCAGAAAATTACGTAAATCAGGAAGCCTTACCGTTTATTACAGATTTAAGTCTTTATTTATTTATGTAAGTAAAAGAAAAACGAACAAGTAAAAAAATACGGATACTTAATAAGCTAAAATCATAGCAACCCAAATCATGGTATGGAATAGAATAGAGTACTGCATAGCTATGTAAACTAAGAAATGCAAAATCCTTGAAGTTTGTGACTGATCTCATTCACAAACTTCAAGGATTTTGCATTTCTTAGTTTACATAGCTATGCAGTACTCTATTCTATTCCAAATCCTTGAAGTTGGTGAATGAGATCAGTTAGAGAGAAAATTCGGCTGCTTTGATAATTTTACACGAATTAATAGGAATAACTTTGGTACAAAAAGATCAAAATTCGGGATGATTAATAAAAGTAGATGGTTAGTCAGATTATTAAGTACTGAACCTGAGGTTTCTTGTACTTTCACCATTTATTTTGTTTAAGAGCTTAATCCTACATACATATAAGACTTGGAATGTATCATCTAGGTTCTTCCTTAGAACTTCTTTTTTCGGGTTTACTTCACCTGTAGATCAAGGTAATTTATTTTTTAAATTAAATATCAACCAAATAATAAATGAATATTAATAGATTCAGAAAAAAAATATCTACCAGACTAAAGGAAAAAAACTACATGTTTCCATTAAAAAAAATAATGACTATTGTTACGTATTCAAGACAGGGTTGAAAAAAGATTATAGAGTTTGTCAACCATTTTTATAAATTTTTTTATTGATTGGAATCGGATAATAAATAGAGAAGTTACGGGATGCGGCCTTTTATTGCAAACAGCCTGTATATAGGAGTGAGCATATGGAGTGAGTTGTGAGTTGTTATAACAATATAACACGATTATAACAAGATTGTATAGTAAATACTACATATTTAATCTAATAAGAATCTATCCCTTGAAGGCAAATGAAAATCTAAATAGATTTTTTTCTTCTGTTGTATTATATTTGCATTATAAAGTATAATCTCTGCGATTAGCGCATTACTCCCGACTCGTCCGGTCCATTTTTATTTTAAACTTTTAAAAATATAAACGGATTCACCAAAACCTAGGAAAATCTATTAGATCAGAGAATAAATTACAATGGCTAAAAGAAAAGTTCTGATTATTTTATTTTTGTTTAGACAATTGCTTAGTATCTTTGATCGAATGCCTGGTTTATTTGTCGTTAATGGTCAAATCGTTAAGGCGCCATCACACAATTTGTTTTATTGATTATACATGGCCTGAAAATACACGAAAGAACTCACTACACGTCGTTATTGTCAATAAAGCGAGAAACTTACAACTAGAGTAGTCATCGATAGTTACATACGAAAGAAAACAGCCGTCGGAAATCAATTCAATTATAATGAATACAGAGGAAAGATGAATCGATGGGGCGAATGTTTGGTCATTTTGTTCTAGCTTGCTACTATATGGCAATAGCGATATTAGTAATGCGTGCATCGATAGTTGTTTGTTAACACCGTATTTTTACTAATATATTCATAATCATATATATTCTCTTGTACAGCCTTTAAGATATAAAGGTAGGCAGTACCTCTAATTGAACAGAAATATACAAAATGAAACAATTGCTTTTTTTACATTTTATAGTCTATTTTTAGGTGAAAATGAAAGTACTTGCTTAATCAGTACTATCAAGAACTATATTGTAACGTTTTCGGGTTCGCAATAAACAACTCGTGCAATTTATTTATTTAAAACAGTCTGTATATTCATACACTTAAAATTATATAACAGTATAAAAATATAAAACTAATGTATCACACTTAAACTACTATTAATAAAATAACACTTGTATTTATTTCTATTACTATTATTTAAGTCCGTCTATTTATGTAACACTTCTATTTATATAACACGCACCACTATATTTATTTCTTACTACTTATATTTATGTTTACTTTTCGGCTACCACTATTTATTCTTCGCACTCTAGACTACTTAAGGACTTTCTTTCCCGAATTACTCCGCAATTAATCCCGCAATGAATCCCTCCATCGGTGACCCAGTCACCCTATATACACATGCGAAGATTACTAGAACATATGAGCACAGTCCCGCTTTTTCTCCACATGTACGAGAAACGTTCTAGTCCTTTTTCGCTATGCAGGCCGTACGGCGTGGAGATGATTCATGGCTATTTACATTTCGTTTTTTATACGTCGCGCAGAGATGATGTGTGTGATTTACGACCCTGTTTTTTTCGCCCGGTCTGCCTCTTCATATTTCGTTACAATATTTTAGCATAACATTAACGGATAAGAGAAACTTCTACATTTTAATTAATAAGGATTTTCATTCTGCTCTTCTGGATGAATTTTATCATTGTAATGTATATATTTACCCTGTATTCAAGAATGTACGTCTGTTTCTGTAGAATAAGTTTTAGTTTATGTAAGCATACGAGTTGCGAAAATATCGAAAGAGATTTGTATTTTGAACTATCCTGCAATGGAGAATCCTGAGAGTGTTTCTTCGAGGAGTATCATGGCAAGAGGTGAGTTTTCATGTTGAAGGTAAGTCTCCTAGCAAGCCAGCAACCACAGTGCTGTTTGCGTTTCAAAATTTTATTGCGTTGAGTAATACTCGAGTGTTTAACTTTCCCACAGGTAATCCGAGTCAGGCTTTCTATTTTATTGGAATATAAAGTTGTCTCTTTCTTCTTCCAGCTTTTACAGAAGGACTATACAATGAGATCAAAGTTGAATGTCATTGATGTTCTTGGCCTTTTGTTATAAGTTTTAGACATAATGTACCACTCTTTGCATATCCGTTACGTATACAAGGTGTTTCCGTTAAAATTTCCAACATGGGGATCTAAGAATTAGTTATACGATATTATTCAATTTAAAATTTCCAAGTATTTTAGGAGTTATAGCAAGGAAAAGAAAAATGTCAAACTGTTTTTCCATAACACATAATTTTTATTTGCACTTTCCTGAAGCACCTTTTATGCAGAATTTAAATATCGATTTGGATTTTTTCTTGCACTTTCCATTTTTTAGTTTTAAACTTTAACTTTAATTTTTTTTATGGAACGTCAAGTCGGCTTTGAAAAAATTAAACGTGTCTTTTTTATAATTTCACTAATTCTTAGGAATAATTTAACCAAACCTGTATCTTTTATTATTTATTATCTGGGATACGTTGTATATTAATTAACTTGAGCATTCGAACATGACGAACAAGTATATTTCCTTTTAGACGACAAAATTCTCCGTTCGTATCTGTATATTATTATAAGGAAGGCGTCAACAGTCAAATTTTGCTATTTACATACTTTACAGGATGTACGAGCAGTTACTTTTAAATACATTTTACACCAATGTACATATTTATTTATCTCTTTTACAATATTGATTCATATTTGATTGCTCTACTGTTACTAATTTACCAACATTTACTCAAAATATTAATGAAAGTCAAGTTGCCGTTATTTATACAAAGTTTTCCCACCTATTTGACACGACTAGCAATTCGATATTCTTTAGGTTTTCTCCATCGAATCGCATTTGGAAACCGGACTAGTTTTGTTTTCTATATGGCTATATTTCTTTGGAATTTAAGAAGTTGTCAGGTGTACCGCAAGGAAAGAATCTTACCCCTATGTTGTTTTTACTATATATTAATGATATATTCTCCTTCTGGAATTGCGCACCTATAGCTTACGATAATTGACGAGATGATTTAAAAATATCGCAAGCATTTATCACATGTTTGGTGGATGTGTATCTATTGAAAGTGAGCTTATAGATAATCACTAATTTGTATGAAAATATCGAACTACAATTTAACATTACTACTGTAAAGTTACAAATAGTACACCACTTACTTTTATTTATTTACTATTCGGCGTATTACTTGCGGTTGCTCCATACATCAATGCACTTTGTAAGTTTGCATCTAAGGTGCTGGTCTTTGTACTAAGAGTACTGTGTGAATTTACGCATCGTTATCTGATTAAGTGACTTTATTATGTTTTTGTTATTTCCAAATTAGAATAAGAAAATCTTGTATAATCGCCGATTTTCACCTGCCATAGACAAAATTGAGGACTTTGTTTCAAAAAAGGGCATAACTTTATTTTTAATCGAAAATTGTTTTTGCATCCCCCTTTATGACGCGGACTATTCTGCATTGTTTGGTGCATGAAGGATTTATCTGCTTCTTGCTCCAAACAAATGTAATATCCTTTCCACTGGTCGGTAACAATATTTCGAGTATAGCATTGTTGATGGATTGTAATGCAGATACCTGCATTTATACAAACCCCAATTTATTGTTTATTGAATATTTTTTATTAGAAATTTAATGTGAACAATAACAACCGTGAGTGATTCACGTGCAGTAAATGAATCATTACAACAAATAAAGAAACAAAAAGTGAGTTAATCAAAGTAGATCTCAAAGAACGAATCAGAATAAGAGAAATGAATGTAACTGGAAATGGAATATCAGGTGTGGTACACACTAACTATAAAAATTAAGTTACAATTGTTAGAGCCATGGGAGCTGTCGTCAGTGTAGGAAAAAACGTTTCGAAATAGTTGATCCATGGTTCGCGGAATGTAGTTTCATCAAACTTAAATGCTATTAAGGCGCGTTTATACGTGCTGAATTCAGTGGCGCCAGTCGCTATTGGTACGCCAGTTGCCAAATAATTGCAAGTCTAAACCTTTACTAGCGCGCCAGTACATTCATGCGTTCATTAATGTCAAAAGTTAGTTGCCTTCTAACTTTTCCATGCGCCAGTGAAGGCTGGCGAACATAAAAAAATATTTATTGCAACGTGTATGCATAAATTTGCAGCAACAGATGTTATTTGTGTATGTTGTTCGTCTTCGAAATTAATAATAATGAGCAAAAAGTAGAGCCCTGCAACAACAATCATATTTCTCGAGATTTATTAAAAATACCCGTGTTTCTTCAATGTGCCTCCGAGCACTATTTCCTAGCCCACATGCGGCCTTTCCTTCTATCTCTTCTTTTTCTTCGCAAATTGTCAATCATTTCCTCAACCACAATTTTTGTGGCTATTTTAGAGGCTCTACGAATAAGTTCATGAGACATGCTTATTAGACCACTTAGTTGAAACTAAAACTGGCGAGAAAAATTACTATTTTTCTACATGCAACATGAAAACGTTTACTGGCGCGAAAGTTTAACTGGCGTTGGAACTGGCGCCACTAAGTCAATGCACTTGTAAATGCGCCTCTAGTAATAACATTGCATAAGGCCGCTATTGACTTGGTGATATCTCCGTCTCCGGTTCGTTTTAGTCCAACAAATAATACGTAGTTACCGACCATCGCGTTGCTGTATGCAAATATATAATGAAAATTGAAATGTAAACTGTAAATGTTTGTAAAACCGCTTTTTGTCCCATCCATGACATTTCTAAAAAATGATGGGGCGTCTGGCTAAACTTTTATCAGTTTCAAATGAAATAACGCCACCTAACGAGCGTCATGTAAAATATTTTAATCGACCAATTGCAATACCAAAAGAGTTCATTCCACAAGTCGAGCTTCACATCAAAAGCAGAAACATAAATTACAACACAAGCTACCTTTCAGATGATCTCAATGTAAAACAAATGCATGAATTATTCCCAAAAATTCTTGGACCTGACATAAAATAGAATTGGAGGAGAGGAGGAAGAAGATTCCAGAATTTAAACCATTTGACATCCCAGGAGAGATGCTTGTCAAGTTTGTAATCAATTTGAAAATAAGTTCAGATCTCATCTCCTTCAAAAGACCGACGCCAGCAAATACAAACAGGCAAGGTATTATGTAGTGTAAGCCTTGAGAGCATGTATTTGCAATTATTATGTCTTATTGTAATTCTAGATCATGTCTGTGGCATTCCCGTACTTAGTTGGGTGTGGCATAGAAGCACGTGCGAAGACAATGTCCATGCTTACGCAGCAACTGGACAGGTGACAACAGACTATATATTTCTATATATATGTGCAACAGGCGCCGACGACAATTATCGAAGAACTGACACAAACTCTCCCACCACTACCACTCAAGCGCGCGCTCTGATTGGCAGTTCACACGGCGAGCCAACTTATATAAATATACGCACCAACAACCAGCCGCATTCTCCGATTGCAACTAGAACACGATCGTCCAGAAGAAGATGAGTGAGATCTCATCGAAACGTCGACCAAGCAATCCTTCTTGGGACTATAGAGCGAATACTACGCGGTTCCAAACCCGGAAAACCACAACGTCATAATATGACCGCGGAAACATCCGAACAAATTTATCAAGCCTATACGGGGAGGATATTCTTCAACTGTCAAAATCGTATGAGAAACAGCGAACGAAGAAAGCGCGGCTACTTACGATTTATACTTTCTCCGTCGATGTCGTGAAGAACACCTAATACCAGCCTGTTGCCGATTATCTCACCATACAAGATCGCCAAAAATATCAAGAATTCTTGAAAATTAGTGTTGTGGGTTGAAATCTACCCATATTTTGCATTATTCGAGCACGTGAAGAGTATTAAAAGAAAGGTTTGTGTTAGTTCTACAAGTATTATTCCTAGAAGTGTTTCGTTTATCGTCATTTACGTAGCTGCCAAGTTTAGGGCTTGGGAACGTCGGTATAATATGGTGGGCTTGACAACGTAAGAGTAAATATCTTTACACGTATACGCCTGGCCCTCTCCCAGAAAATGCGTGAACTAAATTTGTATATAAGTTGATATTATACCGCGTTAGCGGACCTAAAAATTTTTTTTCGAAATATCATTTTTTGTCATAAGTATTGAAAAATAGACCGAAATAACACAAGAAACGTTGTCAGACCCGAAACCGGGACTGACAACGATTACTGTATGTAGCTGACCGGGTGTGTGTAGACGGTTAAATAAATATATATATGATATTTCTGATGTTCTTGCGGTCGTATGATGAAACAATGGCTTTTCGGGTTCTTGGTCGCGTGTGAGATATGTTCTCACTCGTCATTTTCTGGAAATGGTCTTCTGCTGGTTAGAATTGAAAGTTATCTGCTGTTCGCCTTGTCGTACGCCTGCTTTTATATTGCTGAGTTGGAGGGGGGTCGGGTGGGGAATTTTGTACTGTGGCGCTGCGTGTGATTGGTCCGTGTGTTTGTGAATCCTGTGTATGGGTGTGTTCCGGTTGTGGAGTGTTGCGTTTATCGTGAGTTCTAATCTGTATGTCAGCAGTTGTTCGCCGTCGTCTCTTTTATTTAAACTTCTTCTTCTTCTTCGTTCGGATCAAGAAAGAAAACGGGAAATTGGGACACACTGTTTACCGGAAACCTACACACACAAATAGATATTTAAAAGTGCAATCTCACCATCATCCGGCGCAACTGAACGCAGTAGTAAGAACACTAGTACCACGGTCCGAACGACTAACAGATGAAGAACACAAATACGAAGAAAGGACAAATATTAGAAGAGCTCTCCTTGCAAACGGTTAATCGTACGAAATAATAAAGGGAGCCACCTATAACAAAACAAGGAGAACAGAAAAAGAGAAAGAAGAATTTATTTCAAGAGCCTTTCCCCCATATGTAAAAGGCACCACAATAAATAAAAATAAAATCAGCCACTCTTACGAATTTTAATTGGATCCTCAGCAGTTCCGCCCCATATTGCATCAACAGAAAACACAATAATTTTTTGCAGATCAATCTCAGAAAACTGAACAGGTTAAGGAAAACAACAACATTGGGGTGTTATGTTTTGACTACCAGCAAAATGCCCAGCTACTAAATGTTTCATCAGCAGATGCATTTTATTTGAGACAGAAATGGCTATTCAATTATTGCGTTATTTTTATAATATTAATAAAAAGTGGACACTTTATCCTTATTCTCTCAAAATGTAATGCCCAAAATAAAATCAACATTTGTACAGTCAGGTCGGTTTAAGAATGTGGTTAAGAAATTTCTAGAACCAGGATGCAGTTTTCTTCGTTGTGATTATTGCTTTGGTTTTAAAAAAAATACATGAGGAAAGTTGAGAGATTACACCTATTTCAGAAATATATATAAATTTAAAATTAATTTTCTATTATCAGTGTTGAATAAAATCGAATCAAAACTTTTGTTCAACAAATTCAACCTCATTTCAAACGAGTAACGATAAACACCAACAGTGAATGATTCAGCAAGCCAGTAAAAAGGTCTTCGATTACATTTCTGACTTTACCATCATGCAGCGGAGTAAGTCTACTAATATGCTAATACTCTCAAGTTTTGTTATCAGTTATATTGCCTTTCCAGCTTACGGTGCAAAATTGCCTGTCAAGAAGACAAAAATTAGCCAATAAATATATGCTTCTAAACGATATATTATGGTATTATCCGGAGCTAAACTCAGAGTCCTACTAAATAATGTCAATGAATATTGAAATGTTTCTTTGTTAGTTTAAATTAGTAACTTTCAGTGATCATTTTGTTAAAGAATAGGCTAAGTTATTTTTATATTGTAACGAAACCAGTAGACATCCGAGCGACAATAAAAAGAGCAATCACAGAAGCGGCAACTAATGTCTCACCCTGTACATATTCCCGCACCGCACATTTGAACGAGTAGTCAGTAACGAATAAAAAGTACTGAAAAGTAATCGAATCCAACATCACTACTATACACGGCCGAAGGACAGTTGTTACACACTATACACAACTATATAGAGTCTGACCATGAAGAATGGCGAAAATATTACATGATTATTTGAAGTTACTGAAATGTTTTTCCTACCCCCAGGAGCACGTTTTAAAAATATTTTACTTTATCCAAATTATTAGATGAACGCAATTGACGTTCCGTATGCCGTATTTTTGAATGTTATGTTACCTTTTGGTCAGTATGTTTAGCTAACTATTTGTTCTATTTGCTGCTCCTACAAAGTTACTTCTTAAAACTACTAACAGAATTGTGCAATATTATACTACTATGAAGCTGCATTATTTACAGCACTTCTAATTCAACATTTAAATTGTAAATAACATATTTACTTTTATCGAAAACCAGTCTTTGGCGAATATCTCTCAACTTATGTATTTTACTCAAAGGAAAACGTAAGAAATATTGCAAAATTAATGTAAATCTAGCTTTTGGTAGAGGTTTTTTAAAAATTCGAATATACGTATATGAAGCTCATGTGGCGGCCACATTAATATATTCTAATAATATAAGAAATAAGATACATAAATAAAAAAAATCTGCCATGATATCTGTATTCTGGCCCTTTGGCAATAAGCAAATCTGGTGTATCGTTGATTGAAGCAAGAGGTTAACAACTTACATTAAAACTTTACAACTTAACTATCTTAATAGTAATGATTAATATTGTGACATAGGTATTGAACTTAATCTAAACTTATCGGTTAGGTAAGTCAGGATACAGTCTTCCTAGACGGTATGTTATTTTGCTGTCATCTAAAAAGTTAGCAGCAAAATTGTTACGATAGTTTCTAAACTTTGGAGATATTATGGACTCGCCTAATGTGCTTCTTCTCGTATTGGGGGAATTTGTAGATCTCGATATAGCAATACATTGGAGTTATACAATGGTGCATTTGCGATAGCTCGTAGCCTTTTTTTTTTTTGAATATTTTAATGATTTTGAGATTCGATGTGTTTGTTGTGGTGCCCCACAGTTAGAAACTATAAGTCCATGTTAGTTTCGGAGTAATCTTATAAGCAATACAATTATTTTCAAATGTAAGCGTGGACTGGCTTTCAATGCAGTCAATTTCAAGCCCCGTTCTTTACGTTTCATGAAAATGTAAGGTATACACCCAAATACATTGTAGATTTAGTCTGTGTGAGTACTTGATTGTTGATTTGCACACAAGTGCGTGTATCTGACCATAAAATATAAGTTCCGTGATTAAATTTATTTTTATTTGTTTTACTATTTCACTTTTTGACTATAGTTTTAGGTCGTTTAATGACTTTTATAGGTTTTCAATTGTCTTTTCGGGTTATTGATTTATTATTTTCATTTGTTCTGATTTTTCCCTTTTTGGTCATAGTTTTAGGTCGGTAAGTGATATTTATAGGTTTTCAAAGGTCTTTGTGGGATTTATATCGCATCATGGACAAATGTGGCTGTTATTGTACATGGAGATGATATCATCACTTTACATATAGTAGGTAGAGTGAAGACACTTTCTTGAGGCACTCCTGCTTGAACTGGATGTAGATATGTGACTTGATTTTAATATTTCATTATGAACTATATCGATAGTTCATAATGAGATAGGATTTAAAGAGTTGATGGAAGGAATTCGATTATTATCGCTTGGTTTTAAGGATGCAAAACCTTATCGGAGGTCTTGCAGATTCCCGAGAAAGCTGCCGCGCAGTATTATTTGTTTTTAAAAACCTTTATTTTTACTTTTGCTACACTATGCACCTGTTCAATTGTAGCATGTTGTTCCCGAAACGTGAATTGGTGTACCGGTATGATATTTCTACCTGTCAATATTATTTTTACTCTACTGAATTGTAATTTCTTAAGAATTTGAGACTTATTGAGTCATATGATGTGGTCTCTTCTGGAGGTTGTTTAGCCTTTGGTATTAATATAATTTGTTATAATTTCCATTGAGACTTGTGATATTTTCCTTTGTGATGGGAACGGGAATATTACTAAAAGTACATTCAAAATATGCTGTAACTATAGTGTAGCTTTCTTTGGTACTTTTTTGGTAGTGCATTAATAAAATCAACGAAATTATTGGTTTACTATATTGGCACTTAGTTTTCTAAGACCTGTTTAAAGAAGCATTTTTTTGGAAACGTGCTCTAAAAACATACAATATTAATATATTTCACTGAATTTTAAACCATTGCCATTCATTTGTCAAAATTACCTGTCGTTTCCAAGTGTGTTTAGTAAAGCCTGAAACTCTATCACGGAATAATACACACTTCAGCAACAATTGAAAATGAGAATTTTTGTTCTTTTATTGTATCATATAATGCATTTCTTTTAATTTATGGTAATCATAATCAATATAGTGTGCTTCCCATTGGTCGAATTGTTAAACATTTCGAGCTTACGAGATTATAATTTTCTGCTTTTAGCACTGATAAGTATTTAATTTGGTAAATTTCTAATTTTAAAAATTACCCACCGCTGAGATTCGAATCTAGGACCGCCCGATATGTGATGTTCGCATTCCAGAAAATCATAATTTATCCTTGCTAACACATTCACAACAACTGCGGCGAATTTTACAGAAGGATTCACTCATTGATTCAAGAACTCAAACCTTTGAATCACCGTAAAACGTAACGTATTTGTTAATTCCGCCTTGGAACAACTTGAAAATGATTGTTATTTTGATAAGAAAGTCATTTTTCAAATAAGTTTACTTTACATTCTGCAAAAGTGACCGTTCGGTATGATTTATGACATTGTGGCATTTTCTCCATAACAAGAATATGGATTTCATTTTCTGTCAATAGTTAGCGGTACAACTCGATAATAACTAACTTTTAATGCCCATAACAGAATCATATTGATTTAGTTAATATCTGGTTATTACAAGAGTGCTCTCCTTTCCACACGGCCTGTGCAACAATTGGTTTATGCGTCAACAGTTTGATATGGATCTATCAAATGGTTCCAAGAAGCTGTGATTTAACATCTTTAGATATCTTTTGGTGGGGCTATTTAAAGTCTACTTTATATAAAAATATATTAAAGAAAAATAATTAATTAAAAGTGGATATTTAACGCATCATTTCTGATAGATTTATTTAACAGAGTTCTTGAAAATTGGGTTTATCGAATTTGGTCTTGCAAGAGAAGCAGGGCGGTCATTTAAATATGGATATTTTCAGAAATTGATTGTATCGATGACACTTCAAAAAAATTTTTTTTTCGATATGTTTCTATTTCTTGTTGTTTTATTCCAGTTTAAATACATAGCACTTTTATTGAAATTTCCTGTATATGCTTCGATTGTTCTTCCTGTTTTCTTTTAAATTCAGATTAGGTATAGTCTGAACAAAATATAGATCAAATAACTGTTGAACAAATATATTTCCGTAGTATTTACATTTCCTACATATTGCATTTGGATTAACAATGATTTCCATTTCCGTTTATTTTTTTCGCAAAACCATTTACAAATCAAATCTGAGAATTCAAGAAAGAGGTTATTTTTAACATTTCCTTTTAATTACGTCGACCCTGTGCTAAAAGGAAATTTAGGTCAGACAGCTGACATTGATTCTTCAGATGTGTGTAGACCCGATTTAATTGTTCAGTTCGGGAAATGTATTCGCGTATATAGCCACTATTCATTCTAATTTCCATGCAATGTTTATTTCTCGACGGAATTCGCCGCATAACCTACTAAATATTGATTAATAGAATTCCCCTGTCAAGCAAAGCGTAATTAGTTACTGTTATATTACAATCTATAGTTAAATATTTCGAATATTCCAGAAGTACATGTTTCTTTTTCAATGAACTTGATCCAAGATAAATAATCAATTCTGTAGTTTACTTTAGGTTATTAAATCCATTGATTTTACTTATTTACTCAATTTCAGGTAAAATGTAGTGTTACAGGCATGTTATTAATATTAGTTATACAACATTAGTGTTTACATTATAAAGTCATTATAGGTATACAGTGGCTTTAATGCAGTAGGTACTTTAGCATGTATAAAGAAACTGAATTGCACAATTTTTACATATTCAAAATGTAAATAAATTGTTTTGGCTTTCTTATACGTATGTAGGACCCGAATTCCTAAAGATTCTCATTCAATACTTCCGGGACGATTTTCTGAAATTCCTTTGTAAGTATACTTTAAATATTTTTAGAATAATAGATATACGTAAAATGCCTAACTTCAGACATGTTTTTGAATAAATATGAAACTTTTAGTTCTGATACGTATTGCTTTAATTATTTTATACAAAACTTGTTCCAAATTATATACTACTAATAATAATAAAAATATCTTTTATTTACCTCAATAATAAATAACGTGTTATTGAAGTGTACTCAAAAAATTATAAATATATAAATAAAATGCATAAATGATTTGACAAAACAAAACTCTCGCACAATATATTTCGTTAAAAATCAATGATAACAATATTTATTTGTTGTTTCAAATCTGAGACAGACAATATATATTATGCTATTTTATTATATTATTATACCATTCTATCAATAGCGTATCTTACATATGGTTATCCAATACTTTTGTAAATGGCACTGGTCGGTTGCCAAAGGTACACCTCTATGGAAAGCTTCTAAAAGGTGTAACCACGCGCGAAGAGGGGATTCAAGCTTGAAGAAATTGATGCACAGCTAGTTATACATTATAAATTCTTAAAAATAAAATATAGTGTGGACACCACACAATTTTGTACGTATGTGGCTTCCGAATTTTTACCGTTTATATTATTAATAAATTAAACCTGGGACTAACCGTGTTACTTCAAATCCAAATTTTGAATTTTTTTTATATAAAGTATATTCCAAACTTAGCGTTAAATATTTTCATACAAATCTGTATAATATACATAATTTACGAGAAATTTAAAGGAAACTACTATTCTATAGAATAAAATTGATACTTACGGTCCAAATTTTGAAATTTTTGTATACAAAAATGATTCAACGTCTAGCTCTAATTACCTTTATACTAACAATAAATACGTATAGAATGCATATTTTGCAAGGTGTTTGTAAATAACTGTTATTTTGCGAGAGTAATCGTAATACGACCGGTCCGAATATTGAAATTCTAATTGTATTAATAACAATTGGACTTTTCACAAAAAAACTAATTCTATGTTTCAGGAAGAAGCTTTTATGTGTAACATGACTGGGGCGAAGAGAATATTTTTAACCAAACTGAACTAAATCAATCCATAACCTTTCTGCTATAATAAACTGTAACGTGTTATTAATATGATTATTTTAACAAAATAATCTGGAAAATTAGTAACATATACAACTATGTCTTTATGACTTTATGTGTTCATTTCATTGCTAAATTTCTTTTATCATTAGTTTTTATTATAAAACTGTTATATGTCTGATTTCTAAAGTCTTAGAGCTTGTAGCCTTCAAATAATCTTTTTGAATACGCAAGTAGTTAGAAACGTTTGGGATATCTGTATTTTTATAAATATTTAAACATCATCTTAACATAGCAGATTTGACTCATAAGAATGATGCATTTTTTTTTGTTTTCTTTATCAACATAAGCAACACTTATATTTTTGGTAATCACGATATTATTTTCTTTACATTGTTAGAAATGCTCATATTTAAGTTAATATGACGAGACCGCCGGAAGAAGACTTTATAAATTGTTCTGAGCTATTTCCGGAACAGGGGGTGCAAAATTAGTTGTTTCGTCCATTTTGTTGTTTGAAATAATTTTTAAACTTATGACATAATTCGAGATATTCAAATATTTCAATTCTTCTAGTTAATAATCAGTGCAACTAAAAAAATTGCTAACATTTTTAAACAAAACGCCTTTTATTTTTAGTCTTTTTAAACTTTTAATACTCGAAATAGAAAAATGGGATAAAACACATGTTCATAAGATATTTAACCCACTCTTTTTGTTTAGAAACCTTCCGTCTATAAACACTAGCTTCTTCTCTGTTTTATTCTAGAATTGTCGAACAAATTCTCCTTTAAAGTTGAACTTCCTTCGTATATGTTCTGATACACACGGTCTTAGACCCTAATGTTTGTCCTTTTTCAAATGCAGATTTATCTTTCAATGTAAATTTTTAATGCTACTTAATCTTTTTATGAATTCTATTCTATAGCAATATTTAAATAATAAAGAGGCAATAAATTTACGGTTTTAATATTTAACCTAAATTTGGCGGCTCGATGCGTGTCCTTAATATCGCATGATTACTGTTTAGTAAATGAAAGAGATAATGAAAATGGTGATACTGCGTCATAAAATTACCGCATCATTAAATTATAACGAAAATAGTGCTTTATTAGTTTTGACTAATGAAGGATTCCATACACTAATAAACTTCTGTCAACGTGAAAAACGACTCGGTTCGTACAGCGAAATTTTCACTTGTTCTATTCGCCAGGAGGCATTAATTTAAAAAAGTTTTAATTTCTCAACTGTAGCATTCATTCCGCGCGTTTCAATTCACAATTTACATCACCGCGTAGGAAAGGAGGAGAGAATAAAAGGGTTTCGTTTCGTATCCACTTGACGAATGAGTCTGAATCACGGAAAACTATATCCAGAATGTGGTGGTACGGCTGAACGTGTAGCAAAATGAAAAACCGCTCGATAATATTTGCATTGGCCTACGGTTTATTCGATGCATGATTCGTAAACGGGAAAGATCATATTTCAGTTCAATATTACACTGCTTGCGGAAATTAATGTGAAGTTTGTACGGTAAAATTATTTATTTATCTCCTCAACATTCTCTTCATAATGAATTTTAATTTCCCGTAACAGACTAGCAGTTGCAATAGTTGATTTTTTTTATTCAAAAGTTCTGCCAAACAAAGCTCCAAATACTTTTATAACTTTTATATGTTTGAGCAGAATAAATGATTTGCATGATTTTAGCAAAAGAAGTTTTTTGTAAAAGTATTACTCCGGTTCAAATTTAGAAAAGCTGTTGCAATTTAAATTTTACCTTATTTTACACTCATAATAAGTCTGTACAGGATGTGTGATTTGCGTGACATTTCTTGAAGACAAAAGTTGTTTAATCAGAGTAAATATGACAACTTTTCCATTATTTTATACTCTTAGGAACTTTGTGTCCAAACGGGCAAGCACAGCAGCGTAGTGTGCCGTAGAACTAAGGAATAAAGCTGCTCATCTGCAGTTTATGAAAATAAGTTGGAATCCAGATAAAATAAATATTTACAAAACCGAAGATTTAGGCTATGTTACCTCAACTGGACAAGCAAGAAAAATAAAATTTCAACAATTTAATTGTGATCTTTCGTTATCGACATGGAACACCATAAAAATATTAATAAAATATGTAGCAACACTGAAAATTATATTTCTATATGTGATCCGATGTATAATGTCACTAATGTAAATTGTGGAAGCTATATTCTATATATTTTCCAAGCTTCAACATGAAGTAGGTACTACTATGCAGTCTCGCAATTCATCACTTCAAAGTGTGTCTATTAATTACAAGTCGATTCCACATGACGGATAATGCGTTGGGTAAACCCAATAATGGGCGGAGACTGTGGCTCAAAATCTGAAACAGAATGCAAAAGGAAAAATTCCTTACCCCAAAACTTAAGAAGATATAAAAAAATCTATGTATGTATTTCGGCAACTAAGTTTCCATCTTCAGTATAAACCTGTAGAAAAACAGAAAAGAGTGTTAAACGTAGTGTTTTTGTCACGCAGTATACATATACGAAAAATTTTTTTTTTCATATATGAATAAATGTATGAATGCACATCTACCCTAAGCCGGCATTGCGAACAAACAACGTGCAGACAGCTGTTTCGACCTTACATTGGTCTCATCAGTGCACGAACGTGTTTATTCACAATGCTTCAAAAGCTTAGAAAACTTGATATTGTCAACTTACGTAGTAGCTGTACTACGGAGGGCAACATTACCTTGCGTTGTCGCACTTGGGTAACAGATGCCGCTGAGAATCTCTCATGGCGTTTGGTACGCAAGTTGCCAATACCAGGTTTTCTAAGCTTTTGAAGCATTGTGAATGAACACGTTCGTGCACTGATGATACCAATGTAAGGTCGAAACAGCTGTCTGCACGTTGTTTATTCGCAATGCCGGCTTAGGGTAGATGTGCATTCATACATTTATTCATATACGAAAAAATTTTTTTTCGTATATGTATACTGCGTGATTTAATAGTGTGAGAGCGCTTACTCTCCAAGAATTACTGTTACATTGTAGTGTTTTTGGCTAAGGTGGAACCTTAGAAGATATGCTCTTCACCAAATCACCAGTGGGATAACACTGCGTGTTCTTCTATCTTCTTGTAAATATTGCACAGCGCGTGCCGGGGAGTTTGCGCTTAGATATGTTCAGCAATTGACTTACTTAATTAACAGATTCATAAAAGACAGTGATTTTTCTGATAGCCTAATGATCCCAATTTATAATGATGATAATAAGAGAAACAGATAATATTAGTAACGAAAAGTCCATACAAACTTATGTTCTTCTTTTAAATAGAATGCTGTTCATTTTTTACTTTCTTGTACGTAGTGTAAGGAAGTATTGTGATGACGAAAATGTCTGGTATCGAGGTTTTTGCAGATGGCCAGGTTTTGAAGTCTCCTAAACCAAAAAAGTCTATATCTCTCTCTCTGTGTATGCGTGGTCACGATAACGGTCAAATGGCAACAACTATCAATACCAGAGCTTATATTTACGCGTATAATCTTCCTCTTGAGATCTGATTAGTTTTTAAGTAAAATAGGTAGACCGGAAGTAGTAGTTTACTTCAGCAAAAAAAAAATCAATATTTACGGATATCTCGCCAATTACTAGGTTTAGACAAATTCCTAAAGAATACAAAAGTACAAAAAAATAAATTTTAGAAAGCTGTTATAAAAAAAGTTTTTCGAAATTTCTACCGGATGTAGGTCTGGCAGATTATACAGGCAATACAGGTTTGTCTGGAATACAAACGTATTTAGAGTCCAAATTGTAACAACTTTTGTTTATAGAAAATTTCAAAAATTCGGACCAAACTCCAAATTCAATTATCTCGCAAATCTTGCTTTCTATGCAGATTTATTAAGAACACAAAAGTATTTAAAGCTGTATTTATAATAATTTTTTTATTAAAAAAAATTACAATATTAGGACCGGAAGCAGCACTGCCAATATTTCTCAATTTATGCATTCTATAGGGATTTATGAAGAAAATAAATGTACTTTGAGCTGGACTTAGGATAACTTCTGTATAAAAAAAAATTCAAAATTCTTCTTGCATCTTGGGTGATCTAGTAAAAGTGATAGAATAAAACCGATTTCAACTTATTAATTTATAAATATAAGTTGCATTACATATAACATGCCTTAAAGCAGCCGAGAAAAACTTGCTTATAATACTTATAATTTAGAACTATGTAATTTTTACATTTTTAAATGCATTAAGCGACAAGCTTGAAAATTCATGAATTTGCAAACACTGAAAATATTGCAGCTGCTATGAATCAAAAAATTCAAATTTACATTTATACCTTTATTTGGAAGAAAAAATCGTAATTACAAGTATATGAAGTTACTTTAGGGTAAAAATAAAATATTTGAAACTGAAATACATAAATATGATCCATGTTTGAGAGAAAATAGAATTAACTATTTCACCGACATAAGGAACATACAGGCATATATAGCTTCTACTATTAACCCAGAAATTGTAGCAAATGTTTTTATGTCATTCCAAGCTGCACTTCAACTTCACACAGAAAAAGAAGAATTTGTTATTTAATGAGTTATAATAATTGTGATGCTGTGATGCTTCAAAATAGTATCCTATAATATGGCTTTACAAGATAGGTACTTATTTTTCAGTAAATTTAAATATCTCTATAGAAGTTTTTGCTTGTTCAACTAGTGTTTTAAACGTATATTTTTATTGAAAATTACTTATTTTTGTGATGCAAAGCAAAGCAAAAATGGTCATATTTTTAAATTAATAAGTCGCAATGAGGTTTATTCAGATATAATATTCTATAAGTTTTGTAATACCGCAACAAACGGAAAAATGTAGGTATTTTAAACTAGTAAGTTTTTAGCAGTTTTCAGTGGCATATGCATATACATTTCCATTTAATTTTTTCCACAAAGTTTAACTTGAGCGCTTGTCAGTAATTCTAAAGGATAAGTGTTGAAATGTTGAAATAAACATTAAATTCACATACTGAAATGATATCTCTACCACAGATCACTATAACTATACTCCGTCTCAACCTTATTATGCAGTACAGGTCTTATGGGAATTGATTTCATGGTTGCCAAATCGTCTCATTGTATAATGTCGTTACAGTTCCGGTTCAATATCTGACATTTTTTGTAATCAAAACATAACCTATACGACTGTTTGTCATTCAATTGATGCATACTGCATACAAAAAATTAATAGTAATTTGAAACACTAAAAGGGGAGAATGTATGGGAAGATGGATTAGTTAAAATATTTGTAATAATATAATCCTTTGGGATTGTTCTGTAAAAAAATATTTAAAATCTAACTGAATATAGTAAGCCAGAATAAATGAATTAATATTTCATAGAAACACTTAAGGTATACAATTTTCTTCGTTACTGAATATTGACATCTTAATCAACTATCCACTATAAATTCAGACCAAGACAAAGTTAATCACAAGTTTATTTTTCATAAAAAACTTTTCTATTTATAAAAGCAACTTAAATAATACATATTTATGAAAAGAATAACAATAACCACACACAACATGTACTTTTATTGTTTAATATGTTACATGACTTATATAGTCTTATTGAATATTAATATGTTAACCTACATTGCGTTATACACATTTAAAGACACAAATTCCTCACAAATTCATTTTGCAAAAACATATTTTTCCATTTATAAGAACAAGTTAATAATACATGATAACATTTATGAAAAAACTAACCATGACCATACAAAGGAGTAGGTACACATATTGTTTTATTTTTCTTCATCACTTAAAGAAGCTTGATCTGATGATGAATGTGTGACGTTAATTATAAACTCTTCAACATCGTCTTGCAAGTTGGCAAGGTGGCCAATGTAATTCCGCCAGTTGTTCACTGTTACATTCTGATAACCCTTCACAATTAATTGTTCAATATCTCTTTGTTTGAATGTCGTATTGTGCATTTCAACGTAGTGCTTAACTTGTGCCAACACCATTTCAATTGGGTTTAATTCACAATGATAAGGTGAAAGCTGAAGAACATAATGCCCTTTATTCTTTGCAAATTCATCAATTTTGTTTCTCTCATACTGAGACCTAACCTCTGACACACAAGCCAGTAAATCTCTTTTTAACATGTCATTATCAAGTGGAATATTCTTCTCAGTGAGCCATTCAATAATTTGGTCTTCTCCGTGCTACTGCTGGAAACTTTTCTAATTTTCTCGTGTGATATGAGGCATTATCGAGACCAACAACCGAGTTCTCTAGTATATTTGGAAGCAATTTATTCTTGAACCAATCTGCATATGTATCTGCATCCATTTCGCTATGAACATCAGCAGTATTTTTCTTACAAAGAAATGTACATTCAGCACCAATAACAAAACCTTGCTCGCCTCCAGCATGAATTAATGGAAATCGAGGCCCAAGACCACTTGGTGATTTTAAACCAGTGCTGAGTCCTTACGTAAAAGCTTGTCGACTGCTTTGAACAGTAACGTCAGTCCACTTTTTATTTACCGAGTGTCCTGCATTCACTCATGATTCATCAGTATATATTATAGTTCTACCTAAAAATAAAACAATCACAATCAAACACAAGCAAATAATAAATTGCGTAATGAACATAAAAGTATAACAAATTAAATGATAAACTATACCTTCGTCTCTGATTTTTCTGATGTCTCGTAAGTATTTATGTATCCACCTAATGATGTCATCTCTTTCAATAAGAATACTCTTTCGTCCCACTTTTTAAAATTCAAAACTCATATCATGTAGCAATCTGTAAAAAGTATATGTATATAGGTTATCACGTTAATCAGAATTATAGATCTAGGTATGCATACTTACTTTTAAATGCTTGAAAAAGATAATATGCTTGCTAAAAAGAACGATTTAACAGAAATTATATATAGATAAATTAAAGATAATATAAAAGTTTACATACTACGGCAAAAACTGACAATTGACAGCAACGATTACTCATATACCCATATACTTTGCATAATAGAACTTGCAACAAGGCAACCGGATATAAAGATGTCGTTATTAAGAGACTACTACAGATAATAAGAGATGCAATATCCCTATTAAACCTGTACTGCATAATAGGGTTGAGACGGACTATAGAAGATAGTATAACTTAATAATAAACATTTTAGACAATGTTTAGCGCCGCCTGTCAACTTGCTACACCCAGGCCTGTGAACGGGAGATCTAGCCCTAAAACCAAATAGGCCAGAAGCGCAGTCAAATGTGGCGCATACGCATATTATATTTCCATCCGTCGGTAAATTTGTTACGTCAAAATAAACTGAATCAACTTTGGCTTCAATCCACAAATAAAGCTTTAAGTTACGTTTCGGAAACTGTGTGACCGCCTTCAGACACCTTACCTTTTTGCTTCCCAAGTGCGATGACAAAGAAAGACAGAGATTATGCCGCTAGCTCATTCGTGTGTGGGCATAGGTTCTGTCGAGACAGAGGTGGATGGAGTACCCGGCGCCATCTCTTTGAAAAATAATCTCTATCCCAAAGTGAATTGACCCAAGAGAATGATCAATTAAAAGCACTTAGTTCGCAAAATAATTCAAACCAACACTCAGATATCAACAACAATTTATTACTGAATTTAACTGTTCCAAGAATAACGCAACACAGTTCGTTCCACTTGATAGCAAAACTGAGAAAATTTATATATAAAAAAACTATAACATTGGAAGGCCAGTATCAGCAAAGCCTTAATTCATGACATAACAGACTGGATGGATCACCCAGTATATAAATTAAAGGTAGCAATAATGTAAGTGAATCTAAGTTATTTAAAAAAAAAATAAGTTAATTCATGACATCAACAGACTGGATGGATCACCCAGTATATAAATTAAAGATAGCAATAATGTAAGTGAATCTAAATTATTAACAGATAAGTTACTGCCTAGATGCATAAAGCAAACTAGAATTAAATAAACCCACGCAAATTAAATCTGAGCTTAAAACTAATTAAATTCCCCAATAATTACATTATCCCCATTTAAACTGTAAAAGGTAAACAACAACAAAATGCTCTACTGTGAGGTGGTGAGTACAAGATCTTGTATCACAGGCTTCACCATGAGGTCTCTACAGATCAACACCCTGTAGATATATATATAATGATAAAATTAACAACTACCAGATAACTAAGAAATTAACATTTACAACAGCCAACCAATCAACTAAGGCTGTTCTGATTACAGTTATCGAATTTAAATAGATCTGATAACAGTGAAAATCACAGGTTCAGCATTAAATGGAACGATCCCCAACCTCTTCAAAACGGTTAAGACAAATCGTATATAATTTACAAAATAATTACATGCATCAGCTTCCAACCAGCACAAAAAGTACATAACAATTAGTTTTATCTAAACAAATATCTTAGAAAATTTTTGCCGGTGTCTAAATATGACTAATTCATCCGATGTCCCTTCATCGGGCTAATTCTAACATTTATTTTGGAATACAAAACTTAAAACATTGACAATGAACAGTGCTTTGGTTCTCTGGGCATCATTAACTTAACAATTTCATATTTATCTCATTAATTATATTGTATACAAAAAGATATAAAAGCAAGTTCTCTATAATGCCTTATTCTCTCCGGAACTGGAAGTTTAAAGGGCAGTATCCCTGCAGACATCCACCAATAATATAAGCCGGGGCTGGAACAATCACTCGGTCACAATGAGGATGTGGAAATGACCCTTATCATATTAGAAATTACATCCAAGGTGTCCAACAAAATGGAGCACAGTCGGCAAAGAGCACGTGGCAATGGCGGCACAGGGAAATTACTTCAGCGGTAATAAAAGCTTAGCATCCGTTCATATAAGATATCATTCGGTAATTACAGGATACCATCCGGTAATAAAAGCAGTGTGTAAATATCCAAAACTTCATCCGAACCAATGTCGATATTTAAAACGTAAATGGAAGCGCCTCTACTAAATCATCTGCTAAATAATAGCCAGATTGCACTAAATACGGGAAAGATTACATCAAACTATGCAAAGGTACTTGAACATTTAACACTGCTTCAACATGGACTGTCAACGACTGAATATCTCAACGTTCTTTTCGGAGGGCCAAGCCGCGTTCCCGGCAAGAATCAACCAATCAAAAACGTCCACGCTGTTAACGGCCGGTAAGACAGAACAATTAACCGTGTGACAACAAATAATTACGAGAACGGAAAGGTACAAATAGAGGGTGACTGATAAAGGAAATAGATGAAGAATTAACTCCAGAAAATTAGAAAACATAAACCCTAAATAAAATTAAATCGAACCACAACAGGTAGAACTCTACAAAATAGATAATAAGTCAGTCTTAAACACTCACCGCAAGATGTCCCAGCTTGTTGCTACGCCGAATAAAAAGAAAGGAACCCATTACTTAAGCCAATATTCATTAGAAATTAAGAAACACCATATTGTAAGGTAAATAAATAAAAAGGAGAAATGCCAAATAAAAACCGCGACCCACAGAAAATAATAAGGCAATCCCAGGGAAAACAAGCAGCAATGTCCGCTTAAATTCCAAACTGCGGAAATACAAAATATATACAGTAACGTTCAAAAGTAATAGAGTAACACTCTACACGTAACAGTAAGCACCACTAAAAGATAGGACATACAGGGTGATCAAAAACAACGGGTAACAATTTATATTGAATTTAACTCAAGGAAAAAAAAAGGTGTAACAAACTACAGGCAGTACTAAAATGGATCAAACCGATGAACCGGGAAATTTAAATATGTATATATTTCTATTCCATTTTGTATTTACCTTAATAGTTTTTATTCTTCACTTTAAATGTTCGGAAGTAAAATAGTAGATGTATTTTAAAGTAAAATATACTACACTTATTGCTATAATAACTTAGTAATAAATTAGAAACATATCTTTTTAATAACGCTTTATTTTCATATGAAAATTTATTTCTATTTCAAAATATTAAGGAGAAAGCATTCTAAATCATTCTTACATTTGAATTTATTTATTCCTTAAATGGAAATCGTCGATCTTCTCTTTGACATTGAATAAATTATGATCTCCTGTAGCTTCCTACCACTCATGAAAACGAATTGATTTTGGATGTGGAAAACTTTTACATTTTGGTCACAATTTGACACATAACATTTTCTTGTCGGCATAATTACTAGAAAGTGTAGAAAAATGTGCTAATAAATAAATTACTCGAATTATGCAGAATAAATACTTACGTACATGCAATTTTAATAAATAAGTTAATATTTTATAATTGTGATTCAAAATTTTAAAAACTGTCAACAAAAATATTTAAAAAGCTATATAGTTACCTTAGTTACAAATAATAACCAACAAATACAGGCAATTCTGCGAAGCTAAGCCCTGAAGTATCATGCCTGATCCTAAAATTACGTCAACAGAATTTAACATGCCCCCCCCTACCAACTACAGACAGAAGTAAAACGATGTCCACGCAATCTCAATTTAACATTCCCCCCCCCCCCGATCTCTACTAGTTGAACCGATAATAGTTCTTTCATAATTAATCGCTATTTCATAGCAGTTTATCGAAAGTTGTACAGTTTTTAGCGAAAAATCACCGCATGTCAAGAATAGTTGAAAATCAACT
This sequence comes from Amphimallon solstitiale, assembly GCA_963170755.1. Classification (NCBI taxonomy): domain Eukaryota; kingdom Metazoa; phylum Arthropoda; class Insecta; order Coleoptera; family Scarabaeidae; genus Amphimallon; species Amphimallon solstitiale. The sequence continues at coordinate 83,233,236 of OY720676.1, read as the reverse complement.
AATAAGATTGATATCACTGTAATCAGCTCCTAAAGGGCTATCATAATTTGTAAACAGATATAATAGCAGTCTATTGAAAAACATAAGTTTGTGTTTTTTTTTTTAAAGAAATTCTCTTTATCTATACACCCGGTATATGTACGTAGAATAAGAAAATAAATTGCACCTATAAATCATATGTTAAAATCTATGTAATGTGTATAAAAATACATTAAAGTATGATGAAGGTGTTAACATTTTAACTGCTTGATTTAATATATTTACATTATTAGAAATTAATATAAGCATGTTGGTTCATCGTGAAAACCTACATTGCTGATAGGCATATTATGCTTGACGAATTTAGACCAAGATGTATTCAAATGTGTAAATAGGCGCTCTTGTTTTAATTATATATAAATTACGTAAAATAAAATTTGCTATTTATTAGCTTCGCAAATAATATTCTAGAGGAGATTGATGGAAATATAACGGCTTTTAGAATGTGAATTCAGTATTTAAATAAGTAAATACAGAGTTACACATAGCTATGTAGAAATAATAACATCTGGCTATCAAAGATCAAAGAATGAAAGCAAGGGATAACTTAGTCTCATCAAAAATATAAGGCAGTCACATTCGAAGCAAAGTAAAAACAACAGTCATTATATTTAAGGCGGTATTAGTTAAGAGCAAAATAGGGAATAAGCTACAAGCATTATATGTATAAAGGCAATTACACAATTATTGAATAACAACCCACCAAACGTAACAATAGATGTAGACAACAAACTAGTAGAAACAACCAAAAATAGAATTAAGCCTTACTATCAATGTGTCAGTTACTAGATAATAAGAGCAACATTACTAATATAATTCTTGTTTTGCCTCTCGCTCTATACAAGAGTCACAAAATTTCTTCAAAAGTCGGCCTCCCATCGAGAAAGTTATCCTTTCTCCCAATGGTTTCAGGAGATATGTAGAAGATAATCTGGTTATTTAACAACACGCGTGTATTAAAAAAGTAAACGTCAGCATTCAGTCTTTTATAACACGCATCGTTGTGCAGGTGTTTGGTGTAAATAAATTTTTAGTAATTTCAGTGAATATTGCTTCTGTTGTAAAATCTTTTCGACCTGCTTCCTTTGCTTTATCTTTTCTCTTGTAAAATTCATGGACTCTTATTTTATGCAACTTGTTTCGGCAAAAGTTTTGGTAATTTAATTTACGCGTTTTCGTTTTGCAAAATGTCTGTCAAAGTGGAAGATTCGTTCTTTTTTTGAGTTTCTAAGCTTTTTTTGTTGGCCATGTACTCGTCACAAATACGACGTCTAAATGATTTGATATGCTCAGCAATACTATTTCTTACGATTAAGAAAAGGTTATTCGGCCTGATGTTATGTTGATCTCGTTCGACTTTTGGGGGAGCCCCAGAAACTCACAGCGATTTTCGTAAAACTCCAAGTTTTTTAGTTTTAATGCCATGTTGGTCTAGAATTGGCCTTATGATACGCAATAACTACCTTCCTCTTATCATCCTCTGCAACAAATTAATTTTGCAGTCTCTTTATTAGTTACTCGTAGTGGACGTTGCTGTATAGGAAGAACAGATATCATACTACACAAATAAATGTGTTTGTCAACAATTTCCTGTAGATTTAATTTTTTGTAATTATATTTTCGACGTTATCAGAAAAAAGTGTTGTGAAAATTTTCTCCAGTTACATGACTTAAGGTTAAGTTTTCCATACTTCTTTCTTTCTTTCCCTCCATTTTAAATGCACGCTAATACATTAAACTGGCAATAATAACAACTATAGTATTATTTGGTACCACAAATGAAGCACACAGGATGCCGTAAAATACTTGTGCTATGTTTGCTGGATGATGACACACTCTCTTTTTGCCAAGTATCGTATGGACAATCCTACGTTCTTCCCCTGTACTGTAAATGTTTTGATGCTTATAACTTTTGTCCTCACGCATTTCGCCTAAAATGTTCCACCGTATAGATGATCCCTTTAGTAAAAGATGGTTAGCATATCTCATTTTGGTATTTTTACTGACCAACCAGCTTCTTCCCCTGCACCCCTCAAATATCCTTTTTGCATCAATGGCATTTCACCATGCCATTAGGCAGTAATACATTCCAGAGTAGAACATGGAAAAGTATGAAATTTTTACCGCTTGCTTTCTAACGCAAGATGATAACTTCCGTATATTATATAATGTCTGAGATAATTAGATGTATAATAAATCAACTTATGCCATCAAATTTAATTAGTTTTCCAAAAATGATTCTAGGTATGTTATTATTGCTTAATGTGTCTCTTCGTTGTTCTTACAGTTCATGGATTTTGCCTTGTGGATGTTTTATGTTAAATGATTACTTCTAAACTACAGTTTGGTTTCGTGGTGTAAATTACACTACGTACATAAAGCAAATTTTGATTTTTGCTGTGATTATTTACCTGGACCTCTTAACTTTATAAGATTCCAGCAATTCCAAGAATTTGCCACGAAATCCGAGAAATCTAATATTACTGGTAATACTGTGTGGCAGACAATTGAAATGTTTCAAGAGATCACAAGCATTATAAATCAATCGTATGTGACAGATGTATAGTATAATACATCAAATTGTAATTATGTAATATGTACGTGTTCTATGTTAGCGCTTCGTTGATGATGCATTTATGCTCTTTTTGAGCAGATATGTTTGTGCCAATTCGGCAACTATATTAGAGCGTCGGCGTTAATAAGATTAACTATTGTCATGAATTTTCGCGTAAATATATATTAAGAAATTATATGTAATTCCTTGAAACCGTTATAGCTATTTCCTGAAATTTGGGCTCATTGACAAAAGCATTCTTCCTTTTGTCGAAGTCGTTCACTTGTTGGCAGCAAAATGCTACCACATCTGATTTGTTTCTTTATACATTTTGATATTATTTTAAGGAATACTTAGAAGTGAATATATGTATAAAATAAATTTCAAAATTCGGACCAGAAATAACACTCTTACTCTTATCGAGTACCACTCTTTGCAAATACATATCTGGCAAAGTATGCATTGTATAGACATTTATTAAGAAACTAGAAGTACTTAGAATAAGATTTTGAATAATTTTTGTAGAAAAAAAAAATCAAAATTGGACATGAAGTAACTCATTTACTCACTGGCTTATTTTGTTAAGAGGATAATTTAATGCATGTGTAAAAAAACATAAGTCAGGATTGTTTTGTTACTTTGACAGCGAAAAAAGTTTATTTTAACTTTTAAATCGACAAAAAAGTTGCTTGATTGACCCGACAACAATTTGTGTTTTCTTGTTATGTCATAAAATCAACGAACTTATTGTCAAAATAAAATGTCAAAGTCGACGCAACTGTAAGTTTTGCGTACTGTCCTTGGTTGATCCGACATCTACCTGTTTACTTTATCTTCATAATAATAGTTTATGCACTGTAATAAAAACATAATAATATGTAAAACATACAAGTGTAGAACACTGTTATGTATAAGACAGAATCCACTTATAATGTAACTTAATTTATTTACAAAATTTAAAAATTTTTCCAAGGAATAAAATCCATGGTCTAGCAAAAACAGCTTAATCTTATTTATTGATATATCTGAACCAAAAACAGATTTTATTTTGTTGTAGATCTTCGGACACCAGTAATCGACACTGCCTTGAGTAGTCTTAATGCGATGGTATGGAATTAGCTTTTCATTTCTTTCTCTTGTATTATAGTGGTGACGTACTCCATTTGTTAAAAATAACTGTGGGTGTTGGTGAACGTATTTTACGCAAGTTAGTATGTATACTGACACGGCAGAGTAAGTATCCTTTCGCTCAATAAACTGTCTACAACTTTCACTATATTCAAGATCACAAAGTACCCGTAGTGCCTCTTTTGGAGCAGGAAGATTCTATCAGCAGATAGGGATGCTCCCCGAAGCAGAATTCCATACATGGTCCTACTGTGAAAGTCAGCAAAGCAGTCCGTTCTGGCCGCGTCTCATGTAGATATCATTCTCAATCTTCTGATACAGTATATTGCTGTGGTTAATTTTTTCGCTAAGTTAGATGCATGGGAGCTTCTGGTTAGTTTGCATCTATACTTAAGCCCAGGTGTTCCAACTTTCCGAAGATTGCTCATTTTTCGCACAGAACTTGAGATGTGTCTTCTCTCTATTCAATTTTAATTCATTGGTTTGAAACAATAAATTTGCTTTATCTAAGACTTTATTAGTTTCTATATCTAGTTCAACATCTGTTTTTCCGACAGTTAGAAACGCTGTGTTGTCCGCATACAACCTACTTTGTTTAGATGTTGTATTATAAGCTAGATGATTTATGTAGATCACAAAGAGTAAGGGCTCCATACAGAACCCTGTGGGATACCTATTCTTAAGATACGCAGATATCAGGCCATGCGGAATAACCCTTATACCATAGTCGTGAAGCTTTTTCAGCAACACACCATGATTTACCATGTCAAATGCCTTGCTTAAGTCACAACAAGTTAATTCGATCTGTTCACATCTATCATACGACTCCATGACTGCCCTAATGATATCCAGTATAGCCGTAGTGGTCGACTTATTTCTCCTATAACTATGTTGATTACTGAATGAAAACTTTTCTTTCAAGATATTCAATTAGCCTGTTCGCAATTACCCTCTCAAAGATCTTTGTTCGTTTTTCGTGGCTGGGTTTTCATTGCTTTGGTAAAACGCTATTGTTATGTAACACTTTACTGACTCCTAACACAAATTCAGTAGTAATACATACTTATACAATTACAAAACATTGTTTACATGTTGTCGTTCGGATGCATCCATACAATACAATATTCTTTCTGCCTTAATTCGCTACTCCCACTTTTCTCACGGATATCACCCGAGTGCAAACGATTGGGCATTCAAATCATATGTGACAATACGCATACATAAGAAATATTCCTTCTAATGCGAAAAGAGCGTACGCATAAATAATAAACCAACTAAGATTTAAAATAGATATAATAAGTTCGGGGAAAACTGGAACAATCTTTGATATCACCGGCAATATTGCAAAGGGCCTATAATTGCTTCTGTCGTTAACATTTCTCTTTTTGTATAACGGAATTATCTTCGCTAATTTAAGTTCTGAAGGAAACAATTCTTCTTCTACACATTTATTCAACACTATTGTTAAGGGGAGCGTCAATTCCATCATTAAGTTCTTTATGAGATTTGTTGTAATGCCATATATATCTTGTGTTTCCAGTTTTAATTTTCTGTATTATGTCTCGAATTTCATTTTCCTCATTTGGGCTGAAATACATTGAGTCCTTGTTATCGATATTCATGTTATTCAAATAAGCAAATGGAGTGTCTGAGTGTTTAATATCAAAAATTAAGCACAGACAAAAAATAAATTCAATATGCTATTTAATTAACTTGTTTGTAAATAAAATCAATCCGCCGTTCCTTACGATCAGCAAATTGATTAATAACGAATTCATTGAAGTTTGATGTTGATGTCAGTAATTGTTATCAATGGAACACATTTGCTAAGGCACATAGTCTGCTTTCCCGCATGGTATTTCTAGAAAACGTTTTTATTCTCTTCAAAGTAGAAAAACACCGTTTCAAGAACTTCACAGATTTGGAAAATGTAGTTATATTATTTTCATAGAAACATTGCAGTAATGTTAGAGCAGATGAAGCAGTTCCAAAATCTAGTCTATTATACAAAACTACCAATTCATGCTTAAAAGCAATTGATTCCAAATTAAAAGTCTTCACGGCCACTTGGAATTCAGTTTCGGGGTAAGAATTTTGATATGCTGATATTAAGTGTGGTTGAAAAAGAAGAGCTAGATAGGTGATCATTAAACAAAAAACGGTCATCAATATTGTTAATAATAATATCGCACACTTCTTTAGCAACCATTTTGTGTTTGTCTGTTCGAGCTTTCTTTTTATTTCCGAATAAATTTTCCATTTTTAAATTCAAATTTAGTTGCTAAATGGTAACTGAACTCAACAAATTGGGCAATTGGGCAATTTGTTTCGTACAGTTACCTAGCAACAAAAATTTTCGTTAAAAGCTGAAACTTCATCCGAAAAAAAAAAGCTCTCATGTAATTATAAGTGATAATTTAATGCATGTGTAAAAATCCATAAGTCGGGATTGTTTTGTCACTTTGACAGCGAAGAAAGTTTACTTTAATTTTTAAATCCGCATAAAAGTTGTTTACCTTTGGTTGACCCGTCAACAACTTATGTTTTCTTGTTATGTCATAAAATCAACAAACTCATTGTCAAAATGAAATGTCAAAGTAGACGCAACCGTAAGTTTTGCGTACTGTCTTCGCTAGAAATTTTATCATTAGTGTTCGTTGTGAAGTGTTATTATGACAACAAATGTTTCAGTAATTGTTTACGCATTTAGTAAATTATCTGCCCGAATTACATTCGAGCTTTTTTTTTTATTTTCGAATAAATGTTCCATTTTCAAACTCAAATTTGGTTGCTAAATGGTAACTGAACTCAAAAAATTGCCTTTACGATAATCAGGCAATTTGTTTCGTATAGTTACCCAGCAACAAAAACTTTTCTTAAAAACCGAAAATTTATCCGGAAAAAAGAAAGCTCTCGTGTAATTACAAGTGAAAATCAATGAGCAGCTTAAACTGTCGCAGCAGATAGACGTGTTATGAAATTAAAAATATGAGAACAATTTCATTTCAGATATTTACTATGGCCTCGAAATCTATATATCTTAAGTTTGGGAAGTATGTTTTTCATGTGTTAGAGTTTCAAACTAATGATACCACCCACATATATGGATACATACTACCGCATCAATCGAACCCAACTATCCAAAAGCCACCGACGTTGTAAACTCTAAAATACGTTCATCGGAGGTAAAAGCTCAGGTTAAAGCGCCTTGTCAAGAAGTTTAAAGTATTAGTATTTATAATAGTATATGAACAGGGCTTTTATATAATCAAAAGTATCTTAAAGTAAGACTGAACTATTTATATGTTCTGTTTCTATTTGGGTTCTTTTTTTAATTTTTTTCTACACCATTATATGTTATCCACAATTTTTCATTGAACTTGTAATATAGAACACTGTTATATTAAAAATTATGCTAAGTCCTTAATATTGTTGCGTTTTCGGGTTCGAAATAAACAACTCGTGCAAATGTTTTGAAACTGTCTGTATATTTACACACTTAAAATTAATTACACTATAAAAATATAAAATAAATGTATCACATTTAAAACTACTACAAAGAAACACTGGTATTTATTTCTATCACTTCTATTTATATAACACTGCACCACTATATTTATTTTGTATTGTCAGATTAGTACTGAATGCATGAATGCATTCCTTATATTTATGTTCACTACGCGACTACCATTGAAGGAATTATTTATTTATGTTTATTTATTTATCTGCACTGTTCCGCACGAGACTATTGAATGAATTCTTATTCCGGAATGACTCATCCATCGGTTCAACTGCTTTTATATCTGTAGATAAGAGTTCGAGAAATATACGGGCACACTCTGGATTTTTCTCCACATCCCGAGAAGTATTCGACAGCCAGTCCGTCGCCTCGCAGTACACATGTGTGTGATTTACGACTTTGTCCGTTATTATACGTCGCCCAGAGGTCTGCTTCTTTTTTTTAATGTAAACTCGTTTCGTTACAATATGTAATAAAGATTATTGTTGTCATTATCAGTAACATTCATTAGATATAAAGTCTAGTCAATAGATAAAATAAGGAAACCTAAAAAAAATATTAAACATAATCTTACTACGGAACTACTACATACATAAAGAAGGTGAATAATTTTAATAATAGGAGTAGGAATAGCCGGAATTGTTGTAAATGTATTTTTGGTTGTTATACAATAGTGTGCAATATGTTTTGTTCAGATAATAAATGATTTATTGCATGTGATTTTGTATGCTTGTTATATTTAAAATCTTTCAAGAATTCGTTATTAGTAATGTCAGAATATTGCATAGTCTAGCATTTATAGTATATTCAATTTAAGAGAATTCCATATCTATAACTTTCTTAAAAATATAGCATCAAAAACATTACAACTTTACTAGTTTTTACGAACTTGTTATGAATAACAATGACACTAAACTAATTCAGTCTGTATAATTAATATATTATAGATATTTTTAGATTTTCTATCTTCAGTAAGACATTCCTTCCTGTCATACATATATTTGGAATTATTTATGCTCAAGGACGGTAATGAATATGATCTAAGTCATACATATTCTTTTTATATTTGCAACATTGCAAAACCTATATAAACTGAAAAAGTAAATAGAAATTCGATTATATAAAATTAAATTGGTAAATTGGACTTTAAAGAGATTCTTTTATTGAACAGATAACTTTGTAAGAAATCCTTCTGTAAATTCTTTTCATTTCTTCTACAATTCGACAATTTATTTGATCCTTTGTCAAGATTAGTTTATCTGTAATAGAATTTATTTCTTTTTCCTTTTTTTCTCTCATTTTAACAATGTAGTAATCAGTGCTGCAAATTCAGTTATCCTCTTCCAGCAAAACGAAAATTTATTGGTTTGTATTGCGGGTATAGTCACGAACAACAAGCAATACTTTTATGAAATAAATTTAATAAAAATGTTTAAAAGCCTTGAGGAATTTTAACATATTTGTGTATGTATCAAGTACCATAAATAAATGAAACATTTTTAAAAGCTCTCATTGCTCTTCTGAAAGCAATAATTATCAATGAAGTGCAGGGCTTAGATACGGCTTTCAAGATAAAATATGATTGTGTCGTAGAATGTGGTTATATAGCTGATATTATAGATACACAGTACTTAGTGGAGTTAAATACATGGGGTCAAACATTATATATCGCTCTAAACACTGCCTGTAGCAATAATTAGATTTTATTAAAACATTCAAATAACATTTTATAAACAGAACATAAATGTATTTTAAATAGTACTTCTTAGCGAAATCTGTCTACAATGCTTAAAAATATCTTAAATATTACGTTATCAAAAAACTATGGTGAAAGGTAAATATTATAAATGCTTAACGTTAGCTCCAATTTATAAAATTGGTGCTAACGTTAACATTCTTTTTTTATTACTGATATAAAATTAGATACATATTTTGGAACAACCTTTCTGCCATCTTCAGTCGCAAACATTTAAATAGGAAATAGTATGAAATCAAGTACTTGTAGCTAATATAAAACCCTTGTGGGATAACACTGGGCATGGGTTTTACTTTACGCTGAAGCACTATGGTTCACACTGCTTTCATAATTGAACTCAAGGGTAGACAAAATACTATATACATAACAGTTTTCACAGTACCTATGTTCTTATGTTTCAAAAAAAAGGAGACCAGAAAATGTGTAACAAATCACCCTCTTAATTCGTAGGGAAAGTCAAAGGTCGACGCAATTTACACAGCGATAAAAAATATTGGAGAATACTTATAAACATAAAATAACTTCACCTTTTATAGATTTCTAACAAGATCAAAAGAAATCATCAACAAGAAGTCCCAAAATACCAGGAATATATCCAAAATTAAGAAAATTGATACCCGGACCATGAAAAGAACTGAAATTGTTCTGCGATTCGCTTTCAGCATTACTGTTCAACCTGGCATTGCAGTTTGCTCTTCAAAAAATAATGAAATGAATTCATAGGAAGAATATATCTTAGAAGAAATAAATAAATTTAAATATCTGTGGAAGATAATATAAAACAAGGGGGGGGGGGGTTGCAGCATCTAAAGAAAAATAATCACAAAAAATTGATTGGTCCATGCCAACCAGGAAGCTTTTATACGGTAAACTGTTAAGCAAAAACGACAAAATGAAAATGTACAAAACAATAATCCGACCAACATTGATGTATATGACGGACACAGTGAGCCAGACCGATAAGCAACAAAAAGTCCATAATATTGTAGGCACGAAGAAAATAATATGACTACAGAAGCTAAATTATGATGAATATAGAAGAGGAACCAATCACTAAATTCTACAAAAACATGAATGAAGGTCTGTACCCGGCTCAGTAAAATATGAACCATTAGAACGGAATATGATCAAAAGAAGAATGCTTGAGACGCAGCTTGGAGTTATGTGCTCCACACGTTGCTGTAAGATGTGGACGAATAATAAAAAAACTATGATGGGAAATATGTGAGATGATATAAATGTATCTCTGGAATAAAATTTAGCGAAACCTAAGGTGGCTTAACTCGTATAGGGGTGTAATGACATAATATAATAGCGTATTATGTATCAGGTTTTATAAACCTCATTTTAGTCACGAGCAAAGTGCAGCGGAATAAATGTTTAGTAAAACAAGTGACTAACGAATTTTGTAAAGTCACTTTTATACTATACCTTTTCTACGATAGCAATTAATCAAAGTAATACAAAACTACTTGTTTCTTGATGACAAGTGTCAACCAACTTGACTAAGTTTCAATTGATCTTTCCAATTGAAAAACCTAGAACCAACTTCAGTCATTTACTATACAACTCATTGCTACGTTCATCTCGTTTATTAAATGGCATGAAGTCATAGCTTATCAAGATGTATTTAAAAGGTCATTTAGCATCATGGAAACAAATACGATAAAAGGCATTTTGAAGATAGTAGTAGAAAATAGTATATTATATACCGAGGTGTAAGAGTTTCATTGCTGTCGAGAGATTAAGTGTCTCGCGACACAGTTACGAACGGAAAAAAGTAGGACAACTCTTACATAAAATTTTGCTTTATTTTCGTTGTTATGGCTGGCTTTTAAAATTTTACCGAATAGAACATCGTTGCCCCAACTTCATAAATGTGATCAATTTGTCAACGATAAATTTTGTCGTAAAAATGTCACACGTTAATATTGTTGATAAGAGAAGAATAAATGCTAACGCAACATGGCTAAAAAAAACTATTGGCTCGTATTATTCAAAGAAGAAATGTTCGACCACAAAATGTGCACGACTTACTGAAAACAATTAATAATGCGTAAGATGATAATTCGGACCAATATTGTTTAAGTTTATTTAATTCTATGCCGCGATGAGTAGCAGATGTTATAAATCGAAATGGTGCAATGACTAAATATTAACCAAAAAAAATACTTAAGAAACAATGTGATTTTGAATAAAGAATTATTAATCCATTTCTGTCATGTTTTGTGTATTTTTGACAATACCTTAACCATTTTTTCTGACATTATTTATTGACGTTTGTTTTTCAAAATCCCAGCACATTAGGCAAAAAAACTGTCCTACTTTTATTTGTCCGTAACTGTACATTAATTTGTGATAAAAATCCGGTAAAAGTTTTGACATATCAAGTTCTCAGATTTGTGATGTTCTAGCGTAAACGTCAAATAAATAAACGTCAGCTTTTTCGGTGAATCGATTATAAAAGAAATGTTGAGTAGTAAAGCCTTCAAGAACTGCACTCGACATGAACTGAGGGAAACAATTCAGATATCTTAGTTCCAATGGAGAAGGACAAGAAATCACTATTTCATCAGGTCAGCAATAATAGGGGCAACCTATCTATATGGATTCAAGCTTCCAATAATTCGAATGTAATAATTAATTTTAGTTTTGCCTTATTGTTCATTAAAATGTGGTTGGAAGCCTTGTTTAATGTATTATCGAAAATTAAAATAAACTATCATTTGATTAAAATTGAGGTTGGAAAATGAGGGTGGGATGCGAGGACGGGAAATGAGGGCGAGAAGAGAGGGGTGGAAGTAAATGTGAACAAAGTGACACTTCCAAACCTATGAGTAAAGAATAGAACAGGAGAGAGTCTCCTTAATAAGAATATTTGTCCAAATTTGGTAACTAAATATGGCCGCCGCAATGCCTAGGCGTGCATAAATATTTTGTAGAAGGTATATGTACACTTCCTGTGTTCTCGATAATCATTTAGAATAGGTTGTTAGTCCAAAAATAATTAAAGAAATATCGTGAGTGTATTATGTTTTCAATTCTTTTCTTCTTTTTAATATATTATAAACGGGTTTAAATGAAATCTGCGTCAAAAATATGACAAATATTAAATGACTTGGATATATATGTTACGACACTGAACACATAATCAGACATGTCAGATATATGACAATTTATTTAAAATACCTCTTTTTAAATTATTATTGCCTATGTTG